>JARFXV010000947.1:800000-1499503 GCA_031761425.1 Cosmopolites sordidus | reverse complement strand
TATATATATATATATATATATATATATATATATATATATTGTGAGCCAAAAAAACTAACCTATCGAATTTATGGTCTTAAAAGGAGGACCGATTTACTGAAAAAAAATGTTGCTATTGGGAAAAAATTTTGGTTTAATTTTAAAAGGTATCGGTGGTCATTTGAAATTTTCCATTTAAATAACACGCTAAAAAATGTTTCTTTATTTAAAATGCTATAACTTTTGAACCGTTTAAGACAACATTTTTCCCAAGGCATATTCTTATAAGGCATTAAATTCTCTAATAAATGACCACTAAGAATTTCTGAGAGTCTAAAAAATAACTGAAAGGTCATTTTTGAGAGAATTTAATGCCCTACAAGAATATGATTTCGAAAAGTTTTTATCTCAAAAGGTTCAAAAGTTATAGCTTTTTTAACGAAGAATTTTTTTTTGCGTTTTATTTAAATAGAAAATTTCACCGACACCTTTTAAAATTGAACTAAAATTTTTTTCTCAATAAATAGGTCCTTTTAAGTCCATAAATTCAATAGGTTAGTTTTTTGATTCTAATATATATATATATATATATATATATATATATATCTATATATATATATATATATATATATATATATATATATATATATATATATATATATATATATATATATATATATATATATATATATACAGTGTGTCGCATTTAAGATGAAGACACCCTCATATCTCCGCTATTTGAAGGAATACACATTTGAATTTTTGCACAGTCATACAGGTGGATGGGTCACATTTTTTTAAGATACTCAACTGAAACCTGAATTTTAAACTCAGCCTACTACGAATTCACAAACAATGTCAATCCTGAATATTTTTCTTCGCGTTAGGGATATCAAAAATTTATTAGAAAATGTTGATCAGAATATTATTTTAACCCCATACACCGAGTTTCATGATAAAATTCGCATTTTTAATTTTTTCATTATTTTGGTCTATGCACAAAATTTTATTTTTTTTATTGTTTAAGTTTATTTGTTTAATTTGATAATTAATGTGCCATGGTGAGTAAAAACTTGACACATTGTCAATAGTGTCATGTATTCAAATATTTCAGTAAAATAAATAGCACTTACAAAGGAATAATTATTTAATTATTATTGGAAAACAATTTTTGGTAATTGATCAAATTTAGGAAAAAGTATATAGTATATAACAATAATTTTCATAATACAAATAATTAACTATCAAATGTGATCTCTCACAACTAGTCCTCCGTCTATTCGAATACATTTTTCTATCATTTTACGATTCTGTTGTAATAATTTTGTGTATAGACCAAAATAATGACAAAATTAAAAATGCGAATTTTGTCATGAAACTTGGTATATGGGGTTAGAATAACATCCTGAACAACTTTTTCTGATAACTTTTATCGATATATCTAACGCGAAGCAAAATATCGAGAATTGACCCTCTTTGTGAATTCGTAGTAGGCTTAGTAGAAATTTACCGTTCGCAACTCTCGTACTAAAAATTATTTTCACAATATAAATAACAAATTTTCATTGTAACTATGTAGACTAATTTATACACTGACATCATGAATTTGCCCGAAAATCATAAGCAATAAACTTAAAATTATCAAATGATCTAATAGCAGGGAATCTGTATGAAACAGACAGAAATAATTCTGTTTACCACTTTATAATATACGAAATGAACCATAAAATATAGTTATAAATCAAAGCCACAGCGTGGCTCGAACACGAATGGGAAAATATAAAATCTGGTCTATTTATTTTTGGGCATTACAAATTACCCTTATTTTTCTCCCTGGGCGAAAATGTGATTTTTCAAACGATAACAAAAAAAATCCGACATCAATATCTGTTAGCGCCTAATGTGGTTCTGTTTTAATGATTAGGAAAAAGTAAAGGACTTGTATAAAAAACAATTTTTTTTTTTAAATCAAAGAAAGATATACAATCAAGTAATGGTTGCAACATCAATTTTCATCATTAATGATAATTTTTTATCAGAAATATTACACATGTGTTTTCCACAAAAAGTATAAATAATTTCTAAACGAGTAAAATCTAAATACAACATATTCAAGGAGAATTCATCCATGTTTTGACGCAATAATTGCTTTTTAGCCCCTTCCCAAAGGTCAGAAAGTGTTTCTCGAGATCAGTTTCTGACCTTAAGCCGTCATCAGGTGATCTCGAGCTGAACGGTCGAGAATGGCCAAGGATACTACCTTGTCATTGTCGGATATAGGCTGCAATACAATGCAGCTCACGCCATCCTGTGGTAAATATCTGCAACACAGAGACTGCGCGAAATCGTCCGTGACCGGCTCAGATCCTGTCTAGGTACCAGGTATATATAAAAAGTTGCATAGTGGAAGATATTAAAAATAATTAAAAAGCAAAAAAATGCATCCATGCTCCAGCGTAATAATTGCTCATTTCTTCAAACGCCCTCTAAAGATCAGCAAGGCATATATAGTCATTTTTTCAACTGCTTTTCGAACGTTGACCTCGAACCCGATTGATGCCGACTTACGGCGAGAAACTGGTTTCGGGAGACATTTACTGACGTTTGAGGGGCGGTTGAAGTAATGTGCAATTATTACTGGAGTATAGATGAATTTTCTTTGCTTTCTGAGTATTTTTATTATTCTCCACGGGTACACTATGCAACTTTTCATCCAAATATAAAAAGGTTGACCATATTCTGCTATTCATCTGGACATTCTTCTAATAAGATCAGGTGGCTTACCGATCTTTCGATGTATTAAATCCCCTATACAAGGGTTTTCTCGGTTGCTTCTTTATTTGTCAAAAGATATTCAAAATTTTAGTAATTATTTTGTATTAATACCATTTTATTTTTCAGTCACCTTAGAATTCAATATAAATATACAAAAAACGTTCCAACGTTTTATAATGCAAGTATGTCAATTTTTCTATTGGAACCGTCGGTGTGAAACACTAAACTTGAAGAGATTTACTACTAAACACCAAATCGCTTTTCTGAAACTTCTCGACGCACGTTTCGCTGCCTATGTTAGCAACATCAGGGGATGATTTAATATAATTATCAGAATAAGTGTGTTGAGACGTTTTCAAAAAGTGATTTGGTGTTTAGTGGTAAATCTCTCGAGTTTAATGCAACTATGGCCAAATGACTATGATATTTGTCTAGATATTGATTAGATGAGAGCTCCGAGGTTTAAGATGTCACTTTTTTTAAAAATGGGTTTGAAGTGGAAAAGAAGTGGGTGGAAAAAAACATTAATTTTGAATATTTTTTTTCGGTTAGTTCTTCGCGCCAGAGATCATATTGTATCGTTGAAAGTTCGTTGTTAGTTGAAAATCTCCCTTGCATATTTATTGCACTTGTAGAGCGGTATAATAAGGAGACTGCTCCTAATAAGTAGAGAGAGAGAGAGAGACAGCTGATATTGTTGTGGGTGGTCAACCACTGGACGAAGTAGTGTGCTTCCCTCATTTGGAAAGTCAAAATTCCTGCTCTGCCTACATACAAGAGAGGTTATATTCAGAACAAAGTATACTGGTGCCAGTTTTAATCTAATGAGAAAGGTGTTTAGTAACACGATATTTAAAGAAACACACTAAAATCAGTGTATACAATCTATAACCATCTTAACTGCCACTCTTCAGTATGGAGTTGAATCGTGTGTCCTGTATCGGAGGCAATTAAAACAACTCCAGTAATTTCATCAAGGCCGCCTCCGAAAATTTTGAGAATTAAATGGCAAGACATATCAGACTAATGTGGATATATATATAGAATAATTAAAAAATATTAGGAACACTAAATGATGCTCAGCTAAGACGACAAGGAGGATTCAAAAGCGGATTCAGTACAATCGATCATCTCCAGCTTGTCCAACAGCCACTCCAGATGAGATACAAAAACACATACAAGAGCTGCAAAGAGCGTGTGAACGAAAAATGAATGAAAAAGAGTCTGGTCGTGTTCAATAAATTTGCCGAGGATAGAAGAATTTTACTTTGAGGAGAGTTTTGTATATCGTAGATCACTACGTATATCTTGGGACTTTCAATGGAGGATGATATCACCTGAAAAGTGAAACGGGCTCGATATAGTGTCTAAGAACAAACTCCCACTTTGTCTGAAGAGAAAAGTCTTTAATCAAAAGTCTTGAAAAAAGTATTATCAAATAATCACTTATAAATTATCTATAAATATGTTGAAGATTAAAGACTAATCAAAATCAGCTGTACACATGTTTACGTACGTGTTTCAGAGACCTTCATATAGTAACTATATAGTAAACAAGTGGCGGAGAGTATGTTAAATACGTAAGGGTCCTACTTTCTAAGCAGAAATGACCTATTGCTAAATGAGGTATATATGACGGGTTTTACATTATTTTACCTTAAGAAATTTATAATTAGAGCAGCATTATAGGAGCATTGGAATTCCAGGCAAAGTATTTTATCATTCGTATTATTTATCAGTGCATTTGGCCATAAAGTATTATTCAACATTTAATAGTTCAATATCTATAACAGTGTTATTTAATTTCTGTCCCCTTTAACCCGAGGATGATAACATACTCATCAATCTTATTTGTTTAGTATGTTAATGATACATCATGATACATTAATATAAACAAGTTCTTTTTTTATTTACATTTATCGATATTTTGCATTTTGATAATTTTATTAATATTATTATCACTTTTTAATGTTATAAACTGAATAGAAAAGGGAATGAATCTCGCAGAAAAACGGTGTCTATTATTTAGTATATTCGAATAAATTAAAGCAATAATCAATCTAGTGACTAATTCTATATCTAACTCTGCAAATGATAGTTAGAAGAAGCAATGTGTTCTTACAGAAGAACTAAATTGATTTGATTCTATTTTCAATATAAAATACTATATACGAATTATTTAGTTTAAAATCCCCTTAAATTAATTATTTATAATTTTAATATAACCTCAAAAAAATTTTTTTAAATGATTTTGGTGTTATTTAATTGTGTTATGTAATTATACTAAATTGTTTATTGTTATATGGACTAGTCACGTCTCAAAAATTCAACAACCATGTCTTTTGAAATAAATTTATTTAAATTTATTTTTAATTAATTTAAAACTGGTGTTTGGTGGATTTTAAAACTGGTGTTTGGTGGCGTTTGCTACCAAACGTGGATTAAATGCAATTTGTAACCAAACAAAATGGATTTGCGTGATTTGAAGATGAAAGTAACAGAAGGGAATCAAATTTCATTGAACAAAAAAATAACATTTCTTTATTAAAAGTGGCACATACAAATGTGCTTAACTTTCAAATCGAGTATATCTTTGGTTTATTGGCAAAAACAATAATCTTCGTCTTCACTGGTTTCTTCAGAATCACTGGGAATATTATTATCGTGGATTTCTTCTAACACATGTTTATAATATATCAGACTTTTCAGTTTTCTTCACTCTGTTCCATAATGTTTACTTAATAGGTTGTTTATGTCTCTTATCTTCAGATCTTTCGGTTTCGGTTCGGTAGGAATTCCTTTTGACTGGATATTGAAAGCAGTCTGATTTGTCTTAAAGACTCCTTCGAATACTCCCGTGTTTGAACAGTAAGATGACTCACCTCGAATGGTGATGGTGTTACTGTTGACGGTCGTATAATGAACCTTTTTCACTGTCACTGAAATGGTTAAGTAGTTACTATCAAGTTTTAAAATTGTACCATGTTCTTTAAAAATGATTATGTATTCTTCTGGCGTTACAATTTCTTCTTATTTTCTTATTATGAGAAATACTCAGTGAATTACTCAGTGATAATAGTCAGTAAATCTTAGTTCTTCTTTTTTAATGAATTTCCATCAATTATCGGTTAATCTTAGTTAAATATAAATTTATTGAAAACTATTACTATCAGAATGGACACAGTAACAAAACTAAAAAGAAATGCAGAATCAATGTCGAGACGGTTGCAAGGTGTCGAATAATATTGCGTACAGTATAAAATACTGAGTGTTTTTTACCATTTTGAGACCTTTTTTTATGTATTCCAATATTTTTTTGCTGCCGTTTTATTAAATTGTTATTCCATAATCTTATTATCTTTATTTATTGATCTTATTATTTATTGATCTTTATATTCTGTTTTAATTATGATATCATTTTGTTGACAATTAATTGTTTTTTAATAACGCCAAAAATGTATTAAAATTCGGAAAGTTAAGAAAATATTCGTTTTTCCCTTACTGTAGCACCTAAAACCACTGTGACCCTCCAAGTTGTTTTGTTGGCTTTGCGTATATTAACGATGATCTCACATTCAGTTGCAAATATTTTAATAAATCTTTCGTCAGAATATGGCGAGAGCAAACCAAATATTTTATTATTGGTTCAGTCGAACCATGTTTACACGTCTGGTCATTTGCAAGTTGGTTCATTCAAAAGTGATATCACTCAATCCACACAAACGATTGCAATTCTGCAAAATATATTCGTCTTTTATTTCGGTACTCTCGACGTACTTGGATTTTCAAAATTTATCAGAGGTCACATATGCAGCATTCTTGTATACATAATTTCGAGGAATTTCTTTTTTAGATGTTAACTATCATTAACTAATGTTAACTAATGTTAACTAATGTTAACTAATGTTAACTAATGTTAACTAATGTTAACTATCATTAACAATGGTTAGTTAAACAATCAAAAGACATGGCATTTGATGAAACATTGCGATGATGAGAATAATGCAGATATGAAAAGCACAGGAGTATCTGAGAGAGTATATGGCTGTATTTATTCAGTCAATAATACAAAACTTGCAAAGAGCAAGTCAAAGTAGATATAGAAGTCTCACGGAAAACAAGACCTTTTAAAAAAATGTCTTTTCATCAGCAAATAATTTTCGAACACATAGAAGTCACAGGGGAGTATGGTGAATGATGGTTAAAATGCCATTTTAGTCAAAAAATCAGTGATGAGCGTTGAGCTATGGGACGGGGCATTATCGTAAAACAAGCACCAGCTGCCTTGTTGACGGTATTGTGGCCGCACACGATGAATACACAAGTTGTCGCGTATTCGTGCTGCGCATGTGTTACGCTTCATAACACCAAAATAAAACACAGCATTGATCGTTTGACCAGATGGAACGAACTCCTTGTGCACAATTCCCGCCAAATCGTAGAAACAAATTGACATTGTTTTGATTTTTGATCGGGTGCTTACATTCGGCACTTTGATGCTTGGTTTCTAACTCATATTGAAGTCACCACGTCTCATCAGCTGTTAGAATGCTGTACTTGAAGTTTTCGTCCTTTTTCGACTCTTGAATCAAGTCCATGCAATGTTGGATTCGGAGCAATTTTTGGTCGTCAATTGCGACGAATTGAATCTTTGGACATGATCAATTTTATTTCCATGTATTTTTTATTAATTTCAATGTTACTACGAGCACAATTTCAATGTTACTCACGGCCTTCTTTGAAACAATCTTCACCATATACTTGTTTCATTAATTGAAACGTTTCGGTGAATGTTTTACCATACCAAACTTAATATTCGTTATTTATTCAATGTTCACTTTTCGACCGATGGTATAAACATACTGATCTATAAGCGCGATAACTGGGCTTCTAATGATCTGAATATCATGGAATTTTGTCAGAACGTCAGTGACAGATATACCTTTACAACACGTTACCTTTTTATATAATTATTTCAGAGCATCAAGAATTCTTCTGAGTACTTCTTTTTCGATATAGTATCACTTATGTTTCCTTTATGAGGGTTCATGTCTAACAACTATAACTAACTACTGGTCGAACGAGTGTTGTATAGATCTTAGTGCTTAATGATCTTCTCGATCTTTGGTTTTGTCTATATTTATTGGTCAATCGAATTAATATGCTTAGGTTATCTGCATATCCTGCTACCTATTTTTCTTTTATGTATCACTGTCCAATTTACGTCTGTGTTAGTTTCGCTGATAATTTCGCTCAATACTACGTTAAACAAAGCTGGTGCCAATCCATCCCCCTGTCGCAAATCTTATCCGATCTTAAATTTTACTGAGATGTGTTGTTGGATTAAATTATGTTGTTTTCCTGTCACTTGACGGGTTAGAAACAACTGATCTATTAGTGATCGTTCTCTTCTAAACCCCACCTAACATCTCACCTATTCCTTCTTGGTACTGTTGTGTATATATGGTACTCTTGTCTACTTTGATATTTCTGTTAATATTGGAGCTTGATCGAGATAAAGCCCCCATAAAGTCCTGATTTTACACCGTTAGACATTCATAGGTCTAAATTGCTTCCTTGTAGTGTGGGATTGGACAGAATACACGAATATATATATATATATATATATATTTATATATATATATATATATATATATATATATATATATATATATATATATATATATATATATATATATATATATATTTCAATATATATTTCAAAAGAGACTGCTAATACCAAAGTCCGACCCAACGAAAATAAAACCTGTCCTTACAGAAGAGCTTGATAAACAACCAGCACAGAACTGGCAAGAATTGAAACAAAAAATTATTAAAACAGCCTTAAAGTTGGTCCCTTTACAAAAACGTAGAAAACATCCGTGGTTGGATGAAGTTGATGAGCAAGCAGTACTAAGCCGAAGTAAAGCATTCAAAAATTGGAACAGTCAAAAAAACGGTAATAAATTATAACATCTTTTTGGAAGTAAGAAAAGAAACATCGAAGCTAATTAGGCAAATTAAAAGAAAATATGAAAACAATCAACTTAATGAAATAGAAAAGGATTTCCTAAAAAATAACACCCGAAATTTTACAAAACATTTAAAACTAAATTAACAGGCTATCAACCGCGAAGTATTTTCTTCCAAAAGAAAAACGGACAATTAGCTCTAAATAACCAAGACAATTGCAAAGAACTTGCGAACTTTTGAACAAATAATAAACTGTCCTGAGCCCTTAAACGAATTACCAACACTAAACCCTAAACAAACAAACCCTGATTCATTACCACCGAATGAAGATGAAATAATTAGGCAAATCAAGCGACTTAAAAATAACAAAGCTTCTGGTGAAGATGGAATCACTGCTGAACTTTTAAAATCCGCTGGTCCAGGTACAATCAAGGAAATAACCAAAATTCTACAAGAAATTTTGCGAACCGAACGGATTCCGGAAGATTGAAAAGATGCTCTAATCCATCCACTACACAAGAAAGGAGATAGAACGGATGTAAACAACTATAGATGGATATCTCTTCTCCCAGTTTGGTTTGGCTTGGTCCCAGTTTGGTCCCAGTTTGTTACAAGATTCAATCTCAATGTCTACTAGACAGAGCACTGGGACAGTTAGAACCTCAAATTGGTGAATATCAAGCAGGTTTTCGACCGGGAAGATCCTGCCCTGAACAGATCCTGAATCTAAAGTGGATCCTAAGACATCAAAAACTGTACAATGAAAATCTCGTCTGTACATTTGTGGATTTCAAAAAAAGCACATGATTCTATTGACCGCAAACCTTTATTCCGAATCTTGAAAGAACAAGGACTAGATCTGAAAACGCTGGCAATTATTAAAGCAACATTAACTAACAGAAGTTCAAAAGTTAAATTCATGGGTGAAATCTCAGAGCCCTTCGAAATTAAAACTGAAGTGAGACAAGGGAATGGACTCTTGCCACTCTTATTTAACTGTGTTCTAGAAAAAGTAATACAGGAGTGGCGTGAAAAAAAGTCGGCCCTGAATATTGACCAGCCAGATAGGACTCCAAATTTCGTTTGAAAAGACACAATATATGACCTGCAACAGACTAAGAACACCATTTCTAAAAACAAAATATGGTAACATCAGACGAGTCTCTCAATTCATATATTTGGGTGAAATAATCATGGAAAATGGGTTGGAAAAGGCGGCCAATAAGGATAGATGTCAAAAAATGGAAACGGCATTGAAACTTACACAAAATATTTACAACAAAAATTGCCTATCTAAAAACACAAAACTGAGACATTACAACACAGTTATTAAGCCAGAATGTCTATATGGGGCAGAAACGCTTATTTTGAATAGAAAGAGAGACATCGAGGACATTGAAAAGAAGGAAAGATAAACCATAAGAATAATGTTAGGCCCCAAACAAATAAATGCAACAACATACCGACTTAGAGAAAACCAAGAAATCAAACAATACACAGATATCCATAGCGATATGAGAAAAAGAAGACTTAAGTTTTACGGACACATAAAACGGATGAATCCGAGTAGGCTAACTAGACAAATAGTCGAATTTTATGAAAATAGGAGTAGAGCTAAAGTAAAAATAATTAAATGCATTGCTGCAATTAAAGAGGACCTAAGATCAGCAAGTATTACACAAAGTGAAATTCAGGATAGAGGCTGTTTCAGACACAAGGTTGACGTTTGGAAAGTTGGCCAGAGAGAAAAATGTAGGAAGACTGGAACAACTTGGTCTGACAAAAGGAAGAAAGCTCATAGCGAAAGAATGAAATTAGTATGGGCGCAAAGGAAGGCTAACAACAACAAACGCCTCTAATTGTACTTCGCGTGGTTCACCAGGGCCAATACGTGATATATATATATATATATATATATATATATATATATATATATATATATATATATATATATATATATATAAATGGTGAGGTTATTCAACCAAAAGGACCATATTAGTTAATAAAGCTATAAATGCAGAAAAAAATATGTTAATTTCACTCGGAGAATACTAAAAATAACAATAACCCTAACACACTATAGAAAAAACGTTTAAAAATGTTTATAAAAGGTTTTTTTATTACATTGGAACTAACAAACTTTTAATAATGCTTTCCTTGTTTTTCTTTTTAATATTCAAAGCGCATGCACTTTTTGGTTAACGAATGATTATAAGGCTGAATAAAAACCATTACGGCGCCACGGAGCTTACAATCTCTAAAATTCTGATCTCGTTTCCCACCACTCTCTGGTTCTCCAAGGCCGTATTTCCATTTATTTTTTTCAGTCTGGGGCTGCGGTGGCGGCAGCAAAGACAGCGTCTCGAAAAATTCACCGTCAGAAATATTATACGATAATTCCTCCCGGTTGCCCGAAGACGTTGTCCGCGAAAAGGTAGACAAAGCTCCTTACTGGTTCGTGTTTCGGATAAGAAATCGACACACGAAGGCAATACGATACTCGAAAAATATTTACGGATTTGTCAACTAAACCGTTCTAGATTCAGATTTCGATTAGTCATCGCGTTTACCTTAATAACTTCGTGCTACTCAAGCTTCATTTTTGTAATTCTGACACCTTATAATAATGCTGAATTAAATTAAAATGGTCTAATACAAAGTACTTGTATAAACCTCTTATAATTTTTTTTTAGAGATGGCGCTTGAAACAGTGATCGGTTCACAGTTTAATTAATCTCTTACTTAATTTTTTCCTACGACAGTATCTTTCAAAACGGAATTGATGTTTAAACGATTTTGAGTTAGCGTCATATTTTTTCCGGTGGTAAACATGTGGAGTTTCGAGCCAAATAAAGAGCAATTGTGACATCTGCTACTTTTCTTTTTCAATCAAAAGAAAAACGTGAGTAAAAGCCGTCGAATTCTTGCGGAAACTTACGGTGACAATTTCTTAACGTAAGACGCTTGTGGGTGTTAGTTTACACGATTCAAAAGTGGTAATTTCGATTTGAAAGACAAAGAACGTCTAGGTCAACCGAAAATAATTGAAGATGCTGAATTGCAAGCATTGTTGGAAGAAGACGGTATGCAAACTTGTCAGCAAATGGCAAAGAGGTTAAATGTTGGTCGTCGAACCATTTCTTATCTTTGCACGCCATGGAAAAGTTCCAGAAGGCAGGAAAATGGGTACCACATCAGCTGAATGAGAGACAGATGGAAAATCGAAAAACGGTGTACTAAGGCAAGAAATACTTTTTGATTACGTGATTGGCGAAGAAAAATGGATATACTTCGAGAACCCAAAACGCAGAAAATCGTGGATTGACCCATCCACCGCTATCAACATCGACCGCAAGACCGAATCGCTTTGGAAAAAAGACAGTGCTATGCATTTGGTGGGCTTACCAGAGAGATGGGAAAAATGTGCAGTTAGCGATGGCGTATACTTTGAATAAACTCTTTTTGACCTCTCTCCTATTCAATTTTTATATTCTTATATTTCATTTACCACAAATCATCAAACAGTTGTGTTTAATTTTCAAATTGCGTTTTGCTAACCATATTGGTATCATCAGGACATGATACTAGTTTCCTCTGATTCTACAGAATACATTCTAATTCTACAGATTCTACATTCTAATATCACGCTACGATATTAAATACAAGGCGTCCCATAAGAAAGTTTTTATTGCCTTGGCGCACCGCGCAAACGCATCAACTGTGAAGGGCGCAGCGCGCATGTTAATCGATAGCCCCCCGTTTAAAAAATTAGTCTGTTTCTCGGAAGCAGACCGTGCATTATGTGTGCTAGGATTTTACAAAAGCAATGATTTGAAGCTTATTTTCATCTTAACGATCATGTAAATAAGTTATTGAAGCGCAACGAACCCGAAACACAAGCATCAAACACCCTTACGTTTACCTAAAGTCACTGTATAAGTTGCAATGTCAGCGCGAGGTATAATCGGCCCGTACTTTTTTGTCGACGACAGGGGACGCGCAGTTGCCGTCAATTCAGAGCGGTATATGGAAATGTTGGAGAATTTTTTGGTGATTGAACTGCAAAACTTTGTTCAAAAAAATAAGGTCCGATGATTTCATATAATGAAACAGCACACTTACTAGCATGTAATGGGCGCTCATGAACTTAGGATTTGTGTCTGTCCAGTAACGGTAGTTCCGTTTATTCACGTAACCTGCGAGATGAAAATGGGCCTCATCTGACCTCCACAACATGCTTAAAAATTGCTTAAAAACTGTTGAACACATTTGCGGAGTTATGTCACGAATTATTCGCCTAATTTCTTCTTTCAACTGTTGAAAGGTTTGCGGATTATTTTCGTAAGCTTTGCTCTTCACATAGCCCCACAAAAAATAGTCTAGCGGCGTCAAGTCACATGACCTTGGTGGCCAATTTACGTCTCCATTCCGGAAGATCAGCCTCTCCTGTCCTTACAAAATTCAGCTAACACAGGAGCTAAAGCCAGCCGACCATGGGCAACGCCGTGCATTTGCCAGTTGGATCCTACAGATGAAGGCAAATGCCAATAATTTTTGCGATAAAATCATTTTCAGTGACGAGGCTCATTTCCACTTAAACGGTTACGTAAATAAACCAAATTGTCGCATCTGGAGCTATGAAAATCCTAGAGAAATCCACGAAATCCCGATGCATGCTCAACGTGTCACAGTTTGGTGCGGTTTTTGAGCTGAGGGTATCATTGGCCCGAATTTTTTTGAAGATGAAGATGAACAAGCTATTACAGTAAACGGAAAACGATACCGAACGATGATTGATGTTATTTTATGGGATCAAATAATGGACATGGATTTAGAGAATATGTGGTTCCAACAAGACTGTGCGACATGACATACAGCACGTGAAACATTGACTTTATTGCGTACACAGTTTGGAAGGTCATGCGACTTGACGCCGCAGGCTATTTATTGTGGGGCTATGTGAAGAGCAAAGCTTACGAAAATAATCCGCAAACCGTTCAACAGTTGAAAGAAGAAATTAGGCGAATAATTCGTGACATAACTCCGCAAATGTGTTCAGCAGTAATCGAGAATTTCAACAAAAGAATTGTGAGCTGCCAGAGAAGTCGTGGCGGTCATTTGACAGATGTATTCCACGTATAATTGTACACTCTTTTATTCGTTACCAACATTTGAAACCTCTTAATGGAATACCCGTTATATATATATATATATATATATATATATATATATATATATATATATATATATATATATATATATATATATATAAATAAATATATATATATATATATATATATATATATATATATATATATATATATATATATATATATATATATATATATATATATATATATATATATATATATATATATATATATATATATATATATATATATATATATATATATATATATATATATATATGTCTAATAAATGTTTATTTAAAAGTTTTGCATGAATAAGTCTAGTGAACATAGACCAAAGATAGTAATTTTCAAGAATCTCAGGCGCCATAGATGTCTAGTTAGTAATAAATTACATCGAGATAAGACTAGATATTTATTACATCAAAAACAGTTATTGTTGCTACTTTTTCTCGCTCATTACTCGAAAAGGCAACAAAAAGCCAGGGCATTTCTTCTTTTTATATCCATAAAATCATCTAATGGGATCGTACTGACAGATTAAATATGTTTTTATGGACGGGCGTGCTCCAGAAAAGCCATGACATCAGTGGCATATAAAAGCGTCGATATAGAATGCCACCCGGATTATAAATATAAACAAACTGGTGAAAATATACACCAGGAAGTTTGAAGTCTCAAATGTCGACCCAGTACTACATAATATTAATTTAGCTGCTAAAAAAAAATCTGTTTCTGTTGAAATATTCTGGGTCATGTAGGAAAATATTTCATATTTTTCTTTTTTCATAAAGTTTAAAAAAAATTACAATATTATTTATATATATATATATATATATATATATATATATATATATATATATATATATATATATATATATAGACATATATATATATATATATATATATATATATATATATATATGTCTATATATATATATATATATATATATATATATATATATATATATATATATATATATATATATATATATATATGCCGTGTGTCCCAGCAGCCAAATGGAATAAATTCGTTAATAAATAAATGGGGGCGAGTTCGGAAAATGTTTCGAATGTTTTTAGATGCACATTTTTTCAATAAAAATTTCAAAAAAAAAAACAGTGGCCAATACCAACTTTCTTATTTTAAATACAACACCCTGTATATTATTTAATTTTTTATTCTTCATGAAATTCTAGACATATTTCATGTAAAATATCCTAGACTTATCTTCAACTGTTTCGGAAATATTAAGTGTTCTCAGATTTATTGCAAAAATTAACTAATTTTTTTGATTTTTTTTTTGAAAATTATTTGATTACAGAAATTCGCTACAACACACAATAGAAAGATGGTATTGGCCTCTGTTACATGACACACCCTGTATAAAAGGTTTTCGTTGGAAAAAATGCGTAACTACACTTTTTTTAACACTGTAAACAAAATTGTGGAAATTTCAAGACTATTTAGTTTTTGTATAAATTTTGTATTTAAAACATTTAATGTAACAAATGCTCGAATTGTGAACTCTGGACGTCCTGGCAACACCCTAACGATATAATTCATCAGGTTTGTGGCGTAATTGACCTAATGCTGTCGGTAATGCGTACTCTTAAATCATTCAGATCTTGTGGCTTGGTTTTGTATACGACGCTTTTGAGATATCCCCATAAAAAAATCCAACGGAGTGAGGTCCGGGGACCTTGGTGGCCATTCTAGTGGCCCTCTCCTCCCAATCCATCGATTTGGAAACATATTATCGACGTACTGCCGCACATTAACTTGATAATGGGGGGGTGCTCCATCTTGTTGGAACCAAATTGTGTCGGCTAGCAATTGAGGATTTCTTCTATTAGGGTACAATTTATAAGATTTGGAATGAGCTGATTTTGGAGAAAGTCTAAGTAATTTACCCCATTTAAATTTTGATTGAAAAATATCGGACCAATTATTTGATCTCCTATAATACCTGCCCAAACATTAATCTTGTCAGGTCTTTGTGTGTGAATTTCCCGCATCCAGTGAGAATTTTCTCTCGACCAATAATGACAGTTCTAGCGATTGACATGCCCATGAAGAGTAAAAGTAGATTTATCAGAAAATAAAACGTTTTTCACTCTTAGAAGGTTGTTGTCTATTCTGTGCATCATTTGTTCGCAAAACTCCATTCTCCTGTCGAAGTCCTCTTCACTAAGCTCTTGAGTAGGCTGTAGCTTATGTGCATGCATTTGTCTTGTGCATTGTTTTGTGCATGCATTTGCAGGAGAATGGAGCTCCTGTCGAAGTCGTCTTCACTAAGCTCTTGAGTAGGCTGTAGCTTATACGGATGTATTTTATTCTCTTTCAATATTCTGGCAACCGAAGAGCGATCAACATTGTTTTCCAAGGCAACTTGTCGAGTTGAGGTACGCGGACTGTCTTGGAATGCAAGCATTACATCCAATTTTTTGTTATCGGTCAACGACACTGCTTCCTTCTTAATTTGTCTCACGTGTCCCAGTTCTCTAAATTGTTTTTCAACTTTACTTACTATACCTTGGGATATGGGTGGTACGTCAGAATATTTTTCCCTAAAGAGAGGAATAACTTCGGCTTGAGTTCGTGTCCTATCTCCATAACCTATCATCATTAAGATTATTTTATGTTATTTTATGACTCTCTGATAAATACGCCACGTTTAAATCAAATGAATCACACACGTCAAAAAAAACTAATTTAAAAGGCACGTTGATTTTTTTGACGTTTCATACAACAAATACCAACCGTTGAAAATCTGATTTTTTATCTTTGCCTATTTGCTGATAATGTTCGAAGAATTACTTAATATTTCCGAAACAGTTGAAGATAAGTCTAGGATATTTTACATAAAATATGTCTAGAATTTCCTGAAGAATCCAAAAATTAAATAATATACAGAGTGTTGTATTTAAAATAAGAAAGTTGGTATTGGCCACTGTTACATGACACATCCTGTATAAAAAATTTTTATTGAAAAAAATGCGCATCTAAAAATTCCAATCGACGTATTCGAGCGTTTTTTCGAACACGCCCCCATTTATTTATTAACGAATTTATTCCATTTGGCTGGGACACACGGTATATATTACTTCTTCCACTAGAATATCTGCCATTTGTTCTTCTGTGGGTATTGTTGTCCTTGATTGGTTCTGATCTTCATATAACTGAGAATAAAATCTTCTGACGACCTCTAACATTTCCGTACGCGCCCTGCACACTGTGCCATCCGCATGAAGGCATAAATTTGCGTTCTTTTCTTTTTAGCTTCTATTTGTCCTTATTAATTCCCCTGTTTTCTTTTAGAGTTTTTGCACTAGCTGCCTGTTGAACCGGCCTGTCTCCTCTCTAATACGGTTTCTAATAGTTTTATAGAGCTCAGCGTACTCGACCCTACCCTAAGGGTTCTCTGCATTTCTCATTGTCAGTCATTTTTTCATTAAATCAATGGTTTCACTAGAGATTTTTGTTTGTTTAAGACATTTTTCTTCTGGTGATATTGAAGCAGCCGTTTCAAGCACTTTGTTGGTGATTTCTTCCTTTCTTCCTTTGTCTTCGACAGTTAATTCTGACTTTTGCTCGTATCTTTCGATGGTCACATCCAACATTAACATTATTGTTTTATCGTTGGTCATGATGTAATCAATTTCACTTGTGGGTCCAGATGGACTTTTCCATGCCCATTTTCTGCTGATATTTTTCTTGTAGAACGAGTTGAGAATATAAAGTTCTTGTCCTTCAGCAAAATCAACTAATCAGTCACCTCTATTGTTACCAGTTCTATATAGACCAGTTGCATTCTCACCAGTTCTTGTCGTTGCAATTCTGGCA
Source organism: Cosmopolites sordidus (assembly GCA_031761425.1). Lineage (NCBI taxonomy): Eukaryota > Metazoa > Arthropoda > Insecta > Coleoptera > Curculionidae > Cosmopolites > Cosmopolites sordidus. Next base: position 1,481,779 of record JARFXV010000947.1, on the reverse strand, counting down.
TTAATATCACCCATCAGTATTTTGTACCTACATTTCTCCTTGTATAAAAGCTGGGCCACATAATAATGTAATTTTATAATAATAAAATTAATCAATTTCCTCATCCCTATGACTTATAGCTGGTGCATAAATTGGACGATTTGAAGACAAAACTTTTTATTCAGCTGAATGACGCATTGGGCTAGTCGGTCATATCTTTTAAAACTATTTTCGATATACCGTAATATATTTGCTTTAAAAATTCAGACGAAATCTCAGCCATTATCTTGCCAATTATTTTACAAACTGTTGCATCTGGTGCATCTCCCGCGTACAACCTGTTTGCATTTCTCATGACCCTATACATGTGGCCACCACATTGTTGTTGACTCCTCAATTATATTAATTGTTTACATCGACAAATCGTTGCGTAGTTTGAGTCGGTGCGTTCAGGGTTAAATAGTTTATTTTCGTTTCTCTATGCGTTGAATATCTCGAATTATCTTATATTTGATGAGAATTTTTAGTTAGAGTTGTTTTTAGGTTACTTAGTCATAAAATAAAACAAATTATACCAGACAAACTATACCAGATATAGTTCTTCACCAGAAACTATTAAAATTTCAATGAGTGTATGAATGAAACCATAATACAAGAAACTTAACTGTTAAAAATATTCAACAACCAAAGAAAAAAATTCCTGAGCTCCACATAAAATTCTCAATCCTTTAGTCGCCATCAAACGCTAACAAGCATCTCCCGAGACCGGTTTCTGGCCTTAAGCCGTCATCAGTCGGGCTTTGAGTTGTACGTTAGAATGCATCTGAAGGATTTTTTTTGTTATAATGGGGAAGTCTTCAAAAGATACCAAGAGAGCTTATACAAGACGCGTTGTTCTCCGGGTATTGCCGGATTTTTACCGTCTAAAACCCCACCAAGTTCGTCCGGTTTTCGAGTCTTAGACCTATAAAATGTTGGTTACTCGTTTTCAGCAAAAAATTTTCACAACCGATAATGCTATTACTATATTTGTTAATACGTATAGGTATAGGGAATCTTACCTGAAATAAAGTGTATTGTATGATTGTTTTACTTTGCATTTGCAAGTTATGTCCGATACCTTTTACTCGTTATAGGAAGATACATTAAAAATTTAAAGTTATTTGCTGGGATATATATCTCGTTATTGTGTTCTACGAAATTTAATTATTTTAATTATTTTAATCGAGTACCTGGAATTTAGTTCTCTTGCAATATATCGCTCTCCTCAGTAGTTCATTCGGGTCATAATCCATGAGCCATCTTGGTTCTGCATTTTCATGCTTGTTTGCAAATAATAGTACTTTTTATGCTTTTCTTTTCATGAAGGTATGCAGGGGTTCCCAGTTTAGATCGCTGTGTATCCTTTGATTTCTTTCATATGGTGGTGCATTTGCTGCCATCCTGACGTATCTGTTTGCTGCTGACGCCAGCCTTTTTAATTTAAGGATTGACAAGGGCTCTGACCATATTAATCGGACAAATCGAATGAAAACAGTATTGAAATGCAGCTCACGCCATCCGGTGTTTCGTAACAGTATTACACTCGGAAATCGTTCGTCCCCAAACCCTGGCCCTAGGTACAGATATCCATGAAAATACGGCAAACCTACATTCTTCATTGTCCGCCGTTTCTTCATTAAATCAATGTCTCAGAGATTTTTGACTGTTTGAAACTGTTTTCTGCTGGTACTATTGCAGCAGCCGTTTCAAGCACATTATCGATGATGTCTATATATACATATATATATATATATATATATATATATATATATATATATATATATATATATATATATATATATCATCGTCATCATCAGCTCATGTCGATCCACTGCAGGATAAAGGCCTCCTCAGCATGCTTCCAAGTTCTATGGTCCTGGGCTTTCCTATGCCACTCGGGTCCCATATACTTAACGATGTCATCAGTCCATCGTGCTTTTGGTCTTCTTCGTGGATGTTTGCGATCAAGCGGTATCCACTCCTGGATTGCCTTGGTTTTTCCAAAGCCCAGGGCTTTCTGTCTCGTCTTGTAATGCCAAGCATACATCTTTCCATTCCTCTCTATGCTACCCGAAGTTTTTGAATTGATTGCGATGTGAGTGTAAAGGTTTCACTTCCATATGTCATAACGGGTAGAACGCATTGATCGAAAACTTTTCTTTTCAGGCCAAGTGGGATTCTGCTTTTAAACACTATGTTCTTACTATGTTCTTGCTATCTTCTTTTCTATGTTTTTACACACATGTTCAGCCTGCCAAATGCCTGGCAGCCACATTTAACACGCCGTTCCACCTCCCGGGCGGTATTCCCCTCCATTCAAATCCTCTACCCAAGATATATATACAGTAGTCCGCAGTCTCCAAACCCCTTCCTAAAACTGAAATTATTCTGTCCTCGGTAAATTTATTGAAGATATTTATTTAGTATTTTTTGTGCCTCTCTATGGCCTGCTGTACAACCTAGATGTGATCCATTGTACTGAAGCTATTTCTGAATCTGGCTTGTTCTGTTGGTTGTGCGTCATTCAGTTTCCTTAATTTTCTTTTAGATTTTCTTAGTGAAAACTTTGTACATTACTGATAGGGGGCTTATTTGACGATAGTTCCTTAAATCTTCTTGTGCTCCTTTTTTATATAAAACAATCACTTTTGCATTTTCCAGGTAATTTCAGTACAGTTCAGTCAAATCAGGTACTTTTTGTTCTTTGAGGCATTTGGAGTAATTTTGCCAGTATTTTATGTAACGTCCGACTACCAGTTTGTAGCATTTCGACAGTTACACTGTCCTTTCCTAGAGCCTTGCCGTTTTACATCGATTCTATAGCATTTGTTACTTTTTCCAGCAGGATATATATATATATATATATATATATATATATATATATATATATATATATATATATATATATATATATATATATATATATATATATATATATATATATATATATATATATATATATATATATATATATATATATATAATATCCAATTATATTGTTTGGTTGTAATGGTAAAACAAAAAAATTTAAAGAAAACAAATTTATAATTTGTTTATATATCAAAGTCAAAAATATGTCAACTCAAAATTAAATAAAAAATATCATATTTTATCTAAAAAACTTAAAAAACATGAACTACTCAACAATATATAGGGGGTATGTGTTAAAATATAAATTTGGACTGTTTATAAAAATAGTATATATTGTAAAATTGTAATTGTTCTGATGGTTTAATAAAATAAACCGAAAAATAGTAAAAAATAAGAAATAATAATCGTGCACTGATTATTTTTATTTTATTATATATTTTTTTCAAATAAATTAAATTAAGCGTTTTGCATTAACATTAATTTGAATCCAATTTAAAAGTTAGGGAATAGCTCCCAGCTAATCTTCACTTACTTGTTAGAGATATCAATGTACATTTTTGAAAAATAAAGACATTATTATAATAATTTTAAAAATATAATGAATTAATTATTTATCTTGTATATTATTTATCAATAACATTTTTAAATGTTGTGTCATCCTTATTTATCTAACTCGCATTTTATCTCCCCCGCACTTTATCACATTATCTTCATCACAGTTTCATCACTGCAATTTACATGAGAAAAACAAAAATTATCCAGGACAGAAAAATTAATTTTCATTAGGGTTTCCATCGCATCAAGCCATTTGATTTATTTTTAAAACCAGGTGACTTTAACTAATTTTATCTGTTTCTTTTCTCGGGTGGGATTTTATTCATTGAAATGGCTTTTAAAGTAGAGCAAAGTAAAGTAGACTAAAGCAGAGCTGATAATTACATAATTAGGATGTAAACTAATTAAATTATTTATCGATTTGAAGTGAAGTTTCACGATTTATTGATGATCAGGGCTTTTTTTAGGATAATATCCCATTTAAGTGAATTATTGATATAGTATTCGATAAGGCTGATTATGTTGGTATCTGGAGTCGAGGGAATTAGTTTTTGAATAAATTATTGCTAAATTAGAATTATAAAAGAGCAGGTTTGAAAACTAAATATTTGTGAATAGGGGACCTTATACTTGACGATGATGAGAAAATATTAGGAAGTGACTTAAAATGCAAAAGGATAAACTACTAATCCGACTAAGAATGGATTAAATAGAATATGGCAGTGCAAGGACTTAATGAAAAAACATAAATTTATTATATGATATACTCAGTATGTTGGAAAAATAAACGAACTTTTTAAATTTAAAGAAAGCTGCTGGCGTCATATAATGAAACAATGTATATTCCGGAAGCTGTATATTTTCTCTATAAAACGAGCTTGCCATCATTAGAATCGATCAACGAATTGTCAAGTTATAGCGCTTAAAGTCATAGTATCTTTTGTCAACTTGTCATAAAAATACGATGTAGCAAAGAGCTAATATTAGCAAAGAGCTAATATTAGCCAAGAGCTAATGTTAGCAAAGAGCTAATATTAGCGAAGAGCTAATATTAGCAAAGGACTAATATTAGCAAAGAGCTAATATTAGCCAAGCGTTAATATTAGCAAAGAACTAATATTAGCAAAGAGCTAATATTAGCAAAGCATTAGCGCTTTGCTAATATTAGCTTATACGCAGGGCTAATATTTGCAAAGAGCTAATATTAGCAAAGAGTTAATATTAGGAAAGAATTAATATTAGCAAAAAGCTAATATTAGCAAAGAGCTAATATTAGTTAGGAACAAATATTAAATTTGTCTAGAGTAATAGTGAGTAGTAGTATATATACAAAGCCAGGCCGACCAAAAAACAAAAATCGCTGTAAGTTAGTGGAAAAGGAGCATGAAACGAACGGATAAGTTCAGGAAGTTTGGGAAGTCTGGGAAGTTTGTTTTTGTTGCACAATAATGGACCACAGTACAGAACCATCGTTGCTCGTTTTTTTGGTGAAAAAACAAGTCTGTGTGCTTTAACATCCTCCATACTTGCCCGATTTATCTCACTGTGGCTATTTCCTGTTTCCGGAAACTCAAATTGATCATAACATGAACGTTTTATGTACAGAATTATACAAGCACATTGTGCTCCTATCGTAATACTTTTCCTGGATCTCAAACGTCTTCATATTAAATAATTTTTTATATAAAATATAACATTTTCTTATGATAAACCAAATTCTCGTATACGGTAACGAACGAACGACAATTTTTAGTCCCTAATCAAGAACCCTTCGAAACATTACCCGCATGGATCCCCTTAAAATTCTTGTCAATTAAATTAACGACAAGAAACTTCACCAGAAATACCCACATGACAAAGGCGACTTCACTTATTGATTCCCCATTGTTCTAATTTAAGTCAAAGTGGTAATACGATGAATTATGATGACACTCGTCTCATTAATATTCGAGAATCGATATGGTTCAAGGAATCGCATCACATTGCAACATGGTATAAATAATTTTTTTTGTTTTCACTTTTGTGGTAGATGTCCATATTTCGACCACTTTATTTAAAAACTATTTTCACCAAGTTTTTTTCGATCTGGGATTCGACCGTTGCCTGAAAGGTGGCGATGGTGTATAGAAAATGAAGGCGATTGTTATGAAGATTAAGTGCGTGTTACTTTATCATAAATACGCGTCAAAGGTAGTCGAAAATTAAGCTGCGAACCTAGTATTTTAATTTTGCAGGAATGTGTGACCATATAGGACTGACATTACATCATTGGACTTTCATCTATTTACTTCGTTTCAAAAGTTCTTTCAGCGAAAATAAAATATAGGCCAAAATTTTAAGACCACCATTAAAACTTACGAAAACTTTTTTTTAATTACAAGATTATTATTATATTAATTCGGTAATATTGATTATAGGTTATTCAAGTATGTCTACATTATATTGCATTTTTACCTTCAAAAATAACGTTATAATTATTTACCGAAGATAAGAAGGAAATAGGATATATATATATATATATATATATATATATATATATATATATATATATATATATATATATATATATATATATATATATATATATATATATATATATATATATATATATATATATTCCTGGCGGTTTTTAATATTATTATATTTTTGTTTTTCGGTCAATTATTAATAAATTATTATGTTTTATTATCATCTTCAGAACAATTCAATAATATCTTATTGAAGATTAGATAAAGAATATCATATTTCATGAAAAGGCAGTTAGGAAATTATTCAAAAAGATATAATTGAATTGTTCTGAAGATGGTTTTATAAATAAACCGAAACGTTAACAAAACAATACAAAAACATTAATTTATTAATAATTGTCCGAAAATGCCAAAAAAACGAAATATAAATATATGCACTAACACAAAGGCACGCAAAGTGCACTAACAAGGTCAAAAGTTAAACTCATGGATGACATCTCAGAGCCCTTCGAAATTATAACTAGAGTGAGACATGGGGATGGACTCTCGCCACTCTTATTTAACTTTGTTCTAGAAAAAGTAATACAAGAGTGGCGTGAAGAAAAATCGGCCATGAAATTCTAAAAAGAAACAGCAGAAAATGTAGATTCAAATTTTCTTTGAAAAGGCACACTACATGACCTGCAACAGACTAAGATCAGCATTTCTAAAAACAAAACATGGTAACATCGGACCAGTCTCTCAATTCAAATAATTGGGTGAAATAATCATGGAAAACGGGTTGGAAAAAGCGGCCAATAAGGGTAGATGTCAAAAAATGGAAACTGCATTGAGACTTACACAAAATATTTACAACAAAAAATACATAACTAAAAACACAAAATTGAGACATTACAACACAGTTATTAAACCAGAATGTCTATATGGCGCTATAGCGCTCATTTTGAATAGAACGAAAGACATCGAGGAGATTGAAAAGAAGGAAAGGAAAATCATTAGAAAAATTCTAGGCCCCAAACAAATAAATAGCACAACATATCGACTTCGAGAAAACCAAGAAATCAAACAATAAACAGATATACATATGGCGGCCATATGAGAAAAAAGACGACTTAAGTTTTACCGACACATAAAATGGATGAATCCGAGTAGGCTACTAGACAAATAGTTGAATTTTGTGAAAATAAGAGTAGAGCTAAAGTCGAAATAATTAAATCGATTGCTGTAATTAAAGAGGACATAAGATCAGCAAATATTACACAAAGTGAAATTCAGGAGAGAAATTGTTTCAGACACAAGGTTAACGTTTGGGAGGTTGGCCAGAGAGAAAAATGTTAAACGAAGTTTTGTTTTCACTCCGTAACTCAATTTTTTTTTTCCTTTATTTGGCCTTTTTTATTCCTTTATTTTAATTTTTTTGGCTTCATTTAACATTTTGGCTACTTTATGTTCAAAATACTGTAGGACGGGTCAAATGGTTATGTTTATTATTAGTGCTAAAGTGTGTATTTAATTTAAAGAAAAAATGATATATAATAACTGAAAAAAAAACAATAAAGAATGTCGTAGTTTAAAAAAATCAGTGATATAGGGTTAATCAATAACTTGTGTTAGTTGTCTATATATATATATATATAACCTTGTTGGTCGCTTGACTGGGAAAGAGCCTCACCTATCCCTTCAACTGGATGACATATGGTTCGACAGCATGGGTTGTTGGCTGTGGACAGGGTCTCCCTATTCTTAATGGTATGCTATATGTCGGCGCCCTGATGAGTCTTAACCTCGAGAGACGAAACATATGTCATCCAGTTGAAGGGATAGGTGGGGCTCCTTCCCGGTCAAGCAACCAACAAAAATGTTCATGTAGGCGGAGACGCAAGTTGTTGTGTGTTCCACATGAAATTGTGGAACCCAACGGTTGGGTGTGTGATGACACTCAGCTACTGCTGTCTCATTGGACGGAGTCCAACAAAATCTAACACTACATATATACGCCATCCGACGGGAAGTCGGCGACAATATGGGTTGTTGGCTGTGAATAGGGTCTCCCTATTCTTGATGGTATGGTATATGTCGTCGCCCTGATGAGTCTGAACCTCGAGAGACGAAACATATTTCATCCAGTTGAAGGGATAGGTGGGGCTTCTTCCCGGTCAAGCAACCAACAAAAATGTTCATACATATATATATATATATATATATATATATATATATATATATATATATATATATATATATATATATATATATATATATATATATATATATATATATATATATATATATATATATATATATATATATATATATATATATATATATATATATACATATATATATATATATATATATATATATATATATATATATATATATATATATATATATATATATATATATATATATATATGTGTGTGTGTGTGTGTGTGTGTAATTATTAAAACAGCCTTAAAGTTGGTCTCTTTACAAAAACGTAGAAAACATCCATGGTGGGATGAAGTTTGCGAGCAAGCAGTATTAAGCCGAAGCAAAGCATTCAAAGATTGGAACAGTCAAAAAACAGCAATAAATTATAACATCTTTTTGAAAGTAAGAAAAGAAACATCGAAACTAATTAGACAAACTAAAAGTGGAACACACAACAACCTGCGTCTCCGCCTAAATGAACATGTTTGTTGGTTGCTTGACCGGGAAGGCCAACAACTTGTGTTGTGGATAGGGTCTCCCTTGATGGTATGGTATATGTCGGCGTCCTGATGAGTCTGAACCTCGAAAGATGAAACATATGTCATCCAATTGAAGGGATAGGTGGGGCTCCTTCCTGGTCAAGCAACCAACAAAAATATTCATTCAGACGGAGACGCAGGTTGTTGTGTGTTCCACATGAGATTGTGGAACCCAACGGTTGGGTGTGTGATGACACTCATTGGACGTACTCCAAGAAAATCTAACACAACATATATATATATATATATATATATATATATATATATATATATATATATATATATATATATATATATATATATATATATATATATATATATATTTAACTTAAAAACAATACTGAAATACAAAGCTATCAGGAACATCCCAATTAGGCCTAAAAATCTCCTTTCAAAAAACCGAATTCTTCTGCTCAAAATTAGATGTCCAAAATTTTAACACCAAATACGGCAAAATAAATAGAATCACTCACTTCAAATACCTGGGCGAGATTCTCGAACCCACAGGAGGAAAGAAAATAGCACAGAAGACTCGATTACAGAAGATGAAGAGGGCATACGGCAAGACACACAATATCTACAATAAGAAATGCCTATCCACACATGCAAAAATAAGACACTACAACACAGTAATCAAACCAGAGGTACTATACGCAAGCGAGACACTTATACATCATACAAAATGCCGCATAGAAAACATACTAAAAGAAGAACGCAAAATTATGAGGAAAATTCTCAGCCCAAAACTGACAGAGGAAGGATACAGACTTCATTCTCGAAAGACCACAGAGAGAATGTCCAACGTAGCGGCGGATATAAGAAAGAGAAGGTTGAAATTCTATGGACATATCAGTAGACTCCTACCAACAAGACTCACCAACCGAATTCATACATACATACAAGGAGTCAAGTCAACAGTACCATGGATCACACAAGTCAGAGCTGATCAGGGAAAGGCACAAATGGGCCCGACAGAGATTGAGGATAGAAGAATGTACAGAAACAAAATACATATGTGGAACGTTGCATCAGAGAGCGAAGTTTCGAGGAGATCGGGAACAAAGTGGACGGAGGAGAGAAAGAGAGTCCACGGAAAAGGGATGACAGAGGTGTGGAGGATCAGAAAGAACACTCGAAAATGAGTCAGAATGCTTTGCGGATCCAACCGGCTCTATATATATATATATATATATATATATATATATATATATATATATATATATATATATATATATATATATATATAGATATATATATATATATGTATATATATATATATATATATATATATATATATATATATATATATATATATATATATATATATATATATATATATATATATATCTAGTGGTTATGAAAATTTGCTCCAAAAATTCTTAGAAAATGGAAAGTTGGAACCAACATGGGATATTTTTATGCAAGCATTGTTTAATGCAAAAAAAAATTGAGGGTAAGGAAAGTTCCTCGCTGGAACTTTCTAGCGTTACAAAAAGTATCATATGTCCTATTCCACAACATAATCAACCTGTAACAAATTTCATCATATTCCTTCCATCCATTCAAGCGTGACTGTAGGACAAACAGACTTTCACATTTATAATATTAGTAACATTACAACAATATCAACTCGTTCTATTAGCATTTATTCATCCATAATAAAACTTGCACGTCTGCACTATACCACAGCCAAACTAAAACTGCCCACGGGCGTAGCCATGGGGGGGGGGGGTTAGGGGGTTCAAACCCCCCCGAAATAAGCCAAATATTACCTAATATTATACCGAAAAAATACGAGGAGTGAAGAGAGTTAAATTATTGAATTATTGACATCTGAATTGAATATATATCCGAACTAGTGGACGTTGCGCACAGTAAGGCCATCTCTTGTCGAGTAGTCGAACTATTTTGTATCGTATGGAAACTTTGCGTTGTTTCTCGATTATTCGCCACGCCCCTCGGTCGGAATGAGCGGAGCTTTGTGGAAGTTTGTGATACTTTCTGGACGGCTACTACTGGACTGCTATATAAGCGGCGCGTGACCACGCTTACGGTAGTATTGTTCCATGCGAACTCGAAGCGAATATAAGTGAAAAGTGGTGAACGAATAGTGAAGAGAATAAAGTACCGTGTAAGTGATTAATTTTAGTGCAGTGTTATTCGGTGACCTTGTTAAGGATAGATAGGTGAATCATTATTACTGTCGAAAAATGGAGGGGAAAAAAAGGAAGGGCGCATACAAATTACACCAGAATCACCAGAACCTGAACAACCACTACAGAATGATGGTAATTTTAGAGCCCTGTTGCGGTTTGTGGCTGAGTCTGGAGATAAAGATCTGGCTGAGCATTTGAATACTTCACAGAAGATCCAAAACGAAATAATTGACCTTTGTGGTGAATTAATTCAACATAAAATAATTGAAGAAGTAAAGAAAGCCAAACTATTTGCGATTCTGGCTGACGAAACCACCGACATCGGACGTGTAGAACAAGTCTCGTTATGTCTTCGATATGTTGATTTTATAGATAATAAACACCATATACTTAAAGAGATGTTCCTTGAGTGCATTCTAACGGTCGATGTTTCAGGATCCGGTCTCGCAAATCTTATAATTACAGCTCTGAAAAAGCATGAACTTGAATGTTCTCATGTGGTTGGTCAAGGTTACGATGGGGCTGCAGCTATGAGTGGGTATTTGCACGGTGTCCAAGCTTATGTTCGCCAAGAATGTCCTCTTGCTCTTTATGTACACTGTAGTACACACTCTCTCAACCTTGCTATTGCCGATTCCTGTTCATTAGCAAATGTCCGAAATTGCATTGGGATTGTGCAGTCTGTTGGTTCCTACTTTCGACATTCTGCTCAACGCACTGCTTTGTTGAAAGAAAAAATTCAAGAGCTACTACCCGTCGGTAACCAAAAAAGCTTGCTCTCAATGTGTGAAATACGGTGGGTCCACAAACATGAAGCTATTATAAGGTTTAGGGAAATTTATGCAGCGATTGTGAATGCTCTCGAAGAACTCCAATTTAATCACAATAAGGAAACATCGCAACAAGCCGCCCAATTGCTAAGTACGCTTCGATCTTCGGATTTTGTGATGTGTTTAGTGATTCTTCAAAAAGTTATGAGCTATACATTGTCGCTATCAAAACAATTACAGACAATTGACATCGATCTTATCACGGCTCGTCTTTGCGTCTCATCTCTATGAAGACGCAAAGGTTTTACTGGAAGAAAATGGTGGTATACTGCGAATGCCACGCGTCGTCGGAAGACAATTAAATAGACCGAACATTCCTGCATTGGATGTATGCACGTATTACAAAATTAATTTGTTCATTCCATTTCTTGATCATACAATTCAACAATTGGTTGAAAGGTTTAGTATTGGTAAAAGTAGTATCAGCATTTTCTGGCGTGCTACCTTCAAATTTTACTGCCAGTTCTGAAATTGAAGAAGCAATTTCCATGTACTCGTCACTGCTTCCCGAAAGCAACATATCAGTGGTTAAAGCAGAACTTGAAGTATGGAAAACAGTGATGACAAGTATCTCGCCTACCCCGAAATCTAGTTTGGAATGCCTAGATATGTGCGATAAAAACCTTTATCCTAATATTTACACATTACTACAAATCTTGGCTAATAAAAATGCTAATGTTACACTAATTAATATAACTAAAACAATTCATATAAATAAAAAATAATAATAAAAATTATAACAGAAATGGTCACAAACAAATTCTTATCATTCTAAGGTGGATTCCCGATCAATAACTGTTTCAACAGCATACCATGATCAATTTTTCCATTGTTTTCTAATCGAGTTATTTTTAGAACTTAATTGAAACCAAACAACTAGACATGTTCGATAAATTCCGACAGATATTTTGTTTTTCTTTTGCACACTTTGACTCATTACGCATACCTATTCAACGAGTTACATTATAAGGGAATTCAATGGAAATCATTTTCGAATTAAAATACAAACAAAGAAGGTTGTTCGACGTCGTGACGTGAAAAATGGAAAGAAACTACAAGAAACATCAATCATTTGATAACCGGCTCGTTATAATATTGTCACGGCTGTTGACGAATTAACCCTTGCCAATGCTTGAATGTATTTTCTTGTATCTGGTTGTTTATATTATATAGGATTGAGTAGTTAGATTTCTCACCGAGATATCTCGTTTTTTTTCTCAATCATAAATATTGATGAGTTTAGTTGGCAACATTACTGTGTTGTTTTAGCTAAGGTCTGGAACAAAAGGATGGGACATTTCTGTTTTTCGCGCTTTTTTTCAATTGTTTGTTAAACAATATGATTATTCATACTTGAATGGAATTTGGACATAGATGGCCCTAGCTGTCAATGTAGTTACCTTCAAACCGCGTCATTGGCGACATTTCCTTCTTGACATCTGATAAAGATTTTTAACTTACAACAATACAAGTTTCATATAACAGCATAGTTTGTAATAGCGTTGAACATTTCGAATCTTCTGTGCTAACTGAATAGCTAACTGAGTCTAAATGTGATGTTTAGATCTTGAGACCTTGCTAATCAATCTAAAATGCAGATACTATTCCGTTGAAAATACGCCTTAACAACCCGAGCCGTATACACGGGATATTCGTCTTGCTTTTGCTTGATCATCGTCTTGCTAAAATATAAAATTATCATTTGGAATTGTTTCCAAATATTTTCCTAGTTATGTATCCATATTGCCAGTAGTCCTGACTATTCATTCGGCCAGAAATGAAAACGATATCAGGTTTTTATTCGTACCCAACCATGTAGCCTGTCCAAATCATGTTGAAAATGTTTCTTCGTTTCGCAAGTTATAGTTATATATATATATATATATATATATATATATATATATATATATATATATATATATATATATATATATATATATATATAAGTTATATATAGAGCAACCTTCTGGCTTGTCCTGATTAAAGATCTTTTTGTCAGAAAACATTATTTGTTCCCATTCTTTGTTCAAACAAACATGGTCACAATCTAACTGCTTCCATTGTTTTTAAGAGCATCCCTGAGGAGCGAGGTAGTTTTCATTTCCTTCTTCCTTTTTTATTTTCTTCTTCATTTTTTTTCTTTCTTATATGTGAGGCTGATTGGATAACTGTTCCAACGTTTTTAATGTTGGTTATCACATCTGCTTTATGCTCAATCTGACGAGATGTTGATGTGCTATTAGAACTGGCGCGTAAGGTTGCACGTTTTTGTCTGTCTGCCAATAGAGAGCGTCTTCTAGTAATATTTTTCTTTCTGCACCCTTTACAATTATACGCTTGTATACTACATATTCGCTTGATTATTTGCAAAATTGTTTTTTTTTTCATGAAGCGTTAAACATTTTGAAAGTCTTATGGTGAATTTTTGAAAAATCATTTTTTAGCTTTTTGGTTCTATTTGGTTTTTAATTTTTTCTTTTTCATTTTACAGATATTAGTCAGATAATTCAAGTATGGAGAGGTATACCATTTCTCTGCGAACCAGAATAGTCACCTTGATTTTTGAAAATAATGGGTCAATAATTCTAACGTCAATAATTCCAAAAATTGTAATGTGAGATTTCCTCCTCATTCACCGAATTTAACTGTCTCAGGCTTTTTCTTATTGAGTTATCTCAAGGACAGAGTATACGCCAACAACGTTTCAACCATCGAGGCCCTAAAGATAGTCACAATATCTCCTGATATGCCGAGAAGAGTCTTTGAAAAGGTTGTGAGAAGAGCACATGTTTGCGAACAGGAATATATATATATATATATATATATATATATATATATATATATATATATATATATATATATATATATTGCTGTTATATAAATGTTAATGTTATTTAAATATAAAATTAAAAAATATAAAATCCGTACAATTTAAACATTTTTTCCAAACATAATTTTTATTCTAAAAACGGAAAAGTTTACAATTTTAACTTTAATTTAACTAAATTGTTTGTAAGGTCATAAAGAACACATTGACTCAAGATATCATGCCCTTGATTAAATGACCGCCTCCATTCTGGGTCTGAAGCGTTCCCAAGCTCGTTTTAAGGCGCCACGGTTCATATCGTTGTAATAGCACGCTCCATACAAACAAGTCCAAAGGATTTAAGTCTGGATTGTTGGGAGACCACAATTATTTGAACCAAAACATGTCGACGATGTTCGACAACCAATTTTAAACCAAATGACTTGCAGACTGACTTACTGACAATGACTGCTGGAAAACATAGGGCTTTTTAAATGATACAGTTTCCATTCGTTTTCCTTTCGCTTCGTTATATTTGTCGGAACATGCAAATAAACTTCTTTTGTTAAAATTTCCCCTTTTTAGATAAATGCGATGGTATCACATCACCCTCACTGGACGTAACACTTGTGAGCATGTAAACATTCACCGAAAATTTTGTTCTGGAAACAATGGAAACATCTTTAGGGTCATATGCGATCCAGCGATCATTCCTTCGATTCATTTTCGCATCGCAGCTTCTGTAACTTGTAGCTTGTTCTTTAACTTGTAGCGGAGGTCCTTCTCGATAATTCGACGCATATTTTTTCACTCATACCGACAACCGATGACAGTTTTCGGATCCAGAACGTGGTTTCGGTAGCTTCTGAAGCTCTTTACGAAAGTGTCTCGCAAACCACGCCACTTATTTTTTACGGCTTAGACTGAAACAAAAACAATGCTTAAAAATACACACGAGACACATTGTATTTTTTTTTTTAATAACCATTAATTTAAATTTCTTTTATTTCAGGTATCTTTCTACTGGGATGTCATTTATATCGTTAAGCTATTCATACAGAGTTTCACATACTGCCATTCGATAGATAGTATGAAACATGTCTTGCAATATGGAATACTTATCAAGGGAAACATATGCTAGTACCTACAACCGATTTGTTACAAAAGAATGCAAAAGACTACTTCAATCAATGGAATTTTTCCTAATTGTGTCGGCACCATTGACGGAAAACATGATAGAATAAAATATCCACAGAACTCAGGATCAATATACTATAACTATAAACAATATTTTTCAATTGTGTTGCAAGGCATAGCTGATGCAAATTACAAGTTTGTTACTATTGGTGTTTGTTACTATTGATGGTTATGGGAAGCAAAGCGATGCAGGAATATTTTCCCTCTCTAATGTCTACAAATGCTTACAGACGAACAAATTCAATAAGCCAACTTCTGAATATTTACCCTCAACAGAAGGCAAAGCTCCTTTTGTAATATTGGGTGATGAAGCGTACCCACTGAAGCCATATTTACTTAAGCCATATTCTAGACAAAATCTTACAAATGAAGAGCGGATTTTTAACTACCGCCTGTCTAGGGCCAGACGCTGCATTGAATGCGCATTTGGTATACTAGTTGCTAAGTGGAGATTTTTAAAAACCGAATTGCAAGTCGATCCCGAGAAAGCAGATATTTTAGTTCAAACTGCATGTCTGCTGCACAATATAGTAATTGACATTGAAGGAGTTCCAACACAGCCCGAACAAAATATATGCAACGATGAAATAACTGTTTCAAGGCGCTACAACCATTATGGAGCAAGAGCCAGTGAAATACGAGACGTTTTCAAGAATTACTTTTGCAGCCCCTATGGCGAAATACAATTCCAATATAATATGTATATGTAATATATGATAAATGTGTGAAATGACATTTTAGGGTACCGTCGTAGAAAAAATAAATTCAAGTATAGGAATGTATTTACTTACCATTACTTTCCATCTCTTTAGCGATTTTTTCCCATTTCTGGCAAGAAATATCTCTATTATGATAGTTTTTTTGCCTTATATCCCATAAAGAATTATTTTCAAAAACTAAACTGATTAGTTTTTCCATATCCATTGTAAAAGGGACCAATTTATAAACAAATAACAAACACAAATCGCAACGGTTCGGATCAAAAAATCAAAATTGTTTGAACGTTCACCTTATTCTGACGAATTCGTGCGTAATCTGACGAACTGGCCGCATGCAGTTTAACCACAATAATTGCCTTTATATGTTTTGATATTTTCGTGCGAGTTCTGACGTGTTCGTCAGAACAATAGTTCGTCAGAATACGCATCCACCATAACCTTAGCCTAAGTTACCTCTCCATGCCCAGGACGTCACTGTTTGGTGAGGCTTTTTGGCTGAAAGAATGAGAGAAAGAGTTTTCGAAAATTCAGTCTTCTGAATACGTTCTACCAGGCGAATACCGAATACGAGGCGGGCATTTAAACGACATTATTTTCAAAACATAATATCATTATTTATTCTCCAAGACAAAATAAAAATGACCGGTTTATTACTTGCAGTTACGAGGATTACTTGCAGTTACGAGGGTCGATCAATAAGTCTTTAGAAAATCCAAAAGATGGCGCGTTTAGCATCGGAAACGGTTTATGTTTAACAAGAATCATTATTCACCAGATAGCTGTCAAAGTCTTAGTTATATTTATCACATGTTTTAATTTTTATTGTCGATTGAAGCAAGAAACTTTTGTTTATTGAGAAAAATGGAAAAAAAGTGAGCTTCTAGTGGTGATTAAACACTTATATTTAAAAAGCTCAACATCGAAACAGATCAAAAGCAGAGTTAGATGAAGTTCACGACACGTCAATTCCTATGTTTGTAACTGTTTATAATTGGGTAAATGAGTTTAAACGTGGCCATACATCCACAAAAGATGAACATCGTTCGGGATGTCCAGTGAAAGTGACTACTCCCGAAATGATTGACAAAATCCACAACATGGTTTTAAGTGATCGACGAATCAAAGTGCGCGAAATAGGCCACAAGCTTATTGCACGGTACAGTGTTTTCAATTTTGCACGAAAAATTGTTTGTGAATAAAAATTCGCAATCATGTGATCGACTCTGAGGCTGTTTTGGCATTTTTTCGTCGCAATTCTGATGAGTTTCTGCGTCAATACATAACTGTAAACGAAACATAGATACACTACTACACTCCAGAGACAAAGGAATGATCAAAACAGTGGGTTTTTGAAGGAGAATCGGTTCCGAACAAGGCGAAAACGGTGAAATCAACCGGCAAGATTATGACCACAGTTTTTTGAGATGCACGCGGAATCATGTACACCGATTACTTAGAAAAAGGGAAAACAATAACTAGAGAGTATTATGCGTCGTGATTGGACCGGTTGAGCGAAGAAATCAAGAAAAATCCTTCTCATTTAAAAAAGGAAAAGATCCTTATCCATCAAGATATGATGGATGATATCAAGGGTGCACACCTGTACGTATATGGGTGCACATCAATGCATAGATGCACACCTGTATGGTTTCAATGGCCAAAATCATTGAATTAAAGTTCAAATTATTACAATATCCACCGTATTCACCGGATTTGGCTCCTTAATTTTTTTTTATTTCCGAACTTAAAGAAATGGCTCAGCGGATAACGGTTCACATCGAACGAGAATGCCATCGGCCAAACAGATGCCTATTTGTAGGACCTTCCGAAATCTTACTTTTTAGACGGCTTAAAAAAGTTGGAGAAACGCTTCGAAAAATGTATACAGCTAAAAGGAGATTATGTAGAAGAGTAAAAAAATCTACTTAAAATAAAGTATTTTTCTATCTTTTTCTATCTACGTATTGAACGACCCTCGTCTCATTTTAAATATATCACACTTTTATTAGACAATCATTTAAAAAAATTGTCAAATTAATATGAAGATGGACAGACCACGTCACACAAATACCAGAAAAAAAAAGAAAGGCAAAAATTACCTCCATTTCATTCCTATCATTTAATAAGGCACGTGCTAGTAAATGTGTAACAGTGGGACAGATGTTTAATTCGAATTTTGAGGGTGGTTACGGTGATATAACCACTATTTTAAGGTACATTAATTCTAAGGGAGACTAGCGAATGAAATAACATTCAAAAACTCGAACGGCGGTATGGTGACAATTGGTCGCCACTTATAGATCCTCTTAATGAAATTCTAGTGTTAATTAAATCAACATTCATTTAAAATTAGTTAAAATACACAGATTGTTTCTAAAGAGAACATTTTTAATTCCCGAAAAGTTCTAATCTTCACCTAACCTAATGAATTTTCCAATAAATGTGTCAGAACTTTGAAACGTAGCGGAGATAACACCGTTTGAAATATAAATGTCACTCATAGACAATTGTGTTCAATACACTGTGTCAATTTACAATAAAAAAATACACGATTCAACACCGCGTAAAAGTTAAAGAAAAAATAATCTATTCCACCGAAGCTCAGCTCTAACTTGTGAACAAACATAATTGTAGGATTTTATCCGATGAAATCCTCAGGTGATTCTGAAGTTACTTCATAATCAGAAAGTCACTCTTGGTGCGATTTTTTTTGGGCTGAAGGAGTGAGAGGGCCCTATTTATATTGAATACGATGATATATATATATATATATATATATATATATATATATATATATATATATATATATATATATATATATATATATATATATATATATATGTAGTTGTTCTGCTAAGAGCAGTGGGGGGATCTAGGCTTCAGTTCCCGCAGGCCGAGTCATTGTGTACTGGGAGGTCGGAATTTGATAGTATTTTATTTACTTTTACTTAGTCTTCACCTCTTCTACCCCACTGGGTGTAGAGGTTTGGGCTGCCTGTAGCCATCAGCATTGCTCCTGACCAATCAATTCCCCGCCTCGCCAGACTTTCAGTGATCGACTTGTTCCAAGTTTTCCTCGGTCTTCCTCTCTTCCTCCCTCTATACACACCTATGACCTACACTCTCTTCACCACCCGCACGTCTGGCATCCACACGAGGTGCCCGAATCATCTCATATGGTTTATCTCGGTATTTCCCTTTCCTTATCTCGGTATTTTCCAGTCTATTCCACCGTGTCACCCCTTAAATCCTTCGTAACACTCTTATCTCGCATACTTGTAGTTTTGCCGTTTGTTGATCAGACCACACCCATGATTCACTACCGTAAATCACTATAGGCACTATCACCGAGCTATAAACTTTAACTTTGATGTCCTCAGTGATTTCACTTCTACAGAGACAAGGTTTGTACATTGCATAATAAGCTCTAGTCGCACTATCTATTCTGTTTGTTAAATTGCAATCTCCATTTCCCTTCTGCTCCAATGTGACCCCTGGATATTTAAATTTATCAACCTGCTTCACATTTACGTTGTTTAGCATTATATGAAGACCCTCCAGGCATTCTGTAACCACCATCATCTTTGTCTTATTCACATTTATTCTTAGACCATTTCTTTTGAATACCTTGTTCCACGCATCCAATCTTCTGCAATTACTCTTCTGATTCCCCGAGATCAAAACCAGATCATCCGCAAAAATTAGTTAATTTATTTCAACCGTTGCAAGTTTATGTACACCTACTCCAGCTTCTCGAATATTTAGATCCACTTCCTCAGCCAATCCATCGATAAGGGTGATAAACAATAGCAGGCTAAAAATACTACCCTGTCTAACGCTATTATTTGTTACAAATTTGACTGAGCTCATGTTGTTTGTTCTGGTATAATTTTTGCAGTTTGTATACAGAGTTTGGATTGCCTCTATCAGGAGTTCATTCACTCCTTTATTACGTAGGGCCTGCTATATTCGTATCCTGTGAATACTGTTGAATGCCTTATGAAAATCCCCAAAACATAAATATAACTTATTTTTTCTTTCCAAGGTTTTTATTATCAGTTGTCGCAACGTAAAAATTAGGTTTAGTGTGCTCCTGCCTGCTGTAAATCAATGCTGACTATCATAATTTTTATTTTTCAGCTCTTCTTTTAATCTCCGTTCTATGCATTCATATATTTTAAAAATTTGCCTGTTTTAAAAATTTGCAAAATGATTGACTTCTTGAGGGTTTTCTAGTTCCCAATTTTGACTTCCCAGTCTCTCGGTATATCTCTGTTCTTCCATGCAGCGTTTACTATTTTAAGGTAAAGATCTGTTCCAGCTTTTCCCACAGTTTTTAAATCACTATAGAATAATTTTTGATTGCTCTTAAAGTCCGTTTCCATTCTGACTCCAAAATCTTCCTATGTTTTTTTCTTAGCCTCTTCGATACTCTTCTTTGATCAGCAATTCTTTGTTCTTTATATTGCTCATAAGTTATACTTTTATTGGCAAGATACTTCTTCAAGAGTTTTTTTTTTAATTTTGCTTCTGATTTCTTCCGACCACCACAAGGTATGTTTTCTGGTGTTTGCTATCTTTTTCCTACCACAAACTTCTTCGGCGGCTTCTACACAAATTTACCTAATGTGACCCATCAGTATAGTCCGACTGCCGTTCTATATAACGTTCCAGTTTTACTCGTATACTTTCCTCAAATTATCCAATTTTAGTTTTTGAATATTTATGACCGACTTCTGTCCATTCTCTTTTGAAAATGGCCATTAACAAGGAATGATCGCTACCTATCTCAAATCCCCTCTTTACTCTGATGTGCTTTACTGTTTTTAAATTCTCCTGCTTAATCAGTATATGATCGATTATCGATTTTTCATTCTTATTCGTTTCCCAATGCGTAATTTGATCAATAACTTTGTGCGGAAAAAATGAATTGCCTACCAACAAATTATTCAAGAGGCAAAAATGGATCAATCTCTTGCCATAATTATTCCCGATTTTCCTGATTTTCTCCATACCTTCCCAGTGTATTCACTGACTCTTCATCGTTCGTCCCCACTCTACCATTGAAGTCACTTAAAATGATATTAGACTGGACTGGAGCGCAGTATTCAGCAACCGAGTAGACTTGGTCTGAGAGCTAATGTTTTAAGGGTAGACGAATTTGATCCCATGTAATACCACAAAGTTTGTTAATTATATTATTTATGTTGTTTATTTTAGCTGCGGTATTCTCCAGATATTTTGTAAACGAAAGTGTTCCACTCGAAAACAATCCACTGTTAATTCTAGGTATTTTAGATAGGGGTTGTAACGTAGCTTGAATCATTGTTATTATTGATATAAACTATATTTTCTGGGAACAAGATGATGCGACTTGTGATACATCTTGCCAGATGATCCATTTATTGCAAGAAAAGTTTCCTGGGCGCGTTACTTCGCGAAATGGTAATGTCAACTGGCCATCAAGACTATACGATCTCACGCCCGTGGATCATATTTTGTGGGGTTATGTTAAATTTCTGATTTACATTTATAAACCCCAAACAATTCTTGACCTATAGCGAAAGACTCAGGTCACCATTCAAAATATACCGCGCGATATGTATGAAAGAGCAATCGAAAATTAGGTAAATTAAGTGCAAGTCGAAAGAAAGATTTGAACGACATTATTTCCAAAACATGATTATTCGTTCTTCAAGATTCACTTATTGGACATCTTTTTATATACACATGGAAATATCTTTCGTAAATTTATCGAGCAATTTTTTACATTACCTTGAACAAAAATTGTACTCAGTTCTTCTATTGGAACCTTTGGTGTGAAACACTAAACTTGAGATTTACGACTAAACACCAAAACACTTTTTTTGAACTGCTCGACGCACGTTTCGCTAACCATGTTAGCATCATCAGGAGATGATTTCTGTTAGCAGATTAAATCTAAATACTGTAAAATATAATATAAATACTGTCAAAATAAATATAAATACTGTCAAAGAATCGATTCCGCCTCATGCCAGAAGATACAAGTTCATTATGAGTATCCGCCTTTTTTTCCCATAACATCCTCATGTCTTCCTTGCGATCTCCTTTCCAACAAGAAGAAAAAACAGATCTATTATTCGTCCATTTCTTTACTGTAAATTCCTTTTCCTTTTTTTTTTCTTTCGAGCCGGTTCTTGAATTTCATGCTGTTCTTTTTCTATTTGCTCTTGTCTATTATCTTCTTCATTGTTTGTATAAGACGGTCGAACCTGCTCTTCTACTTCTGGACATAATATTCTACTCGGATGGTGAAGGAAATTGGCTTTATTTTCGTCTCCACTGTCTTCATCAGTGACGTCAGGAGGAAATAAGATGCATCAACTTCTAATGCATCAACTACGTCGTTCAACGTCAACCTAAAATAAAAAAAGAAACTATCACTCACGCCGCCCAAACAGCAATTTAGTTATAATAATGCACAGTGTCTCTTACAGGCGACACGTGCTAGTTAGACCGCTATTTTGAATACAAAAACAATTATTTTTTCAATAAAATTATTTATATTACAAGTTTGATTATGGAACAACAATTTGCAATAATAACTATTACAGTACTTACCCTTTTGGCAGTTTCACAACAATATAAAGTCAATAAAACACTCCCATGCAATAAAATGAAGAAACCGTTTGAAACAAATGAATTATTCTGACAGATGACATATGGGTCAGTCTTGCCAAAATAAAATTATAAATACTACTAAATGTTCACTTTTTAGTAGTAGTATATTTTTGATTTAAATATATTATTTAATATGTTAAATTAATTCGCCAATCTCTGTCACCTAGAGGTGACACTGGGAATTGACAGTTTAATTTACCTCTTTTAATTACCATGCAAATTAGCGTGGGGCCTTAGTTTCCATGAAAACGTCATTTATTTTCCCTGCTAGGTATTCAAGGTCAACTATTTATCAACGCATCCTCGTATATAGTTTTAGTAAAAGTCACAAGATGAAATAACACGAAATATATTAAAGTGGGACGCATCGGTTTATCGATATATCAGAAAATGTACACACTGTTGCCGTCTGCTGTAGATACTAACCATTGTTAACTGGGTGTTTGTTGTTTGATAAAATAACCCATATTTACTCAAATTTATCAATGAATTTTATATGTAGGGATGATTGACTTCCAGTGCGACCCGTCTTCTTTATTAGAAACATCAATGAAGTAAACCAATAAAATAATTATTAAATCCTGTAGTTTATAATGTAGAAATGTTATCAAGGGCATGGTACCGAGACATACATTCTTCACACTTTTGAATCTGAGATACTTAATTTGTTATTCGGAAAAGAGCGAATAAGATCATTATAACAGGAGGGACAAATATCACGGTACCATTTTAATTAGTTATAATTTTTAAAAGAAACAAGACAGAATTTTTTTATTGCACGTTTATCCAACTTTGGGTCATTTTAAAAATATTTCCTATAACTTTAATCAGTATATCTGATGTTAAAGCGGTGATTTCAGTTCATATATTTTCCTTGAGTTTCTATATGGTTAGGGACTGATTAGTGTAAACCTTTTCCTTAAAAAATTCTCATAAAAATGGCCAAATCAATTTTGCATAAAAATTGTGTTAACGTTTCTAGACACTTCTCAACACGTGCAATACTTTCGTGTTTTATCTTTAATTAAACTTGCAAAATTTTAGCGTGACACTTGTCTCGCCCTGTATATGTGTTTTCATATAAATTTTTCGCTAATACATTAACTTTTAAGTTTTTTCTGATCCTACAATCTCGAAATTTTTAGGTTGTATTTCTTTTTTTAAGCGATATCTCTTTCTGGAATTGTGTTTACTGAAAATGAACTAATTATATTTTATTAGTTTATATTTGCTAATTTAATTAGTAAATTAAAAATATATCAGTGTTATTGCGTTTTATGTTGTTCATCAAAAACAAATTGCAAATGTTTGTATATACAGATATGTTCTTAATTTAATGGTTTTGAAAATATTTAATGGAAATAATGGCGACCTTTTGGCTTTTGAATTAAAACGAAAAATATACAAACATTATATTTATTAGCGTATAACAAAATAACCAAGGGTACAGTCATATACATATACCATGTCGGATGTAGGCTGTAATCAAATGCAGCTTACGCCATCCTGTGATTCGTAACAGTATTACTGTGTTAAACTGTTCGTGACCCGATTAGATGGTGATGGATATTTAAAATATTCAAAATCATGGAAATTTCTTTCGTATTTGTTTCTTAAAAATTGGGGGCAAAAAGCTAGATAAGGCCTGGGCGGATCATTAACAGTTTTACACAGTACTACCGTTGCGAGAGTCAGGATGGTGTGAGCTGCATTTGATTAAAGTCTACCTCCGACACGTATAAGGTTATATCGTCGTACCCTTAGTCATTTCTTCAATTGCTTTCAAACGTTCACCTCAAGGTCGCCTAATGACAGCTTAAGAGACGCAGACGCCGATTAAAAATCACGGAGGACCCGGAAGCTCTCTGCATCATCTTTCGGAGATGATCGGTGAATAACCATTGAATTCGATTTGCAACAGATTGCCGTTATTTCGTTAAACATTCGTCTGATCGCTGCGATAGCAGGCTATTTTGGAAGCTATTTGTTTTTATCTATTTTGTAAATAGTATCAAGTATGGAGACACAAAATTTGTCCATTCTGCCCTTTGGGATTATCCAGTGTTTCAACTATGAAAAGACACTTAAGACTAAGATTCCCCTTAAGACTAAGATGCACACTGTGTTCTGAAAATCAGGTAGTTTTTGAAACTTATATTAAACTAGAAACACATTTCGAGATAAACCACAACATGAAATTAAAAATGCAATCACATATCTTTGCTAGCCAAGAAAGCTGGAAAGCTAGAAAGATCTATGCATGTACCAGGACAAATAAATATACTGATTATGTGGAAATATCCTATGCATGAAATCGTAGTATTTTAATTGGTAAAATGTAGAATGCAGACTAATAGTCATTTATTTTACAATATATTTTTATTATCCTTAGGTCGGTCGCAGTTGTCTGGTGGGTTAGTCGCCTGCCTGGAAATTCAAAGGGAGCTGGTTCGATTCCAGCGCTCCGATGGGTGTTTTTCTTTAATTCTTCTGTCCGTTTCACTTGCTACCCTACACACACACTTAAATACACTCACATATACACACACGCGCCCGCACATATCTACACATAAATATCTGTTGATTGTTTCTAGGCAAGAGTGTAAAATCCGACAACGAATTTCCCCTCAGTCACGCCAGTTATAGGCTGGGTAAGGCCGGATGCCTTCTGAGAAGTGTTCTACTTTGGGCACTCGCCACTCGGTAGGCTTCCTGATAGACTTATGGGGAACCACATAACTTGGGGTTGATAACCTGAGGAGGTGCTGGCCTGGGTTATCGGTGGCTGATGACCGTATTTCGGAACCCACGTTAAACTGTAGGTCCAGTAGTCCATAGCCTTTAGATGCTGATGCGCATCTAACCGTAATCATTTCCTTGCCTTATTATCCTTGGGGTTTAACAGCAATTCTCCAAGTAGATGATGGAGGAAGCTGGTGGTTCGATATAAAAGTTACGGAGTAAAATAATTATATATGTTGACACAACTTGAAAAAACTGACATTGTTAAGAAATTAGATAGTGGTGTAACCATAGATAGAATTATCTCCGATGCCAGAAAAGTAACATGCGAGAAATTGCAAAAAATAAATATAGAAAATATGTGGCATATATAATGAAAAAGTGTATTGTGATGAAAAAGAAACATGAAAATAATATGATTGCTGTGGCTTTAAAAGTAAAAGAATGGAATGTCAAAGGGAAAAATTACTGCTTCTTTTTCAAGCAAGGTTTGTTGTACAGATTACAATAAAATTATGAAAATTAAATAACTGTATTGTATTACCTATTTTATAATAACCATAGTTTAATAGTTTTATAAGGAATGTATTTTAGATACAAACATTTCTAAAATAATATAGCTAATATCGACAACAGAAAAAAAGATACTGCGGAATATGTAGCATGGTATGATGAACACCAAGAGCACATGATGCTAATCATGAGGGTAGTGCCGGTAAAATGGAGGTGGATGGAATAATAGAAATGTTCCAGAGATCTGAGGAGTTGTACGAGGTCAAATATTCTAATTATATTGGAGATGGAGATACAAAAGCTTTTAAATCTTTGTTAAGCTTGATCCACACCAATAAAATTTTGCGTGTGTGTTGAATTTACTGGAACACTGTCTTTAAATTATCTGGTGGACAACAGATGCTTCGTGAGCGTACTGTGCGGCGACAATATTTGTGTGTGACTTTGTGTATCAGAGCGTCTACATTGCCGCACATACATCCCGCACAACACAACTTTGTATTAATGTGGACCCAGCTTTAGAAGTAAATCCCTACGGTGACGATTTTGTTCTCCGTAAAAGCGAGTGCATTTAGCACGTCAAAAAACGTCTATATAAAAGTGGTACTGAAGCAAAAAAAAAAAATATGCGCAACTACAACAGGCCAAATAACAGTTATTGAAGAAAGAAGAAAAACAAGAAAAGACTG
Source organism: Cosmopolites sordidus (assembly GCA_031761425.1). NCBI lineage: Eukaryota > Metazoa > Arthropoda > Insecta > Coleoptera > Curculionidae > Cosmopolites > Cosmopolites sordidus. Next base: position 1,454,820 of record JARFXV010000947.1, on the reverse strand, counting down.
AAACTAATAAAAAAACAAAAAATGACAATACCAAGAGTAAAAACATTGACAAATAAATTATTGCAAAAGCTTTCTACATATTACGGCTTAGCAATTCGTCGACATCCGAATTCAGTTGATGATGGCGAGATTTTACCATAAAGTCTCGATGGATAAAAATTATACTGTCCGGTAGGCTCCGAGTCTTGGTGTAAATGACGTAAAAGTGAAGCTGAAGATACTTTGGATACCTTTGAGCATCCACCTGCTCTAGATGATGACGCACAAGAATTATTAAAGCCGATTTACGAGGAATTGACTGCAGACGATTTATTAGAAAGATGTTTCGGCAGTAACACCCAAAACAACAACGAAAGTTTTAATTCTTGCGTATGGTAACTTGCCGGCAAAAAAATTGTCGACGTAGTTACATATTAGGCTAGAAGATTAGGCATTAGAAGTAATGGGCATTATTATCAGTCCACAAGCAGAACAACTCGAACGAGAACGTGATTCGCCGTCCGACAGAGCACTAATGAATCTAAAAAGGCCAGAACAGCTCGAAAAAAAGCGAAGTCAGAAGAAGCAGATTAATAGGAGCGAACTGAAGGGATAATGTATGGTGCTCGTATCGCAGATTACCTGTAAGTACATGTTTATATCGAATTTTTTCAAAAATATACATACTTAAAACTTTAAACTCATTTATCTCAAAACTGCTTTTTCCTGCATGGCGGAAGGTAAAACAAAAAAACTATTCATCGGATGTATCCCAAATTTTAATATGTTATTCAGTATACCGCTAGCTATGGCCGGAATCACCGATTTTTTTTTATTTTAATAATTTTTTATTTTTTTCGTAAAAAACCTAATAAAAAATAGTCTATTTTCGGTATTCAAATTTCAAGAACGCGCCATTTTGTCTAAAAATTTTGTTTTTCTTTTTTTCTGGTTTCGGTGACTCATATAGACTAATAATGTTTACATATTTTTTTTCAAATAAGTGAAAGTTAGTAATATGTAATATACCTACATGTATGTAATATACCCACAAAGTTTTATTATTGTTGTTCATTATTTTCACCTTCCTAAAATCCTAAAAATGCCTTAAATTTAAGGGCGCTAGACCACCAAGTCCCCTTAAGGCCATCGAAACACACAATCTAATATAAAAATAATTTGTTTCTGTTATGAAATATTGTTTAAACTTATTGTTTAAATTAAACATATTGTTTCTGTTATGAAATATAGCAAAGTGACACATAAATTGGTTTTTTCAATGCTTGTCATTGAAATATGATGTTTAAGATCTTTCATTTTTGACACGAGGTCTGTATAAAAAACATCCATTCATATTATCCGCCTACGTACTGACCATTTCCGAGAGGTGCCGAGTACTTCCGGAGTTTCAGTGATTTTTAGCGACGTCAGGGCGACGTTGCTGACGTTTGGTGGTGACTGAAGGAATGGGAAAATTTTTTCGTGGAGCATGAAAAAAATATCCTTTTTTTTAAATATTCTCAATATTCTCCACGAGCCCATTGTTCTATTTTACATTTAATATTTTTAATATAACATGAATTTGATGAAGATTTATAAAAATACTACTAAAATGAGGAACTGTCTGTAACTTGAGAGATACCAGAAACGTTACTGTTTTAGTACAACATGAAACGCGAATATTAAAGAATTAAAATATGCTACGTTTGTGTATAAGACTCGGAACATTGAACATATCCGAAAAGCGAATCGAAGAAACCCGCTGTAATTTGCAAGATGCATTCCTGCAACGTCCACATTACAGGGCGAGGCAAGTTATTGTACCAGGACCGATATCAAAGGCACAATAATCTCAACTGACTGCGCGTCGAGAATTTTCGAAACAGTCCTGTATGGCCCCTTCACTATAGTTTGTACGCTTCGTGCTTTTAGTTGGCTGGCAGCTTTGAAACCGTGTGGTGCGACTTCAACTTCGTATACTAGTCCACGTTTCTATATATACTAGAAACTTTTTTTGAAAAATACGACACTCGGCATTCGAAAAATCGGGTGGGAAAATTTTAGTGCTGGTTCGGTTTTTTTTAAGTTTTTTGTTTTTGGTAATATTTGTGGTGCTGTTACAGTTTGAAAACGATGAAAGTGATTGCGGTTTTGTGTCTTTTGTTCAGTTTACAAGTGGTTCTTGGAGAAAAAGCCGAGAAACAGCACGGTAGGTCTGGTTTTGAATTTCTATTTTTTTTTTTACTTCTGGTTTTTCTTCGCAAAACCAGTTTCCTCAATGAATGAACGAACTCTTTTGAGAAGTTTATCGTCGGTCAATGTGACCATACCGAATTGATTGGTTTAATTTTTTTTTTGTTTAATTAGTAAAAGTAACATATTTTCTTTATTTGGCAAGATCAACATTAACCATTTAAAAATAACTGATAGGGAGATAAAAAAAAAGTTTTTAAAAATTGTTTCTCTCTAGTAAGTAAAATAATTATTTTTAATATGCATAATGGAAAATGTTATAAAATATTCAAAGTTATTAAAATATATTTTTTTAATATGCGCGTAAGCTCCGCTGTGGTTTTCAGTATTCGATATAAAAAAAATTTAGTAATAAACCTTACATATATTTTAATCTTATATATATATATATATATATATATATATATATATATATATATATATATATATATATATATATATATATATATATATACCAGGTGTCCCATTGAGGATGGATAGCGGCCGTATCTTGAAAAATATTTATGCCACAGCTTTGGGGAAAAAAATTGTACTAAAAATGATCATGAGAAATTCACCAAAAATATTTTTAAGCTTCTATAACGACTGCAAGAGGACGTGACGAGCTAAACATTTTTAAAAATCTTTTTTTTTTTATATTTTCAAGTGTTAACCGAGTAAGAAAAATTCTCAGTTATAATTAGCAAACTGTCTCCTACAACTTTGTTTCATGACATTTTGTCGTAACTTTGCGAATAAAGAAGTGGGGAGGAGTTTTACCTATTTAGATAAAAATTCGTCTAATGTCCGTTTGCCTAAACCGATTTTCCTCAATTTGGATGCATTTAAAAGGCAATTGCTGGGACAATCAGATAATCTGGGAATGAAACCGCGAGGTGGCGTTACATTCAAATTCAACAATAGTTTTTTGAAGTTTTGTTCAGTTTTTTCAAATGGAATGGTACAGCTTTTATTACATGGCTAGAAAGGTAATTTAAAGAGGAATCATCCAGTTGAAACCCGAATTCGATATCTCTGACATGTCAAGAGATATTTCGATTTTTCTGAAAAAATCAGTTATTATTTCACTACTACCTGCATTAAGTTAAAAAAATATTAACCTAATGTTTGCCTTCCTTCACACTTTACCCAGGCTTAGGACTGGTCCAAATTCTTTGTGCCATATTAATTCGGAGCGTGCGTAAAGGCCAACGGGCCAACAACGAAAATAATAATAATAACAGTCAAATAAAATTAACAGCACAACAGTTTAATAATTAACAGAATCTGAACTTTAACGCCTTTCTAAATGTTCAAAATGCCTTCCATCCTTAGAAATGCAAAGATTTATTTTTCGACGAGTACTAAAAACGGCAGCTTCAATTTCCGCTCTTGAAATGCTGGTTATTGAATTTTGAATTCTTTCAATCATGTTTTCTCGTGTGGTAGGACGAGTTTGAAAAACAAGGTCTTTTAGTCTTCCCCACAAGTAAAAAATCGAGGACTGCCAAAACCGGTGAGCGCGCCGGCCACGGTCCTATATAACGATTTGGAAACGAAGCATCCAAGAAGTTTCGAACCACCTGCGAGAAGTGGGCAGGGCATCCATCATGCTGGTACCACATTTGTCTTCTTGTTTCCAACGAAACATCTTCCATTAGTTCTGGCAGTCCATTTTGTAAAAAATTTAAATATGTTTCACTATTCAAATGTCCATTAAAAATAAAGTGACCAATAATTTTGTCTCCCAAAACACCACACCATACGTTCACACTCCATCTATTTTGGTGGTTGATTTCTAACATCCAGTGTGGACTAGCAACTGCCCAGTAGTGCATATTATGTAAGTTAACGCCTCCATCACTGCTAAAAGTAGGTTCATCAGTCCATAGTATGCGTTTTAAGAATTGTTTATTTCCACTACACATATTTTTTAACCAGTGACAATAGTCTAACCGTCTGTCGAAATCGTTATCCAAAAGGGCTTGGTGTAAGACAACATGATAGGGGTGCAGCTTGTTATCTCTTAAGATTCGATGAACGGATGTCTTGCTAACACCTAATTCTTCAGATATTTGTCTGATACTTAAATGGCGGTTGGATTCAACATAAGCCAGAACATTTACGACATTATCTCCATTACGAATCGAACGTAACCTGGTGCGGACTGGATCTGGATGCACAATTTCTGTTTCTCGTAAGCGTTTTGCTACACTTGTAAACACCTTCTTCGAATAATGCCTTCTTTCGGGTTATTTACTTGCATATTGCCGCTCTGCAATACATGCATTTTCAAAACATTGGAAATACACCGCCAACATGTCATAGGCCTCGTTATTCGTAAAAGGCATTGTTAGATAATATTATAATAATTATTAATAATCAATAAATGCAATATTGAAAATGTAATGCATTTCAAAACTGACAAGTTAATTTGACTGTTTTTGTTTGTTTCAATGGTTCCCTTCTTACACTCTTTGTGTAATGTACCTAAGGATTGCATGCATTTATTTGGAAACCCGAAAACGCATAATTTCATTCATCCATTCATTTAGTTTAAAAGAAAGAGTAGGTATATTTATTAATAACTGATTTCAATATTCTGTTAAGTAGTATTTAAGCATCACAAAAGAGAAAATGCAACAATTGGAGAAAGGCATTTTTTCCGCTTATGTCATTAAATTAGAAAATATTATCAAGGTCAGGATTAGAACATTTACGATGATTGATACTGAATAGATAATTTTATTTTTTAAATAAAATTGTTGCGGTTGCGATTGCGAGCTAAATATTTAACCAATTTTTAACTTAATATTACGGTAAAAATTAAAACTAACTGATTTTTTTCAGAAAAATCGAAATATTTCTTGACATGTCAGAGATATCGATTTCGGGTTTTCACTAGACGATTCCTCTTTAAATTACTTTTCTTGCCATGTAGTAAAAGCTGTACCATTCCATTTGAACAAACTGAACAAAACTTCAAAAAAACTATTGCTGAATGTAACGCCACCTCGTGGTTTCATTTATAAACTAAATAATCTATCTCCCAGATTATCTGATTGTCCCAGCAATTGCCTTTTAAATTAATCTAAATTGAGGAAAATCGGTTAAGGCAAAAGGACATTAGACGACTTTTTATCTCAATAGGTAAAACTCCCCCCCACCCCTCTATTCGTGAAATTACGACAAAATGTCATAAAACAAAGTTGTAGGAGACAGTTTGCTAATTATAACTGAGAATTTTTCTTACTCGGTTAACACTTAAAAATACACAAAAAAATGATTTTTAAAAATGTTTAGCTCGTCACGCCCTCTTGCGGTCGTTTTAGAAGCTTAAAAATATTTTTGGTAAATTTCTCATGATCATTTTTAGTACAATTTTTTTTTCCCCAAAGCTGTGGGATAAATAGTTTTCAAGATACGGCCGCGATCCATCCTTAATGGGACACCTGGTATATATATATATATATATATATATATATATATATATATATATATATATATATATATATATATATATATATATATTCATTCAAATGTATCTTGTCTCCTCTAAAGTAATCGCCAAACAGTAAGTGTAAAAGTCACACGATGGCATATCTGGCAAATATGGTGCTCATTGAACGGTACTTGCTTGAATTTTAGCGAAAAGTTGACGAATAATTGTTGCAGTGTGTAGGGATGCGTTATCGTCACACAAAAACCTTGAATTGTATTGCCTCAAATCTGATCGTTTATTTTTTTCAAATAGAATCATACAAATAACGCATAACGCTTAAATAATACTTATTACTAACGGTTTAAGCAGTTAGAAGGAACTATTTGTAGACAAATACCTCTGTAATTGAAGACATGACTTTCTTTTTTGACCAATTTTAACGTTTTTTTTTTGCCTTTGCTTTATCTTTAGTAGCCATACTCCCTTGATTGTTGAGCTGGTTCTGAATCATTTGGTTTTGAATATTTTCATGCAATTCAGAAAGTCTCCATTCAAAGAAAATCATCTCTTCAACAATCTAAATAAGATGATGTGTTTAAAAAAAAATCATTTTTTAAAATTCAAGACTAGAAGGCACACGAGACAAGGCTAAATTGCTCCTCAAAATTACTTTAATTTTATTAATGATATTCTAGTACTACCAGCAATGTGTGTAATACTTAATCTGTGATTATTTAGTACAAAATCCTTGAATTTGGTAATACTCCCTTCATTGGTTGACGTGGAAGTTCTCCCTGAACTAGGTTCATATTCAACTGCTTCTTTACCACCACTACAGTTCTTGTACCATTTGTAAACATTATTTTTTTGGCATAACTTCTTCACCCTAACAACTTCTCAACAGTTTTAATTAAGGGTAAGAAATTCCGTTTTAAAATCCATATAAAAAAATATAATACAAACATTTTTAATAAATTATAATTATATTAAACTTATCAAGCGATATGCTATAAAATTCGTGTCAGATATCAAGGGCAGTAATACAAACTTTAAAAACAAATGGTTGTAACGACACGTACACCGCACGAATTTATAAAGTAAATTATTTATTTGACCTGCCTTATTTTTTGATCATTGTTCTAATCAATTTATAGTTGAAAAAAATTACTTTATTCTTTCGTAAATTCTCCCCAAAGCTCAAGACATTTTTCTCAGCGACTCTCCAATTCATGTATTTCATTTCTGCAGTGATTTTATGTATGTTCTTCAAAATTCTCATCTACGACTATTATAGCTTCATCGTTTAATGAAAAACGCTACCACGTAGGCATTTTTTGAGGTTTCGGAATAAATAAAAGTCAGAAGGGGCCAGATGTGGTGAATGTGGTAGATGCTCCAATAATTCGTAGAGTAACTCCTTCGATTTAACTATTGCAAGAACACTTCTGTGAGCTGGTGCTTTGTTTTGATGAAACATGATTTTTTCTTTGCTAAACTCACGAATTTTGCATCTCTCGAATCTTTCACGAATGTTTGCATTCAATTGATTTAAAAGGATTGAATAATACTCTCCTGTTATTGTTTTACCTGTTTGAAGGTAACCAATTAACAAAAAATTGATGCCATAACCAATTTTTGGTCTATTTTGACTGCTGAACAACCGGGCTCAATCCGCTCTGCGGTAAGTGGTAAACCCAAGTATCATCCGTAGTTATAAAACGACGCATAAACTATTTTTTATTCTTTCGAAAAAGATCCAAATGAAGTTTTACTCGAATTCGTTTTGATCAGAATTTAACAAATCCGTCACCCATCTTGCACATAGCTTTCCAATTAAGTTCAATTCCTTTTTCAAAATATGAAACACGTGTTCAGTTGAGATCTATAACCATATAATGTATATAATTAATTATTTGTTCAGTAGCTGTAGTTATTGAACGCATAGAACCAAAATCATCATCCAGGCTTGAACGACCACATTTACAAACCATTGTTTTTGAAGGAGCAGACTCTCTAAATACATTTATTATCTCACTATTATTAAGTTACATTGGCTTTAAAGCTTCTTTTACAAATAATTTAATCACTGCACAATTTTCAATATTTTCCACTTCAAAAAAAAAATATCACTTTACTTTAAGCTGCTGTTTTTGTTCGAATTAATTGACAGATCGACTTGAAACTTCACATATGTTCATATGAAGGATTAAACTTCAAATTGTACTAAGTAGATTATATAGTTTTTTTACTGTTCTATAGGTGTCGCTCCGCGAACTTTTTAATTAGCCTAGTAGTTAAATTATTCTATTGGAACCTTCGATGTGAAACACTAAACTTGAAGAGATTTACCACTAAACACCAAATCAGTTTTTTGAGCTGCATAAATTAAACGTTTTTATTTTCTGATCAAGTCAAAAAGAAACTTCTCCACTATGATATATTTATATATACTTATATATATATATATATATATATATATATATATATATATATATATATATATATATATATATATATATATATATATATATATATATTATATATATTATATATATTATATATATATATATATATATATATATATATATATATATATATATATATATATATATATATATATATACAAATAAAAGACGATTAATGGACGGACATATACATACAAATACAAGACGATTTTTTTTTTGCCTTGCTTTGATTTCTTTCGTGCTACTCTACCATGTAAGTTGTACCTATGTATTGTCTGTATGACTGTGGCGTGTTCATATATTTTTTTTCTTTTTTTTTTGGTAAATTGGTTAAAAAACAAAAACAAAACGGAAAAAAATTTGCCTAACGAACAAAAATTTAAAAAATACAAAAATTTTCTAAAATAAATACAAACTTTTCAACGTTAACGTTTCGGGAGGTCCTCTCCTCCCTTTTTCATAACAAATCTAAAAAATAATAGTAATAATAATAGTTTTTACAGACAGTGACACCACCAAAATATATAGATGAGGTTTACTGTATAATTATTGTGTATTCAAATACTTACGCGTTTTTAATTTTCAACTTTTTTCTATGTAATAAATTTGCAATTGTTTGGTGATTTTTTCTTTAAATGTATTTCTACCTTTTTTTGTTAATATAGGAGCGGACAATTTAGGATTATTGGCGACTTTGCGTAGAATCCAACGCTCGTACATTTTTTTTTATTTCTCACTCTATTTTTTATTCAATGGTCATAGTTATAACGTGTAATAATGGTTTGCACTGTGGTGTATGGCCTATTAATAATTGTTCCGATCTTCCGATAATATTTTCAAATTTTATAATGGTGAATCGCTAATTCTCTTTCTCTCTGCTACACTTGTTTGGTCCCTCTGACAGTCCATTTCCTTAAGGATGCAAAACAAAACTTAGTACTTTATTGAAACTGTACTATACTGCAATAATTGAATTCGAAACTGGACAACTAAGACAAGATTTTTTACTTCAATAAATTGACAGTGTATGAGTTTCTACTATAAAACTATAATAACTAACTATAAAAAACTATAATATACCTATAAAAAATAATAAAAACATTTCTTTAACTAATTTGTTATTATAAGAATTTCCAATAAAAAATTTCCATCTATAGCCATCCGTCCTTAAATGCGCAATGGAAACTTTACAAAGATTGTTTGATGTTTTTTTGGGTTTTTCACCACGATCTAAAACTCAAAAATATCTGTTTTTATGTAAATAAAATATCACTGAGAAAAAAAACAAAAACAAAACGAGACAAATTTCTCAATGATTCTATTTCTGTAATAAATTTGCTTAACGAACAAAAATTTTCTAAAATAAATACAAACTTTTGAACGTTAACGTTTCGGAAGGCCTTCTCCTCCCGTTTTCGAAACGAATGTTATATATATATATATATATATATATATATATATATATATATATATATATATATATATATATGTTAATATAAAAGTTTTCGCGGATGGAATAAATGATACAATTTTTCAACAAGAGAGAGATATATATATAATTTATTTTCTAGATTCGTTTTGAAAACGGGAGGAGAAGACCTCCCGAAACGTTAACACTCATAAGTTTCTATTTATTTTAGAAAATTTTTCTATATTTAAAATTTATTTTCGTTAGGCAGATTTATTACAGAAAAGAAATCACTGAGAGATTTGGCTCCGTTTTGTTTTTGTTTTTACTAGTGATTCTTTATTTATATTAGAACAGATATTTTTGATATTTTTTGAGTTTTAGATTGTGGAGAAAACCCCAAAAAAATTCAAGTGTACCACTTTCAGTTTCATAGACTATAAATGTAAAATAATAATATATACAAATGTGAATCAAAGAAAAACTTGAATAGGGTGGGGGAGGAGAAAGAGTTAAGGACAATAACGTTAAACAAAAAATAATTAAAGAAATAAATTGATAAAAAATTAGAAAACTAACCTAAATCCGACGTCTAAAAGTGTAAAACTAAGGGGAAAAAATGAAAGAAAGTTAACTATTAATCGTTGATCTTTTGATATTGATCCTAAATCACATTGACAAGATTGAAGAGTGTAGGTCAATGTACCTTTCTGAAGCGTAACCGGTGAATGTTGTTACTTTTTAATACCATATTGGCTCTTATCGGAATTAGATAAGCGCTACCTAAATACGACTGCTTAGCGAACAATATCCAATTTAATTTAACCTTGAAGCTAGTCTCACTTTTAAAATTACGACAAAAATGATTTCAGGTTAGTACTGTACCGCTAATAACCTAGGTAACATTATACTTTTCACATTGTTAAAATGAACGAATTAATCTGTGTGAAATCAGTGAATTTGAAATGTAATTTGTAAAATAAGGAGAACTAGAACAAAAAGTTATTAAGTGAAGATAATGTTGGAATAAAGGATCTAAATTGTGAAAGATTATTTGACGGTTTCGTAAAACTTCCGGTTTATTTTTCGCTGTGCAAGTGTGCCAAACGAACTGTATTGAATTCATTCAAAAATGTTAGTTGTGAGAATAGTTTTTGTATTTTTATGTGGATTCTTTTGTGTGAACGGCCTTGCGTTACCTGAAATTGCTACAAAGACTGTTCAAGGTAAATAGCATAATGCAAATTCTTTTTATACATACCCAGTGTATATAAAAGATTGCATTGATTTTCTTGAAAAGAAATAGTTCTTTTCAAAATAGAATGTAAAAGTTTCTAGGAAGTGAAAGATTATGTTAAAAGTTGCTGAGTCTATTCCTCAGTAACTCCAGTCATTCCTCAGTAACTCTCAGTACTCTATCGTGTCGCTCAGGAAGTTTACAATCGGCCTAGTTCATTATTAAGTAATTTCTGAATGATTGTGGCGTGTTCATATATTTTTTTTTCCTTTATTTGGGTTTCTCCCCACGATCTGAAACTCAAAAAATATCAAAAATATCTGTTCTTATGTAAATAAAGAATCACTGGATAAAAACAAAAAACCAAACGGAGACAAATTTGTCAGTGATTCTTTTTTGTAATAAATTTGCCTAACAAACAAAATTTTAAAAATGTAAAAATGTTCTAAAAAAATATACAAACTTTTAACGTTAACGTTTGGGAAAGAATTCTCCTCCCGTTTTCAAAACGAATTTAAAAATAAATTATATTAATTTCTATATAATAATTAATATATTAATTTAATATAATTTATTTTTAGATTCCTTTTGAAAATGGAAGGAGAATACTTCCACAAACGTTAACGTTAAAAGTTTGTATATTTTTCTAGAACATTTTTATATTTTTAAAATTTTGTTCGTTGGGCAAATTTATTACAAAAAAGAATTACTGAGAAATTTGTCTCCGTTTGGTTTTTTGTTTTTACCCAGTGATTCTTTATTTACATAAGAACAGATATTTTTGATATTTTTCGAGTTTCAGATCGTGGGGAAAAACCCAAATAAAGGAAAAAAAAAAAAAATATATATATATATATATATATATATATATATATATATATATATATATATATATATATATATATATATAGTTCATTATTGTTTAAGGATATTCCCATGTTGCAGCATTGGTAACTCAAGATCATTAATGCTTACTAATGCTTACTAATTAATGCAGGTAGATTTTAAATAGTGTAGGTAATCTACACTATTTAAATTCTACCTTTCATTTTTCAATTAATTCATTCAAACAAAAAATTGGTTTATACATTTATACATTTTGTTTCTGAAAAAATCGGTGAATGAAAGTCATTATTTCAAAATAGACAAGATTTAAGTCAGTTTCGTTCATTATACAACAACCCAGATTCATAAATTCCACGCCGAAATAGACGGGAACACCGATCGCCCTGGATCTTATCCAAAAAGATTTATTATGCAGTCTGTTTGTATTTTGAATTGTTTTTTTTTTTACGTGCAGCTATTTTAAATACCACATCCAATATACTCCCTGTGTCTCAAAAATAACTGGAGTGGGCCTTTTTTAATGATAACTTCCATCTGTTGACGGAAAAGGGATTTATGGAATGTCAAATATTCGTGATTATATCACTCTGACTTATTTCTAATTCCAAAAATTAAAAAATTGCTGACCGGAAAGAAATTCACAGCAAGTAAAGAGATTTTAAATAACGAAACAATTGAAGATACAATAATCGATTTAATTTAACCTTGAAACCCAATATAATTTTTTGGATTTACTAAAAAACCACAAATTTCGCACTATTAATGAATCGCCTGAAAATGAATCTCCTATAAACCACGCACCATCATTGTTAAAAAAAATTATGAATCAATGTGACTAAAATTAACTGTTTTCTGATTATTTTGGAAAGATTTCTAAGAAACATCAACTGCACTAACATTGGTGAGTAGGCAGGATGTGGTTTATACTTCAATATATATAAAACAGTGTCCAACATAATTAAAAGTCAGTCTGTGATTCGAATATTCGAAATATAACATCAACGTAGTAACAGAAACTGAAAACATTTGAAGGTTTTCATAAAAAGTCCGGTTGTGTTTTCTGTGCCAGCGTGGGAGGCATATATTGTCTTCGATCTATTCAAAAATGATCGTCGGAAACATAATTTTTGTGCTTTTGTGTGAATTCTTGCTTGTGAATGGAGTTGCATTACCTGAAATAACTACAAAAAGCATTGAAGGTAAAACTAAATGAAAGAAAAAATTGGGTATTAAAATAAATTTCTTATATAGTTCTTAGGTTATATTGTAAAGAATAAGTTTCAAGAAAGAAAAATAAAAAAATTAAATTATTAATGCTTTTTTTTGATAAAAGTTAAAAAAAAACAAATAACGAACTTTTCTATTTATCTAAAAACAATATTACTATAGAAAAGCAGTACAAAAGGCTTCATTTTTTATCTCCCGTAACCCAGAGATTCGAAGGTCGAAATACAACGCCTCTTATTGCGGTTAATACAAAGTGGTCTACATAAATGGATGTTTTCTAAAGAAGCAAGACTCAGTTAAATTCAAGTCAAAAAAAATTATTAACATAAAAATAATCAGTGTAACATACAGCTTTCAATACTCAAGTTTGTAAACTAATGTCAATTTACCTAAAATCAAAGATCTACCGGACAATAATACGCACAGTTGTCCTATATGGAACTGAGTATTGGTTAGTAACACAAACAGCTAAAAAGATAGTCCATGTGGTGGAAATGCGTGTGGCTCAATGTACTCTTGGCATCTCCCTACTTGACTACATTAACAATAACACAATCATCTTAAAATCTACGGCCCGCGCCTACGTGGTAGACCAAAACAGCGATGGCAGGACACTATTGCACGTGAAGATTTCACGAAAATTCACGACTAATTCTAAATTTCTGTGAGTTACACCAGAGACTCTATACAAATCTAGAGATAAAGATGGAATTTGCAAATGTTGAATTGTTCTACCATTTTTTCTATGAACCATCTACCAGATGTGGCAATTAATAACCCTTATTTTTTTCTTAAAAAAACGCGTTTAATTTGGGAGACACTGACACTGACTGACAATTTGTGGATGCCCTTTCAGAAAAATCGAACATCTTTTGAGGTGGTCCAGCCATCAAATCATTTTTCGACATCACCGTAATGTTAAAGTATTTCAGGGAAGTGCGGGAGACATCGATGAAATCAAGTGGTTGTTTCCCCTAGTTTCAGAAGCTCAGGCTACATGATACTTTTCTGATCTCACCAAATGAGCTGCATTGTCTTCTTTCCAAATCTATTCGATCTTGCGATTGTTGCAAAAACTTTTTCAGTCACGATCACGATCCGGTGCAAAAACATGCTGAGAAAGCAAAACTTCGCCCACTGTTTTTCGCTTTTCCATCTGTTTGTCGTTCAGCTGATGTGGTACCTGTTTTTCTTCCTACTGGATCTTTCCCATGGCATACAGGCGATCAGTAATGCTTCGGCGACCAACATTTAACCTCTTTGGCATTTGTTATTGAGTTAGCATATCGTCTTTCTCCAACAATGCTTGCAATTCGGCATCTCCATTTTTTTTTGGTTGACCTGAGCGTTTTTTGTCTCTCAAGTCGAAATCGCCACTTCTGAGTCGTCTAAATCCACGCCCACAAGCGTCTTGCGTTGGGACATTGTAACCGTAAGTTTTCACAAGTATACGATGGCTTTCACTCGCGTTTTTCTTTTGATTGAACAACAAAAGCAATACGTGTCGCAAATGCTCTTTATTTGGCTCAAAACACGACATATTGACTACACGAAAGGATTATAACACTAACTCGAAATCTAAACTTGAAGAGATTTACAACTAAACACCAAATCACTTTTTTTGAACTGCTCGACGCACGTTTTGCGAACCATGTTAGCATCATCAGGAGGAGATTAAATCATCTCCTGATAATGCCAACATGGTTAGTGATAAATCTCTTCAAGTTTAGTGATTCACACCAAAGGTTCCAATAGGAAAAATAACTCGAAATCGTTTAAACATGAATGGGGTCTTGAAAGGTACTGTCGTAGCAACAAAATGACTTAAGAGACTAGACTGTGAACCGACCCTTGTTTTTAGCTCCATCTCTTAAAAAAATAAGAATTATTAATCACCACACCTGGTATGTAAGCATGTTTGAAAACTTCTTCAACCCAAAACTACAGAGACGAAGACTCAATAGGAGGGGCGTGTGGTTTTAACAAGATGGGGCCACAGTTGATAGCCGTCAGAGATTTCATGAATGTTGCTGCAGCTGCATTTCATAATTGAACAAGTTTTGACTTTGGCGATGTTCCATGGCCTCGTCGATCACCGGACCTATCCAATTGTGATTTTTATATTTCGGGGTATTTGACATCACGCAACTATGAAAGTAAACCTTACTGGGGGAATTAAAGAACGATTTAAAGCAATCTATGAATAATCTTTGGAAAGAGTAAAGGCAATCTTTCAAGAACAGCTTCACTGAATGTAACTAATATTTTTTCTGACAAAAAATTAATAGTATCACGTTTTTTTAAAGAAAGGCCGTGAACCACCTTGAATTTCGAGAGTTTGTGTAAAACTTTCCCTGTTCGTATCAAACCTGTTCATCAAAACCTGTAAATTTATGAATTTGATATACAAACGAATTAACAAGCTTTAGAATGGCGCTGCGATAACGAGCTAAAACCGAAAAACTTAATCAAAGTTTCTTAACAATCTAAAAATCTAATCGAAATCATGTAGACTAATTTCTTTGATTATTGTAACGCTATCCACTAGGAATTCATTCCAGAAGGGCAAACAGCTAACAAAGATTATCCGGGTAAAAAAGCCACATTTAGAGAAATTTTGAGGATATTACAAAATTGGAAAGTCATTGATCTGAATAGACTGAATTGTAAAATGAGTACGTAAAAATATAAGAAAAATCTTGTGATTTGATAGTTTCTCTTTATCATTTTTCGTTTAATTTGACAAGTCTATTTAATTTATTTAAGTAGTAGAATATCAGTAGTAGAATTTTAATCAATAGTAGAATATATTCGACTCAGTCATCTGTTCCTGAAAAAAAAACTGTTCGCACCAAGTTTGAAAAGCGATTTGGGTGTGACATGTACCAAGACATAGAGAACAATGAAGTGACAGAATAAGTAAATGGAGACCTCAGGGAGAGCGAAGAGACGTAGGAAGACCACCACAAAGCTGGTATGAGAAACTAAAACGGTTTGCCTGTTTGATTTCATATTCATATCGTTTTTAGGATAGAAAAAAGCTAAAAAGAAGAAGAATAAACAAAACTTGATTTATAATTTTCGATCATAGTAGAGTGTTCGATTCGAGTTCGATCATACTCGATCATACACGAATAACATACACACATACATATTTTTTTAACGAACTTCTTATATAACGTACCGATCATTAAACTCTCCTCCGGCACGTTGTAACCGAGTTTTACAGTATTTATGTTTATAAAGTATCTAGTTATTCACTGTTTAAAAAATCTACAGCTCCTTGGGTCTAATCCAATGCTTCGCAAATGCCTAATTCATCTGAAAGTTTCCTGGGGCTTGTTCTTGGATCTGCAGCCTCAACTGTTCTTAAAACGCCGGTATCAAGAGATTGTGGACGACTTGATCTTCGACTATCTGCAAGACTCCTCTCTCCCTCCTGGAACTTTTTGAATCAGAAGTAAGTGGTGTGGAGTGATAAGGCACCTTCCCCCTCTACTTCGCAAAATTCATGAGCGGCGTCAATTACTTTGAAACCTTTTTTAAAATAATGTCCTAAAGTTGCACTAATTTCGCGACTTATCTCACTCATTTTATCCTTTTTGTTAAAAACCATCGATTGGATATATCGCAGGGGAACTCACTTTAATACCGAACAAGGTATGTTTATTTATTGGGGCGAAAAGCCGAAATTCTTTATTTATAAACAAAGGGAAAAGCCGCAAAAACTTTTGTTACACATAAGTATCAACTAATTAATCCAATTAAATATTTCTGAATCTTTATATTTAATAAACATTGATATTTTTTTTTGCCTCTGTAGGTCTCTGTAGGTCATTTATCTATTACACTTCGAAACATCACTGAGCTTTAAGTGAGAAAGCCGATGTTTGCCACCGAAAAAGTCAATGCAGCTTCAAAACCGTAAAAAGAACAAAACGCAGGTAGCAAAAGAATGATGTTTAACTTGGGAAATAACGCTATTAACTTCGAACGTGTGAACCTTCTTTTTTTATCGACTCCAAAGACAGAAAAAGAAAAAAGTCGAGGTGTAAATGGAAATAGATTTAAGCCTATAAAATATTTTTTGAGGGACTGGTTTATATAACAAAATTTGTTAAATAGAGAATTTGTGTAGTCTAGTTAATAGATGTCAGTAAATATGGGGTTAACGAATCACCATGTTCCAACAGAAGGGTGTATATGCATCTCAACAGAAAACTGGAGGTTGATCATTTCTTCCAATTCGAATTTGTCAATTAAACCTAATTCATTCCTATCTTCATCTCCCAGTGTCGATGAGAGTACTTAGCTGTGTGAGGTAAGAGAGTTTATGTTTCAATTAACCTTCCATGCTCTATAAACCATAGCTTCGCAACTGCTCCTGTAGCTGCAGCGATTTTTACGTTCTGTAGATCCTCTTCAGCGTTCTGCAGATTGAGATAGGGTAAAATCGTGATGGTTATATGAAAAAACCAAAAATGTTCTCATGAAACAAGATATTTAAAAAAATATAAATAATATTCACTTTTATTGATTGTAATTTTTAACCCAAAACTTTTTTTTGGTAATCTAGTCATTTTTCGGCGAAAGACTCATAGTCAAATATGTTAAGTTTTGCAATGTAATTAACTTTTTTAATAAGATAAAATTTAAATAATAATCTAATAAATATTCTGTTGTGAACATATTGCCAATTCTGAAAAAATTAAAATAACAATGGGGTCTGGGGTGATGACAATTTATGTCCCTATTTGTTTTTAAATACTTTTTTGCCCCCTGGATCGTTTTGATAGGATGATACGGTCGTGGAATTAGCCCCCTCCCTGTGACAATGAGACCTTTCGTGCCCCTCCCCTAATCCTTTCTTATTCTTTCCAAACACATATTAACATTCATGCTCTTGAACGGAACTTTAGTTTACTTTTCACACCTATGCTAATAATAGCGCAGAGGAAATGCAACGAAAAAGCTTTTTGAGACTTCCATTTTTATATAGTAACGTAACATACCCAGATATTTTGCCAGACAATTTGGTAGCCTAGCTTGTTTTCTGAATAAATTCAGATGACCAATAATCAATTTTTTATAATTTTTAGGGCCCATGTGACATATACACGGTTTCTCAGATAAGAATGCACCCTACAGGGATCTCGGAAACCATAAGAGATACAGAGATGATTAAATTAGAAATAAGTTGCATCTCACTGAACTCTGCAACGTCACGTTTTAAAATTTTAAAAATTCCGAATATTTCCGAAGATAGGTGGGAAAAACTGAAGTTTTGCGATTTGGATTTTATTCCTTTCTAATTATATTTGAAAATAAATTTGACCTTTTCATGGCAACGTTTTCTCCTCTACAAGGTGGTGTAATTAGATTTTTGATCAGACGTTTCGGCTTTTCTCGACCATCATCAACTTTGTTTTATAAATAGTCGAAAAATTTTAATTAATTTTTAATTACGACACTAAATAAACGACTGTACGACGAATGACCCATCAATTTCATGTTTTGAAAGGTGAAATATTGAGTTGTTCGATCCGATGTGTAAGAGCTCGTGTTGTCATGGTAAACAATGATCCTGCGTCACTGGTTATTTTTTCTTATTTCTTCAAAGACTTCTGGGAAATAAATGATTATGTACCATTCAGAATTGACCATTCTACGATTACACTGGGGAACAGCAATTTTGTTGACTTGTTTTTGACTAATTTTCATCAAAAATATTCACAGTTTTTCTCTATCACGTCAAATTCTTAAGCTACAGCATACCCCTCCCTTTACCTTAAAAGTGTACGTACATACGAAAGGAAATAAGGCGAGATCTGACCAAATAGATTAGAATATTTTATTCATACAGAGGTTAACATATTATTAAAAGTTAAATTGTGTTTATACAAAAAAATAAATAAAATATATTATGGTAAACATTTCTTCTTATAGCTTTTCCTGGAGCTATCAGTAGTCAGCCATCATATTGACATCCCATCTACCTTGATACCACGCTTCCATAACCTTTAGATCTTGGTGGAATCGCTCGCCCTGTTCATCACTAACAACACCAAGATTTTCTGGGAAATTAGCAAAATGACTATGTAAGAAATGCAGCTTGATGCTCATGTTGCAACCAAGCTTTTTAAAGCTCTCCAAGAGTTGTTGAACAATTTCGATGTAATTCGGGGCTCGTGTATTTCCAAGAAAGTCTTTAACAATATTTTTAAAAGCCAACCAAGCATTCCTTTCAAGTTCGGTCATTGTTTCAGTGAAATTTTTATCTTTAACGAGTTGCCGAATCTGTGGACCATCAAACACACCAGCCTTTATATTTTCATATGACAGGCTAGGGAATGCCGAAATGATATACTTAAAGCAGTCTCCTTCAATTGACAAAGCCTTAACAAATTGCTTCATGAAACCTAGTTTTATATGCAAAGGCGGAAATACAATGTTTTTTCTGTCGACAAGTGGATGGTTTAAAATGTTTAGATCACTAGGTCTTAGGCCAGTTCGATTGCACCCAATGCTTCTCACGAGCTCTGCTGTCCCACATGCACAAAAAACAGGGATACTTGGTATACCCGCGTTGCTGGCCAAGAAGGAAACAGATCATTTTAAGGTCAACACAGATGTTGATCGCAGATACGCAGATCTCATGCGTAACTGACCGAACTAGTTTTAGATGACGCAACGTCACTCACGCCTCCACTCCTAGGTCGAAGAAGGTTCGCCTAGAAGGTAGGAGAACAGTAGTGACTTTTGTGATTCGCCAAGCTTAGTCGGATGGGCAACAACTGTAGAGAAAAAACTTAACGTGATAAAAACTAAATAAAGTTTTGGAATTAGCATGTCAATTTACGTATTAAACAGCTTAAATATCAAACTCAACAGTATGGATGCGTTCTGGCACAACCGATTTTGAACGACCTTCTATAAATTCGTCCGTGAGCGAACGACGTCCACAATTGAATTCACTAAACCAGTGATATAGTGGTTTTAGATGGTGCTTCATCGCCCACAGTCGAAGTTAGTTGATCGAAGCACTGTTGTTGAGATAATCCATGTCAAAAGTCGTTGTAAGTCATCACCCGAAAAATCTCGCTAGTTAATTCCATTTTTTTAACTGAGATGAAATTTTCAAGGCGCTAAACAACACAAATAGCGCCCGTACGACAAAACGAGTACGTATACAGTCAAACTTTACGATGTATATGTCAGATGGCGCCTGGCAACACCATTGTCAATTTTGGATACATAAATAGCAGTCCTCGTATACAGTTAAGCACAAAAAATGGTTAGATCGTTGTTTTTTGAAAATAATTAATCAGACGAAATCATAAATGCCCAGTTTTTAAAGACATATGAATAGCACATGCTCGAAAACTTTTACATGCTTCAATTAAGAGAATCTGCGGTGTATTGGTCTAATTAGGTCACAGAAATTCTAAAATATCTAAGAGAAGAATTTTGAGTAAGAAATTTTGAGTAACAGTGAAGATTGAAAAGTGAAATTATGAAAACAGTAGTCAGAGTTTCGTGCTGTGAATGATAATGGAATTTGAAGGATCAGGTATAACTTCGAACTCAAGCACTTGTTCAAAGATCTGGATATTGTCGACTATGTGAGGTTTCAGCGACTCAAATAGGAGGGACACGTAGTAAGAATGTCAGAAACACGAACACCAAAGAAAATCCTGGAGGGGCGACTAAGGGGTAATAGAAAAAGAGGTAGACAAAATAACAGATGAAGAGTTAGAGTGAGACACGATGGCAGGAAGTCGAGATCGATCCGGTTGGAGATGAAGGTTGAAGGAGGTCAAAAATGCAAATGCTATATTAGCGTTTTTGAAAGAACCATTCCATAATAGATTAACCTTCAAAAATAGATATCTGAAATGTCCACCACGATTTTCAGGTCTATGAATTCATTTTCTGGGGTTACCAATGCCTCAAACATTGAATCAGCTCGAAGACAATTTGGCGAGAAACAGATAATTGAATCGTATGCTACAATTCTCTAATTCGGTAATTTCACTTTAGACATCCTTCTCAAATTAGATAGAATGGTTATAAAAAATGTTTAAATCCGGCATAATATCTGTATATATACCACCCCACAAACAGTCCTAAAAGAAAATATTATTCAGTGGTACGTTTTGAACAAAGAGAACCGATTATGAGATTTATAAATAAAACAGCAGGGGATGGAGATGTTTTTTTTTTGCTTTTGTTGTGGTTCTCATTTTTTTCTTCTTCACGATCCGGTTTTGGTTAATAGCAAAATAGTTATGCGAGGTCAGGTATGCAATTCTTTTTTTCTACCTGGATTGTATTTTTTATACGAGGTCGCCTGAAATATTTTCATATCCGAGTTTGAGAAAATATAAAATAATTTTTAAATAATTGATTGGTTTGTCTGTTGCTTTGTGATAGTTCATTTTTAAATCGAATAAAACCAATATTTTTCTATGACTTATTTTATTTGTATCTTTGTGTGACTATAGTTTCGTAACCAATGTTACATTATTAAACACGACTTTTAAACTTTTCAAGTTTTACCAGGCGTGGTGGTTAATAAATAGTGGCGGTTAATAAAATAGTAAAAAATGGTTTCTTCGAAGTATGCACATTTTTTCGATCTCTCTGGCAATTTGGGGATGTCCTTCCAGAAAAAACCGTGCCTTTTTTGAGGTGATCTAGTCATCAAGTCATTTGCCGGCATCTACGTAATTGTTAGTGTTTCATGAAAAGTGACCGCTTTCGCTGTGTGTGATGCGGCGTTATTGTGCTGCAAAATCACTTTTCCGTATCTTATAGCCCATTCTGGACGCTTTTTAATCAATTTATGCTTCAAATTAATGCTTTGTTGACGGTAGCGAACGATATTAACTGTTTCACGTTCTTTCAGAAGCTCAAGGTACACAACACCCTTCCGATCGCACCAAATACACAGCATTGTCTTTTCAAGCAATGGTTTTCTGCTATTTAGGTTCTCGAATTTGTTTTTCGTTCCCAGTCACGATCCGATGCAAAAAAGTCTTTTTTTCCAGCTGAGAAAGCAAACTTTGCACATTGTTTTTCGCTTTTCCATCTATCTGTCGTTCCGCTGACGTTGTACTCATTTTTCTGCCTCACCACTTTTGAATCGATTGAACCAAAGCCCATAAGCATCTTGCGTTGCGACATAGTCACGATAAGTTTCTATAAATATTTGGTTTACCTATTACAACAAGTTGCAACAAGTATACGCATATTCTTTGACGCATATTTGGCTCTATCTTTTTATCACTGAATGTTTACATACTGATCTAGCAAATGAACTAAAACGAAGATGATTCATATTAGTATTAAGTAAGATGCGATCGTGTACCCATGGCTACTGATAAAGTTCATTTACGCCACTCTATTTTGTATGACTTCCAACAAGGACGAAATATTGCAGAAATGTGTAGAAATTTATTGAAAGTGTTTAGTGAAGATACAGTTTTTGATAGAACATGCAGAAGATGTGATTTTGACCTTTATGATAATGATCATCTTTGCTCAACGACGATACTATCAAAATTATGTTAGAGCAAAATCCTTTTTTGATAAAACATTTCTGACTATATTCGGAAACTAGGATTGGTGTGGAAATATTCGAGATGGGTGCCACATGAGTTAAGTGAGAAGAATTTGAATGATCGAGTCATCATATGCACAGCTCTGCTTGCATGGAACAAAATCGAACCCTTTTTAGACCGGATGATAACTGGAGATGAAAAGTGGGTTATCTATGAAAACATCGTAAGAAAAAGAGCATATTAGGAATCCAGAAAGCCGCCCCCCCTCAACTTCTAAACCAAAGTTGGGAATGAGTGAGAGAATGTTGTGTATGTGGTGGGACATTCGAGGACCAGTACATTGCGAGCTGTTGAAACCGAACGAAAAGCTAAATTCGGAGAGGTACTGTCAGCAATGGGATAATTTAAAAACAGCACTTCAAGAAAAGAGACCAGTAATGTTCAATAGTAAGCACATCATACTGTTTCATGATTATGCCAGACTACATACCGCTTTGGAGACTCGTCAGAAACTCGCAGAGATAGGCTGGGACATTCTGTCGCATCCGCCATACTCTTGTATCTATCCGTTCCGTTTATGAAAAAATATTTTGCAGTGTGAAAAATTCAAAAACGGAGAAGATAACCGACAAGCACTGGTTCAGTTTTTCGTCTCTAGGGATAAGCAATTTTTCTGAAAATGGGATATACAAATCACGCTGGCAAGAAGTTTTAAATAGTGATGGAAAGTATATTATTGAATAAAGTTTATTCAAGGTAGCTCTTGTATACCAATTCTGTATCATATTTATCATAAATCCCCAGCATAGAATACACCAGGAGTCTTTAATTTCAACTTTTTCTTTTTTTTTACAAAATACAGAAGATTAAAAGAAACCACTATAATTAATTTAAATAAAAATAAATGTATTGCTACGCCTTCGGTAGATTTAAATTGAATATGGTTCCCGATTCTAAAGAATACAATTAAAAACATTTAAGAATTTCAATAAACAATCACAATCACACTGTGAGAACCACATTAGCTGTGGTGTCTAAGGCATCAGCCTTACGTTACGGCAGTTAATGTGGAGCGAGTTCGATTCCCGTACTAGGCAAAAAAGTTTTTCTAAAATTCTTGTGAATGTTTCTAGGTAAGAGTGTAAAATCTGACAAGGAATCACCCCTCAGTCACGCCAGTTCGAGGCTGGGTAAGGCCGGATGCCTTCTGAGAGGTTTTCTACGTTGATCACTCGCCAGTCGGTAGGCTTCTCGAGATACTTTCTGTTAAGCACAAAACCAAGGGTTAATAGCCTGAGGAGGGTGCTGACCGGGGTTTTTGTTAGCTGATGACCGTGGTTCGGAACCCACGTTAAGCAGTAGGTCCAGTCGCTAAATAGCCTTCTCAATTGCTGATTGCGCCTCTAACCCCAAAACTTTACTTTACAATCACACTGTAAAGCTCACCTATATAATTTTTTTTGGTAGTATGTCACTGTCATTAAAAACTAATTGTCAATGTAAGTATCATTGGCATACACAAAAAATATATTTACTTCCTATCTTTTCATGATTTATAGAAATTAATATACTTTATTTTTAGATTCGTTTTGAAAACGGGAGGAGAATACTTCACGAAACGTTAACATTAAAAGTTTGTATATTTTTTTAGAACATTTTTATACTTTTAAAATTTTGTTCGTTAGGCAAATTTATTACAAAAAAGAATCACTGGAAAATTTGTCTCCGTTTGGTTTTTTTTTTGTTTTTAGCAAGACTAGGTAGAACTAGGTAGACTAGGTAGAAAATAAATGTAAAACATATTTTATAAAGGCGTTTATTAAAAAAATAACTTTAATGAGATTTTCTGGCATTCATTCTAGAAAACAACTGCTCACGTACGGAAGTGCTTCCAAATAGTGACATCATTTTCTAAGCAGGAGGTCGAATACTTGGAAATTTATTTTTGTCAATTTACATGGTTATCCATTTCGTGGTTCGGAAAATACAGCCCTGTACGTTGACAACTGTCAAACTTAAATGTCATCCAAAGTGTGATTTGTTTAGTTTAAGGTTTGCCATTTTACAATATGGATCGTTTAACCACCAACAACGCGTTAGGATTGTTAAAAGTTAAAAGTTCACTATAATCGTTCTTCTGAATGCACAATTTCCAACACAGTCCAGAAATTTGAAAATACTGAGTTTGTTACGAATGTGGTAAGACAAGTTACGATGTGCATTATCGTAACGCTCGCTCGATGGAGAATATCGCTGCTGTTACTGAAACTGTAGCTGAAGACCCCAATTTATCGATTCCTCGCCGTTCACACTCTGTGGGTTCATCTTACAGCACATTATGGCGTATTTTGCATTTGAAAATTACAATAAAATTTGGGATTGCGCAAGAATTGATACCCACCGACCATGAAATGCGCCGAGTATACGCCGATTGAGTGCTTGAACATTCACCTGATTTTTCGAACAAAATCTCATTTGGCCGATATGTATATCGGTTGTATATGAATCTTTGAAAATCCACAAGTGATTGTGGAGAGTCCATTGGTCTGGTTGTGTTATTGGTCCGTATTTCTTCGAAAACGAAGTTGCAGTTAACGTCAATTCTGACCACTATAGCCGCTTGATAACCGATAATTTTTGGCCAGAAATTAAAGATTTTAATCTGTGCGATATGTGATTCCAACAAGATGGCTTCACAAGCCACACAACACGACAAATTTTGGCTTTATTGCGCGAGAAGTTTCCAAGCCGTGTAATTTTAAGATTTTGTGATATCAATTGCCCGCTAAGATAATGCGATTTGACGCCGTTGGACTTTTTTTGTGGACTCATCAGCGATTTTGCGTTTTCGATTTATACTTATTATAGCTGCTATATCGCCGTCGAAATAATTTAGGAATTAATATTGTTGCCAACACTGCAAAAGGATTTTGGACGGCCGAGGAAGCTGTTTATGCCATCCACCTTCCAGAATATTCTCAAAGAAGCCGCAAAGGCTCCAGAAGAACAGTGTAGTTTTCGCACGACCACTACGTATTCTCTTAGAGCACCATGACAATATCAATAACACGCAAGCCGTTATCGATTATTATTGAATGTCCCCTTCACAATAAGTTAAATGCGTAACAACTATTACATTACTGCAAGCCAGTATTGCACCATGTCAAGTTTTGTAAACGAAGTTAAAGACTTAGACTTTTAGTCCTAGACTATTATTTGCAAGTCGTTTTTCTCCAGTTCTGGATAACTTATTAAGTAGTTTGTCCGTTTTAGTTGCGGGCCGTGAAAAAACGAAAGGCGGACCTCAGGTTGAAGACCTTTGGGGTAGGCTATACAGACCTAAGCTGGCTTTTGAGCCACTATCAAACCCATAATCCTTCAACAATAGTTCAGCAAAATTAATTGCCATAACTAAGGTCATATTCATATAGAGTTGACAGTCATCAGTATTATTACCCATATGATAATTTCAAATATTATTTGAAATAAACAACATTAATTATTTTATTGAATATAGCTAGTGGGAGTGAGCCGTTCATCATTTCGGGTATGTCGGTAACAAAAAACCGAGAGCTTCGGGGATTACGTGTTAATTGCTTTATTTTTAATTAGTTTTCCAGTAGCAGGCCGCACCTAACAGCAGAAAATAAATAAAGACGAATGGGAGTTTTGTAGGGAAAGTGTATTGTATGGCGGTCCTGCTGTGTCTCTCAGTTACGCTCATGACATCGAAAGATGTTAAATTTATTGCTTCGAGATATTTTCGTGGTGTTAAATTTGAACCGAGGGGGTCTTTGAACTTATTTTTATACTGGGCCATTTCTAATAAAACTTATTTAACAATATTACTATTTATATTACAGCGACTAACTTTTCTCTTGTGTTCTTGTTTTCTTGTGTTCTGTAACATCATCTCTTTTTAAAAACCAACACTAGTAGCCCAACATAGATGGGTTCCAGCGTTCCTTGATATCTTGCTTCCATCGTTCTGATGTCCTGGTGAAATCCAAATTTTCCGGAAAAGAATCGAAATGGAAGCGTAAAAAATGCATTTTTAAAGATCATCAAGACTCTAGAATTTCATAGACTTTCAGGAGTTCATCTATGAGGTGTTTATAGTTTTCATCTTGTTGTCCAGAAATCATTACACTATACTTACAAAACAATCAATTCATTTTCATTTAATTTTCTTGAAAATGGAAATCTAGAAGCTTTCTTATTTGAGGTAAAATAAATTTGCCTTCTTTTAGTTCTGCATCACTTAATTGAAGAAATAGTTCTTTTAGGTACTTGAAACCATTGCCTTTTTTGTCCATGGCTTTGAAAAAGTTTTTCATTAGTCTAAACTTAATCTGGAGAGGCGGAAGAAGTACATTTTTGGGTTAACAAGTGGGGCATATTTTATGTTTGAACTACCAGGTTCAAAAGAAGTTCTATGAGGACAATCTTTCTTACTGTAATGTTCTTTTGTTGCCCTACTCTCCCATAGACCCAAAAAAACAGCAATACTTTGTAAAACTCCCATGAAATCTTAGCAATATTCCTATTACTTTTAAATCCAGTATTCCACTGATACTGTTCATGTTTAACGCGTTAAGTTTCTTTCATTGTCACTGAATGGGCTAAAGGAATAGATGGGTTTTTGTTTCCATTATCAAGCGAGGCTGTTTTTGGGCGATATTTCGATGAATCTATGATAATACGCGACTCGGAAGGTGCAATTTTAAGCTAATTCGTTAATCTATCAATATCACAATAGACGCATAGCGACCCTTCCGTTTTTTGATTTCACTGTTGAAGTATCTTGGTAGGCAACAATACAAACAACCATCCACATGCTGGAATCGAACCAACTACCGTCCCAACTGCGGTTTCGGCACAGCGACGACATGGCACCACCTTACCGTCGCAACCAACACGACCGGCTGTATGAAGTGTTTAAATAAGGTATTAGACTGGAAGTGTTACATTCGATCTGACAACATTGTTGCCTTTTCCTTTGGTGGGGAGGCCGGCTAACATATCATGCGTCTTCATTATGACTTTGAACTGCAAAGAGTCAGAGAATGGTTGGGGCATTTTCTTGATGGAAATTCATACTAAATTGAATAAGTATATACTTATATAAGTGGAAATTAGACAACTTTGTTTTATTTATAGAATTCCATAGTCACTGTGTAGTCCGTAGCAATTGTTTTCATGAACCGGATTTTTCTAGCGCGTTCTAAAAATGAACGAGAATAATGTCCATGAATTTGTGAGAGTGAAATTTGATCTTTATATAATAAAAGAAAAATATTAAGGGCAAAAGAAAGATGAGCAAAAATAACATCGATATAAAAACTACGGAGAGATAAAAGAAGTGTAAGATGAGTAAGGAAGCGATAGTAGTAGTAGGGAGATGTATCGCTTATGCATAAGATAGAACAAAGTGGAGGACTGAAGCAGAAGCATGTGTCCACCATTGTTTAGGGATGAATTTCAACAGATGGAAAACAATGTCAAATAATTAACTGGTCTGGCTCAAACCACAAAACTCATATTTGTATGCATCATAAACATACAAACTAATCTTATTAAAGCAATAAAAGGAAATTTACAGTTTGTTATAATCCAGGATATAAATCACTGTAGACAAATAACAAATTTTAATCCTTCCACAATTACTTTATCAAAAATCAAAAAAGAAACAATTGTACTTGTCCCATAACGTATTATTTTTTAGACAAGACAAATTTTTAGACAAATTTTAATCCTTCCACAATTACTTATCAAAAAAGAAACAATTGTACCTGTCCCATAAGGTATTGTTTTTTAGATAACACATTTTTGTTTATTATAGATTAATCATCAGTGTTATCTTCAAGGTAAGAACCAAAAATATTTAACAGGATCAAATAGTACGGTTATTACATATTACGTCGTATCAGATCACGAGTTCCATAAAAATACTCTTAGGTTAGTTTGTAATAATAAAACTAAATCTATTTTGTTATCAGATTGACGTAGCTAAGCTCAGGTAATTACGTTAGCATTTAAATATAACGTATTATTCTACGTTTGATGAAAATTAGAAATTTTAAGGCCCTAACGTTTCATATTTATTCCTAGTGATATAAAGTTTGACTGCCTGATTATTAGTCTAATAAACAACAATGTAACAATCTGCTAACCTTAGGTTTTATTAAGAGTTTCATTACGAACACATCTATCAATTATAATAGTTTTAGATGAAGAAAACGAATTATTTTTAAATTGATCGTTGTGTGAATGGTCAGATATTTGTTTAATTTTTACCAAAAAATTGACGAATAACTATTGCCGTGTGCGGTAATGTATTGTCGTGATGTAAAAAACTAAGAATTGTTTTACCACAAATCTGGACGTATTATCTCTAATACTTAATCGACGATTGTTCTCTACAACATCCTTTATTTTGGCAATGTTTTCTTCTTTGGTTGACGCGGAACGTCCTCCTGAACCTAGATTCACCATCAATTGCTTCTCTACCATCACTAACATGATTATACTATTTGTAAACATTTCTTTGGCATAGCTCCATTGTCGTCACACTTTCGTCTCATTTTAAAAAACTTCCCACAAAAATGTTTAACTATTAGAACTTTCCCAATATAACAAGCGAAATAATATGAAACTTTTGTTAGATGTCAAGGACAGTCATACCAACTTAAAAAAAAACCAAAAGCGCGCGAAATTTTATAATCGAAGTCACCTTACATTTTAATCCTATTTATAGGTTAAATCTATCAAGGAAAATCCTAAACGAGGAAAGTTATCCAAAAGTTTCGTATATTTGAAAGATTTTTCGTTCGTTATAAAATTCCGTTTCGCATTGTTAGAAAATAATAAAGCTTTGTTTCGAGTTATGATTGTGTATCCACCTGATTTAGTCCCATTTGATTATTATTTCTTTACCACAACTTTAATTTTAATAACATAAAAATTTTAGATTTTGAAAAACAATATAAAAAATTAAATATAAAAGAAATGATTTATATAAAAAAAACTAATAATACTATTAATTTCCGAAACGATACTGATAATTTAATTTGTGTGTATAATGACGTCATTAAATAATTCATTTTCATTAATATTTTTTTTTGTTTTACTTCTAAAACTGAAAAAATTCAAAATTGTTAGGTTACAAACAAATTTGTAAAATATGTCAAATTCAAAAATGTGTCAACTGAAGATTTGACAAAGAATATCATATTTCATTTAAAAAATTTAGGAAATTAGTTTTTCAATAAGAGATAGTTGGTAAGTTTTTGAATATGAATTTGTTTTGTTGTAAAAGTGATATATGTTGTAGAATTGTTCTGAAGATGGTTTATAATATATATATATATATATATATATATATATATATATATATATATATATATATATATATATATATATATATATATATATATATATTTTTTTTTTAAAACTGTCCAATTCTGAAAAAGGTAAATATAATTATAAAACGTTTTTGTATTATTAAACAAATGATGGGTAATACTGAATAAGATTTTTTTAGGGTTAGAGGAGTTTCAGCAACTGAGAAAGCTATTTAATGATTTTTTGAAATTGAATTGGTATAACCCATTAGTTAACGTATTAAAATAGAAGTATATGACAACGTTCACGTATCGTGAGGTTTCATAATTTTAAGTAATGTCTGAATGATTGTGGCGTGTTCATATATTTTTTCTTTCTTTAGGTTTTTTTCTTTATTTGGGTTTTTCGCCACGATTTAAACTAAAAAAATATCAAAAATATCTGTTCTTATGTAAATAAAGAATCACTGGGTAAAAACAAAAAATTAAACGGAGACAAGTTTCTCAGTGATTCTTTTTTGTATTAAATTTACCTAACGAACAAAATTTTAAAAATATAAAAATGTTCTATAAAAATATACAATATACGAACTTTTAACGTTAACGTTTTTTTAACGTTAAAGTGAGGTTTACCGTGTGATTGTGATTGTTTATTGAAATTCGTAAATGTTTTTAATTGTATTCTTTAGAAAAATTATTCTTTATAAAGAAAAAATACTGATTATTTTAGTCGGCGTTTACTAATTAATCAAGCGGTATTTTTTCCTATTACGTTTTCTAATAATATCACACAAAATATTGATGAAATATCTTTTTCCTTTTGAAAAAGAGGGAAAAAAATACATCAACTGTCAGCTGCTTAACAACCTATTATACATCCCCTCGGATTTTCAAAGGTAAAAAAAACACCCTTTGTGATAGGAGATCGCCGAAGAATTCATGACTTTAAAGTTCTCAAGCATTTAATAAAAATTACGAAGCTTTTTTTTTGTTATGGTCACAGACAAAACCCATAATTTTGAAATATAATACGGCTTAAAACCGTAAAATGTAGTGTAGTAGTAATGAATTGAAACGGTTTGATTCATTACTTAAATAGATGAAGAAGTTTAATTTTAAAAACTTCCCATCTTGAAGATTATTTATATGAGATATTCCAAATTAACTGTTCATTGGTTGCAAAGTGAAAACCATCAAATGGTGAGCGAAACAATAGAGGTGACAAATTGGTTGATTTTGCTGAAGGACAAGAACTATATATTATGGATTCGTTCTATAAGAAAAATATCAGCAGAAAATGGACATGGAAAAGTCCATCCGGGCTCACAAGTGAAATTGATTACATCATGACCAACGATAAAACAATATTTACCAATTGTACTGTCCTTAACAATTTTAATGTTGGAAGTGACTACCGAATGGTACGAGCAAAAGTTAGGATTAACTGTCGAAGAGAACGAGAATGGTAAGATCAAAGAAGGGCAAAGTGGATTCTGGGAAACTGCTGGAGAGAGGAAGCGATTTTGAGATTGTTTTGCCAAACCGGTTCGCTGTGTTACAAGATCCGGAGGAAGTAGAACAATCAGTTCAATATAAAGGAATCGCCAACAATGTGCTTCAAACGGCTGCTTCAATAGCACCAGAAGAAAAATGTCTCAAACAGACAAAAATCTCCAGTGAGACCATTGATTTAATGAAAAAACGGCGTGCAATGAGAAATGCAGTCCTTTTGGCAGGAGCGAGTACACTGAGCTCTGCAAAACTATAAGAAAACGTATCAGAGAGGACACGCGCCGATTCAACATGCAGCTAGTGCAAAAAACCCTGGAAGAAAACAAAGGAATTAACAAGGCTAAACAGAAGCTGAGAAACAAAAGAACGCATATATATGCCTTTAGGAGTGAAGATGGCACAGTATGCAGGGCTCGTACGCAAATGTTAGAGGTTGTCAGAAAATGTTATTCCCAGTTATATGAAGATCAGAACCAATCAAAAACAACAATACCCACGGAAGAACAAATGCCAGATATCCTAATGGAAGTAACAAATGCTATAGAATCCATGAAATACGGCAAGGCTCCAGGAAAGGACAGTATAACTGTCGAAATGCTAAAAGCTGGTGGTCGGACGTTACATAAAACACTGGCAAAGTTATACTCAAAATGCAACAAAGAACAAAAAGACTTATGGAAAAATGCAGAAGTAATCCTTTTACATAAAAAGGGAGCACATGAAGATTTAAAGAACTACCGTCCAATAAGCCTCCTATCAGTAATGTACAAAGTTTTCACTAAGATAATTTCTAAAAGAATATTAAAAAAACTGAATGACGCACAACCAACAGAACAAGCAGGATTCAGAAGTGGATTCAGTACAATGGATCAGATCCAGGTTGTACAGCAGCCCATAGAAAGGCACAACGAATACACCATGCCATTGTGCTTGGCTCTTATCGACTACGAAAAAGCATTTGACTTCATCTCAAAGCATGCGATAATGGATGCACTGCTTAGCCAAGGGGTAAATAAAGCATATGTAAACCTATTAGGATAGATATTTGATGGAGCTACAGCCACAATTCATCTTGATGATCTTGAAGTGGGAATTAACGAAGAACGAGGTGTACGGCAGGGTGACGCAATATCACCTATTCTTTTCTCTGCTGGCCTTGAAGAAGTATTCCGTAAACTGGATTGGGAACAGGATGGTATAAAGATCAATGGTGCAAACTTAAACCATCTTAGATATGCAGATGATATCGTTCTCCTTTCGCAAGACCCAGGGGAGCTGCAAAGACGCATAGAAGAACTGCAAAGGGCTGGAGAATCATTTGGCTTGAAAATAAACTTGAAAAAGAATCAGGTTATATTCAATAAATTCGCTCAGAACAGAAAAATTTCAGTTTTAGGAAGAGATTTGGAGATCATGGACCACTTTATATATCTTGGGCAGAGGATTGCAATGGAGGGGGATGTTGCCCAGGAGGTGGAACGACGTATTAAATGTGGCTGGCAGGCATTTGGCAGGCTCAACATAGTATTTAAGAGCAGATTCCCGCTTTACCTGAAATGAAAAGTCTTCGATCAGTGCGTTCTACCCGTTATGACATACGGAAATGAAACCTGGACACTCACATCGCAGTCAATTCAAAAACTTCGGGTAGCACAGAGAGAAATGGAAAGATGTATGCTTGACATTACACGATGAGACAGAAAATCCTGCGCATGGATTAGGGAACAAACGAAAGTCTATGACATCATTGGAAGAGTAAAGCAATTGAAATAGAGATGGGCAGACCACATAGCGAGGCGATGGGATGACAGATGGACCAAGGCAATCCTGGACAGGATACCGCTTGATCGCAAACGTCCACGAAGAAGATCGAAAGCACGATGGATTGATGACATAGTTAAGTATATTCGACCAGAATGGCAGAGGAAAGCCCAGGACCGCGAAAGTTGGAAGCACGCTGAAGAGGCCTTCATCCTGCAGTGGATCGACACGACACGACAAAATTCAATCTTCTAGATTCAAACTCTATATATTTTTGATTGAAAAAAAATGCCTGACAGTACTCAAAAAAATATAATTAAAAAGATATGGAAAAGAATATAAGAAACACATTCATAAAAGAGGTAAAAAATGTATATAGGATAAGAAGAAATCAAATAAGAATTGGTGAAATTGAATCCAAGGGATTGGCGGTGAGTGGACTGATAGTGTATGTGATAAAAGAAAAAAACTATGTAGGTAAACAATTACGTAGAGGTTAATCAATATTTATTAACTAATATGGCATGTAATTTAAACGTCGCAATAATCACGGAGTGTATATTAGCAAATCAAATAGCACTGTTATATCGAACAAGATAGCAAATTTAAACATATAGTTGCAGATGCAAATGAGATAATAAAGATCTGAGGCGAATGCCTACCAAACATCATACACGAACATTTAAACTTGATAAAGATCACTGCGGACCAAGGACAGAATCAAGTTAGCACAGTCGTGTTTAAACATAAATACACGCGTGTGAGTACTGATAAAACTTGGATTGATTACTGTACACCAGAAATAAAGGAACCGCTAACACAATGGGTTTTATCCAGCAAACTCCTGTCCTAAAGAAAACAAAGCCGCATCCATCGACCGGAAAGATTATGGCCGTTGTTTTCTGAGAATCGCAAAGTTTTATCCTCATCGGCTTTTTGCAACAATGAAATTTGATCACAGGAGATTATTTTGGTACATTTTTCCGAAGAGTTGATCAAAAACACTTTTATTTGGCGAAGAAAAAAGTCCTCTTTCTATTCATCCGCCGATGAATCTACCGAAATGAATCAATTTGATGAAGAAATGGCTGACTGAAATGAAATTCACATCAAATAAAGAAATAATCGATTTTTGATAAAGACAAATTTCATTTCAATAGTATATGATATTTCGGTCTACTCTCGTGTATTGTAAATTAGCTTCAAATCAATACGGCTTTTAGTATTACAGACTTAACATCTACTAAATTAAGGAGCTGAATCTGATCAGTAAATATGAAATTCTTTAAGAGACATAACATATAACAAAAGTAAAAATGATGATATAAATAAAACAGAAAACCTGAATAAAGCCAAAAAGAACAAAATAGGCCCCAAATGTAATATATGACAAAATGGTGGATGCGCTTTTGAATTGGTATCAAGCATTTAAGATAACATAATATCTCCAGCCCAAGGGCAAACCACATCGCGTCCAACATCAGTTCTCAAATAACTGAAGTTGTAGGACCTCAGATATCAATCGCGACGATATCGAGATGGGTAACCCTAATATAGGCAACCTAAGAAACATCCCGACGCTTCGTTGTAAAACAAATCGGATTTAATAAAACAATAAAAATAAACAAATAAATAACTATAATACGATATGCCTGGCGATAATGTCAAGCCTTTCTTAGATACATAAACAAAACCAAGATTCTTTTTAACTTATTCCTCCCGCACAACGAAAAAGGAGACAATACCGATTTAGAGAACTATAGACCGATCAGTCTCCTAAATCATCTGTACAAATTGTTCACCAGAATAATTACTTCACGATTGAAAAAAAATCTACTGGCCCTAAAATGAATTTTAGAATTGAATTTCGCTCAGGCTTTGGAACTAACGACCACCTTCAGGCCATTAAGCGCTGTTGATAGAAAAGTCCCATCAATACAATAGACCCATATCTCTCGCCTTTGTATATTTTCACGAGGTATTTGACAATATCCAATGTAATAGCATTAAAGAAGTACTCGTTGAGAGCCATGGCAACTACCGATACACCAACAATATTTCAAACTTTCAAGAATGGCACAATGACCTTCAAATTCCACACGAGTTGACAAATCAGATAAGTCTTAAACTGTCCTCCAAAAAAAATTATAACTGTTCTTGAATATGCCTTTAAAACGATAAATTGGGACACTAAAGGTCAACTATCTACAGCGAAAAACTATTGGAAATGAAAGTCATGCTGGAAGAAGTATCTATGGTATGTTAGAAGATCAACTTTAAGGAAACCAAATTTATGACAAGGTTAGTTCCATCAAATTATCCCAAAATATCTGGAGATGAAGTACAACTAGTGCATCAATACCTGGGCCATAAAGTAAGAAGCAACGGTAAGTAAGAGACCCAACATCTGAAATTCGAAGACGAGGACAGTCGGATTCGAAGATAAGGACAGTCAAACAATGCATGCTCCCTGTTTTCACTTATAGAATAAGTACAGGAGACCTGTACTCTAATCTCAATAGCACCATACAAATTGGGGATTACGCAGAGGCGTATGGAAAAGTCAATGCAGGTCATAACCTTCAGAGATAAAATACGTATCGATAACATGGATATCGTTATGTGTAGAGCTGCTTTAAAATGGAAATGGGCAGAACATATCGCCAGGCTGAGAGACACAATATAGACACGTTAATTGCTCGAATAGAAACCAATGGCCAATGCAAGCAGTAGATGACTGCCACTAACAAGAATGCCACGAGAAATGGGTACAACATCAGCTGGACAAGACAGACAGATGGAAAAGCGAACAAAGAGGTGCGAAGTTTTGCTTTCTCGGCATGAAAGAAATACTTTTTGCTTGTGATCGTGACTGGAGACGAAAAATGGATATATCTCGAGAACACCAAAAAAGCATGGGTTGTCTCAGGACAATCATCAACATCGACCGCAAAACCGAATCGCTTTGTAAAAGATGCAATGATGTGCATTTGGTGAGATCAGAAGGGTATAGTGTACCATGAACTTTTGAAACGTGTGAAACAATTAATACCATTCTCTACCGTTAACAAACGATCAATTTGAACGATTCATTCATCGAAAAGCGACCAGAATGGTCTACAAGATACGGAAAAGTTATTTAACAGCAAGACAATCCCCCCCCCCCCCCCCCCTCCAACCACACACAACCAAAGCGGGCAGGAGAGACCATTTCTGAACTTGGCTGGAAACTCTTGCCCCACCCACCGTACTCACCAGACTTGGCCACTTCCGACTAGCACTTGTTTTCATCGATATCTCACACACTTTCCATGAAACACTTCAACAATTATGGAGATGTCGAAGCTAGCGAAACCTTTTTTTATCATTCTCCCAAATTAAACTTTTTTTTATTATTATTAACTGCCTAACTTGATATGTCCAATAGTAGACGCAAAGAGATGGACGATGATGATGGTGATGAATAAATACCTCCACCACTTCAAGGTGTTGTTTATATTTCATATTACATTTTTCTCTTCCTCGTCTTTTTAATGTTTATTTATTTTAATTTTATCTTGTTGCAGTTTTATAACCTTTTTCATTTTTTTTTACAGAATATGAAGAAGTTTATGGTGAAATGGCAGACACTGAAGCGCAGAAAGATGATTATTACGATGAAGCTGAAGAAGGGAACAGTAACAATGTGGAGGACAACAGAACTGAAGAAGATATGAATTTAAAGTTAGTTTCAAAGCCCGAACGATTCGTGAAAAATATTGGTGATGTCGTTGTATTGCCTTGCGATGTTTCCAACTCTAAAAGTAAAAACGATAGTTTTTAAAAAAATAGAATTCCTATAAAATTATGTTATTTCAGATGATCCAGTTAGAATGTGGAAAAAAAATTCTTCTGTTTTGTATCAAGGCGACTTCAATACTCAAAACAAGGAAAATTTAGGATATCTGAAGAACGGTTCACTTGTACTTACCATTCAAGATAGAAGTGATTTTGGTAATTATTCTTGCATATTGTTACTATCAGCTAAATCTCAACCAAATGTAACACACGAGGTTATCAATAGAGGTCCATTCATAACCTCATTGCGTACAGCCAGCAATGAGTTTGTCGTAAGTTGAATTTTCACGCAGAAGTCATAAGTGAAAACTAACGCGATATTTTAGTATTCACCTGGTGAAACACTTGAACTAATATGCGACACCGAAGGACATCCTAAACCAAAAGTTAAATGGTTCAAAGATTCGGACAGAGTTGGACCAGAAGGTGCTACTTTGACCATTCCCAAATTGAAGGTCAGTGATGGCGGAGTGTATAGATGTCTGGCAGATAGCGAAGGCAAACCCGCACACAAACATCTCGAAATATTTGTCAAACGTATGTAAAATAAATTGCCTTTTTTATTTTAACTGGAAAGATTTTTTATAGACGCCCCAATCGTAAAGGTTCAAGAATATCTAGTCAATTCAGATCATAAAAATTCAGCAGAGTTAATTTGCATGGCTGACGCCTATCCAGAACCAGTAGCAGAATGGAGAAAAGATGGACAAATCGTGTACCATAACGAACCCAAGACCAAGATGACTCACGAAAACGCTTATTCCAGAAATACTCTCATCATTGCAGGTAATTTATCAGTCTTACTTACTGCGGCCAAGTCTGGAGAACAGGGTGGATGTTGCATCAGCTCTGTAATACAAATTAACCCATTTTCCTGTTGCATCGTGGTGAAACAATACATTTTTCTTTGTCAATAAGGGTGTTTTTTTAATCAAGTGTTTCGGGTATAATGAAATTCAGTTTTTTTTTATTTGATAGTTTTAGAAAATCTGGTTGGTTTTGACACAAAAAAAAAACTTACATATTATTATTGTTTAATGTCGAAGTGATAATTAGTAGAACCCATTTTTATGACGTTTTAACCATTTGCGGCTCAAGAATGTTAATGTTGATAATTATATCGATATTAGGTAGTGCATAGGGTTTTGTTAACGGAAAAAATAATATAAAAATCTCTTTTAAAAATGTTATTTATTATGGCTTATATATGCTATGAATGGCTGAATGCCGCCATGCTCTATCTCAAAAACGGTTGAGCGTATAAAAAATGGTCGGAACAACATTTGTAGAGAATGTTATGCTCTACATTTTTTATAATATAAGTAATATGCTTACTTATACAACTACTTAAAAATAACAAAGCTTCTGGTGAAGATGGAATCACTGCTGAACTTTTGAAATTCACTGGCCCAGGTACAATCAAGGAAATAACCAAAATTCTACAAGAAGTTTGGCGAACCGAACGGATTCCGAAAGATTGGATAGTTGCTCTAATCCATCCACAACACAAGATAGGAGATAGGAGATAGAACGGATGTAAACAACTACAGAGGGATATCTCTTCTCCCAGTTTGTTACAAGATTCTATCTCAATGTCTACTAGAATACAGGGACAATTAGAACCTAAAATTGATGAATTTCAAGCAGATTTTTGACCAGGCAGATCCAGCCCTGAGCAGATTCTGAATCTAAAGTTGATCCTAAGACATCAAAAATTGTACAATAAAAATCTCGTCTGTACATTTATGGATTTTAAAAAAGCATATGATTCTATTGACCACGAATCTTTATTCCAAATCTTGAAAGAACAAGGACTAGATCAGAAAACGCTGGCAATTATTAAAGCAACATTAACTAACACAAAGTCAAAAGTTAAATTCATGGGTGACATCTCAGAGCCCTTCGAAATTAAAACTGGAATGAGACAATAGGATGGACTCTCGCCACTCTTATTGAACTGTGTTCTAGAAAAAGTAATACCGGAGTGGCATGAAAAAAAGTCGACCCTGAATATTGACCAGCCCATTAAACTGGGGAGAACCAACATCAAAACTGATTGTCTGGCGTTTACTGATGATCTACCAATTTTGGCTCAAGATGTATTAACGGCACAAAAACAGATTGAAATTCTAAAAGAAACAGCAGACAAGGTAGGACTCCAAATTTCCTTTGAAAAGTCACCAATACTTGACCAGCAACAGACTAAGAACACAATTTCTAAAAACAAAATATGGTAACATCAGACGAGTCCCTCAATTCAAATATTTGGGTGAAACAATCATGGAAAATGGGTTGGAAAAAGCGGCCAATAAGGGTAGATGTCAAAAAATGGAAACGGCATTGAGACTTACACAAAATATTTACAACAAAAAATGCATACCTAAAAACACAAAACTGAGACATTACAACACAGTCATTAAGCCTGAATGTCTATATGGGACAGAAACGCTCATTTTGAATAGAAAGAGAGACATTGAGGACATTGAAAAGAGGGAAAGAAAAAAATCTTAGGTCCCAACCAAATAAATAGCACAACATACCGACTTCGAGAAAACCAAGAAATCAAACAATACACAGATATACACAGCGATATGAGAAAAAGAAGATTAAATTTTACTGACACATAAAACGAATGAATTCCAGTAGGTTAACTAGACAAATAGTCGAATTTTATGAAAATAGGAGTAGAGCTAAAGTAGAAATAATTAAATGGATTGCTGCAATTATTATCAACAAATATTACTCAAAGTGAAATTCAGGATAGAGGCTGTTTCAGACACAAGGTTAACGTTTGGAACGTTGGCCAGAGAGAAAAATGTAGGAAGACTGGAACAACTTGGTCTGGCGAAAAGAAAAAAGCTCATAGTGAAAGAATGAAATTAGTATGGGCGCAAAGGAAGGCTAACAACAACAAACGCCTCTAACTGTACTTCTCGTAGTCCACCAGGGCCTATATGTGAATAATAAATAATAATAAGTAATATGATGGAAACCATAGGAAGCGAGATATTTGCGAAAAAACGATTTTTTTGAACATTGGCCTTTAATATCTTAAGACGCGGACACGAGATTTTATGAAACTTTTGTGACAACTTTTAAAATGCCAAAATAAAGGTTTATACAAGTTTACAGCTTATTATCTCTCATTCCGCTGTGAAACCCCTAATGTGGCTGGACTATAACATCTTTTGGTGGAACTTATTGAGCTGGAACTTCTTCTTTTTATTTTCAATTAGGCATTCAATATCACTATAACGCTTTATAAAGTTCACTATATTTACATAAAGTCTCAGCTATAGCTACTCTGAATTCAGCAGAGTTGGGAATTTTACTGACACTTCCATTCTCGGCGTTTATTCTTCCTTATAAGAGCCATGAATTATACATAACCATGTCCAAAAAATGATAAAAAAGTCGTAGATCCGCGTTTACTTCGAAGTCGTATTTGCCGTCGTATGGGAGTCGTATTTGCATGACGGTTTTGTCATTTTCGATTCGAAAAATGAAAATTTAGATCGTTTTATTAAGAATTTAAATACCAAATCCCAAAATATAATATTCACGCATGAACTCGAAAACAACGACAGTTTACCATTTCTGGATGTTTTAATCAGTAGAAACCATAAAAATAGGTTAGATTTTGATATTTTCAGAAAAAAACACCACCACTTCGAGATACATTCCTAACGATTCAAATCATAGCTTCCAAAATAAGATGTCTTGTTTAAATTTTATGGTAAATAGTTGAATTAATTTTCTTTTAAATAAAGATAATTATGACAAAGAATTCAAATTAATTAGGGAGGTACCTGAAGTTAATGTTTATAATAAGAACATTGTAGATAAATTAATTAGAAAACATAAGTTCAGAAAATTATTGAAAGAATCTTCGGCTTTTCAAAAGGATCAGAACACAAAGAAATTCATGGTAATACCATTTGATTCCCAATTAACAAGAGGGCTAGACAAAATTTTGAAAAAAGTGGATATTAAGATTGTGTACAAACCATATAACAAATTAAAAAAAGTTCTGGGTAATCCAAAGGATAAAGTAGAGCAACATGAAATGTCGGAGATTTACGAAATTAGTTGTCAAAACTGTGATCGAAGGTATATTGGGCAAATAAAAAAATCCATATTGACAAGATATAAAGAACATATTGCCCACATTAGATATGGGAGAAATGAAAATTCTTGTGTTGCCCAACATGCAATTGAACACGACCGCAGTATAGATATTAGTCATTTAAGACTAATTGAAAGTGTTAATAATAATAGGGCTTTGGATGCATATGAAAACATTCAAATAGAAAAATGTAAGAAAATCATGAACCGAGATAAAAGACCTATCTCGTTCAGTCCACTTTTTCAATTATTAATGTAAGGCTTAGTAAACTCCACGGTTCATGATTTTTACACGCTTCGTTAGGTAGGGGTTTTCATATGAATAGAACATAGTTTAGTTTTAGAATTAGATTAAATCTTTTCCTGATGATGCTAACATGGTTAGCGAGACGTATGTCGAGCAGTTCAAAAAAAGTGATTTCGTGTTTAGTGGTAAATCTCTTCAAGTTTAGTGGTTCACACCAAAGGTTTCAATAGAAGAATTGATCGAAATCGTATGTTGTAGTGACCCATGACACAATCTAATAGGTCTACACCACCCATATGTTGATTATATTCTGCTAGAATGAAAGGACGTTTAACGGAAATATATTGTTTTAGGGGCTTGTCGTATCTCCTTACTTCAGAAATAGGATGCTTTTATTGTCCCTCCAAGCCACCACAGCTACGTCAACATTGCAATTACCGGTTTGTTCTATGGATGCAACGCGCGATTTTTTTTAATGTTTTCTCATCTGACAATTTACAGTTGGGTATACGGTTTTTCCTTATAGTGCCTAAAGTCTAAATGCCACGGCTGGATAAGTATTCAATAAGCGGTAACTAGGTGTAATAATTATCGAAGAACAGCCTGACTGCTAGGCACATCGCGGACAAGACATACTACCACATTAAATGATGTACCTAACTGATATTAAAAATTTAATAATCTCCTGATGATGCTAACATGGTTAGCGAAACGTACGTTGAGAACTTCATTCGGTGTTTAACGGTAAATCTCTTTGAGTTTAATGTTCAAAGCACTGAAAAATTATGTTTTTGTACGAGAGTTGCTATTTATGTATCCGGAATTGGCATTAGCAACAATGGTGTTGCTATGCGCCATCTGACATACACATCGTAAAGTTTGACATTGTTGACTGTATACGGTTTTGTCACATGGGCGCTATTTGTGTTGTTTGGTGATTTGAAAATGTCATCTCTGTCAAAAATTAGAAATAACTCGTTTTTTTTTATTCTTTCGTATATTAGCAATCAGAATTACAATATTCTATAAGCTAATGTGATGGCTTGAGGGCTAGACTTCCCTATATTGGCGTGATGAGCTGACTCCCCCAACGACGAGTCCCCATTATCCTTCTATCAGGTCTGTTGGCCAGTTTCTTTTTAGTCTTCTATTATTTGTTGGATTCAAAACAGGCTGTAGTAGGGTGTTAGGATGGCTTTCCAGTTTGTGGTGATATTTTATGCTGCTGCTCTTGATCACGTCCTTAACATAGGGTATCTGGAGATCTTCGTGAAGAGTGTGGTTTGATATGCACCAAGGTGCGTCGGCAATCATTCGTAATATTTTGGACTGACATCTTTGGATAATGGCTAAATTTGATTTACTGGTACATCCCCAAAGTTCTATCCCATAAATCCAAATTGGCTTAATGATAGC
Source organism: Cosmopolites sordidus (assembly GCA_031761425.1). Taxonomy (NCBI): domain Eukaryota; kingdom Metazoa; phylum Arthropoda; class Insecta; order Coleoptera; family Curculionidae; genus Cosmopolites; species Cosmopolites sordidus. The sequence goes on along the minus strand of JARFXV010000947.1, from coordinate 1,412,180 downwards.
CTTGCATAATAGAATTTTGTTATCTAAAGATAAGTTAGACTTTCTTCCGATAAGCCAGCTCAATTCTTTTACTTTTAGGTCAATTTGTTTTCTTTTTTTGACTATATGGGGTTTCCACGTAAGCTTACTGTCCAAGTGTATACCTAAATATTTTGTATTCGTGAATGTTGGGATTTCAACGTTATTAAAATGTAAGCTAAGGCACTGCCCTTTCCTGAGGGTAAAGTTGACTTGCGCTGATTTTGTCTCATTTATTTTAATTTTCCACTTTCGAGTCCAGGTTTGAATTAGGTTCAGGTGGGTTTGTAGTTTGTTTGAGGCTTGGACTGGGTTTATATTTGATGAAAGTATGACTGTGTCATCAGCAAATGTACCAATTGTGGTGTATTTTGTTATTGGGAGATCAGCTGTATAGAGTACGTAGAGCAAGGGGCCGATAACGCTGCCTTGTGGAACTCCTGATCTAATGGTATATTTTTCCGATGTTCTATCGTTTATTTTAACTTTGAACTTCCTTTCGATTAAATAGGATTTTAAGAGATGGTAATATGTTATAGGAAGAGATTTTTTGATTTTGAATAGTAGGCCATCATGCCAAACCTTGTCGAAAGCCTTACTGACATCTAGGAACACTGATGTACAGTATTGTTTGTTTTCTATTGCTCTATTTATTTCATGGGTTATGCGGTGAGTCTGTTGCGTAGTTGAATGGTTTTGTCTAAAGCCAAACTGGTGTGCTGGAATCCAGTTTTCTGTATCGAGGTCAGTAGTTATTCTGTTGAGTATAAGTCTTTCAAAAAGTTTTGACATAACGGTCAGTAGACTTATAGGTCGGTATGATGAAGCTTCTGTCAGATCTTTTCCGGCTTTGAGTATTGGGATTATTAGAGCAATTTTCAGTTGTTTAGGCCAGTAATTGCATTTCAACATAGCATTGAGTATGTAAGTGATTAATATTATCCCTTTTCTTGGAAGTTCCTTTAACATTTTAGGGGTAATTTTATCGATACCTGGAACTTTTTTTGTATTCAGTAAACTGATTTTGACTTCTTTTGACTTCTTTTGGAGTAGCAAACTAAATGGATGGTATGTCCGTCATGATGGCAGCCAATTCTCTTTCTATTTCCTCATCTAGTTCCTCATCGTTTGGATTAAGTACTTCAGCAAAATATTTAACAAGCACGGTCGCTTTTTCTTCGTCGCTTCTGGCCCAGTTACAATTTGGCATTTCTTTGTTGCGAATGGGTGTAGCTTGTATTTTAGGTTTTCTCTTATGTTTGATTGGTTTCCAAATTGTATTGTCAAATCTGTTGAGCTTTGTAACATATTCTTGAAATGATCTTTCTCGAGCTTCTTTTAGTTATAATTTCAAATTATTAATCGCTCTATTTAAGATAGTTTTATCTGACGGAGCCTGGGTTCGATGCCACTTGGCTCTCGCTTTCCGTTTTATAGCTATAAGTTTTTTTATCTGTAACGGTATATTATATCCTTGATTTGGCATGTCAGATTGAGGTGTTGCATGTTGTGCTGCCTCTATTAGGATACTCGTTAGCCTTGTTACTGCCGAATCGATTTCGTTCGGATTTTTAAGGGATACTTTTAGGTCTATTTTCTCATCGATTTTATTTTGGTATTTAGACCAATTTGTGTTTTTGTTGTGTAATCCAGGAATTGTGTATTTATTAATAATAAAATTACTAATTGTTGCGATTATTGGTGAGTGATCTGATGATAAGTCATAACTTGATACAACGTCCATGTGCAGCAAGATCGTCATGTGACAAACTGTGAGATTGAAGCATCCCTAAGCATTAGTAGGACAAACACACACAAGATTTTACACGAACGTTTAGATGTGAAAAAGATTTGTGCGCCTTGGATTGCCCATAATCTGACAATACACAAAAAATACAATCGTGGTGCATCAAAAGCTGTGTATAATATCTACACAGGTGACGAATGTTGGATCTATACGTATAAACCCGAAAGCAAACGACCGTCGACTGTATGGGTCTTAAAAAATAGGCCAAACCCAACAAAACTTGTTCGCACAGAAAGCACTTCGAAGCAAATGGTCAGTTTTTTCGGGATAAATAGGCATGTGTCTACAATGCCACTAGAGAATCGTAGAACGGCTAATCCTGAATAGTACACAACCATTTGTCTGCCAGAAGTCTTTGAAGAAACAAGAAAAAACAACCAACGACGCAGGATCATTCTTCACCGTGACAATGCGAGCTGTCACACATCGTACCGAAGAACTCAATATTCGACAGGTCAAAACATCGAATTGACGGGTCATCCACCGTATAGTCCTGATTTGACATCCAATAATTTCTTGTTGTTCCCGTTCGTGAAAAATAAAATACCTCAATCAGAATGGAAAATGTACTATGAAAATTGGTTCAAACGTATGGAAAAGTGTATCGATCATCGCGGAGAATATTTTGAAAAACAATAAAACCATTTTCAATGATAGATATTTGTTTTTATTTATTATTCCGGATTCATAAATAGCGGTCCTCGTACAATGATAATTAATAACGAACTAGCTTTTGATGGCGAATGTTAACACTCCAAAATGCCAAAGACGTTATTAGTCTATACCAACCAATGTATTAGTAACGCCATCTCTTAGCAAAAACGACATTATTAACCGAAGCATCTATTAGTTAAATAATAACTGATTAATATTAGCTCAAATATGGGTACTTGGCTAAATTTTAAATTCTTATTATTGCTTTTCGATTTGTGATTTAATAATTGCATGTTTTTGATTTTTATTGTAAGGAACTCTTTTCTTTCAAATAATGTGAAAAATCATTGAATCCATCATTAAATTTAGTGCAGAAAATAATATTTCACCACTAAGCGAAAAACGATTGATTATAAATTAACATAAAGGATAGAAAATCTTATAAAATATTTTTACAATATTTTTGTTTTTTTATCTAGATTTGACCGAGAATGACTTTGGAACGTACAGTTGTATAGTGAGAAACGATCTTGGAACAGAATCAAAGAACATTTCGTTAGTTCGAATACCTGTTGTAAGGAAACTGGAGAAGGACAACAACCAAAGCACCAAAGATGTTATTTTACAGTGGAAAGTAGAATCAAAACAACCCATTTCTGTTCACGAGTTACAGTATAGAAGGAAAGGGGTAAGTAAACAATACATCAACAACATAACAAAACGAACCAAGAAAAGTTTACAAGGAAAGCTTGTCATTAGATACCCTAAACTCAGCGTTCTCAACGCACGTTTCGCTAACCATGTTAACATCATATGCTTATCGGCATAGTACCAGGTCTGTAAATATGAAACAGAAATTTGCCCATAGATGTCTCTAGTTGTCAATGTAGTTATCGCCAAACCGTGTTATTGGTACCATCTCCTTGTTGACGTCTGATAAAGAGTTTTAACTCACAACAATACAAGTTTCATACAACAGCAGAGTTTGTAATAGCGTTGAATATGTCGAATTTTGTCCCTGATGATTTGCGGACAACATTCATTTTATTACCATTTGAAGAAAACATCGAATGCTTGTCGAAGCTTAATAATAATAATACCGTACTTGCAAATGCATTTAAACAGGTTTTAATAAATCCAAACATTTTTCCCGACTTCCTAATAGAGGGCAATACATACCTACTGTTCAAAAAACGGGACGTCAGGCAACTCAATAATTACAGACTAAGCACATATCTGTCAGTATTATATAAACCGTTCACAGCCCTACTCAATGAAAAAATCTACCAACATTGTGATAAAAACAACATTTTTGAAGAAGAACAGAAAGGATGTATAAAAACAAGTATGGGCTGCAAGGAACAGTTGACAATCGATACTGCCGTTCTTGAGCCAGCACGAAAAAGGAAACGCAACTTAAATATCTGCTACATAGACTACAAGAAGGCATTCGATAGTGTCCCTCATGACTTGTTGGTTGAGGTTATGAATTTCTATAAAATTAACCTCCTGATTATTAATTATTTAAAGTGCCTGATGGGGAAGTGGAAAACGAATCTTTTTATCGATCAACAATGCATTGTTACTACAAATATCGAGAAAGAAATTTTTCAGGGAGATTATTTTTCTCCAATTTGGTTCTGTCTAGCCTTGAACCCTTTGTCCACACTACTAAACAATAGTAATATTGGATATAAACTTAACATAAGGAATCCAAGAAAGCTCTCTCATCTAGTTTATATGGATGACCTTAAATTATATGGAGAAACTAGAGAAACATTAAACTCCTTGATAAAAACGATCGAAACATTTATTAGGGATATCAGAATGTAATTAGGGACTGGACAAATGTTCTACCATTAGTATACAGAAGGGAAAGGTTCAGAGTCAACACTCAATATTTTGTAACATACAACAACTGGAACCAGAAGAATCCTACTAATATTTAGTTATAGAAGGTTATAGAAGGGCTTTTCTATTCTATACCAAAAGAGATTTACAAAACTTTTAAACGCCAAACTAAACATCAGAAACCTCATTAGAGCGATCAACGGTTGGGCAGTGCCTACACTGACATATTCTTTTGGCATTGTTAAATGACCAGAAACTGACCTTGATGAACTCGATAGGTTGACACGCCGATTAACAAAGTTCCGATGCCTGCATCCAAACTAATCTACGAAGAGACTATACATTCCAAGAAAGTTGGGGGGTAGAGGCATTGTAAAAGTAAAAAATCTCTATCTCAATCAAGAAAATAGGATTAGAAAACACTTCATTGATTCAAACAGTACACTAATGAAATTGGTTGTAAATGGGGACCGGGGTTTCACCCCACTAAACCTAAATAAACCGTATTGATAGCAGCATATTGATAGAAAACCGTATTGATAGCAGAACAACATTCACGGATTGCGTTCGAGAATGGAAAAGACAAACATTAAATGAAAGGTTTCCTAAGTCACTCGAAGATGACACCATTGACGAACAATTGTCTCTAAAGTGGCTGACCGATGGATTCTTGTACCCAGAAACAGAAGGTTTCGCGATATCTATTCAAAATAGGGTAACAAGAACAAAGAACTATGAAAAGCACATGGTGCATTTGGGCGTAGTCGATAAGTGCAGGAAATACGGTGCTCTGGGGGAAACAATTGAGCACTTTATTGACGGTTGCCCGGGCCTTGCTCCTAATGCTTATTTAGGACGGCAAAAATTCAGCTGGCAAAAATTATACATCAGCAAATTGCAATAAAATACTCTCTATTAGAAAGCGCACCTCCTCCATATTATAAGTACTCGCCTTCTCCGGTACTTGAATCATCCGATACCATTCTTTACTGGGACAGACCAATCTCTAGTGATTGAACAGTTGATTAAAATAGGCCAGATATTGTTCTAATCAACAGAAAGGAGTGAAGGACTTTTATAATTGTCATCGCAGTGCAACATTAGAAAAACTGGGATGGAAAAATCCTCAAAGTATGAACATCTGGCATACGACTTGAAGAACCAGAGGAAACTGAGTAAGATAGATGTAGCGCCCTTCGTTATATCCGCTGAAGCCCTGATAAGTAAGAGATTTGCAAAGAACCTCGAGAGCCTCGGTTTCTCGAGATCGATTGCCATAGTGGAACAGCGCGCTGTGCTCTTGCAGACGTGTCACATTGTTCATAAAATATTATGCTAGGGTGCTAGGTAATAGTATGCTAGGTAAAATATTTTGCTAGGTTGAGAGGAGCTGAATAGTTTTTTCATCTTAGCATTGGAATATCGACCAGCATGAGCTGAGATTCTGCATTAAGGATAAGCAGAATAATAACAATAAACGAACGAATATTACTACCAATATTCCCCAGTACCGATTTTAGAATCCAGTGATTGGCCTGCTCAATTGGGATAGGCCAGTAATTACAGAGAGGACAATAGACTATAACAGGCCAGACCTTACATTGACTGATAAAAAAAATAAAAAGATGTGAGTTGTCCGTTAACACAAAATCAGGCAAAAACGGAAATGGAAAAAGTCCGGAAATATGAAAATCACTCAATAGAACTTAAGCATGTGTGGAGTTTAACCAATTTAGACCTGATTCCCATAATAATTTCGGTGAGTGGAGTAATTACAAATAACCTTAGAAAAAACATCGAGCGTTTAGGACTGCCGATGAATCTCAGTCATCTTATGTAAAAAAATGCAATCTTCCAAACTTGCAATATTACTCGAAAGTTCCTGAATTTGTAGCAGGATAGGATGAATTTCTTTCCTGGTACATATTAAATCGCAACGAAAGAATAAAGAAAATAGATAATAATCTTTATTTCAGAGGCATGTTAAATATAATTAAAACAAAATAGTTTTACATTATGTACAATTATGGTGCGCATGCTCTGGGTAAATCACAGTGAGTGGTTCAAAAAATTCAAAAGTGACAATTTTTACGGAGAAACGAAGAACGTGGAAGACCACCGAAAAAGTTTGAAGACAGCGAATTACAAGCATTGTTGGATGAGGATGACGCTCAAACGCAACATCGCTTATCAATTAAATGTGACACCAGAAGCCGTCTCTATACGTTTGAAAGCCATGGGAAAGATCGAGAAGATGTGGAAATGGGATCTACATGAACTGAATAAGACATCAAGAAAAGCGAAAAACCGTTTGGGAAATGCTGCTCGCCAGGTACAAAAGAAAGTCATTTCTCAATCGAATTGTGACTGGGGATGAAAAGTGGATATGTTTTGAGAATTCTAAGCGTAAAAGATCATGGGTTAACTCCAGGCGAACCATTGACATCGACTGCAAGGCCAAATCGCTATCGAGGGAAGACAATTCTGTTCTGAAAACTGTTAATTTTATTTGACTGTTGTTATTATTATTATCTTCGTTGTTGGCCCGTTGGCCTTTAAACACGCTCCAAATTAACATGGCACGAAGAATTTGGACCAATCCTAAGCCTGGGTAAAGTGTGAAGGAAGGCAAACATTAGGTTAATATTTTTTTAACTTAATGCAGGTAGTAGTGAAATAATAACTGATTTTTTCAGAAAAATCGAAATATCTCTTGACATGTCAGAGATATCAATTTCGGGTTTTCACTGGATGATTCCTCTTTAAATTACCTACCTACCCATGTAATAAAGGCTGTACCATTCCATTTGAAAAAACTGAACAAAACTTCAAAAAAACTATTGTTGAATATAACGCCACCTCGCGGTTTCATTTATAAACTAAATAATTTATCTCCCAGATTATCTGATTGTCCCAGTAATTGCCTTTTAAATGAATCCAAATTGAGAAAAATCGGTTAAGGCAAACGGACATTAGACGACTTTTTATCTCAATAGGTAAAACTCCCCCCCTCCCCTCTATTCGTGAAATTACGACAAAATGTCACCAAACAAAGTTGTAGGAGACAGTTTGCTAATTATAACTGAGAATTTTTCTTACTCGGTTGACACTTGAAAATACACAAAAAAATGATTTTTAAAAATGTTTAGCTCGTCACGCCCTCTTGCGGTCGTTTTAGAAGCTTACAAATATTTTTGGTGAGTTTCTCATGATCATTTTTAGTACAATTTTTTTTTCCCCAAAGCTGTGGGATAAATAGTTTTCAAGATACGGCCGCGATCCATCCTTAATGGGACACCTGGTATAAATATTTGTAATAATTTATATTAATTATAATATTTTACAAATATTTAATAAAATTGTCATTTATTTCTGGAAACGTGGTTTTGAGTAGTATGCTTAAAATTGTCTTTTTTGGTTTTAGGACAGTGCCTGGAATACCATCACCCCAGCTGTGCAAGCAGGAGAAAATGATGTTTATTTGATCAAACACACGCTCAAAAATCTGGAGCCTGGAATATACGAGACTAGAGCCAGGTCAAAAAATGTCCATGGTTGGTCGAACTTCTCTGAAATCATGCCGTTTGAAGGAAGTAAGATCATGCATCAATTTCGTCATTGTTTAACCAAAATCACCATTACTGTTTTTTGTTTTGCAACCGTTGCACCTGTACATATTAACAGAAACATCATGTTTTAAACAATTTATGTCAGCACGCCATCAACAACTCTACGAGGGTTTAATGATTAATATTTTAAGAAGCTCAGGAATATCACATTTTGGTTTATCACATCAAGCAAACTGTAGTTTCAACCTTTCAGAAAACAGATTGCTGCCATATTATGCAAATTACGACTCCACATCATTTAAGAGCCTCCACTTAATCTTGTAATGAACGTGACCAGTGATTTATTTAATGTTAAGATCTTTATTTTTTTATGTTGAATTATTAGGTCTACAAAGAAGTTTTTATTCTTTTTTACATAAAATTAATATTTATTTAAACAAAACCAACATACATGTCAATTTTGAAAATAAGTTTCATCACTCTCGATTCATTTCTGCCATTTCTCGAGCTGCTGGTTAATCCCGCTCGGAAAAACGATTGTGGTTTTTATTCCATAAATTCGGTAATCAAATTTTGGACCTCTTCGATTGTGCGAAAGTGCGTATCAACACGATGGTATCCCATATCCCACCGAACACATAGCAATACTTGTTTCGCGTGAATATTCGGCTTTGTAGTTGACGTTGATGGTTCCCCGGGATAAACCCATGCTTTTCTCTTTATAGGATTATCGTATAAAACGAACTTCTCATCACATGTCACGATTTTAAACAGAAAATCCTTCTGTTTAAATTTTGACAGCAGACAAACTATTGTGTCGTAGCGTCTCTTTTTATTTTCTGGTCTAAGCAGGTGCGGGAACCAACGACCAGCTTCTGTGAGGTTAGGTTGTGAGGTTATGTCGTATAGCAAAGTTTTTATAAGGGGGTCTTTTTTATGAAAGAATGACGCTTTTTTATAAATGAATGATGTCTTTATTGTCTAACAGCCGAATTAAAAGACAATTTAAAACAAGTAGATATAATAATACTAATTTAAACTTAACCTAACAATGGCACAAAAATATTTATATAAAAATTCAAAATTAAAATTTTTTATCCGGGGCACAGAAGCGTTCCCGCTAATGACATATCTGTTATGGACTCGGCATGTACGATAAAGCGATGTGTTAAAGGCCAAGTTGGAGCTAGGGGTAGGTATCGAGAAAGTGTCTCGAACTCGGCTGTTAATTCGAAAGACATTAAACCGGATCTCACTGAGTAGTTGATCACAATTACTCAAGCCACGGCAGAAATTTAGCAGGAAAAGCTGAGCAGCATACACTCTGCTTTCCTCTACGGACTGACAGGAGAATCTCTTCAATAACAGAGTGTGGCTATAAACTCTGAAGGGGTAGGCACCATCCACCTTAAAAGACATATATCTCAGAAAACGCCGCTGAACCTGACCAAGACGAGAAATCTGTATAGTATATATTAGCGATCGAACAGGGGATGAAGTCTAGATGGTACTAAGGCATTATACAGAGTTAGAAAACAGCTGATATTATGAAAAGCTTTTTTTGATCTAAATAGGAGAACAAGCGTTGCAGTTGCTCACTGCAAGATTTGATCAATGTGATGGTTGAATGACTGTTTTCTATCGATGTACACTTCTAGATCCTTTACAACTGTACAATCTGCCAAAGCGCAACAATCTGCAAAAAGCGAGTGTTCTTTCTGATCCTCCACACCTCTCTCAACCTTTCTCCATGGATTCTCTTTCTCTCCTCCGTCCACTTTATTCCCGATCTCCACGAAACTTCGCTCTCTGATACAATGTTCCACATATGTATTTTGTGTCTGTACGTTCTTTTATCATCAATCTCTGTCGGACCCATTTGTGCCTTTCCTAGATCAGGTCTGACTTGTGTAATCCATGGTACTGTTGACTTGACTAATTGTATATATGTAAGAATTCTGTTGGTGAGTTTTGTCGGTCTAGTCTACTGATATGTCCATAGAATTTCAACCTTTTTTTTCTTATGTCCACCGCTACGTTGGATATTCTCTCTGTGATCTTTCGAGAATGTTGGCTGTATCCTTCCTCGGTCAGTTTTGGGCCAAGAATTTTTCTCATAATTTTGCATTATTCTTTTAGAATGTTTTCTATGCCGCTTTTTGTATGAAGTGTAAGTGTCTCGCTTAGATATAGTACCTCTGGTTTGATTACTGTGTTGTAGTGTCTTATTTTTGCGTGTGTGGATAGGCATTTCTTATTGTAGATATTGTGGTCTTGCCGTATGCCCTTTTCATCTTCTGTAATCGAGTCTTCTGTGCTATCTTTTCTCCTCCTGTGGGTTCGAGGTATCGATCTCGCCCAGGTATTTGAAGTGAGTGACCCTATTTATTTTGCCGTATTTGGTGTTCAAATTTTGGTCATCTAATTTTGAGCAGAAGAATTCGGTTTTGTGAAAGGAGATGTATAGACCGACTTTTTCTGCACATTCTTTGAGGGTTTCGATCTGTTTGGTTGCCCTTTTTTCATTTTCTGCGAGTATGGCTAGATCGTCTGCGAAGACCAGGCATGATATTTCTATATTGTTTTTGGATCGTCCGAGTCATATTGGTTTCCAGTTTCCTTGATTTTTCAGTTCTTTTTCCCTTTCCCTTATGACTTTGTCCAGGACCAGGTCGAAGAGGAGTGGGGGTAACCCATCTCCTTGGCGTACTCCAGTTTTAATCAGGAAGGGTTCGGAAATTTCACTCCCATAAATTTCACTTTAGAGGTTGTGTCATTCAGTGTCTGCTTGATCAATCGTAGTGTTTTGGGGTCGAGTCCTTGTTCTTCTAGGATGCTGAACAGACATTTTCGGTCGATGCAGTCGTATGCTTTCTTGAAGTCCACGAACGTGCAGATGATTGGGATGTTCCTGATAGCTTTGTATTTCAGTATTGTTTTTAAATTAAATATTTGTTCAGTGCATGAGCGACCAGGGTGAAAGCCTGCCTGGTACTCGCCAATTTTGTGTTCTAATTGTTCTTGTGTTCTCTGGAAAAGGCATGCTGAGAGGTTTTGTAAGTGACTTATAGTAAGGAGATTCCTCTGTAGTTGTTCACATCTGTTCTGTCTCTCTTCTTGTGCAGCGGGTGGATAAGAGCACCTTTCTATTCATCTGGTACTTTTTCTGTTTTCCAAATGTTTGTGATAATTTGCGTAAGTTCCTGCAGTAAATTTGGTCCGAGGTTTTTCAATAGTTTCGCGGTGATACTATCTTCACCGCATGTCCTGTTATTCTTTAGTTTGCGTATGTGCCTGTGGATTTCTTTCTGTGTTGGTACTGGTGATTCTGAGTGGGTATGGATACAGTTTTTGTTGGGGAATCTTGTGTCGCGTTCAAGGCAATTGAAGAGATCAGAGAAATAGTGTACCAGCTCCTGACAATTCTCCTGATTGGTTAGCGCTAATCTTCCAATCCCCTTTCTGAAGCAAAGATTTTGTGATGTGTTTCCACGAATTTCTCTTGCAAAAGTCTTATAAAAGTATTTCGTGTTATAATTGCGGAAATTCTCCTCTATAGAGTCTAGTTGTTCCTTCATGTACTTCCTCTTAGTTTGCCTGATAAACTTTGCGGTCTGTATTCTAGTCACGTCAAAAAGCTGTTGACTTTCTGGGGATTTTTTAGTGCTGTACTCTTGAAATGCTCGTTTGCGTCGCTGCAATGCACTTTGGCATTCCAAGTCCCACCAAGGGTGTTTTGTGTTCTTTTTCAATGGGAACTGTACTTTTAGTGTAATTTTTTCCGTGTGTCTGCCTGTTCCTTTTCCCATCCCTTGATCTTGTTAATATATATATATATATATATATATATATATATATATATATATATATATATATATATATATATATATATATATATATATATATATATATATATATATATAATTAATTATGCTTGAGAGAAAAAGTAATTTTTTGCATTTGGCAATATTCATTGGAAACTTATTACAAGCACACCAATCGGCCAAGAGGTGCAGCTCCTTATAATAGAGAGCATCCATGTACCGATAGAACTGGCATAAATAGTTTAAATAAAAGTGTGCTGCCTGTTAGCGTGGAAGTTGACAAAGACGGAAAAAATCAAAGGTGCATGAATGCTGCTTTGGGGTGCACCACTACTTGCAGCGAAGATATGAGAAATATGACCATTAAGGTAATATTTAAAAAACGAAACTGCACTGCCATCAAAGCCTAATCTACTCATGTTTTGAAATATAAATCCATAGTCAAGTTTGTCAAATGCTGTCGAAAAATCAATGTATATTGTGTCAACCTGACATTTACTTTCTATTGATTTGTATATAAATTGAAGAAAGAATGTTGGTTATTGTGGATCTGCCCTGATAGAACCCATCTTGTTCACGTATGATAGAATGTTTAATTTTAAAAAAGACTTAATTATAAATACAGGTTTCAAAAACCTTAGCAAAGTTGTACAGGATTGATATGGGGCAATAGTTAGTGACATGTACTGGGTTATCTGATTTGTGAACAGCAGTGAGCTTGGAGGATTTCCATGTGCTGAGAATGTGCTTGATTAATGAACTGATAGATAGAACAGATGAAGCAATGGATGATGAATGGATGAATGGAAGAATGGAATAGAGTAGTATTTAACAAGAAAAGCTGGAATTTTGTCAGGACCAGCTGTGAGTTTATTATTTAACTTTTTAATGACAACTTTAATGTCAATAACGTTAAGAAGATGTAGCGATACAATTCATTTGTGAGTCTATTATTGCCAATTGAGGTAATCGTGGTCGCTCAGGGTTTTCAATTCCACAGAGTTGTATAGCATATCGCTAGGAATCTGGGATGTAGCTTTTCTGCGGGAGACGTGCTGGCAGAATTTTTTCGGGTCGTCAGTTAGAGATGATTGTATTTTATTATTGTTTTGTACATTAAATATGTGATTATATTGTTGAATGTCAAAAAATATCTTCAAGTCGTGCAGTACTCACAGATATTGGTTATATAATTGATAGTTAACAGTGCCTTGATAATGCAAATTAAAATCTCTTAAGATTATAATTTTATAGTTGATGATATAAGAAAGAGATTCGAAGGAATCAAAAATCAGTTTGTATTGGTGAATATTGGATTTTGGAGGAATATAAACAGAAAAAATAAAAATTATGGTCTGACTTATGAGTGTTTTGCAACCAACAATGTCGATACTTGGGAGCAGCTCCTCAAAGATGGACAGGTCGAGCTTCGACTGTCGTAAAGATGAATGAACGGCAAGGAGAACTCCGCCGCCTCTTCCGACTCCGAGGGCATCCAGTCCCGGTTCTTTCTGACCGTGCCTGGAGTCGAATACCTCAACATTAAAAACAGATGGTTGCAACCAGGTCTCCGACAGTTAACGATTGGTACTACGAATTCCCAAAGCAACGGAATCGGATCGTAGATCCATTCTTCTATTGGAACCTTTGATGTGAAACACTAAACTCGAAGAGATTTATCACAAAACTCCAAATCACTTTTTTTGAACTGCTCGACGCACGTTTCGCCAGCATCATCAGGAGATGATTTAATCTCGAAACGTGCGTCAAGCAGTTCAAAAAAAGTGATTTGGTGTTTAGTGGCAAATCCCTTCAAGTTTAGTTAAAATATCGTTAGCTAATTAATTCGGAGAGGTCAGAACTTATTTGAACCCCAAATATTTAAAGGTAGTCAATTGTCAATAAAAATATTACTAAAATTTCCCTTAGATCTGTCGGCGAGATTTGTTTTTATTAGTTTCTATGTTTCCTGAGCAATAAGCATGTTTTAAAAGCACCTCTTAAACATTTCATCAACAATATTTTTCATGAAAAAATTACATGCCCTTATCTTCTTTTTCCATACATTGGCATCTGCTCCAATGGAGTTATTTTAACATTTTTTTTGTACTTTGTAGATTCAAAATAATATAATACAGGTAAAATATTATATTTATTTTCATTATAAATGCTAAACTGTGTATATAATTCAACGAAAAGATTACTGATAAAACCTGCAAAACAAAGAATAAATGTATGTCGTAGCTTAAGAAAATTAATGAAAATTGGTCGTATTAATAATTACGAACTTGTCTACATTTAGAGGTCATGTGGATTACGGGATTAAATGAAGGCTCCGTATAAGAACAATAAGCCTTACGACATGTTTATTCGTCGTGTTTCCATAGTTTCATGACTAAAGTGTGATTAAGGTTACGATATTCAGTATTTCAGATTTCTCACTTTTTGATGATAATATTATGAATATTTATCATATTTTCTGAAATTCGCAAAGCAGAATATTAAGCGACAGTGATTGTCGACATTAAATTATACAAAAAGTTAATAAAAACGCACTCATTTCCCGAAAAAAGAATTGCTGATTTACCAAAATAGTAATCTAACAGCGAAATTGTTCAATTTGCTGAATCAAATGATTCGATATTAACACAATTCCGCAAAGGTTATTTTTATTTTCGTTTTCATTTACTGTGTTTGTTATGTTTTGCTTATATGTTGTTTCTACACGTTTCTAGCAAATAAGCACAGCGCACATCATCACAAACAAAAGCACAACAAAAAAGAACAGAGAGTTAAAACTGAAGGTACATTATTGTCAATTTTATAATAAAAAGTAGATTACCGTAATAGGGGATTAGTTCAAATTAATTACGAGGATTCTGTTTGAACACCATATCATAGTCACTAACATTATTTACTACAAAAAACACTAACCGTAACACAGTATTGCATGGCATTTTTTATATATTTTTTTAAATATTTCTCTTGTGTGCACTAAAGCTTAAAGACGATGATAACATCGACGACACATCCCGAGTTAATTGTTCAAAAAAAGTTTATTTTTTTCATTTTGTTTCAAAAATAAAACCTTTATTGATTCAAGAACAATGATTTTCAAGTCAAAGACCGACATAGCGATGGAAGAGCGAAAGTTTTTGAAGATGAATTGCTTAATGAAGACTCGTATCAGAGTCAAGAAGAATTGGCAAGATTGGGAGTGACTCGAACAAACAATTTCAAAACGTCTCAAACACCTGGAAATGGCCCAGGAGCAAGGATATTGAGTAATGTCTGAATGATTGTGGCGTGTTCATATATTTTTTTCTTTATTTGGGTTTTTCGCCACGATCTAAAACTCAAAAAATATCAAAATATCTGTTCTTATGTAAATAATCACTGGGTAAAAACAAAAAACCAAACGGAGACAAATTTCTCAGTGATTTTTTTTTGTAATAAATTTGCCTAAAGAACAAAATTGTAAAAATATTAAAATGTTCTAAAAAAATATACAAACTTTTAACGTTAACGTTTCGGGAAGTATTCTCCTCCCGTTTTCAAAACGAACCAAAAAATTAAGGATATTAATTTCTAAAATTATGAAAAGATAGAAAGTAAATATATTTTTTGTGTATGTCAATGATACTTACATTGACAATCAGTTTTTAATAACAGTGACATACTACCAAAATATATATATATATATATATATATATATATATATATATATATATATATATATATATATATATATATATATATATATATATATATATATAGGTGTGATTGTAATTGTTTATTGGAATTCTTAAATGTTTTTAATTGTATTCTTTAGAATCGGGAACCATATTGAATTTAACAATAGATTTTCATGATAGTGACATAGTACCAAAAAATATATATAGGTAATGTTTACTGTGTGATTGTTTATTGTACTGATTGTGTATTCAAACATTTAAATGTTTTTAATTGTATTCTTTAGAATCGGGAACCATATTGAATTTAACAATAGATTTTCATGATAGTGACATAGTACCAAAAAATATATATAGGTAATGTTTACTGTGTGATTGTTTATTGTACTGATTGTGTATTCAAACATTTAAATGTGTTTAACTGTATTCTTTAGAATTGGGAACCATATTGAATTTAAATCTACCGAAGGCATAGCAATACATTTATTTTTATTTAAATTAATTATAGAGGTTTCTTTTAATCTTCTGTATTTTGGTACCGATTCTTTTAATACCGTTTTGGAATTATTCCAATTGATTTTATGGCCCGATTCCCATACGTGTTGACAAATTCTAGATTTATTAAAATCGCCCTTTTTAAGAAGGTTTTTATGCTCTTTTACTCTAACATCTAACGGTCTAGATGTCTCACCTATATAGAATTTGCCACATTCGCAAGGAAATTTATAAACCACATTTTTGGTAGTTTGTTGTGTGTTTGGTTTAGTTTTTGTTAATAGAGATCTAAGAGTATTTTTTGTTTTAAATGTCGTTCTTATGTTGTATTTATTTCCTTCTCTTTTAATTGTGTCAGAAATACCGCCGATATAAGGAATTGCAAGGTTAATTGTTTGAGAGTTATTATTGATATTAATAAATTGTCTGTTTTGTCTGGTAAAAGTCTTTTATGTGATTTGTTTCTTTTTGTAGTGTATCCCTGTCGGTACAAACAAGTTTTGCTCTGTCATATAAAATTTTAATTACTCCTATTTTGACCGATAGTCAAAATAGGTCTGAAGGTTTTGAAAACGGGAGAAGAATACTTCCCGAAACGTTAACGTTAAAAGTTTGTATATTTTTTTAGAACATGTTTATATTTTTAAAATTTTGTTCGTTAGGTAAATTTAATACAAAAAAGAATCACTGAGAAATTTGTCTCCGTTTGGTTTTTTTCTTTTACCCAGTGATTCTTTATTTACATAAGAAGAGATATTTTGATATTTTTTGAGTTTTAGATCGTGGCGAAAACCCCAAATAAAGAAAAAAATAAAGGATATTGGGTACCATACGATTTGAAACCGAGAGATGTCGAACGCCGTTTGTTTGCTTGTGAACAGTTGCTTTAAAAGTAAAAACAGAAGGGATTTCTGCATCGCACTGTGATTGGGGATGAAAAATGGATTTATTACGGTAACCCCAGACTTCTACGCCGACGGCCAAACCGAATATTCACTGCTTCAAGGTCATGTTCTGTATTTGATGGAATCAGCTCAGTGTAGTGTATTATGAGCTATTAAAACCGTCTGAAACGCAGGGGATAGTTATCGAACGCAATTAATGCGCTTGAGCCGATCATTGGAAGACTAAATGGATGTAGTACAGCGAAGGACACGATAAAGTGATTTTGCAGCATGACAGTGCTCGGCCCCATGTTGCGAAAGAGGTCAAAATATACGGAAATGTTGAAATAGGAAGTCCTACCCGCCGTATTCTCCAAACGTTGCTCCCTCTGACTATCACCTATTTCGATTAATGGCACACGGCCTGGCTGACCAGTACTTCCGGTCTTATGACGAAGTCAAAAATTCAATCGATTCGTAGATCGCTTCAAAAGATGATCAGTTTTTTCAACGCGGGATTCGAATGATGCCTGAAGAGGGGCGAAAGTAGAGCCCAACGATAGACAGTACTTTGAATCATAAATATATAACCAGTTTTTTACAATAAAGCCTTGAATTATAAAAAAAGGCGCCGGGAGCAATATTGTATACCTTTTGTTATATTATTTAATCCTAGTTTCACCATCTTTGTGTCAGGTCGGGAACTTTTCGAACGACCCTCGTAGAAAAGCTTTTTTTGCTTTGCCTTTAACCCCACGCTCACTTTTATGTGAAATACAAATATCTACATTAATTTTTGTTTTAATTTAGATTCTGCACTGAACACCCCAGCACAACATACTAGCGAGGAACACGTAGGAGGTAGTTATTTTACTTTAAATAATTATATAAATAATTTATCTACGCTTTCAATTTCCTTCAAATAAAATTTTAATTATAATAAAAATATATTTTCTTTTCAGAATCGACGTCTGGCAGTGAAAATTTGCATTTGACTTCTTGCTTGATAACCTTCACCATATTGTCGTTAATATATCATCAAGTCAGGGAGCGAACAATATGCTAGACATACAAAACCAAATTTTTTGAGAACAATTATTCTATATTATTATACCACTTGTCACTAGACTGGCAGCTTCAAAAACCAAGAACGGGACAGCTGTTTGATATCTACATTACTAAAAAAAAAACTAAAACCAAAGTATTTAATTTTACATAAGGCTATTCAAAGACATTCTATTGGAACCATAGATTTTTTTAACAGATGCCACAGCCATTTGTATTTATTTTTTTATTAGATAGTTGTTTTTTTTATATTGAAATGTATCAATATGTCTGTTAAGAAAATCTATTCTTGAACTATCTCTTTGGAAGAAACATCTGTGATTTATGTTATAACATTCATGAAAAGGTAAAGGATAGTACACGTCACAGACAATCTTATATCCCCCCACTACAATGCCATATATATCATAAAAGTTAAAAAAAATAGATTGGATGGCGGTGAGACTCGCTGTCTTCAAACTTAAGGTTAATTTATATATAATTTTAGTTACCTGTACTGCTATATTTAGGAACATACTATGGTTTTAAGTGGTCAGTATTTCAAAATCGTTACTATATCTCCTTCATTTTCCAGACTGGGGTTCTATATATTAGTTTGAAAAAATTATATATATATATATATATATATATATATATATATATATATATATATATATATATATATATATATATATATATTATTATTTTATTTGATAATTGTATGTTACGAAACGCTTAACACACCGGGTATTTCATCAAGAACCAATCCAAAAATTCTGAACACTAAAAAAATGTTTCTTGAATAGGACTAAGTGATACAATAAGGTAACACTCTCGGCAAACAACCTGTAATTATCTAATGATGTACAGCTGTTATAATTTACGTGTAGAAAAATTCTAGATAATAGATCAACTAATTTTTATCTTCTAAGTATAACTGTACAAAGCTTTTTATGTTTATTTACAGTGTGATGTGTAATTTATGATAATTTAGAATTAGTTACATTTTAAAAAAGATCATTTCTAAATCTATATTTAACATAGGTTCGTTTTAATATAAGTTATATTTTTTATTACTGCAACATACTGTTGAGGATGTTGACTGAGAAAAAAATGTTCTTATTAGTAGGCGCAAAACTACCTGTATGATCCTGAATTTTTCTTCGCAGTTTTTTTAAATATTTATAAGGTGATTACAAAGAAAATTATATGCCTTCCGTACCTACATAAAACAAATTAAAAAATATATAATGCAAATATATATTTTGCTAATACGTAGGTACTAAAGAATTGTTGCTTTTGATAAAACTAAATATTAACAAATATCATAATTCCAGATTATTTTAAAGGTTCTTAAAGTTTCTATTTCTGACCGTATGGGGTTTTTATATCAATCCACAGTTTTTTGATATCTATATACAAACACAAAAATATAGCCTAAAACATGCACGACATATCCTTTTCGAAATTTTAAAATAATCTGGAATAATTTTGAGAATGTTACAACAGATAATGTATATGATGTATAGAAAACAAATATACCAAACATCAAATTAGCTCTGTTTTTTTTTCATCCTGCTTAACTCAATATTTATTGCCGTATTATCTTAATCATTTAATTTCAAAAATTGATAAACACATTTCGTTCTCGCACTTCCAATTTACGCAAAAAAAACTAATTTTTTTAATTGACGGTTTCAATTTTTACTTGATGAAAATCTATTATAAATTACTTCAAAATAAAACTACAATTTTATGCGATTTTCACTGAATTATATTATTCTGGTATGTTTCGTCAAAGCAATGGCTTCTTCAGATGTTGAATATAAACTAAATTCCTTCTAATTACGGTTACTCCTTTAAAATATTTTATTGTTTTATGACACTGAAACTACCTGTAATTTATTTTTATTGCGTCTAGCTCGATCATCGCCCACACTATTTTACAAATGGAAAAAAATGTTAAATTACAAGTTTAATATAGGTAAATTGTTTGTTTCTATTTGGCCATTTAACATTATACTTAAATCTTTTAATTTACTAAGTTCTAACGATTTCAACAACGACAGTTTTTAATTTTATTTTCTACATGTAGTATTCTAAAATTATCATTGAATTTATGATCATTACTTAGCAGGTGTTCCGAATAAACCCAATCAGTTCTTTTATGTATACGGCGTATCGTCCAGTCTTGGCCCCTTCGGATTTTATCTCTTCCGATCTCTCCAACACCTGGTGGATATCCAGTCATTACTTTATTTATAAATAAATATCAAAGGTAGTGAAACGAGACCCAGAATTAAGTTCAAGACCTAATATTTAACGGTAACGAATTAATATCACCCTGTATGAACTTTATTTATTAACTACATTGTACACTATGTCTGTTTAATTTTACTAACTGAAGCTATTTTAGGGAGACACACCTCCATAAAAATTAAAGTATGTTCCATATGCATAACGTAATACATCAAGGTGGGTATTATCGGATTAAACCAACCCTTTTATTGACTGGAATCACGCGATGGGTATTATCTCTGTCTATTAACAGAAATATAATAATAATTTTCAGTCGTTGTTACTACACCATAGTGAACGGTTTCAACACGAAGTAAAAAATAATCCATATCAAAATATTTCTCTGAAATTGTTAGTTTGATACACATGAATTATTAATTATATGTTATTACAGTGTAATTTTTAAACAAAACCATATGCGATTTAAATAAATGTTATCGCTGAAAACTGGGTCGCTAGACTTTAATTTATCTTATATTTAAAATATCTGGTTTTATTACTTCAAACATATTGTACAAGAACACCGACGACTTTAAACATTAGCATGTTTTTCGAGCTATATTGGCAATATTTTGTTGCTGGCCTGATATTGTGGGTGATTATAAGATCTGGATATGCCTGGTACAGTAAAACGCAAAAGCAGAAGAAAGTTGGATTCAATGAAAATGTTGAAAAACGTAAGTTAAATAAAAACAAATTAATTAAATATCCGCACAATATTTGTTACCATAAAAATATGAAACTATTTGATAATAATAATATCCGAAATATAATTTCCGAATACTTAAGGTTAATTTTTAAACGGGCAATTTCTTATTTTAAATAAAGACACTTTGCAACTTTAAAATTGTATTGGAAAATAGTTAATC
This sequence comes from Cosmopolites sordidus, assembly GCA_031761425.1. Classification (NCBI taxonomy): domain Eukaryota; kingdom Metazoa; phylum Arthropoda; class Insecta; order Coleoptera; family Curculionidae; genus Cosmopolites; species Cosmopolites sordidus. The sequence continues at coordinate 1,391,175 of JARFXV010000947.1, read as the reverse complement.
TAATACGGAAACATCAAAATGGGGGATTTTTTCATTTATCATCATCATCAGCCCATGTTGATCCACAGCAGGATAAAGACCTCTTCAGCATGTTTCCAACTTTCACGGTCCTGGACTTTCCTCTGCCACTCTGAACTAATATACTTAACGATGTCATCAATCCATCATGCTTTCGGTCTTCTTCGCGGACGTTTGCGGTCAAGCGGTCTCCACTCCAGGATTGCCTTGGTCCATCTGTCATTCCATCTTCCAATGATGTCACAGACTTGCGTTTGTTCCCTGATCCATACTCAGGACTTTCTGTCTCGTCTTATAATGCCAATCATACATCTTTCCATTCCCATCTGTGCTACCCGAAGTTTTTGAATTGATTGCGATGTGAGTGTCCAGGTTTTACTTCCGTATGTCATAACGGGTAGAACGCACTGACTGAAGACTTTTCTTTTCAGGCAAAGTGGGAGTCTAATAAATGCCTTCCAGCTACGTTCCAGTCGTTCTACCTCCCGGGCGGTATTCCCCTCCATTCAAATCATCTGCCCAAGATATATAAAGCTGTCCACAATCTCCAAATCTGTTCCTAAAACTGACATTATTCTGTCCTGAGCGAAGTTATTGAACATAACCTGACTCTTTTTCAAGTTTATTTTCAAGTCAAATAGTTTGCCAGCCCTTTGCAGTTCTTGTATGCGTCTTTACATCTCCTCTGGGTCTTGTGAAAGGAGAACGATATCATCTACAAATCTAAGATGGTTTAAGTTTGCAATATTGTTCTTTACACCATCCTGTTACCGAATCCGGTTTACGGAATACTTCTTCAAGGCCAGACGAGAAAAGAATAGGCGATATTGCGTTATCCTACCGTACACCTCGTTCTACATTAATTCCCACTTCAAGATCATCAAGGTGAATTGTGGCTGTAGCTCTATCATATATCGATCCTAATAGGTTTACATATGCTTTATCTACCACTTGGCTAAGCAGTACATCCATTATTGCATGCTTTGATTTAGAGTCAAATGCTTTTTCGTAGTAGATAAAAGCCAAGCACAATGGCATGGTGTATTCGTTGTGCCTTTCTATGGGCTGCTGTACAACCTGGATCTGATCAATTGTACTGAATCCACTTCTGAATCCTGCTTGTTCTCTTGGTTGTGCGTCATTCAGTTTTTTAATATTCTTTTAGAAATTATCTTAGTGAAAACTTTGTACATTACTGATAGGAGGCTTATTGGACGGTAGTTCTTTAAATCTTCCTGTGCTCCCTTTTTTGTACAAGGATCACTTCTGTATTTTTTCATAAGTCAGGTACTTTTTGTTCTTTGAGGCATTTTGAGTATAATTTTGCCAGTGTTTTATGTAACGTCCGACCACCAGCTTTTAGCATTTCCACCGTTACACTGTCCTTTCCTGGAGCCTTGCCGTTTTTCATCGATTGTACAATATATATATATATATATATATATATATATATATATATATATATATATATATATATATATATATATATATATATAAAGTTTTATTAAGAATTCACAATCCGAAAATATATATATATATATATATATATATATATATATATATATATATATATATATATACATCTAATACATTCACGGATGGTAGATAATGTTTCTAAATTACTCCGGGTGTCGATCCGTTGATTATGTGAAGAGTCACGACGTTTCGCCAAAATATCATTTGGCATATTCAAGTGTTGTCCACTTCGATTGATTTTGTACCTCTACGGGGAGGAGACATTACAATCCATCAAACGCTTTGAAAAACTGAGGTCAAAAACATCACAAAAACAAATCCGAGAGAAAAAAAGACATTTGGATAGAACGAAAAAGGAATCCTATCTATTACAGTCGATGCTACGCAACAAGGTCCATCCTATTTTGTGGAATGAAATAGACAAAGTAACTTTATGGCGCAGTGAATCAGATTACAATCTTAAAACGGAAAAACAAAAATAGAATTTCGCTAATTTGAAACAAATAGATTCTGAACGTCCAAAACATAACAAATTAGTCATAAATCTATCTAACCACCACTTATCCACAGATGAAGAATCCATACTAAACAAAGGCTTCAACTTTGCCATTGCCCCAAAATATATACCAATATAAATAAATAATGTCAAACGTCGAATCACCAAACCCTAGACGACAAGCCAGACGAAGAAGCGGAAATAATCAGACAAGATATGGCGCGAATACTACCACCCAACAAAACACCAAAACCAAATGTTAATAAGACAGAAATCAGAGAGCTGGAAAGTTTAAAAAGAAACGAGGATATCACTATATTACCGGCAGACAAAAGAAATGCAACAGTCATAATAAACACCGAGGACTATATGGCAAAGATGACAAATATTTTACTGGAAAAGACATATAAACCAGTGAACAGAGATCCAACAACCTATCTAGAAAAAACGACCAAAAGCAAAATCAAAGCATCGAAACTAGAACTGGACATTGAACGAAGAATAATTCCAAGAGAAAAATCATGCAGATGTCCTAAACTTTACGGTCTATCCAAAATACATAAACCAGAAATCCCATTAAGGCCCATAGTAAGTTCCTTTGGTTCTCCAACACAAAATTTGGAAAAATATCTAGTAAGTATTATGCAACCAAGCGTCAAACTTGCCGAGTGGTATGATCAAAACTCAGAACATGTGATAAGGATAATTAAAGATTTCCAACTAGAGGATACAGACATACTGGTCTAGGATACAGACATATTGTCTCATTATATCCAAGTATCCCCATAGACGAGGCTCTGGACATAATTTCGATGAACGAAGACTTTCCACCATTTGTGGGGGAACTCGCCGAATACTGCTTGAAGAATACATATTTTTTCTTCAACCAGCAGATCTACAGACAGACCAACGGTGCCCCAATGGGATCATCTTTATCACCCGTTATAGCCAACCTGTTCATGACTGACTTCGAAACAAAGGCATTGGCCAACGCTTCTTTAAAGCCCAAACATTGGAAACGCTACGTGGATGATATCTTTATAATATGTCCTCACGGAAACGAACTTCTAAATAACTTCCTAACCCAGTTAAACGGAATCCACCCCAGAATACAGTTCACTCTGGAAGTCGAACAGGATAGAAAACTGCCGTTTTTAGATCTCTTTATCACAAGGAAACTTTCTGAAACCCTCGAATACACAGTGAATAAAAAACCAACTCACATCATCATCCTTCTCAAATCCAAGCAGTAGCGAACACCTTGATTTCCAGATCCTTCCGACTGACACTACCAGATACACGAAGCGAAGAACTACCAAAAATGTCCACAGCCCTTAGACAAAAGAATATTAAAAAAATTGTATGCTTGAAGGTCATTCGCCGTCAGGAAACCCAAACACGAAGAACAACAGAGGATCATGAACCAAATACACTAAAGATTCTGCTACCATACGTAAAAGGAATCACAGATAGGATAGGCAGACTGCTGAGGAAACATAAGATCAGAACAGCCTACAAGCCGCACAAAACTGTCGCAAACATCCTAAAAAATCCCAAGGACAAAGTTAGACTGGAAAATCATGGGGTGTATAGTATATCTTGTTTCGACTGCAGCAGAACATACATAGGAAAAACAAACAGACGAATATCGGCCAGAATACAAGAACATAAAGACAACTTAAAAACAAACAAACCACTTCCGCTCTGTTCCAGCACCATCTACAAACAAGACATAGAATTAACCCTTAGACAAGAAATAGCGAATATTGAAAACTACAAGGTCCGAACAATCAGAGAAGCCCTCGAAATAAAAGAAAAGGGTGAGCTAAATACGCGAAACGACGCTTGCAACATTCCAAAAGTATGGATATTCCTTCTCAAAAAACAAAAAACGCGGCAACGTGGCGGCGAGGTAGAAAAATCAATAAACGAACGCCCGACAGCGTTGCCGAGCGCCGCAATTAGTCCCGAACTACCCCGATATAATCTACGCAGTCCCCGGCCAGCTATAAAAGCGAGCACAATGACTCGTACACGTCATTTGGACTTTTCAGTCGAAGCTTGAAATTGTCAAATGAGATTTTGGCGAAACGTCGTGACTCTTCACATAATCAACTTATCGACAGCCGGAATGATTTAGAAACACACAAAAACAACATGTGTCCTATAGGACACATTGCCTGTCCAGCGATTCGTGTGATAAATAGTAAAACATTTTCTTGTATTACTTCCCTTTACAATACATTATGTCGAAGAAGTACCAGGAATTGGTCAATAAAACACAAAATGTTTATTATTTATCGAAATTTATTGTACTGCCTTCAAAATAGGCCTCTTCCGAAATAATACACTTATGCCAACGAATAATCCAATTGTCAAAACATTTTTTAAACGCATTTTTCGGAATCGACTTCAGTTCTCGCCGCGAATTCTCAACTGGAAACGGGTGCCTCGAAGTGGTAATTTGAGTTTTGGAAAGAGAAAGAAGTCATATCAGGTGAATAGGGTGGATTTTCGATGGCGTTTGTTGAGTTTTTGGCCAGAAATTCGTTCACAATGATAGCGTTGTGAGATGGTGTGTTGTCGTGATGCAAATCTGATCTTTTTTGACGAATTTTGCTCTCTCAAACGCTCCATAACGCTCAGATAATATTCTTCATTTATCGTCTGACCTTCTGCCAAGACTTCCGAGTGCACAACACAACAATGCAGATTTCCGATCGTTTGCATACCATGGGAAAGATCCGGAAAGAAAGAAAATTGGTACCACATCCGCTCATCGACAGACAGATGGAAAAGCGAGAAACGGAGTGCGGATTTTTGTTGTATCGGCATGAAAGAAAGACTTTTTGCATCGAATCATGGCGGGAGACGAGAAATGAATATATTTTGACAATCCAAAACGAGTTGACCCAAAACAACCATCAATATCGACCGCAAGACCGAATCGTTGTCAAAAAGGGTATCGTGTACCATGAGCTTCTGAAACCAGATAAAACAGTTAATACTGTTCGATACCGTCAACAAATGATTAATTTGAACTGTGCATTAATCGAAAAGTGACCAAAATGGACTACAAGACACATAAAAGTGATTTTTCAACACGACAAAGCCGCCCAACACAGCGAAAGCGGTCAGAGACACCATTTCCACACTTGGCCACCCACCATACTTACCAGACTTGGCCCCTTGTGGCTACCATTTTTTTCCATGAAACATTTCAGCAATTACGGAGATTTCTGGGAGGGCATCCACAAATTGCCAGATAGATGGGAAAAATGTGCAGCTAGCGATGACGCATACTTTGCGCCAACAACGGTATATCAAGAATATTATTTAACAATGGCTTATATATCACAATAAGGCACCCTCGCACATTACACAAGCACGATATTCACCGGATATAGCACCGTCTGATTTTTCTCGTTTTAAATATACGAGAGCCTACGAAAAAGTATCAAAACTACTTCGTAGACTGGAAAATGTTAGAATATTTGCGCTAAGAGAGAAATACTTTGTTCGCACTTTACAAACAAATACTTTGTAATTTATTTCAAAAGTCACCGTACTTTTCCATAATAAAAGTATACTACGTTACCTAACATAAAACTCTATTGAAACCCCTATTCACAAAGAAAGTTTGTTAGTAATTATACCTTTTGTGCTGATATTTTGTTTTTTGATTTGATTTGATTTTGATTTGTCCAATGAAAATCATAACCGAAAAAACGTTTTGTATTTGTAGTAAATGAAACTGACTCAGATTCTGAAGATTTTAATGATGACTTTTTGCCGGCATTGCCCAAGGACTTAAAGCACGTTCCTCTTGTTTTTAGCCAACTACCAGAAGAAGAATCTTTGAAGAGATCAGACCAATTTTACAAGCTGATGAACGCCAGACGTACCGTTCGTCACTTCAGTCAGAAGGATGTATCCAAAGAAATTATTCACAATATTATTAGAACAGCAGGTATAATCTTATATGCTTAAAAATGTATACAAGTCTGTATTAGTAAAGATTCTAAGTAATTTAAATTCTAGTCTTGATAAAATGGCGCATTCGCCGTTTTTGTAACTTTGAAATTAATTATATGGATAAATGCAGTATTAGTGAGAGTAATATATATATATATATATATATATATATATATATATATATATATATATATATATATATATATATATATATATATATATATATATATATATATATATATTATTATTATTATTATTCACGTATGGACCCTGGTGGACCACGCGAAGTACAATTAGAGGCGTTTGTTGTTGTTAGCCTTCCTTTGCGCCCATACTAATTTCATTCTTTCGCTATGAGCTTTTTTCCTTTCGTCAGACCAAGTTGTTGCAGTCTTCCTACATTTTTCTCTCTGGCCAACCTTTCAAACGTTAACCTTGTGTCTGAAACAGCCTCTATCCTGAATTTCACTTTGTGTAATATTTGCTAATCTTAGGTCCTCTTTAATTGCCGCAATCCATTTAATTATTTCTACTTTAGTTCTACTCCTATTTTCATAAAATTCGACTATTTGTCTAGTTAGCCTACTCGGATTCATCCGTTTGATATGTCCGTAAAACGTAGGTCTTCTTTTTCTCATATCGCTATGTATATCTGTGTATTGTTTGATTTCTTGGTTTTCTCGAAGTCGGTATGTTGTGCTATTTATTTGTTTGGGGCCTACGATTTTTCTTATGATTTTTCTTTCCTTCTTTTCAATGTCCTCGATGTCCCTCTTTCTATTCAAAAAAAATGGCCGCTTTTTCCAACCCATTTTCCATGATTATTTCACCCAAATATTTGAATTGACAGACTCGTCTGATGTTACCATATTTTGTTTTTAGAAATGGTGTTCTTAGTCTGTTGCAGGTCATGTATTGTGTCTTTTCAAAGAAAATTTGGAGTCCTACCTTTTCTGCTGGTTCTTTTAGGATTTCAATCTGTTTCTGTGCCGTTAATACATCTTGAGCTAAAATTGCTAGATCATCAGCAAATGCCAGACAATCAATTTTGATGTTGGTTCTCCCCAGTTTAATGAGCAGGTCAATATTCAGTGCCGACTTTTTTTCACGCCACTCCTGTATTACTTTTTCTAGAACACAGTTAAATAAGAGTGGTGAGAGTCCATCCCCTTGTCTCACACCGGTTTTAATTTTGAAGGGCTCTGAGATGTCACCCATGAATTTAACTTTTGACCTTGTGTTAGTTAACGTTGCTTTAATAATTGCCAGCGTTTTCAGATCTAGTCCTTGTTATTTCAAGATTCTTAATAAAGATTCGCGGTCAATAGAATCATATGCTTTTTTGAAATCCACAAATGTATAGACGAGATTTTTATTGTACAGTTTTTGATGTCTTAGAATTAACTTTAGATTCAGGATCTGTTCAGGGCAGGACCTGCCCGGTCGAAAACCTGCTTGATATTCACCAATGTTCGGTTCTAACTGTCTGTATATATATATATATATATATATATATATATATATATATATATATATATATATATATATATATATATACGAGGCTATAAGTTTGGGGGTAAACCAGAGAAGAAAAATATAACCGAAAAACCCACTTCCATATTAATTGCTTTATTCTTCCAATGATGTCACTCACTTTCGTTTGTTCTCTGATCAATGTGCAGGTCTTTTTATCCCGTCTAGTAATGCCAAGCATACATCTTTCCATTCCCCTCTGTGCTACTCGCAGTTTTTGAACTGACTGTGATGTGAGTGTTCAGGTCTCACTTCCGTATGTCATAACGGGCAAGACACAGTGATCAAATACTTTTCTTTTCAGGCAAAGTGGTAGTTTGCTCTTAAACACTATGTTGAGCCTGCCAAATGCCTGCCAGCCACATTTAACGCGCCGTTCCGCCTCCCGGACGGTATCCCCTTCCATTGAATCCCTCTGCCCAAGATATATATAGTGATCCACAACTTCCAAATCCCTTCCTAAAATCGAAATCCGTTCCAAAAAATAGAAGTCCTCAACAAATTTATTGAACATGACCTGGCCCTTCTTCTGGTTTATTTTTGAGCCAAATGATTCCCCAGCCCTTTGCAGCTCTTGTACGTGTCTTTGCAGCTCCTCTGGGCCTTGTGAAAGAAGAACGATCTCATTTTGCGAATTTAAGATGATTTAAGTATGCACCATTAATACTTATTCCATCCGGACCACTTCTTCCAGGCGAGCTGAGAAAAGAAGAGGCGATATTGCGTCACCCGGCCGTACGCCACCCGCTCTACACTTATTGCAATCTCAAGATCGTCAAGGTGGACTGTCTACTCACACTTAATTTGTTGATAAATACAGTAGAGCCAATTCTAAAGTATAGCAGCAGTTTACTTGATAATTGTCGCTGGACATTAATGAGAAAATCCTCAGAAACAAAATACCATCGTAAAACATCAATAACAACATTTAACGAGTGATAATTATATTAATAATCAATATACCGATAGAATTATTATTTTATTTATTAAACAAATATGTTTACTAGACTGTTTATTAAACAAATGTTTACAATTAAATTTGACAAATAAAAGTTACAGTAGTTACAATTATTAATTATTTACAAATTTTATTTGTTACAAATTTATTAATTGTTACAAATAGTTTGTTTGTTGTTATTTGTCACAAAGAGTTGCAGTTACGGGTACAAACACAATTTGTTTCATTGCTACAACACTTTATAGCAAACAAATATGGGTGACAGAAAGAAATCTGAGGACATTTTCTCAGGTCAAACTTTACATAAGATGCACCATATATTGTTTATATCACAAAAAATAAACCCATTTTTTCTTAACCAATGTTATCAAAGCATATTTTTCTAGGGACAGCTCCTAGTGGAGCTCACACCGAACCTTGGTCATTCGTTGTGGTCAGTTCTCCCGAAATGAAACAAAAAGTTCGAATTATTATTGAAGAGGAGGAAGAAATCAACTATAAAAAGCGCATGGGAAAAGTATGGACCACCGATTTGAAACCGTTCAAAACCAACTGGATTAAAGAATACCTTACCGATGCACCATACTTAATTTTAGTCTTTAAGCAAATGTACAGTTTTCGACCAGATGGGAAGAAAAAGCTGCATTATTACAATGAACAAAGCGTCTCTCTCTCAGCTGGAATTTTGTTGGCAGCTATTCAGGTATAATAAATTTCCAAGGCTCGCATATACTTATAAACATATCAGAATATCCTAATTTTGTTAATTTATGTTCTGAGAACAATTTTCGTATGGAACGATAACAAAATGCAAAATTCAACAGTATAGTTAGACAGAAAAATATAATTAAACCTTCTGGTTTCTACTTAGACAGGGTTTCCCATTATGGGCGCTCAAACTTTAAATGTTATTACAACAAGTTGTGTATCAGATAAATGTTTGTCTTATTTGAAAGAGTATTGGATTACAATATGTATGGAATATATATTTTTTTTAATCTCCCATATATTTGCAATCTACCCAAACGTAATAAGCAACTGTTATAACATTAAGGACAAGGTAAAGAATTGCCAAGCATCAGAGGTTATGGCGCTTACATTAAAGGCTCTAACATATGCAGAAACTTAGGTTCTTTATAACTAGAATAATGAATAACTAGAATAATTAATTATATCTTAAATTCTATAGCTTATCTCTAAAGGATCACAGCGTTTCAGTCTCTGCAGCTTTTGGCTATTATCCAGGAGGCTGACGCAAGGGAGTTGGGGTGCACTTCAAGTCGCGATAGATACTTCGCACTCGCGCACTTGGTTTCTTCTAGCACAGGCTTTATTTTTAGATCACGGTGTAAAGTTTGATTTGTCACGAACCAAGGAGCATCAGTAATTATTCTCAGGGTTTTGGACTGGAATCTTTGAAGTATTTCTATGTTGGATACTCTCGCGGTTCCCCATAGTTGTATGCCATAACTCCATACGGGTTTGAGGATCACTTTGTAGATGGTTAACTTATTAACCAACGATAATTTGGCTTTTATACCTGTTAACCAGTAGAGTTTGGATAATTTTAAGCCAAGTTGTTTCCTCTTCATAAAAATGTTTTGTTTCCAGTTTAGTCTTCGGTCAAGTCTCATTCCAAGATATTTGCACAGTCTGCCTGGGGTAGTTGATGTCCATTAACGGTTGCACTCGGGCATGGCTCCTTTCTTAAGGTAAAAGTGACTTGCTGAGATTTTGCCTAATTGATTTTTAGACGCCATTTTTGTATCCATTCTTTTATCCCATCAAGAGCTCCCTGAAGCTTCTCAGATGCATATCTTGGTACCCTGCTTATTGCCATAACTGTGGTATCATCTGCAAAGGTGGCTATAGACGTGGTTGGCGTAGTTGGTAGGTCAGCAACGAAAATTTGAAAAAGTATGGGACCCAAGACACTACCTTGAGGTCCTGATTTTATCGAATATATATTAGTTATTTCTCCTTTATATTTGACAGTGAAGTATTTGCTCGTCAAGTATAAAACAGTACCTGATAATATGGTGTAGGAAGTTTTGATTTAAGTTTGTATAGTAAGCCTGAATGCCACACTCTATCGAAGGCTTGTGTAATATTCAAGAATGCAGCCGAGCAGTATTTTTTATCTTCAAAGGCGTTATTAATAATTTTCACTTGCCTGTGCACTTGTTCGATTGTTGCGTGCCTTTCGCGAAATCCGAATTGGTGTTCTGGAATGATATTTAGTTCGTCAAGCACTGGCTTCAGCCTCTTTAGGAACAATTTCTCAAAAAGATTTGATAAGACAGGCAAAAGTGTAATGGGTCTATATGATGATGCTTCCTCCGTCGGTTTACCAGGTTTTGGAATCAATATGATTTGTCATACTTTCCACTGTGATGGAAAATGGCCGACTCTAAGTATTGCATTATAAATATGTGTAAGGACAACTAATCCTTTTTCCGGTAATTGTTTAACGACTTGCCCAGTTATAAGGTCAAATCCTGGACTTTTCTTTGGGTTGAGGTTTCTGTGAATCATAGCTTTAACTTCACTAATTTTTATTGCTTTAATGGGAAGTGCCATTTGGAATGGTGTTTCAAGGTATGAAGTTATTTCTTTCTCTTCTTTTCCTAAAGTTTTCATTGGAAATGGCTGAAAAAACTGAATGTATGGTTATTAACGTAGTTCTACAACAAAAAGTCTAATGGCGTTAAATCACACGATCTCGGTGGCCAGTTGATGTCGCCGATACAGAAGATGCGCTGTGTGGCACGTAGAGCCGTCTTGTTGCAACCACATGTCGTTGATATCAATATCTTCCAATTTAAGCCACAAAAAATGGGTTGTCATCGACCTGTACCTCTATACAGCAACAGTTATGGCGTAAACATCACGTAGAGCACAAAAACTAGCTCTAACGGAACACTCATTTTCATAGTAAAATTTAATGATTTGCACGTATTATTCAATACTGTAACTTTCCATGAAAATTTGCCCAATATTAATTACTATAACCTCCAAACTTGAGAACTGTAGCTTTACCAACATAGCCGCGATTCACTGTCAATGTTCGAGCGCTCCTATTGGAAAACCATGTGTTAAACGTTTTTTTACGTCATTAAAGAATATTTGTTACAAAAAAAGACAGTTAATAATTTAGATATGATATGTCTTGAACTAATACATATTTTAGACTTCTGCTTCTTTTCTTTTTCTTCTGCTTCCATATTTCGGAATTATGCTGAAGAACTGGTTTCTTCTTCTTAGTTCAATTGAAAAGTCTTTTTTGCATCGTCAGCAAAAGTTATCTCTTTAGCACATACGTAATCTTCAACTCCTTTCTATATTTTCTCCTATAATCAAATTGTCATCTTTTGCTATAATCAGTTCTTTAGTCGATCAATTGGAACATTCGATGTGAAACACATAACTGGAAAGGAATGACCACATCCCTTTTTTAACTTCTCAACAGAGATTAAATCATCTCTTAATCATGGTTAGCCAAACACGCGTCGAAAAATAAAAAAAAAGTGACCTGTGAAGTAGTAAATGAGAAAATAAGAGAAAAATAAATTAAGTATACTTCCTGGAGTAACCTTTTACAAAAATGTACGGTTCATTTTCTTGTATTTACATGTTTCGTACGCCTAATTAAGAACCTAATACACGGGCCGTTCGAAAAGTTCTCGGCATGATGTTTACAATACATGACAATGATATTTAAAATATTCCAAAACAGGGAACATTTTTTCCGTGCTCCACGTAAAAATATACCAATGGTTCAATCATTAGTAAGCGTCAACAAGCGTCTCCCGAGACCGATTTCTGGCCTTAAAACGTCATCTGGCCTTAAGACATCACCAGTCGGGCTTCACTTGAACAGTCGAAAATAACTAAAGCTCCAAGGCCAAGGCTCCTGACCATATACAGGGTGTCCTGAAACTCAACGTCAAGCGGATGCTGGGCGAAAGGCCAGATATTAAGTGATAATAGGCATATTTTTCAAAATCTTGAAATTCGTCACCCTAGGCTATATATTTAGGTACTCTTTTAGGTACTTTGATCTCAAATTTTCCAATTTTTCAGTGTTATTTTTTGTAACGTGAACCTAAATGTTCATGCTATTATTCGCAGTTACAAATCAAACAATAAACATTGTTAATATAGGAAAAAAAAAAATTTCGAGAGTCGTGGTTTAAAAAATTATATTAGCTAACTTTGACACTTTATATTTTTAAAAAATATATTACATTATCCTGAGCAAGTTCTTTGAAAAGATGGCCTATTTAGTCAAGATTTCGAAATAGTAAATCAGTTGGCATTTTTCTTTCCGCAAAAAATATTATGGCTTATTTTTTTTTTGCAAAAGGATCACATTTCAAAAAACTCATACCTCATACTCATTGATAACAATGATTTTTGTGTGCTCAAAAATGGACTTCACTAGTGTACGTGATATGGACAGATGTAATAAAGTGAGATAGGTAGTGACGCTGTTCGACGACGAATTAGAGAGAGACACATTGACATTCAACTTTAATATGACCCATTTAGTGAATATTTTTAAATTATGCAATATCCATTTTTTTTACAAAAAATATTAATGCCTTTTTTTCCAAAAGAACCTTATTCCAAAAATACTCAATGCAAAGGCAATGTGTATGAATCAAATTAATTATTGATCTATTATTTTATTAAGATAAAACTTAATCAAAATGCAATAAAAGAAATTGTTGTAACACTTTTATTTATCACAATATTTTTTTTAAATCTGCATTGCCACAGAAAAAATCTTTTCATCAGTCGTACGAATCTCATTGCATTTATTTATTCTGCTGTTTCAACAATTCTTTGACGCAGTTCGGTTATATTTTGTATTGGTTTTGAATATACTGTTTCTTTTATGCAGTCCCAGTAAAATAAATCAAGAGTATTTAGGCCAGAGAACGAGGCGACCACTTAATTGAACCACGGCTCAATCCAATCCACCTTTTGGGATACTCTCTGTTCAAATAATCCTGTACAGGACGAGCATAATGCGCTGGGTAACCATCTTGTCGAAACTACATTTCTCTGTAGATATTGAGTGGTACATCTTCTAACAAAGCCTGAAAATCGTGTTGGAGAAAATCCAAGTAGTTGACGCCATTGAAAGTTTCAGGCAGCTCAATTTGTCCGTTTAAAATTCCGGTGCACATATTAACTTTAAATTAATACTGGAACCGGTCTTTACGCGTTAAACACGGGTTTTCCGTGTGCCAATTATGTAAGTTATGCAAGTTTAAATAACCGTCTCGATTAGTCAGTCCATAAGATTTTGTTTAGATTTTTACGTTTTCTCCTCCACATTGTTCTGCAAAAATCGATTCTGGGAGTGTAGCCACGAGGTAGTAAGCAGCGTTACTATCTATCTCACTCCATCTCACTTACACTAGTGAAGTTCACTTTTGAGCACATAAAAATATTTTTTATCATGGTATGAGTTTTTTGAAATGTGATCCTTTTACAAAAAAATAAGCCATAATATTTTTTGCGGAAAGAAAAATGCCCATTGATGTACTATTTTAAAATCTTGACTAAATAGGCCATTTTTTGAAAGAACTTGCTCAGGGTAGTGCAATATTATTTTTAAAAAGATAAAGTACCAAGGTTAGCTGACATACTTTTTTAAACCACGACTTCATGAAACTTTTTTTTACTAAATTAACAACTTTCATTGTTTGATTTGTGTCTGTGATTAGTAGCATGGTTATATAGGATCACGTTATAAAAAATAACACTGAAAAATTGGGAAATTTGTGACCACAGTATCTAAAGATATAGCTTAGGGTATCGACTTTCAAGATTTTCAAAAATATGCCTGTTATCATTTAACACGGTGATATGGATTTTTGTTTGTTATTTTTGCCAGAACTGGTATAACCTGGCCTTTCGCCCGGGCCCCGCTTGACGTTGAATTTCGGGATACCCTGTATATTTACCAAGTGAATTCAACGGTCAAGGCCAATTTTTACGTAGAGCTTAGGAAATATTTTCTTTGTTTTTTGAACATTTTTAAGATTCTCCACGAGCGCACTGTACAATTTTGCAAACAATATTATACATAAACAAGTATGACGATATTTATCAATCATCTAGGGAGATGACGCGCTGCGAAGTTTTAGACACATGCTTTGCATTGCAAACTATGACATTTCCCGAAAAATTATGGCTACGCTATTTTTTTGGATACTGTTGTGGTGTGGTGTTCATAGAGTCTTCCTAACAAAGAATTATCATTCACCGGGAAACATTACCTTTCACTACTAAAAAAATTGAAGAGTACTATTCGGACTAAGCTTCCACATCTGGCCAAGAAAAAACACACCTATATTTCAAACTGTTACCACATGCGTCGTATTTGCCAGATTTATATTCCAGCGACTTACACACACTGGAAGAAATGGCCCTCTGGACGAACATACACTTGAAATGATGAAGCCAATTACTTATGTTGCAGAGTTGGATAATGCATTGAGTTTAAAGGTGTTAAAACAATTTAGTTGGATAAAACAAGGATAGTTGGATAAACTGAGGTTAATTTTTCCATAGGAACCTTCGGTGTGAAATACTAAACTCAAAGAGATTAATCACTAAACACCAAATCACTTTTCAGCAGATGATTTAATCTCATTAGATTAAATCATCTCCTGATAATGTTAACATGGTTAGAGAAACGTGCGTCGAGAACTTAAAAAAAAATTATTCAGTGTTTAGTGATAAATCTCTTTGAGTTTAGTATTAACGGAGGTCATTAAATAGTTGCAACGTCATTGGTTTAAATGTATTGAATTACAGAGTGACTACGTTGAAAAAATCTCAATAATCCTGCGATTTGTTAGTTGTTTCAGTACTGATTGTCGTTATTTCCTAAACTGTTAAGAACCCGATAAACTTTTCTGATACAATGGAGAATATTTTTCAAAATCCGCTATCAAATCTATCAAAAATCTTTTGAAACGTTCAATAGCTAGTCAGAACTCTGTTGATTAGTATCTCGTAAGTAAAGGGTGGTTTTTCTAGGGAGTTCCGATAGGGGATGCTATTAAATAATCATGGCAATCATTATGATACATCAAATGTCTGGTAAATCATCATTAAAAGTTTAAAAACAGAGCAACACCATGAATGTTTTAAAGCGATGCACTTGCTTTCGGATGTTCAACTGACGCCCGACTGATGACGTCTTAAGGCCAGAAACTGGCCTCGGAAAACGCTTATGGACGCTTGATTGCGACTGAAAGATTGAGATATTTTTACGTGGAAAAACTTTTCTCTGTTTTCCTTGTGTGTGTTTCTCGGTTATACGTTCTCTATCTCTGTATCATGCAGAGAACTTTTCAAACGGCCCTTGTATTATGTTGTTTTTATTATTAAGCATAAAAATACAAACAATAATCGAAAATGAACTATAAATTTCTGTTAACGAATATTTCAGGAAAGATTTTTCATTTATTTTTCTCTCATTCTCTCATTTACTACTAAAGAATTGATTATTGCAACATAAGACTGTTTGACGGAGAAAAAGTTGAAAGGGGTTGAAGGGTGAGCATGTACTAAAGAGATAACTTTTGCTAACAATGCAAAAAAGTTAAAATTAAATTAAATTAATTAAAAAAACAATGTTCTTCAGCACAAGTCCAAAATATGGCAGGAGAAAAAGATGAAAAGAAGCAGAAGTTTAAAATATGTATTAATTCAAGATATATCATATCTAAATTGTTACATTTGTAACAAATATTCTTTAATGAAGTTGGAAACATGTTTAGTTATATAGGGTTTTTCAATGAGGACGCTTGAACACGTTGGTAAAGCTACAATTGTCAAATATAGAGATTTTAGTAACTAATGTTGGGCAAATCATTATGGAAAGTTACAATATTGAACAATGCGTGCAAATCATTAAACTTTACTAAGAAAATGAGTGTTCAGTGCGAGCTAGTGTCCGTACGCTACGTAATTTTTACAGTGTATACAATTGTCCTGTTGAATCGACTATTCGTCGTTTGGTAGACAAATTCGAATCAACTGGTTCAATAAACAATCAAACAACACGAACAGCTGTAAATTGTCGAAATTTATTATCAAAGTGAGTATTCTCTGTGCCAAACTTATAGAGTCTTTTATGGTGCACATAATCGCCCAACTAAACCATGTATTCGCCGAATTATCGACAAATTCCGACCGTATTTTACGTTTCTCAATATTAAAACACAAACCAGACAAAAAAATTGTGTGTTCCGAAGAAAATATCGTCGCTGTTGCAGGCAATGTTGATGAAGATTTAAATTTATCAATTCGTTAATGGAGATCGTTTCAGAACGATGATCAATGATTATTTAATTCCGAATTTGAATGGTATTGGTTTCAATAGGACGGCTCCATAAGCCATAGAGAAAATTATTTCGAGAAACGGATATGTTAATTAACCACCAAGGGGTTATGTTAAATTTTTGGTCTATGCCGATAAACAAGCAACTATCGACACCTTGAAAGCCAACATAACTCGGACAATCGCGGACATAAGACCCCAATTGTTTGAAAAAGTGGTCGGAAATTGGATTTAAAACGCGACGGACATTTGTCCGAAATTGTTTTCAAACATTAATACCACCACATGTTATTTCACTTAAAATAAATAGTTTCAAGGTATCTGATTTGGTTATTGTTTTTTTGAATTTAAAGTCCGGACGCATTAAAAAAACACCCTATATATAAAATGTGTATTATATTACGAGCTTTAAAATCCAGACCAAGCTGTAGATATATGTCAATTATAACTTCAATCAATTGTTGAAGCAAAAGAGGCTTTATATTAGGTGATAGAAGTAGCCAAGTGAGGTAACAACATGCCAATCTCATGTCGAAAGAGGGTTGAAAGATCCATATAAACTGAAGCAGGAGGTACTCCCTTACGCACCTTATTCACCAGATCATTCTTCGTTCGACTGTGACATATTTCGGTCACTTTTTCAGTTTGTTTTGCGAGGGCGTTTGTAATTAATCAATCAATGTATGTAAATCAATCAAAAGTAAATGTTCTTTAAAGGTTTTTTTCGTTTTTTAGAATGCTGGTTTGGTTTCCTTAACATCAACCCCACTCAATTGCGGCCCTGCCTTGAGAACTCTACTGGGACGTCCAAAATCAGAAAAAATGGTGCTTCTTCTTCCAGTGGGATATCCCGCAGAAGACTGTTTAATTCCCGATTTGCAGAGGAAACCATTGCAAAATATTATGATAGAATTTTGAATAGATTTATTTACGAGTCATTGTAATTTCAATTCAGGGTGTAAAAGAAAATACTTTCGTATTTCGATTCTTTACAGTTTTTTGAACAACAATTTTCCTTAAAAACAGGTCTGAAGCAGGTTTAAATTTCTTAACAATGGCAACATCTATGTTCGTCTTGTTGATTTCGTTCTATCGGAATTCAGTTATTATTGCATTGACATCTTGTTTCAGCATAAATTTGATTGTTTTGTTACAAAAAAAAAGGAAAACTTACACAATATTTTAGTTCAATGTCAAAGTTGAAATTACTAGCACTAATTTTTCACACTATAAAACGATTTAAATGATTCGCACCATATTAAGAAACACATGTTTAATTGTTTTTAAATTAACTGTTCAAAGTGTTCCCCATTCCATTCCTAATGAAACAAGCTTCGTCATTTGATAAAATATTGTACACAAAATTTAGATTCCTTTGGTTCTGGTTAATAAACCATTCACTATACTTTTGTCTGTGTGAAAAATCAACGGGTATGAGTACTTGTAGCTTTTGTACATCATAAGGGTAGAATAACTGCTCTTTTAATATCCTATGATCAATCTAATGGGAAACTCCAACATATCGCGTAACACTTCGAATACTTCTGGCAGAATCCTCTTCATCATATCTAAACTTTGTTCTTCAGGGCCAATATATCTCTGGCACCCACATTTCTGAAATGCTGGAAACACCTGGAAACACCTGGAAATTCTTTGAGAAACTTGAGCAAATGTTTGCCGATCTGAAAGCGGTCTTTCTGGGTATCGTTGCCAAAAAATACGCCTAGCTCCTTTGGAATTTGAGGGAGCTTCGCCGTATATACGAACCATATCGTGATATTCAGGTTCAGAATATATTTTTGACTCACTAACACTGACCTACACTATCTAATAATTTTTGATGCAATGTTGAAATAACATTGTTTGCGACGTTGCCGCACCTATATTCGCTGATGTGATGCTGAAGTGTCCGCCATTTTATTCCTGATAAAAGAAGCTTCGTCATTTGATAAAATATTTAGATTTCTTAGGTTTTGGCCAATAAACCATTCACTATACTTTTGCCTGTGTGAAAAATCAGAATAACTGCTCTTTTAAATATCCTATAATCGATCTAATGGAAAACTCCAACATATCGCACAACATTTCGAATATTTCTGGTAGAATCCTCTTCATCATATGTAAACTTTGTTCTTCAGGACTAATATATATCTGGCACCCACATTTTTGAAATGTTGGAAACACACTACCCGTCTCCAAAAGTCTTTGAGGAACCTGAGCAAATGTTTGCCGATCTGGAAGCGGTCTTTCTGAGTGTTCTTGCCAGTAACTATGCCAGGCTCGTTCGAAATTTGAGAGAACTTCGACGTAAATACGATGCATATCGTGATATTCACGTGCAGAATATATTTTTGACTGACTAACACTGACCTACACTAGCACTGACCTAGACACTGACCTACACTAACAATGACCTAGACAGTGACCTACACTACCAAATATGTTCAATTAGTTTCATTCATTAGTTTATTTGTAGCTTATTAATTAAATAATAACAAATATTGTTATTTGCTAAATATGCTTTTAATTGTTTAAAATGTTAACTCTTATCATAGCTTTTCGATTGGTGATTTAGTAATATTTTAACCCTTGTAAGATATTTATTAAATTAAAATGATGTGAAGAATGGTTGGATAAATTTACGAAAAGATTTTCTCCTACACCCTGTATAACAACATGTCGAGGTTTACTTCAAAAGTAAAATTACCTAAAACGGTTTAAGATATTAAGTATACAAAATATTTGTAATTGCGTCTAATAAAGTCCTATTCATTCCTAAGATGTTTTTAATGTTTAATGTCTAGCAAAACTAATGCATATAAAGTATGATAACGACCTGCGATAGCCTAATGCTTATTTGCGAAGAGAATTGTAAACATTCCTTTCTCTAATGACTAGATATCTATTTTAAATATTCCTTTATAATCCCTTTTGAACAATCTTACAAAGTAATATAAAAATATATCCTATGGCAATTGGTTCTTATGTTTTTAGTCTTTATACACCGTGACCCTGCAAAAAATTTACATAAGAACTTGAACATCAGCAAATATATTTAAAAATAACATCACAGATGTTATTTAACAAATTAAAACTATAAGAATTTTAATAAACATTTTTAAATAAATAAATTAAAAATTTACGTTCAATAAAGGTTATAGTATTAATCCTCTACAGTTCTAAGTTGAGAATCACATTTCTCACATATTGAAATCATATGAGTTTTGCACATTGGTACTTGGCACTCAGAACAGAAATTCTTCGTCTTTATATGACGATTTCTTGAACACACAGAGCAGCAGTTCTGCTTTATCGAGTTATTCTTTTCTTGTGAGTGGAAGACATGACAGGGATTAATAATTGGCAGCATTTTTGCGTAAATCTTTAGATAAATATCTATCTCATCTCTAACTAGAGAAAGTCCTAATTCTTTTAAAAATGTCCGACGATTCATTTTATTATCAATATTGTTGAAATAATAAATAACAAAGCCGTTCAAGCAAGCAATATTAACTAGGTGAAAACATATTTTTAGTGGATATCTTCGAGTTGGTCTGGAACATAAAAATGTACCAATCATTTGGTCTACAGTATCAACAGCTCCTTTTATTGTGTTATAAAACATAACCATTTCAGGTTTATTCGTTGTACTATCGATATCGTCACTTGTATGCATACTTGAAACTACTAGAACGTTTTTTTCCTTTGCCTTCTTTGGTACATATCACACAAGTGTCATATTTTCTTTAAATCCCAATTGACTAGAGCCGATGTTTTAATTAGTAATGTCTACAAAAGATAGCGGCAATTCTCTTTTATTGGCACGAAACTTTCCTTCAACAGTTAGATTTTTTAAGCTAGATCTTCTACTAATGGAATACTACAGAACCAGTAATCAATTGTTAAATTTCGTCCAGTACCTTCTATTGTTCTCACTAAACGATTTACAACATCTCTACTAGAATTTGACAGTGAGTATGGTCCTTCAGGCTTTGTTCCTGCATAAATTTCCATTGTTGAGGTATACCAGGTTCGAGAATCCGTTATGGAAAAGATTTTTAAGCCGTAGCGGGCTGGCTTGCTTGGAATGTAATGTCGAAAACAACATAGTCCCCGAAATGGTACTAATTGCTCATCAATAGTAACATATTCACCAACGGAATAATACTTTTCACAATTATTAATAAATATCTCGAAAATATCACGAATTGGTGCTAATTTATCTAATTCTTTTCTTGATGCTCGATTTCTGTAGTCATCAAATCGTAAGCAGCGTAGCAGGAATCTCATTTACAATCTCTATCACGTTGAAAACCATCACTACTCTTATCAATATATAGGTTTGTACAATATTCGACTTGTCTTAGAATTATATCATCTATAAAGAGTAGCATAGACTCTACTACAATTTTGATGTGTTTAGCATCTCCTCTTGGGCCTGGCAAATGAAATACTATATTTCTTCTTCGAGTACGAGAATTTTAAACGGGACGAGTCTTTCTCCACTTTGTGATTCCGTCTTTTCCTAAATAATAATGACTACTTCGCCGTCTGGATTTATCATTATTATTACGGTTCTTCTTATTTTCTTCATTATCTACACGGTCTTGTTCAAACTCTGAATCAGGATCAGAGTGTTGATAATTGTCGTCTTCACCATTGTCCGACTCTTCCCATTCGACTTCATCAGATTGATCATCAATGAGGAGTTGACGAAGATCTTCAAAATCTAACATTTGTCCAGCCTACCAATAAAATATAAAAATCTTTATGAAAAATAAATTTTATAACGAACAATACAAACTTTTTATTTGTTTAGTTATGTAAATTAGGTTATGTTAAGATTAATTTAAGATTATTAATAATTAATTATTATTTATAATTTTTAAGTAATAAATAACATAATTATAAATTAAATAAAAAAATAAATTTAAAATATCATTTTTAATTATCTATCAACATTTGCATGTATAACGTCGCGTGGGGTGTATGCGACCCCCAAGCCTACTTTGACCGCGAATAGCTCGGACGGAAATGACGATGTGCGTGCGCACCCACATGGGATACGTTTTCTGAACTTTCATTTGAAGGTATTGAAAAGAGCAGCACTCAATTCTTTTTTTTTGGAATCTAATTCGTAAAAAAAACTGACTGGGGTGTTAAAACACCCCACGTGACTGTCTGAGGGTTAAATTAGACATAAACTTAATAGAAAAATTATTTCTATTTAGAATTGTTTTCATTTGGTTTGTTCAGGTTATTTGCAAATGCAATTATACTCCTATAGCAGTGGAATGTTTTGTGTTTTGTTTAATGTATGCAAGGGTTCAATATTGGCAATACTGATACATTAGGTACATTTAATTGTAAAAAAGTTTAGGTACTGTTATCTCTAGTATAAAAGCAAGTTAACCGAAAGACTTTATACCGAGTAAATCAACAATAGACAATATTTTCCAAATAAAAATAATTCAAGAAAAGTTCACGTGAAAGTAAATCTATATTGACTTACTTTGTATTCACGTCAAAGGCTTATGATAGTACTGATAGAAAAAAAAGTAATAGCAGGCTTGGAAACACTGAAAATTGACAACACACTCATCAGATTAGTGCAGATAACTTTTAAATGAATATTAACTTAAGTCAAATTCAAGGAACAGTTGTAGAAATTTTCCAGTCTAATAAAGGATTGGAACAAGGTATTCTCATTAAACCCTATTCAATTTAGACCTAGAAGTAATTATAAGGAAACTAGCATCAAAAGAGCAACACTTTTAATAAACTATCTTCATCGATGTTTAGCGTATGCAGAATATTTGATTACACCAGGTTTAATAGGGCTGGAAACAAGGACCAGAACGAGCAGAATGACCTATAAAACCGGAAAAGTAATTTTGCAACACGATAACGCCCCATTACACACACCGAAATCGATCTGAGACACTATTTCTGCACTAGGCTGGGAATTCTTGCTCCTTCCTCCGTATTTATCAGGCTTAGCCCCTTCCGACTCCCACTTATTACCATCGGTTTCATCGACGTGTTCTTTCTTAAGAAAAAAATAAGAATTATTAACCGCCACATCTAGTACTACTATTATATCAGCTACATAACCATACACACTGACCATACGTACATATTCATTATACGAAGGGGTCCTAATCTCATATGCGTCTTTAGTGTGTGTGATATTAATTATATATCTCTCTCTAACAATTGTTTAAAGTGTATACAGTCACAATTGCCAAGGGCGCATATGACAAATGCTTTAGAAATTCGTGACCTTCTAATAACATAGTGAAAAAAAAAAGGAATATTGGAAATTGTGTGCTCTTTAACTGAATAACGAATTATGCAACTAAACATACACAAACGTATTAAAAAAAAACAAACTAATTTCACACATATTGTTTCGTAATCGAATTTACATTTAGCATGTGTTATACTTATTGTGATTATATTCCACTAAACAGTTTATTTTATAACATCTGTCTGTTATTTTGTTATAAACTCATATTGAAAATTTTATTATACTATAAAATTATATATGTGAATATTTTAATAACTTAAATATCAACTGATAATCAATATCAAATGATTGAATATTTATGAGAAATGATTAATTATTGTATATTAAAATAACTGTTGTTAGAGACACCAAAAAAATCAAAGAAAAGAAGAATTTAGATATGTTGTAATAAAATCAAAACATACACAGTTTGCTTTTATTACTGGGAAGAATTATCTGAAATCTTGGCAGTAATCTTGGGTGTAATTTGTCTCAAACTACACTGGAAAAAGTGAACGCGCACTTTTCAAGGATTGCACGGAGTTTCTTTTCGTGTAATATTTAAACAGTGTAAGTGTGTGATGTAGATCAAATAAGTACTCATAGATTATGTAACTTTAAAGCAGATACTTCGAAGATATAATTGCACGCCCTATTTTCTTTAAATATATAGTTATTTTTTGAAGGTCACTGATAGTTCAGATTAATAAAATTTGTCAGTTTTCGTGGTACTGGTAAATTATTGTACAGGAAAATGATTTTGTCATCTGTGTGCTAAGATAATAAAAACTTTCTTTTACAAAGTGACACGAAACTTTGATCAACTTAGAGAGAACTTGATCAAGGACGCAGATGGTAAAATAGTAATCAATATATATATATATATATATATATATATATATATATATATATATATATATATATATATATATATATATATATATATATATATATAGCACACTAGAGCAATGGAGGTACAGAAAATCAAAATAGTAGGCCACAGTTTATAAATGAAGGATAGGCACTGCAAGATAGCCAAAAGCTTTAAAGCTACCTGGATCAACAATATATCATCAGAACTACTAATGAAAAAAAGGTACGGTCTAGTCCTTTCAAAGTCAAAAGAGACGGTCTAGAAATAAATCTAGACAAGATAAAATAAAAATGGTGGAAAAGAGAATAAATCTGAGACGAGGACAAAACTGGATATTGAATCTTCAGTTATTATTTCGAGGGAGGAAAGAAAATTAACTGATCAGTTATTTCGAACTCAAGAACTAAATATTTTAGACTAGAGGTTCCAAACTTTCCGGTTTTAGAGCCATACTGATTACTCCAGTATTCTCCAGGGGACCATAACCGTCTTAATTTTCCTTTTTTCAAAATCCTTTTGATACTGACATTGAAACCCCAGCCCTGGAACTTCAAATGGAAATTATTGATTTACAGTGCAGTGATATAGTTAAGAACAAATATCAAAACTCATTTTTGTTGAAATTTTATAAGAGTCTTCCACTAGTACAATTTGATAATTCGCATACATTTGCAAGTGGACACTCCACGGTTTCATGTGTGATTCAGGATATATACATTCCAAACATCGATATACATACATATACCATACTCTTTACCCCAACATAACTACCGAGGGTGAAACCGCGAGGTGTACACTAGTTTATAATTTAGTGGGATTCAATTCAATTCAATTACTTGTTAGTTATTATGCTTAAGTGAAATTTTCTGCGTATTAAATTTGTCATTAAACTTTACCCAGTAAGTAAATGAAACCTAGTTATTATCATTCTGTGTTTATTTATCCAACTTATCACAGCAACAATAACTACAATAAACCATTAGCTGTCGCGGGCTGAATTTGGCCATTTGGAGACTTAGATGGGCGGCATTATTACCTGTGGCGAGAATGCCAGAATGCCAAGAAGAATCAGGGACACGGCGGCGGAACAATGTAATAAAAATGCTGAAGAAATCGATCCGGTTGGAAGCTGAAGCAGGTTGAAGTAGGTCAAGGCTCAGTGATGAACTATTGCACCATAAGAGGATGATGAAGATATAGGTACATATTGTAAACAAGGTAGGTTAAAACCTCGTTTTTGTCTCCTGATGATGCTAAATTAGTTAGCGAAACGTGCATCAACTGATTTCAATGCGATGTAATTTGAATGGAAAACCCATTATAGATTTTTTGTAAGATGATATGTTAGTAAAACATTTGTTGACCAGTGACAGCCCTTGATGTGTGGGTTATTCCACCATCTTGGTGAAACCACATGTTTTTTGTGTGAATCTGTAAACATCAAAGTTGCGAATGAAACGTCTGGAATCACATGGAATGAAGCGTAGTACGTCGAGAAAGAGCTCTGAAAACACTGTGGCTGTAGTCTCTCCTTCAAAAAAGTAAATTGAAGTCTTTCATTCGAAATTTTGGTACTGTAAAAAGCTGAAAGTTGCCATTTGAAAATATCTTATAAACTTGTCAAAAAAATGTTGGTAGGCGTGTCAAAAATTATGTTTACAAGCGGTACAGGGACTTTAGTAATGGTAGATAAGTTAGTTGAATATGAACCTTGTTCAGGAAGATCTTCCACGACGTAGATATTAGCAGAATATTGTTTAAGAGCTTTGCTTGAATCCATTCGAAAAAAATACGTCCAGAGTTGTGTCAAAACAATTAATGTTTGCTGTTTCTGCAGAATAATAACGTACCACGACACACTGCAATAATTACTCGTCAATTTTTCGCCAAATAATCAAACGTTTACCTTGACACAAATATCATATTTACCAGATATGGTACCAGGTGACTTTATACCATATCCTACGTTCAAGAAACCACTTCATGAAAGCCTTTTTAAGTCTGTAGAAGCTCCCCAAGAGAGTTTACTGATCGTTTTATACAAGGGTTGCTATTTATGTATCCGGCAAGATTGCTGGTGCTAAGCATCATCTGACATACATATGGTAAAGTTTGACATTGTTGACTGTATACGTCTTCAAAACGTTTTGTCATACGGATGCTATTTGTATTGTTTATCGACTTGGAAATTTTATTTTAGTCAAAAAATGGAATTATCTCGTCAAAATTTTCGTGTGATGATTTACTACGACTTTCGACGTGGATTATCTCAACAACAGTACATCGATCAACTCATTTCGACTTTTGATGATAAAACACCATCTAAAACCACTCGTTTAGTGAATTCAATCGTGACCGTCGTTCGTTTATTAACGAATTTAAAGAAGGTTGTCCAAAATCCGTTGTGCCAGAAAACATCTATACTGTGCATAAACTGATAAAGCAAGATTGTCATTGATATAACGTGAGATTGAGGCATCCCTGGGCATTAGTATAACAAACAGATACAAAATTTTACATACACATTTATACGTTAAAAAGATTTGTGCTTAATGGATTCCGCATAATTTGACAATCTCTCAAAAGAAATGCTCAAAAAATACAATCGTGGTGCGTCAAAAGCCGTGTATAAAATCTACACAGGTGACGAATCTTCGATTTATGCGTATGAGTCCGAAAGTAAACAACAGTCGACTGTATGAGTCTTTCAAAATGAGCCAAACCCAACAAAAGTTGTTTGAGCAACAACCACTTCGTAGCAAATAATCGCCTGTTTTATTTGGGATAAATGGGCATGTGACTACGGTGCCACTAGAGAATCGTAGAATGGTCACTTCTGAATGGTACACAACCATTTGTTTGCCAGAAGTCTTTAAAGAAATAAGAAAAAACAACGCGAGGTCGCGCAGTCGTTTCTAAATTCTCGAGGCGTGTTTCGCCAACCATGTTAGCATCATTAGAACATAATTCAATCTTTTGATGAACCTAGATTAAATCATCTCCTGGTGATGTTTAGTGGAAAATCTGTTTGAGTTTAGTGTCTTGAAAATTGGATAATACTTCCAAAGGAAATCATTTTTAAAGAACGAATTTTTTGAAAATGTACAAAGTATTAACAACAGTATAAGTAAAAAAATATTTAAAATATCTAACGTGCCTGATTGTAAAAAAAAATTATCAGAAAATGCGGGGTATTTCTTCCAGTGTAGTTGAGTTAGACGCAGATAGCAGAAGTAGGGAAGTGGGCAACGATAAAAATAGACCAACAACACAACGATTTTAACATTGTTTTCAAGGCTTTTACTCTGCGCGAAAATCCTCATAAAAAAAATATAAAGTAAAACAAATCTCTTCGCCGCAGGCATGCTAATTTTCAGTAAAATCCTCAGTTGATCTCGAAAAGAAAATCATTACACACCGATATAGCGACATTGTCACAAATTTTAAAATATCGAACCAGAGAGAGACAGCACTAGCTTGGGATCGTCATGCACAATCTGGCTGTCGTTTAGCGTGTTCATTGAATAATATTTAAACGAAATTATAGGCGAACAACTACGGGTTTTTTAATGTAAAACTGAGATAAAACTTGAGTAAATTCGTGTAAGAGCGCGGGTTTAACGATCAAGACGAAGTCTTAAGGCACCATGTTCTGAAAATCAATACTATACATTCGCCCGGCGAAAACACTTCTTCGAAGGCTGAGTGCGCGTTGTATATCGAGAAAAATCGCGACTAAAACGCGAAAATATCCGTCACCTTCACTAATGGATCCTTCGGTGGGGAAATCGTCGGGTGACAGTGAAAATTTTACGAAAACTCCTGTTCCCATATCGAAATCGTTAGTAAACTCACCGTCTATACGCTCATTTACGCAGACTGTGGTCGTGTCGCTCGACGAGACTGTGACGCATGACATCACCTTCGGTAAGTTTGCGTGCAACAAGTCAATTGTATACAGGTATGAGTGGGTTGGATTAACACTTAGACGAAATGCGGCTTGTTGAAAAAGGAAAGTTTCTTTTTTCAGTTATATTTTTCTTCTCTGATTTACCCACACAATTTATAGCCGCGTATATATATATATATATATATATATATATATATATATATATATATATATATATATATATATATATATATATATATATATATAAGAGTATGAATGCTGAATCAAAACATTTTATTTTAATGTATTTAACGAATTTATTACAAAATTATTATAGTATTATTAACGTTGCGTAAAGTGGCCTGATACAAAAAATATTGACAAAACAAAACGTTATGCTAGTGTTAACAAAAATTACTACAACTATCAAATAATATGTGCTTTTTTTCTGGTCAAAAAAATAAGAATATATCACTTATAGCTTTAAATTGTGAAAACTAATGCTTATTAACAAACTTAATAAATATAAAATGTTAGTATTTAGTAGAATATCCTTTTTGTTTAACCACAGCTGAGCATGTCCTTGGAATAGAGTCTATTAACTTTTGACAAGTTTCACAACATATTTTTGTTTGATGTTGTTTTTATAAGCAATGCCTTTTTTTAAATGTTGCCAAAGATTTTTTATTGAATTTTAACTCGGAGATTGCGACAGCTAGGGCAACACTTCAATCTTGTTTGCGAGAAACTATTGTTTCACTACTTTCGCGGATCGTTATCCCGCTGGTAGATCCACTTTAGCGGTATATTCATTTAGGCATAAGGAAGCATATTTTTTTTTAGTATTTCCATTTTTTTACTTAAATGTGGTACCTTTTTTGCAACTCTTCCATGGAGATCCATCTCTATCAATCGTCTATGAATTGTCCGTGTACTGATTTGTAGACCCATTTTCTGGTTAATGTCAAACGAAGTGAAAAATGGTTGTTTTCGCGCCTCTCGTACAATACATTTATCCAATCTTTTGCTTGTTTTTGCTGAGCGACCTCTGGTTTCTGGTGATATCTTTATTAATTGTTGCTCATTTAAAACTTTAACAAAATTGCATTCAGATCGCTTTAGTAGATGAGAAATAAATGTATAAGTTTTGTTTTGACTCCGTAACTGTAAAATTAGATGCCTCTCTTCGGTAGTGCAATACTTTGCACGACCCATAGTAACATTTAAAACTCTATGGATGCATTTACAATATATACCAAAGATACTAAAATACTTTCGATAACAATGAACGAACATCAAAAAATGTAAAAACTACGCTTATTGTTTTGTCACCTAAAGGTTTTATTATCGTCAAGAAATATTAACTTAATAAAATAAATAAACAAATAAGTCTACAATTTTATATTCAACTGGTATATATATATATATATATATATATATATATATATATATATATATATATATATATATATATATATATATATATATATATATATATCATCATCATCATCATCATCATCATCATCAACTCGTATCAATCCACTGCAGGATGAAGGCCTCTTCAGCATGCTTCCAACTCTCGCGATCCTTTCCTTTCCTTTCCTTTCAGGACCACCCTGGTCCATCTTTCGTCCCATCGCCTCGCTACATGGCCTGCCCACTTTCATTTCAATTTCTTTATTCTTCCAATGGTCTTTCTATCCCGTCTAGTAATGCCAACCATACATCTTTACATTCGCCTCTGCGTTATTCGAAGTTTTTGAACTGACTGTGATGTGAGTGTCCAGGTCTCACTTCCGTCTTCACTTCTCTTCACAGGTCTTCACTTCTCTTAAACACCATGTTGAGCATACCAAATGCCTGCCAGCCACATTTAACGCGTCGTTCTACCTCCCGAATGGTGTCCCCTTCCATTGAAACCCTTTGCCCAAGATATATATATATATATATATATATATATATATATATATATATATATATATATATATATATATATATATATATATATATATATATATAGTGATTCACAACTTCCAAATCCTTTCCTAAAATAGAAATCCTTTTGTCCTCAGCAAATTTATTAGACATGACCTGACTCTTCTTCTGGTTTATTTTCAAGCCAAATATTTCCCCGGCCCTTTGCAATTCTTGTACGTGTCTTTGCAGCCATCTTGGTCTTGTGAAAGAAGAACGATATTATCTGCGAATCTAAGATGATTTAAGTACGCACCATTAATCCTTATTCCATCTTGTTCCCAATCCAGCTTACGGAACACTTCTTCCAGGCAGGCTGAAAAAAGAAGAGGCGATATTGCGTCCCCCTG
Source organism: Cosmopolites sordidus (assembly GCA_031761425.1). Lineage (NCBI taxonomy): Eukaryota > Metazoa > Arthropoda > Insecta > Coleoptera > Curculionidae > Cosmopolites > Cosmopolites sordidus. The sequence continues at coordinate 1,360,975 of JARFXV010000947.1, read as the reverse complement.
CCGTACGCCCCGCTCTACATTTATTCCCACCTCAAGATCGTCAAGGTGGACTGTCGCTGTAGCTTCATCATATATCGATCCTAGTAAGTTTACACGGCTTTATCTACACCTTGATTAAGCAATGCATCTATTATGGCCCGTTTTGAGATTGAATCAAATACTTTTTCATGCCACTGTGCCACTGTACTTGGCATAGTGTATTCGTTGTGTTTTTCTATGACTTGCTGTAGAACCTGGATATGATCCAATGTACTGAATCCACTTCTGAATCCTGCTTGCTCCCTTGGTTGTGCGTCATTAAGTTTTCTTAGTATTCTTTTGAATATTATCTTGGTGAAAACTTTGTACACTTCTGATAGGAGACTTATTGGGCGGTAGATCTTTAAATCTTCCCGTGCTCCTTTCTTATGTAAAAGAATCACTTCTGCATTTTTCCATAAGCTGGGCACTTCTTGTTGTTTTATGTAAGATCCGACCACCAGCTTTTAACACCTCCACCGTTATACTATCCTCTCCTGGAGCCTTGCCATTTTTCATCGAGTCTATAGCCTTTGTCACTTCCTCCACCAGGATATCCGGCATTTGTTCTTCAGTACGCATTGCTGTTCTTGTCTGATTCTGGTCCTCATATAACTTTGAATAAAATCTTCGGACAACCTCTAACATTTTCGTCCGTTTCCTGCATATTGTACCATCCTCACGCATTAAGGAAAACATTTGTGTCCTTTTCCTTCTCAGCTTCTGCTTAGCTTTGTTAATTCCCCTGTTTTCTTCCAGAGTTTTTTGCACTAGCTGCATGTTGAATCGGCGCGTTTCCTCTAGAATACGTTTGCTTATAGTTTTGCAAAGCTCACCGTACTCGACCCTACCAAAAGGACTGTCTGCATTCGTCATTGTCCGTCGTTTTTTCATTAAATTAATGGTCTCATTGGAAATTTTTGACTTTTTGAAACATTTATCTTCTGGCGCTATTGAAGCCGCCGTTTTAAGCACATTGTTGGCGATTTCTTTATATTGGTCTGTAATTTCCATCTCCTCTGGGTGTTGTAGCACAGCAAAGCGGTTCGACAAAGTAATTTCAAAATCTCTGTCCTTCTCCAGTAGCTTTCCAGAATTCACATTGCCACCTTTTGATTTTATCATTTTTCGCGTTCTTTTCGGCAGTTTATCCTAATCTTTGCGCGTACCATTCGGTGGTCACTTCCCACATTAAAATGGTTAAGAACAGTACAATTGCAAAATATTGCTTTATCGCTTGACATGATGTAATCAATTTCACTGGTGAGTCCAAATGGTCTTTTCCATGTCCATTTTCTGTTGATCTTTTTCTTATAAAACGAATTCATAATATAGAATTCTTGTCCTTCAGCAGAGTCAACCAGCTTGTCACTTCTATTGTGCCGCTCACCATTTCCATATGGACCAGTTGCATTTGCACCAGTTCTTGCTTTTCCGATTCTAGCATTAAAGTCACCCATCAGGATTTTATAACTACACCTCTCTTTGTCTAAAAGTTGGGCCACATCATCATAAAATTCTTCAATTTCCTCATCTCTATGGCTTATAGTTGGTGCATAAGCGTGCACGATTTAAAGCTTAAACTTTTTATTCAATTGAATGACGCATTGGGCTAATCGGTCAGATATACTTTCATATTTAACTACACTGTCTTTCAGTTTTCGATTGATTAGGAATTGAATTCCACCACATCGTCCATTCTCCGTGCCTCGAATGTAGATTGCGTGACCAGTTGGTTCTAGTTTGATTTACTCTTCACCCTTTCTTCGTGTTTCACAGAGCCCAATAATATCCCAATGTATGTTATCAAGTTCGATTAACAGGTCTTGCAGTCGAATCTCCGTTTTCATAGTCTAGTGATCTAACCCGGTGATTCTTAGCGCCCTCTGCCTTGGGGCAGGTCTTCCCGCTGCCGTAGGTTGTTGCCCTTTGGTCTCCGGGGAATGAGGGCCGTGTTTGAGGTTGTACTGTCATATTTCAACATATTGAAATACCATGTTGAAGGTATGGACCGTAATCCACCACGTTGGTCCAATGCGGGTTGGCAGATTTTGGATCATGTGTTAGTCTGAGGCCTCCGCCTTGACCTGTCCGCCAGGGGTAACCTTCCCAGGAGCATAGACTCCAGACGGCATAGCTTAAAACTTCATTGCCCTGCTCAAACCCCTTTAACACGTCAAGGTCTGATCCACAAAGGGGATATATATATATATATATATATATATATATATATATATATATATATATATATATATATATATATATATATATATATTTTTAGGCTTCTAAAATGACCGCAAGAGGGCGTGACGAGCTAAACATTTTTAAAAATATTTTTTTTTGTATATTTACATGTGTTTACCGAGTAAGAAAAATTCTCAATTATAATTAACAAACTGTCTCCTACAACTTTCTTTATGACATTTTGTCGTAATTTCACGAATAGAATTAGTCGTCTAATGTCCGTTTGCCTTAACCGATTTTCCTTAATTTGGATTCATTTAAAAGGCAATTGCTGGGACAATCAGATAATCTGGGAGATAAATTATTTAGTTTATAAATGAAACCGCGAGGTGGCGTTACATTCAACAATAGTTTTTTTTGAAGTGTTGTTCAGTTTTCTCAAATGGAATGGTACAGCTTTTACTACATGGCAAGAAAGGTAATTTAAAGAGGAATCGTCCAGAGTGAAAACCCGAAATCGATATCTCCGACATGTCAAGAGATATTTCGATTTTTCTGAAAAAAATCAGTTAGTTTAAATTTTTACCGTAATATTAAGTTAAAAATTATTAATAATTATTATAATAATATCTAACAATGCCTTTTACGAATAACGAGGCCTATGACATGTTGGCGGTGTATTTCCAATGTTTTGAAAATGCATGTATTGCTGCATTAAGGCATTATTCGAAGAAGGTGTTTACACGTCTAGCAAGACGCTTACGAGAAACAGGAATTGTGCATCTAAGTCCAGTCCGCACCAGGTTACGTTCGATTCGTAATGGAGATAATGTCGTAAATGTTCTGGCTTATGTTGAAACCAACCCCCATTTAAGTATCAGACAAATCTCTGAAGAAATAGGTGTTAGCAAGACATCCGTTCATCGAATTTTAAGAGATAACAAGCTGCACCCCTATCATGTTGTCTTCCACCAAGCCCTTTTGGATAACGATTTCGACAGACGGTTAGACTATTGTCACTGGTTAAAAATATGTGTAGTGGAAATAAACAATTCTTAAAACGCATACTATGGACTGATGAAGCTACTTTTAGCAGTGATGGAGGCGTTAACTTACATAATATGCACTACTGGGCAGTTGCTAATCCACACTGGATGTTAGAAATCAACCACCAAAATAGATGGAGTGTGAACGTATGGTGTGGTGTTTTGGGAGACAAAATTATAGGTCCTTTTTTTTTAATGGACATTTGAATAGTGAAACATATTTAAATTTTTTACAAAACGGACTGCCAGAACTAATGGAAGATGTTTAGTTGGAAACAAGAAGACAAATATGGTACCAGCATGATGGATGCCCTGCCCACTTCTCGCAGGTGGTTCGAAACTTCTTGGATGCTTCGTTTCCAAATCGTTGGATAGGACGGGGTAGTTTATTTTCGTGGCCGGCGCGCTCACCGGATTTGGCAGTCCTCGATTTTTACTTGTGGGGAAGACTAAAAGACCTTGTTTTTCAAACTCGTCCTACCACACGAGAAAACATGATTGAAATAATTCAAAATTCAATAACCAGCATTTCAAGAGCGGCAATTGAAGCTGCCGTTTTTAGTACTCGTCGAAAAATAAATCTTTGCATTTCTAAGGATGGAAGGCATTTTGAACATTTAGAAAGGCGTTAAGGTTCAGATTCTGTTAATTATTAGACTGTTGTGCTGCTAATTTTATTTGACTGTTATTATTATTATCTTCGTTGTTGGCCCGTTGGCCTTTAAACACGCTCCAAATTAATATGGTACGAAGAATTTTGACCAGTCCTAAGCCTGGGTAAAGTGTGAAGGAAGGTAAACATTGGGTTAATATTTTTTTATATACCTAATATACCATAATATACCTTTCTATACCCTATATACCATAATATACCTTTCTAGCCATGTAATAAAAGCTGTACCATTCCATTTGAAAAAACTGAACAAAACTACAAAAAAACTATTGTTGAATGTAACGCCACCTCGCGGTTTCATTTATAAACTAAATAATTTATCTCCCAGATTATCTGATTGTTCCAGCAATTGCCTTTTAAATGAATCCAAATTGAGGAAAATCGGTTTAGGTAAACGGACATTAGATGACTTTTTATCTAAATAGGTAAAACTCCCCCCACTTCTTTATTCGCGAAGTTACGACAAAATGTCATAAAACAAAGTTGTAGGAGACAGTTTGCTAATTATAACTGAGAATTTTTCTTACTCGGTTAACACTTGAAAATACACAAAAAAAAAGATTTGTAATAATGTTTAGCTGGTCACGCCCTCTTGCGGTCGTTTTAGAAGCTTAAACATATTTTTGGTGAATTTCTCATGATCATTTTTAGTACATTTTTTTCCCAAAGCTGTGGGATAAATAGTTTTCAAGATACGGCCGCGATCCATCCTTAATGGGACACCTGGTATATATGCTCACAGGAAATAATTTGGTAAGTCGAAAATCGCAACAGCAGGGCAGCACTTTTTTACTTTTGAACAATTCCTGTAAATCCATTTGAACAAATTACTAAGTTAATGAAATTTTTGGAATATTTTTCTTAAGTTTCCTGATTTTCTATCAGCTCTTAATAAGTTATTCGCCATACTTACAAATTATTCACCATACTTACTAAGTTATTCATCATCCTTTTTATAATAGTAATAAGTTTCTAAGTCATTTTCTGTTTCTTTTGTCAATTGTAGCCTTAATTCCATAAAAAAAAACTTGCATTTAAGAAAACTTTTTATTATAAAGTTATAGTAAACAAATGCATTACAAAAAGAAAAATGAATACAAATAAATTCGAAAAACATGAACAAATTAACAGGTAAGTAATTGTTATTTTTAAATAAATTAATCGTCAATTTTATCCTGGTCGATTTCAATCAAATTCTATATAGGTGAAACATCTAGACCGTTAGATGCTAGAGTAAAAGAACATAACCAAACCAAACCTTCTTAGAAATGGCGATTTTAATAAATCTAGAATTTATCAACACGCATGGAAATCGGAATATAAAATCAATTGGAATAATTCCAAAACGGTATTAAAAGAATCGGTAACAAAATGCAGATGATTAAAAGAAACCGCTATAATTGGTTTAAATAAAAATAACTGTATTGCTATGCCGTCGGTATATTTAAATTCAATATGGTTCTCGATTCTAAAGACAATTTAAAACGTTTAATTATTTCAATACACAATAATCACACAGCAAACCTCACCTATATAATTTTTTGGTAGTATCTCACTGTCAGCAAAAAATATTATTGTCAATGTAAGTATCGTTGACAATAATACAATGAAGTAAATTTAGACTCAGAAACAGAACTAGAGATATTGACAAGGGAAAAAGGCATCGTTAATCAAGGGTCAGAATTAATGCCTGATATTACTCTGGACGAAATAAAGCTGGAATTGAGGAAAACTAAAAACAACAAGGCCCCTGGAGAGGACTGCGTAGTTGCCGATGCAGTTAAGATAGGTGGTAACTGTTTACTCAAGAAAATAGCAAAACTTTTTAATCTCTGTCTTTTTAACAGCACCATACCAGATAGGTGGAACAACGCCATCGTGATCTTGATCCACAAGAAAGGAGATGCAGCCGAACTGGAAAACTATCGACCAATAAGCTTACTTAGTCACCTTTATAAACTCTTCACGAGAATTATTACTTCACGACTGGAAAACAAATTAGATTTTTACCAACCAATAGAACAGGCCGGGTTCCGCAGAAGATTTGGAACCAATGACCATCTTCAAAGCATCAAAACTGTGATCGAAAAATCAATGGAATACAATAGACCGCTTGTCATTGCCTTTGTGGACTTCCACAAGGCCTTTGACACCGTTGAGATAAGTGCAGTTTTAGACTCCTTACAAAAATGTCGTGTCGACTATCGTCGACTACGTTACAAACTAATATATAACATGTATAAAAATGCTACCATGATGGTAAAACTGCACGAAAACACCAACCCCATAAGAATCAGTAGAGGAGTACGACAGGGTGACACTATGTCACCCAAACTATTTATCACCGTTCTGGAATACGCCTTCGGGATGCTTGATGGAGCGGAAAGAGTTTAAATTTAGATGGCTTAAACCTGACAAATCTACGCTTCGCGGATGATATAGCTTTGTTGTCTGTCAACCTACAAGATATCAGGAAAATGCTGCAAGATCTCAAGGAAGTATGTGCTCAGATTGGGCTAAAGATTAATATATCAAAAACGAAGTTTATGGCGAATCTGGTCCCTAGTGGAAATATTAATATTGGTGATTGCGAGGTGGAGTTGGTGGATAGGTACACATATCTTGGTCAGGAAATACAGATCTCGAGAGACAACCAAACATGCGAATTAAAAAGAAGAATCACGCTCTCTTGGGCTGCATATGGCAGACTTTTAAGAGTAATCTCCCAATTTGTCTAAAAATAAAGGTTTTTAGTCAGTGCATTTGCCGGTTATGACCTACGGCACCGAAACTTTAATTCTGACAGTCACATCTGCTAAGAAGCTTAGAATAACAAAACGTAAGATGGAAAAATCGACGCTCGGTGTGTCACTTCGTGACCACGTTAGACATGAGGACTTACGAGAAAGAACGGGAGTCACGGATGTTATCTATCAGGTGGCTAACCTCAAATGGAATTGGACGATGGACAAGGGGGCTGCTCGAGTGGAGACCAAGAGCTGACAAAAGAAGCAGGGGAAGACCTCCCACGCGGTGGACGGACGATATCAAAAGAATAACCACAAACTGGATGCAAAGCGCTCAAGATAGAAGACGGTGGGCAGAAATGGGAGAGGCCTATATCCAGCAGTGGATGAGAGGGCTGATTGATGATGATGAAGTATCGTTGACATACACAAAAAATATATTTACTTTCTATCTTAGTATTATATATAGAAATTAATATAATTTTTTAGATTAATTTTGAAAACGGGGGGAGAAGACCTCCCAAAACGTTAATAAAGTTTGTATTTAGTTTAGAACATTTTTATATTTTTAAAATTTTGTTCGTTAGGCAAATTTATTACAGAAAAGAAGCAGTGAGAAATTTGTTTACGTTTGGTTTTTTGTTTTTTACCCAGTGATTCTTTATTTACATAACAGATATTTTTGATATTTTTTGAGTTTTAGATCGTGGTGAAAAACCCAAAAAAATGAAAAAAACACATTTCCTGTATAGGATTTCAATAGTATGAAAAATAAAACGAAGGTACGCTGTCCCACTTTAAAAGCCCATGCGCCGTCACTGTAATGTAGTGAATAGTGCATTTAAATCGCTTAACTTTATACTACGTAATTTTAGATCGTTTGATAATTGTGGTGCTCTAATGAGTTTGTTCTATGCTTATGTTAGATTTAAAATGTGGTGTGGAGACCATATTATAAAAACCATAAGAAACATTTGGAGGATGTACACGACGATTTTTAAAGTTTCTTTACTTTAAATCTTTTGGCGTTTACCCGGGAAGAGGTTTTGATTATCATTAGTTGCAGATTATGGATACTTTAGAATCTTTGGAGTTAAGAAGATGTTATCTACCATTCTGTGAAATTTTTATGTAAATTGTTGCATAACAAAATTGATAGTCCATGCTTGCTCGGTCAGTTGAACTTTTAGATAGTGAGGGAGCAGACTAGACTTGCGTTGCCATTTTTTTTTTATCTGGTTTTGAGCAGTGTCGCCATTAAATCATCATTAAACTTTATGTGCCCTATTTTTTCCTACCGGTGATGTAAGGAAAAATCTTGATCAAAGTATCACTACCAGACCTATAAGACAACGTTTACAACAGAAGAACCTATACCGTAAAGTATCCAGGAAAATTTTTCGCCAAAAAAGAATTCAACAACAATTATTATTACAAAAATAAAATTTTACTTACAGTAGCGGCGGTTCGGGGGGTAAAAAACAGGTGGGGCACGTATAACTAAATTTGGGAATGGGGATACAGAAATGCGTCGCATCAAAAATTTCTTTGATTTCATAGTATCATCCACACACTTTGCTGTATAGAAATACGAGTGTAGCTAACATCAAATTTTCATTTCATTTATTAATTTTTTAGGTAGGGCACGTGCTCACGTGCCCTTTTGGGCCAACCGCCACTGACTCATACTTACATACTGAGGTGTTTTGACTAATAATATTAATTTTTTCGCAAAATTTGAGCATTACTTTTTCCATCTTTCTGCGCAAAAAATCTTTTGCTTTTTTTGATGCCAACCATTTATCAAGGCAAATTTTCACTTCTTCGTAAGAATGTAACAATATAGTTCTTTGTAATATGTAATAATATTGTAAGAATATTGTTCTAAGAAAGTCCGTGCTGTATCGATCGAAATAAGTGGTACTCCGAAGGGGCTAAGTCTGGTCAATCGACGGGTGGGGTAGGACGTCTCATTTAAGGCTTTCCAAATAGTTTTTTACCACTTTTTGCAACATGGAACCGAGCATTGTCATGTTAAAAAATTACTTCATCGTGTCTTTGGGCGTATTCTCGTCGTTTTTCCTTCAATGCTTGGTTCAATTTTATCCATTTTTGTCGGTATCGATTGCTAGTAATCATTTCACCAAGTTTCAGTAGTTCGTAGTAGATAACTGGCATACTCTCCGAACCAAATATACAGCAATGCCTTCTTTATATATATATATATATATATATATATATATATATATATATATATATATATATATATATATATATATATATATATATACACACACAATAATATATATAATATATATATATATATATATATATATATATATATATATATATATATATTGTGCATTGGTTGTGATGTTGAAGGCTGGCCTGGGTCTGCCCAAGATTTTTTGTATTTTGGGTTGTTAATATAGATTCACTTTTCATCACCTGTCACAACTCCATGCAATTTTTTTTTTTTTTTAATCTGGCAAACAAAATTTCACAAGCTGTTTTTTGCCTTTCAGTGTATCTTTTCTTCAGTTCATATGGAATTCATTTTCCTTTCTTCTGGGTCTTTTCCATACGTGTAGAGGTTCGGAAATGGTGAATTGGGCATACATTCACTGCTTCAGTCAATTGTTTTAACGTATCAATTGCGTCTTCCAATAATGTTTGCAAATCTGCATTTTAAATTTTTTTAGGTGTCCTGGACGTTCCTTGCTTTTTATATCAAAATCATCACTTTTAAAGCGTTTAAACCATCGCTCGCAAGTTTTTTGGGTTAGAACATGTTCACCATAAACTTCAACCAACAATCGATAACTTTCAGCAGCGGTTTTCTTCAAATGAAAGATTATTAAACGTCCCCGCAAAACGTCTTTTTCTGATACACATTAAACGCTATTTTTAACAATTACAATTTATTACAATTATTAAAATTACAAGTATCGTTGACATACACAAAAAAATAAATTTACTTTCACTCGTTACTTTATATATTGCAAATTAATATAATTTATTTTTTAGTTTAGTTTTGAAAACGGGGGGAGAGTACCCTCCGAAACGTTAACGTTAAAAGTTTGTTAATTTTTTTATAACATTTTTATAACTTTAAAATTTTGTTCTTTAGGCAAATTTATTACAAAAAAGAATCACTGAGAAATTTGTCTCCGTTTGGTTTTTTGTTTTTACCCAGTAATTCTTTCTTTAAATAAGAACAGGTATTTTTGATATTTTTTGAGTTTTAGATAGTGACGAAAAAACCCAAAAAAAATTAAACACTATGAAAAACTATGTTTTTTTGCACAGTGACAATTAATAACAAACTGACTATTGATGGTACATGTTTAGCCTCCAAAACGCCATAGACGACATTAGTCTATATCAACAAATGTATTAGTAACGCCATCCTTTATCAAAATCGACATTATTAACCGAAACACCTTTAATAATATAATTCACAACAAGAAGATATATGAATAAAATAGGGTTGTTAATTTGAATAGATCGTCATCTTGAGCAACATATTTATTCATCTTCCGAGACTTTGGCAGTGTCGAATTTATCAAAAAAATATTTTTATCAGATGTTATTTTTAACTTCTTGGAGATAGCGGATCTTGGCTTTTTACAATTTTCCAAATGTTGTTTTGTCGTTTTAGTATTTTTTATGCTGCTTTCCTCTAGATCATTATTTGTTTCTTTATTACTTGTACCGAAATTCATGCTGGCGGTTCTTGTTCACTGTCATCCTCGGCCTTTTCATCATCCTTTTTTTTTGAACAGCCTTTCACAAGACCTTCTAATTCCTCGATGGTACTTAATATTATTCTTCTATGTAATCATTCCGTTTCGGTCATATCGTTAAATCCTTATCCACCTATTTACCGGGCATATTCATGATAAATAAATATGAGTGAAAGTAAAAAAAAAATATTCTGTTTTAGGGTTCTTTGTGGATTTTTGTAAAGATGCATAGCATGCACACTTAAAAAAAAAAGATTATAAAAAAAGTTCTCTTGTTTCTGTGGTAACCCAATATTTCAGAATTTTTTTTCTTATAAATTACTTTATTTTTCCTTGTAAACGTATTTGAAATGACCACATTCGGTCACTCTACATAAAATAAACTAAGTTTCTAAGTGAATGACCGAAAACATACCTGAACAATAAACATAAAATATTAAGGGATTTCATGAAATTAAACCATATAACCATTAAAAAATCCTTTAATGAAATAATAAAAATAAGGACTAGTACGAAACTTTAGAAAAAATATCATGTACGATCCCATTAATGCAGACCTAAATATGGTAATGTCTTTCAGGTATAAATTAGAATAAATATTGAAAAAATCCATTTTAATTTACTATAATTGCATCAAACTCCTAAACAAAACAATACGATGCTATAAAAGTTTATAGTTTTATTTTATACCTACAATTACTTGTGTTCAAATATTTCCCAAACCTTTATGTATTTAAACTATATTGTATCCGAATTAGTTAACGAAATTGATAAGATTTCTAATGGCTTTATCGGCAATTTACGATAAACGAAAATATTTATAATATGACCAGGCAAAATATTACTTTACTGGTATACAGATAAAGTAAAACATAGACAGTTTCCGTTGCGGTTTGAACACATTTTAAATTTTTAAAATAACGTTTATTGACATAAATATGTTATATTAGGGTGTCTGTTTTTTTTTACCAAATCGATTTGATTTTTTTTAAACAGTGCCCCTATATTTTTAGTTTATTCCCTAAAAATAAAATATCAAACCAAAAAATGTTCTTAATATTAATATTAGACCTTACCGAAACACCATAAATTTTACACGTTACATGGGATTTTTTATTTGTACATTTTTTTTCCTTGAACAAGCAAATATATAGCAATATATAATCAACATTTTTGTCAAGAAACATCGAAGCAAGAACATCGAACAAGAAAAGAAACATCGAAGCTAATTAGACAAACTAAAAGAAAATATCAAAAAAAATCAACTTAATGAAATAGAAAAAGATTTCCAAAAAAAATCACCCGAAACTTTTACAAAACATTTAAAACTAAATTAACAGGCTATCAACCCCAAAGTATTTGCTTCCAAAAGGAAAACGGACAATTAGCTCTAAATAACCAAGACAATTGCAAATAACTTGCGAAATATTTCGAACAAATACTAAACTGTCCTGAGCCCTTAAACAAATTAGCAACACTAAACCCTAAACAAACAAACCCTGATTCATTGCCACCGAATGAAGATGAAATAATTAGGCAAATCAAGCGGCTTTAAAATTAACAAAACTTCTGGTGAAGATGGAATCACAGCTGAACTTTTAAAATCAACTGGTCCAGGTACAATCAAGGAAATAACCAAAATTCTACAAGAAGTTTGGCGAACCAAACGGATTCTGGAAGATTGGAAAGATGCTGTAATCCATCCACTACACAAGAAAGGAGAAAGAACAGATGTAAACAACTATAGAGGGAAATCTCTTCTCCCACTTAGTTACAAGATTCTATCTCAATGTCTACTAGACAGAGCACAGGGACAGTTAGAATCTAAAATTGGTGAATATCAAGCAGGTTTTCGACCGGGCAGATCCTGCCCTGAACAGATTCTAAATCTAAAGTTGATCCTAAGACATCAAGAACTGTACAACAAAAATCTCGTCTGTACATTTATGTATTTCAAAAAAGCATATGATTCTATTGACCGCGAATCTTTATTTCGAATCTTGAGAGAACAAGGACTAGATCTGAAAACGCTGGTAATTATTAAAGCAACATTAACTAACACAAGATCAAAAGTTAAATTCATTGATGACATCTTAGAGCCCTTCGAAATTAAAACTGGAGTGAGACAAGGGGATGGACTCTTGCCACTCTTATTTAACTGTGTTCTAGAAAAAGTAATACAGGAGTAGCGTGAAAAAAAGTCGGTCCTGAATATTGACCAGCCCATTAAACTGAGGAGAACCAACATCAAAATTGATTGTCTGGCGTTTGCTGATGATCTAGCAATTTTGGCTCAAGATGTATTAACGACACAGAAACAGAATGAAACCCTAAAAGAAACAGCAGAGAGGTAGGACTCCAAATTTCCTTTGAAAAGACACAATACATGATTTGCAACAGACTAAGAACACCATTTCTAAAAACAAAATATGGTAACATAAGACGAGTCTCTCAATTTAAATATTTGGGTGAAATAATCATGGAAAATGGGTTGGAAAAAGCGGCCAATAAGAGTAGATGTCAAAAAATGGAAACGGCATTGAAACTTACACAAAATATTTACAACAAAAATGCCTATATAAAAACACAAAACTGAGACATTACAATACAGTTATTAAGGCAGAATGTCTATATGGGGCAGAAACGCTCATTTTGAATAGAAAGAGAGACATCGAGGACACAACAAATAAATAGCACAACATACCGACTTCGAGAAAACCAAGAAATCAAACAATTCACAGATATACATAGCGATATGAGAAAAAGAAGACTTAAGTTTTATGAACACATAAAACGGAATAGATTGCTGAAGATTCACGTTTGGAAGATTGGCCAGAGAGAAAAATATAGGAAGACTGGAACAACTTGGTCTGACCAAAGGAAAAAAGCTCATAGCGAAAAAATGAAATTAGTATGGGCGCAAAGGAAGGCTAACAACAAACGCATCTAATTATACTTCGCGTGGTCCACTTGGGCCCATACGCGAATAAAAATAAACATTTTTGTAGGGAATTAAATGCTCTACAAAAAAGCTCTCTTATCAATTTACGATAAAATTACCTTTTCAAAAACAATTCAAAGTTAAAATTAAGTTCATGGTCAATTTTACTTTTTTTTTATTTTCGCTACGAAATTATGGGTTAAAAGAAAAATAATCATATAAAATCAATCATCAATTGGGTGTCCGTTATTAACCAAGTTGATTTTTATCAACAGACCTCCCTAAATTTTCAGCTTATATCCTAAAAAAAATAAAACATTAAAAAAAGTTTTTTACACATTTATATATACAGTGTAATTTTTTTTAAACCTGACAAAGGCTAACTTTTTATTTGTAGTGAGACTAGTACTAGCAATATCTAATATATATTTTGTAGGGAATTGAACGTTCTACAAAAAAGCTCCCTTACCATAAATAAAGCTAATTTACGATTATAACTTTCAAAAGTTATTCAAGGTTAAAATTGAGTTCATGGTCAATTTTACGATTTTTTTATTTTCGCTACGAAATTATTACTTCAAAGGAAGGAAAATGTCGTCAATAGGGGGTCCATTATTAACCAAGTTGATTTTTATCAACAGATCTTTCTAAATTTTCAGCTTATGTCCAGGAAAAATATATCAGATATACAGTGTAATTTGTATATACAGTGTAATTTTTTTAAAACGTGACATAGCCTAACTTTTTTATTTGAAGTGATAGACTAATAGTTCCAAATGCAAATTTGTAAGAAATAGCTTGACTAAGAAAAATTTACAATTAATGCTTTCCGGTGTTGCCAGATTTCTTCAGTAGCTACTAAAACATTTTTGTTAATGGCAACATAGTATTCTTTTAAAATAATTTCACAAATCTTAAAATTCGAAATAAAAAATGTTATGTAAAATTTCTTAATTGGAGTAGCCCTTTTAGAACAATTAGAAAAAACAACTAAAACAATCTGCAGTCGGCAGAAACTAAAAGAAACTAATATAGCAATAGTAGGCCTTGGATGTTAAAAAAAATTATATTTTAAAAGCAGCAATCATTATTGTGCTGTCTTTGTGTTATTTGAGAGCTGTTGTATTTGAATGTGTATAAAAATAACGTTTTAATTCAGTTGCTAAGATGAATCAGTTATTTAATCAGGAAGAGAAAGTTGAAATAATTTTTCTTCATGTTGTTGTGTTGTAACTCCAAGCAAGACATCCCGAAAAATCTCTTCTAAATTCGGAGTTTTTAATAAATAATTTAGTAAAGCTAAAAGCAACTGGTAGTGCGAGCCTAAAGATCTGCAAAAGGCCCAAAAATGTTGTTACTGAAGACAATATTCTTCTTTGTCATGTGGAAAATCCTCACCAGTCAATGCATAAAATTGTCCAAGAGGTAGATTGTTTTCAGTTAAAGGTGTGGCGTCACTTTATAGAAAAAGAATTATGACCCATATAAAATGAGAAGCGTACAAGAATTGCATGATGATGATTGTGACAGAAGATTGGAATTTTGCGACAGGTTTTTGGGCAAGAAGCGTCAACAACCCAATTTCGAGAAGCACATTTTTATAGCGACGAAGCTACTTTCTATTTAAATGGCATGGTCAATAAACAAAATTAATAATAATAATAGTAATCAGCTCTACACACCTAGTGGCCATTTATTTCGATTTCATTCACTCTTCTTTTCCAACTTTCCTGGTCCAGAGCATCATTCCTCCAATCCCTCACTCCTACTTTCCTCAAATCATTTAGCACCTCATCCAGACGTTTCTTCCTCGGTCTCCCTCTTCTCCTCTTCCCCCTTCGCCCCTCATCAATCAGAATTCCCTTAACCCATTTCCCGCAGGACATCCTCGCTATGTGTCCCAGCTCTGTCTAGCTCGCTGCACTCTCACCACCTGACCAATGTTTGGTTTTTTTGTACAGTTCTATTTCTTTGTTTGTTCTTCTTCTAAATTCGTTCTGAACTTTAATTCCTCCACAAATTCTCCTTAATATTTTACGTTCCCAGACTTCCAGCTGCCGGTTGCGTTGGTGCAGCGGTAAGAGCGCCAGCTTTGCCGAATCCGCGCTGGAGCGATAACTGGTTCGATTCCAGCGCTCGGATGGTTATTTTTCTTCCTTCTGTCCGTTTATCTTTCCTAAATGTTTGTGATTGTTTCTAGGCAAGAGTGTAAAATCCGACTACGAATTACCCCTCAGTCACGCCAGTTAAAGTCTGGGTAAGGCCGGATGCCTTCTGAGAAGTGTTTTACGTTGGTCACTCGCCAGTCGGTAGGTTTCCTGATAGACTTATGGGTAGGCACATAACCAAGGGTTTATAGCCCGAGGGGGGTGCTGGCCTGGGTTTGTCGGAAGCTGATGACCGTGGTTCGGAACCCACGTTAAGCTGTAGGTCCAGTCGCTAAATAGCCTAGTTTCTGATGCGCCTCTAACCCAAACACTTTACTTTACTTTACTTCCAGCTTAATTTCTTCCTTCTTTGTCATCGTCCAAGTCTCGCACGCATAGGTAACCGTGGGTCTTAGTATTGATTGATGCACTCGTACTTTTACTGCTCTTGTTATATTATTCCTCCGGCTTTGCTTCCTTTCGCTAGTCGTTTCTCTATTTCCTTTTCTTCATCCCCTTTACATGTTAATGTTACTCCTAGATATTCAGTTTGTTCTACGTTCTCTATTGTATATTTCTTATTTCCTGCACAATCAATGACTAAATTAGGGGAGAGTCCTCTGGTGCTATCTTCCATTACGATATATTTGGTCTTGTTCTCGTTAATTGTTATGCCATATTCTCTTACCTTTCTTTTACAACCATCTTGAAAACCTTTTCTACTTCTTCCTTGGATCTCGCATGAATACAATGTCGTCGGCATAGGCCAAGCATTGGAGTCTGGTACCATTAACCCCTTGGTATTGATGCCACTCTCCCTCAGACTCCTCAGACATTACTCCATCGACTATAACTTTATTTACGGTTCTCTTGACCGTCATCTCCACCAACTTTCTCAACTTTTCCGGGACCCCCAACTGTCTCATTGATTGGAACGCCTTTTCCCTGCTAATAGAGTCATATGCTTCCCGATAATCTATAAACAGCAAATATAAGCTCCTATTTTGTTCATAAGTATTCTGTTGGATCTGTGTCATGATGAATGTTCGGTTATTGATATTCCTGCCCTAAACCCTCCTTGGTATTCCCCTACTTGTTCGTTATGGTATTTCTCTAGTCGATCTTTAATAATCTTGACCATCACTTTGTAGGTCACTTCTTGCTATGCAATTCCTCGGTAGTTATTACATTCCTCCTTAGCTCCTTTTTTTGTGAAGGGGTTATAATTTCTTTTTTTTCTGCAATCGCATCTTCTTCCATTTCATGTTCTCCCCAGTTCCATTCTTCACCAGTCTCATTTAGCGTCTCTGAAAAATATTGGGCAAACCGTTTCAATTTTCCATCTACATCTCCTACCAGAGATCCTTCTTGGGTTTTCAAATAATGGGGTCTCCTGGCGCTACTGCCTTTACTTTTTTTAACTTCCTGATAAAAATGTTTTATCTCTTTTTTAGCATATGATTCTTCTATTTCTTTTAATTCACGTTCTAAAAGTTCTTTTTTTTCCTGCTACAAATGGTCTTGGCTCCCTTTTGGAGGCGATCATATATTTCTTGGTTGCCTTCACCCCTTTCTTTCAGTAATCTCAGACGTGCTTTGTTTCTCTGCTCCAAAACTTGTTTACATTTTTGTCGAACCACCTATTTGATTGATTTTTTTGGGTTCTCCTAATATTTTTTCTGCTACTTCCTTTATAACTGTTTCAATGAATACCCATTCCTCCACTAAATGTTCTTTATTGGATTTGGAAAATGGATCCACTATGATAACCCAAATGGATCCACTATGATAACCCAAAGAAGATAAAAGTCCTACCCCACCCCCCGAATTCACCAGACGTTGCCCCTTCCGATTATTAGTTGTTCCGGAAGATGGCACATGGTCTGTTTGAGCAGCGTTTTACATCATGAAAGTACCAAAAATTGGGTCGATTTGTGGATAGCTTCAAAAAATGATGAATTCTTCCGACGTGGTATTCGAATGCTGCCAGAAAGATAGGAAAGAGTAGTGGCTAGTGCTTGACAATGCTTTGAATAAAACGTATTATTTCCGTTCTTTCACAATAAATTTCTAATTTTTGATAGAAAACTTCGGAAACTTATTTGTACACCTTTTATATTTGGATGTATAAAGTATATTTGGAATAAATTATTATTATTTAACGAATAAAATATAAATGAACTAATGAATATTCTGAAATCAATTTTTTGAAAAATAAATATCAACCATACATCAGCCCAAAAAATCGGGGTGTCGACAAAAATTATAGTAGTGTTTGCCGACCAAAATGACTTCAGTCTGTGCGTATTTAAATTCCATTTAAAACCAACATTGTTTCTGTGCGTTAATACAACGATATACTTTTTATTTAGGAAGAAGCAGCAACCCAATTAAAAATGTACTAGGACTTTTTCCGAACACATTAAAGTTAGGTTAGAATCGTGTCGGGCTTACATAGACTTAAATGATGAACATTTTGAATATTTAATATATTAAAACAATTTAATATAATTTTTCAATTTTAGTGAAAACTAGTACTTGAATTACATTAAATCGTTGGCTAAATTTATGAAAGTTATTTCCCTTAAATACTATATATATCTCATACACTTTATTTCAACTTAAATATTTCACAAGCAAGCTAAAGTTTAATATCATATAATTTTATTGCTGTTATCTATTATAGAATATTTAAAAAATATTTAGAGTATTTATTAAAATTATCAGGTTTTTGGTAACTATTTTCCACGAAACTAATAAATGCAATAGCATGCTAGGTTTAGTTTTCTTTTGTTAAAATTATTTTTTCATTGAAATAATATCTACAGAATAATCACGATCAGTTCCAACTATATTATATTAAATATAATTGTAAGATAAAATAAACTATATACATATAAATGTAGTTTAAAATATATTTAATTAATACAAATTCCCTATGAGATTTAAAAAAACTCAAATAAATTAATCTAACCTCATTAGCAAGATAGTACATGTTTCCATTTTTCCATATTTTAAACATGTATGCTTTTAATTCAAAAACAACTACAATTTTTCAACTAATTCATTGTGTTTCATTAGATTAATCTATAAGGAACAACATTAATAGAAATTTCAGTCAGTGTTCTATAACACATAAAAAATTAAAACAAATCTAGAAAAGAATTTAAAAAAAACGAGAATAATCAACAATCAATGACGATAATTTTCAGTACATATTTAATACGAAACAGTAAAATTCATTATTTCACACTTTCACATTTTCGAAGAAAACGCTGGCAACGCTGTTCTACTGAAAGAAATGACCATATGACCATTTGTGATCCAGTAAGAGATGGGGATTGAGTGAACTTAAATTGAAATATCCTTAAATTCTTAAATTTAATATACTGTTTGATTTAAAATTTAAACAAGTCCAAGATCTAATACCCTATTTTATTAGTTATTTAGAGACACCCTGTAAAACAAAAGGAAGTAAACAAAAACATGTTTACATTATTTTATTTCACAGTCACTGTAAATATAAATTGTATTTCCCTAGTTTGTATAAATTTATGCATAACTACACGCTATAAACGCAGCTTTCTTCTCAATAATAAAATAATTGTTTTCTCGAACAAATCATCCAATTCCTACAGATTTCTATAATGCGTTAAGCTTGAGGCGCAAGCGTTCGATGGCGTTACCAAACACAAACCGATTTTTCGTTGTTGTATATCTGGTTGCCTGAAAAAACACTATTGACTTTTTAAATTAAATAAATTTGTTATATATTGAATGAATTAAAATAAAAGGAATTCTATATTGAAATTAGAAAACTTTTTTAAAAACAACAATTATAACGTTATTATTGTTTTCGTTCAACCATTTACGTGATATTCTCATTTATTTCATCTGAAAAATAACACTGTTTGTGCTTCCTTTCGTGTTGTTTTCGAAATTCGATGAAACATTTCTGGACCGTATTTTCCAATTTTCTCTAATCATATTACTTGGAAAAGTAGGATAATAACAAGCCATATTGCCAGGTAACTTTCTGATATTTTCATAAATTTTCTGTGACATACCGAAAAATCCAAAGCATTGTGTTATATTTGCTGCATACAGTCAATTTATCTACTTAAAATATGTAATATTATCGAATTATGAGATAATTCGGTTTTATTGACTTGCGATAAGATCAGACTGACAAAAAATAGGCGGCGTATGAATTCGGAGAGGTAGGGAGAAATTGTTAGTGTTGGCAATCCCGCAGAGTTCGAAGGCACGTGGTGGGGCTGTCAAGGAACATGGATGTCAACTGAATTTGTTTTGGGTCAGTTTCTTAACTGCCGTTCTCGGTGTTGTTCCTCTGTTGTTCTTTTTTTATTTGATTTTTCTTAAGTTTGTTACCCTAAACCCTATCATATCGCGTTAAAGACTATATCGTTACGTGACTGGACTGGAATTAAACGTTGTGGTGTTGTGATATTGAAACAATTTAAGTTGGACGAGCAACATAACCTCGAAGCTTCTACAAAACTGGACATTGACTTTTAAAATTGGACTGTTACTAGTGTTTGTTCGTGAAATAGTGTACGAAGATGATCACAGTCGACACATGAAAAAGGACCTTTGTAGTGAAATGTTTTGACGCGAACTTAACTAATTCTTTTCGTCGACCTACTTTTCTAAGTACTGTTATAATCGTCTCTGGGAAATTGCCATCATTAAAATTTCCCTTATAAATATTAAGAACGCTCCAATTACCATTCTTCTCACATAAAACTGGAATGAGGAAACATGTCAGTCTCATATTAACTGTTTAAACAAATAAAAAAGTGAGGAAAAGTACAGAGACATAACAGAAGGTAAAATGCGTTGTCATAAGAAAACCAAAGAAAGCGGCTTTTTCGAAGGTGATTCCACTGAGACTGAAATAATGACGAAAGCATTAAAAAGGACTAAAGTTTTTACTACTTCGGGTGATGGTAAAAGGATTATTGAATATTCACCGAGCGAAAACCAAACGCTTCTACGGCACTCAGATAATGAAGGTAAGTTTTTTAAGTAGTCCCCTGTTTAATAGAAAATCAACCCTCCATATAACCCAGTCATTGCACATGTTGTATTATAGTTCCCCTCCTATTTAGGGGTAACACGATTGAGCGTTCTTTGTTTAATGCATTCTAGGAAACAAGTTTTATCTTGCAGATAAAGTACGGTAAAAATATCGGTGCGATTTGCTTGAATATAATTATATTTGAGTTTCCAGGGCTATATTAGAATTTGTTCAAGGTCACCGGAATATGTATTCTTTATCAAACAAAAGTTTACTTTCCAAAAATCATTTTCATATTAGATTGGTGGATTTTGTTCTGATAAATTAATTTTTTTTTGTATGCAGGAGTGGGGAAATTTTAAATTGTAAACATGGCACTTAGGAGCATTTCAAAAGACTTTCGACTCCTGTATTGTCACCTCGGCCACGGTGGCCTCAATTTCAGAAATGGCCTTGTGATGTGTTCGTTTTGCTGTAATTTTAAGGTTTGGAGACACAAATTAGACACAGGCATCCTTATAGGCCTTTTTGATTCGTTTTCACTTGGATCTCACTCTTTTGAAATCATTTTTCACTCTTCTTTATTTTGCAACCTTTCTGAACGAACGGTTACGACATAGTCATTACATTTAATGCGATCGATGGTAAATCGAGCATAAACATTGAATTTTGTCTGCCTAATTTAGATGGCGTGCTTGGAATATTTTGGAGTAAATAATTGTGTCACTGTATATCTGTCCTTGTTTTAGCGTCAGTTAATTTATCGGTAGTACAACAAAGTAACATTGATATATTACAGATAAAAAATACTTTTAAAATATAAATTTGTGGATATGTGCTGATAGATATCGTTAAATTTCGTCTTTTTTATGTTTACATTTGGAAAAGTACGGGTTTTTCAACAAAGAGATTTTAAAGTTACTCCTATATATATATATATATATATATATATATATATATATATATATATATATATATATATATATATATATATATATATATATATATATATATATATATATATATATATATATATATATATATCGTGTTGACGTTTGAGAAACTGAGGAATTGCCATTATGATTTTAAATATTGTCAGTTCTTTTTTGTGAAACATTAACTCAAAGATATTTGATTTCTTTGATATCTGAAATACCAAATCCCTTTATATAACTTCTCGACGCACGTTTCGCTAACCTTGTTAGCATCATCAGGAGATGATTACATCTAATTCTAAAACTAATCTATGTTATGTTTATATGACTAATATATTCATATTTTGGTCAACGTTGAGTTGCATGTTGGGCAACACAGGATTTCTGACTTTTCTCATATCTAATGTGGACAATATGTTTTTTATTTGTGAATTTGAACAAGCTGGGCATAAAATCAACAGTGATTTTAAAATATGGCAATTTATGACCTTGGCTTAATTGGCAGTGTTTTTCCATTTCCTTCTATCATTTGCTTTTTCTCCCCATCTGCTGATTTTCTATCCATTGAAGTCTGTTGTATGTGATAGTAACTTTTTAGGTATCCTCTTTGATTTTACTTCTAGGTGGTCTACCCACTTTATTTGTTGGGTTCTTTTAACACGTACTATTTATACAACTTTCTTAATTTTTGATTAATTCTTCTGAACCACCCTCCTATGTTCTTTCCTCCAAATATATTTTTTATTATTTTTCTTTCCCATACTTTCAATTTTGTTTGCTCTGTTTTATTTAGCATCCAGGTTTCCCATGCATATGTAACGACGGGTTAAGTATGAATGCCTTAAAATCAGACTGGCTTAAAGTGAAAAACAGTGGGATGGTGCGAATGTGCCTATTTGTTAACCTTAAAAATAAACTTTTCCAAAAACGATAATGTTCACACGACGTACAATAAAGTTATCTTGAAAGTCTTATCCGTTTTTTATTATGAAATAAAATAATGATTTTTGTTTAACGAAAAATCTTTGATAATTTGATACTGTCGCATAATATGAACGTTTTACCTCTGTCGCTGAACCCTCATAGAGCCTACAATATCCAGATCTTTGTCCAAATCCCATTATTATTCACACCACCAAAAATCCGTCTGAGTATTATTCTTTTAATTACGGCAAGCCACTCTTTTGTTTTCTTTGTGAGGGTCCACATCCAGCAGCCGTAAGCAACTTCTGGCCGAATGAGTGTTTTATAGATTCTAACTTTCGTATTCCTTCGTACCAGCTGAGATCTTAGGACAGAGTGCATGATACAATTTCTGATAACCCCTGTGATGTTATTGTCGTCAAGTTTGCTTATTACTTGTCAATAGTTTTATGATATTTTTGTGTATATTAAGGTCAGTTTTCTGTGATTCTCTTACTAGATCCGTTAGTTTATTCTCTATATTTCGGATATTTGCATACGATAAGCAAAATTCCCCTCTGTCTATAATTTGATGTATAAAATTTAGAGTATTCACGTCAGTAAACAAAATCACAGGGAAAATAATATTCGAAGTCAGTTGGAATGTCAGGACGAGTGGTTTTCAAAAGTTCTTGCGCCGTTTTCAATTTTCACCGATCAGTCTAAAGGTTACCCGGTGTTTATTGATCCTTTTTGTTAAAAAAAAAGGTTAATGCCATCCCGGTAACTAAATTTAGATCGTTCGAAACGCATTTGCTCGATGTGCTTTTTATTGTTTTGATTTTGTACGTTGCGCGAACGCGTTGCTTCGCAATCGTTTTGGCAAACCGATAAGGTGTTTGTCGGCCATGAAATTTGCTTTGTTTTTTTATTTATTTGTTATCTGTCGAATTGGCAACGAGACGAAAGGTTATTCGTTATTTGGAGATAATGAAATTGGACCTTAACTGCCTGTAAAATCATGATAATGTTTGAATTAATTATTTTTTTTAGATAGTACCCTTCGATTTACTAAAGAATATTTCGACACCAAAATTAATTATTACTATGTTTATTTCAATTTTTTTTTAAGTTTGCGCGCATTTAAATTTGCTTTAAGACCATCTTTGAGATTTGAAAATTTCATGTTTCAAATCAAGCTTTGGTTGGAAAGCAAACTCTGGTCCTTCTAATTCTTAAAACCATGAGCTTTGGAGTTCAAATAAATTATTATATTTTTTAGGGTTCACCCAGTTTTCCGTAAAAACTATGGAAGATTTTTTGAAAAATTCAATGGCTGCCTAAACCTTAATCGAAGCAGTCCCACTTCTGTCGTCGTGACAATATTCTTTGTTCTTTCCTTAAGTCATGGTAATAATGTTGGTATCCATCTGGATCATCGAGACTGAACTTTTTCTGCTCGTTAAAAATAACTTTTTGCCTTGACATGTTGCGCTGAGCGAATACCGAGCGAGCTGTCTTGTGATAGGGGTAAGCGGTGGTTGTTTTTTATTTATTTTTTGCTTTGAATCCACGATTTTTTCCTGAGCCGACGTTGGACATTTGTTGGAACGCCTGTTTCCTGCAAGATTTTATTTTGCTTATGAGCTTTTTATTTATCGGGAGATCCTAGCAGACAGTCCGGCAGCTCTTTATTGCTTCTCATTTAATATTAACCAGTGAGCACGTGTGGCATTTTGCAACGGACGCCAGCAATTTTACCCTATCCTGCAAGATGGCTCGCGCAGATGGAGCATAATTTGAAGCGATTTTCAAAATGTAATTGCTTGCGGTCATCCAGAATTCTTCGTTTTGCTATAGTTTTCACTTTTATTGACAAAATGGGCGATTACTAAGGCTGTACGTGAAATCTTACTGCCAATTTCACTATAGGAAAATTCCTTCTTTTTCATTACAAGACTTCTTCGTTTTTCTTGCTCACCAAGTTTCACACCAAGATCCATAGTTAAAACAAAACTCAAAAACCTACTAAACACTTTGAAAGTTAGTTTATTGGTGGAAAAAGTATACAATCGCTATACAAAAAAGTATACAAAAGTCAACAATAACAGGCTATTCGTAGAAAAATATTTATTTTACATGAATTAAGATTTGACGCAGATTCCATATAAAGTTTAGAATGGGAATAGTAGTAAATGTTTATAATTTAAAATTTTTTATAGAATAAATAATTTGTATTAATTCACTGTCTCTATCTTTTTGTCGGACAGAGTATAAAGTCATTCTTATAATCATCGTATATATATATATATATATATATATATATATATATATATATATATATATATATATATATATATATATATATATATATATATATATATTGAATCGCGGTGGTTTTTAACCGCATGATTTTGTGGGCCAAGAAAACTAATACAAGCGGTCGCACGTGCGGTTTTTTCCCGGAATCTTTTATTTTAATAACATGGTTAATCGAATTTATCCAACTTTCTTTGGGAATACTATCTATAACCTTCCTAATTAATGTTGCAGCACTTACACTTAGAGTCGGATAAATGTTTTAAGCTCTAACATTAGATTGTACCTGATGCCACATATGCTCAATTCTATTAAAAATACAGTAATATGGGGGAGGGCGTCAAACCGTATGTCCTATATCGGCAGCAACAGTATCACATCCATATTCCTTTTTAATATTAAATGTCCTTAATATTTGTAGATCGCATTTTTTTACTAGCATTGTCCATTACAATTACGCTTTCCTTAGGCACATTTGGCAAAAGGCTATTTATAAACCAATCTGCAAAAAGTTCTCCTGTGGTGTTGTCATGGTATGGTTGTCCAAAGATGAATGTTTAATATTTTTGGAGGACAACCGTAAACAATTTGGAACCCATCCATCTTCGGAACCAGCATGGAAAATTGTAATTATTTTTTCCTTGTTTGGGGCTTTGGTTTGTCATTTTCTTGATGTATCTATCCATCCTTTTGCTGGCGTCTCATGAGTATCAAACCATGTTTTATCAAGGTCGATAATGGGAAGATTTTCTAATCTGTATTTTTTTATAAAGTTTAAGTAGTCACACCGCCATCGTTGCAATCGTTGTGATTCTATTAATATTTGTCTTTTATTAATGGTCCGATATGCAAAACCCATTAGAGATAATATTCTCCGAAGGCTAGTTCTGCTGCAAACAATGTTAGTTTCATCTTTCCTTAGTCGCTGTTACAATGACATTTTCGTTAATGAAGCCGTTTCTGCTGGGGCTGCATTTAAATTAAGCCCCCTACTTAATAACAAACATACACATTTTTACAATTTGCTTAACATCGGATGATAAATGTTTTCTTTTAAAATTAGCACTACCGGAGGCACAATGATCATTATTTTACCAAGAACGCCACATTCTTAGCACATTTAGGTTAGTAAAAATATAATCGAAATTATAGAACTGCACTGTTTAAGAAAATAATGCGAACTAAACTAAAATATTTCAAAACTACTTAAACCAGATATAAAATTCATTTTATCTTTTTACCTGTTATTTTATTAAGGCCGGCCCTGTTTACGTTTTTGGCAACTTTGCCGGGTTTCGTTACGACAGGGGTTCGGCAGCCATTCGGCCAACGATATATCTTGAACCGTGTACAATAAACGTGTATTTTCTATATAAAATTTCCGGTTTAATATTTACATTCCTGGTATGCTCGCTTTTAAAAATACTTTTATTTATAAATACTCAATAAATTTATTCTGGAAAATTGATATTATTTATATAATATTTTAAAGTAAAAGGTGTTCGTTATGAACATCATATAAAAATAGATGACCGAAAATTGTTGTGGTAACATTTAAACGGTATTAAGTCTGATATTCGGGAGATTTACCAATTATGTTTTAACGCATATATTTGCTCAAGGTTTTTCGCAAGGTAATTCGTCGTTGAAAAGCCCCGTTTACAGCAGGACATACCAGGACTTCTCCATAACGTCTACGTCACTCGACCGAACGGGATGAAAGTTACGAAAGCGCGTCACTTTTATCTTCGTGTGGCGAAGGTGGGTGTGCCAAAGAGCTGCTGACACGACGTGCACGCGGTGGTCCGTTGGTTGGCAGCCTCTCTCGCGGCCCATGACCTAACATTGGCACACTTATCGTAGTTATTTCGCGATATGTACACACATACACAGACAGCAGCAGCAGCCACCGTCGGCTATTACGTCAACGGTTATTGTTTGTGCGTATTTTTACAAACGCTTTAGACGTCATCGGAATGGCGGTGATGTGATCGACGTCTACGTATGCATGCATCGTGATGCTGTTTGCCTCTGATAACGGACACAATTTCTTGTTTTTCTTCGGTCTTGTCCTACATTAGCGCCCTTTTTATTAGAGAAATATTTTATTGAAATAAAATATGTGAGAAAATATCACTTTAACAATACAGGCTTGACCTTGGAATTATTTATATGCACTCTAATTAATTTTAAATTATAAAAAAACCAGAAAGTTTAAACTTAAACATGCAGAAGAGCCTGTTCCTCGGAAAAGAACCAAAATCATACAAAATGTTCAAACTTACAACTTTGACAACGAAGAATTTGGATTTCTTAAATAAAGGACTCGATGGTGTATCTTATGATAAGTTTAAAATTACGAGATTTTTTACCCATCACCCACAATTGGGTTTTTGAGTAAAACCTCATTATTTTTTTTCTTTATTTTAAAACTTTATCACAAATAATATTGATAATTGATGCGAAATTTTTTTTTTTAATTTGTTACAACTAATTATAAATGAATTAAAATGTATAAAATTTAAAAAAATCACGTGACTACGAACGCGCCGCGATTGGCTATGTTTGTGACGTCAGAATACTAAAGTGTTTTCACGTCAGTACTGTCAACGGCTTCTATTCGTATATATATATACTGTCAAAATTATTGTAGGTTAATTATTGTTGATTACTAATTTGGTTCAGTAATGTGTGACAAAGGGTTCATAAAGGCTAATTTGATAGTTCCTACTCTCTACAACTTCCAGAAATGCTAATCTATCATTGTTCTCCAAGTTCATATGTACATGCTACGGTTTCGGATTTACCCTGTGAAATTAGATGCGGCTCTGTTGAAGACCTTGTAACATCAAATAAAGAATTGTTTTTGATTTCCTGTTTTCGAATTCTGTATGGTCATTTGAAGAATCAGCGAATTCAAGTCGGTCTGAACTCAGAGTCAAATATTGTGTTTGTTTTGGAACAGGAAGTTCATCACTATGTTCGACAGGTCGCAAAGCTGGTAAATTAGATACAAGCTGTGAATTGATGAAAATACTGCATATTGTAAAATATAAATTTGTATATTATAGATAGATAAAGATTTATTTGTCCCAATTAAATGTACATTTGTAACTGCCATGTTGGCACGGAACATTATGAATCTAAAATAATAAATATAATAAACATAATAAATAATTCTTACAAGTATTTCTTTAGACTTTTATTTGCTGCAATTTTGGACTTTAACCGGAAATTTAGAGGAAAACTGTTGTATATTTCTATAATCATAAAGTTAACATTTTTTTGAATATAACTAAAATTATATCTTGATGGTAAAAGATCTGACTTATGTCGTGTTCCATCCTCATGTTCATTTTGGAATGACCCAAAAAGTTCTTTGTTGTTATATACAAACATAAAAGAATCATGAATGTACATGCTTACCAAAGTGAAAATCCTTTTTTTTTTAACAAATATATCCCTATAACTATCATTATAACTCAATTTAAAAATTGCTCGAATCGAAACTGAAATATTCTATGAATATCAGGTGAGTTTCTTCAAAAAATCAATCCGTATCCTATCCTAGACCGAACGAATGCGTAATACGCCGAAATTGCTGCATCTATCCCTACATTTTTGGAAATAACTCTCAAGGCATACGAATATCTTGATATATCTAAAGCAAGTTTTTCAATATGGGCCCTCCAATGCAATCACTAATCCAAGTACTGAGGCACATTCTGTCGTTTTAAATACACTGTTGTTGTAAACAAAATTGAGGTTATTACTTTTACGATTTTCAAAAAGAATGCACTGTGTTTTTGATGCATTCAAAATGAGATCGTGAGCAGAAAAATACTGATCAAGAACCTCGCACGCCCTATATAACTTGCCCGTACATCCTCAATGCTCCCCTCACTAAATAGAAGGTTCATATCATCTGCATATATAACTGTTGGTTCACTCAACACATTAGTGATATCATTAATATATAATACAAACAACAATGGACCGAACCGAACCCTGCGGAATACCCTTGGTAACATGTACCCTCTCTGAGAGAAAGGCCCTGCCATCAATATCCCTTATTAATACCTGTTGCGTACGATTTTTCAAATACGATTTAATCAGTTTTAAAGCATTGCTTCTTATGCCATAGTTACTCAATTTGGTATATAGTACTTCATGGTTAACACTATCAAAACCTTTAGACAAATCAATGCACATTGTCATCGTGGTTCTTTTAGCATTTAATGAATTGGATATATACGTGATTGCCAGAAAAATTGATCTAGTTAGTTAGTTATCTAGTTATCTAGTTAGTAGTTAATTTTCTTTTTCTAAAACCATTTTGATTATCACTAATTATATAGTACTTTGCTAAAAATCCCATCAATCTTTTATAAAATGCCTTCTCTAATATTTTATTAACTTTGTTTAGTAATGCTATAGATCTGTAATATTTTCTTCATCTGATTTGCCCTTTTTGTATATTGATTTTATAAGCGCATTTTTGAATAAATCAGGACATGCACCACTGGAAAAACAGAGGTTCACAATAAAAGATAATGGTCTAGATATATAGTTTGCAATCTCTTTAATTATTTGTGTTGGAAGATTGTCACCCCCGACTGATTTTTTATTCTTTAATTCCTTTATTATTTTCGAAACCTCATGCCAATCCGTAGGTGCCAAATATATTGTCCGAGCCACCGAGGAAACTGAAGTATTGCAGGCTGTAATCGGGCTCATATCCAAACATGAACCAACAAAATAATTATAACGGTCTTAATAGGATCGCCATATTTCGAAGCAAAGCACTCCAATATACACTTATTTTGCTTACTTCCTGTTATTTTTTTTACCAATTTCCAAGTAGCAGCCACTTTATTTTCAGATCTAGATATAAATTCTGTATTCGACATTTTTTTTGCTTTCCCAATTACTTGTTTCAGTATGTTACAGCTTGTTTTATAATATCGTTTAAAAATTTGTCCCTTTATTGTTCTGTAATGGAGCACACGGTTATTATTGCAAGCCACTCGTATATCTCGCGTGATCCAACAATTAGTGGTTTTAGTGCGTGGGAACTGTTTTAAAAACAAAATAGGTATTAAACATGCATTATGTGCTTCATTACTTGTTACTATCTGTACAGATACTATTATCTGTGATAGATAATAGTACAGATACTA
Organism: Cosmopolites sordidus; assembly: GCA_031761425.1. Classification (NCBI taxonomy): domain Eukaryota; kingdom Metazoa; phylum Arthropoda; class Insecta; order Coleoptera; family Curculionidae; genus Cosmopolites; species Cosmopolites sordidus. The sequence continues at coordinate 1,331,095 of JARFXV010000947.1, read as the reverse complement.
ATATCTATCAAACTGGCAGATTCATTAGTTTCACGAGTTGCTTCAAAAATAGATTGACACAAATTATAACTAAAAGTAAAGTGTTTGGGTTAGAGGCGCATCAGCAACTAGGCTATTTAGCGACTGGACCTACAGCTTAACGTGGGTTCCGAACCACGGTCATCAGCTTCCGACAAACCCAGGCCAGCACCCCCCTCGGGCTATAAACCCTTGGTTATGTGCCTACCCATAAGTCTATCAGGAAACCTACCGACTGGCGAGTGACCAACGTAGAACACTTCTCAGAAGGCATCCGGCCTTACCCAGCCTTTAACTGGCGTGACTGAGGGGTAAAATTCGTAGTCGGATTTTACACTCTTGCCTAGAAACAATCACAAACATTTAGGAAAGATAAACGGACAGAAGAAAGAAAAATAACCATCCGAGCGCTGGAATCGAACCAGCTATCGCTCCAGCGCGGATTCGGCAAAGCAGGCGCTCTTACCGCCGCACCAACGCGACCGGCAATTATAACTATAAAATATATCTAAGAGTTTCTTTACACGGCAGTTATGCTTATCAAAAAAATTTAAATTAAAATCCCCCGCAACAATGACACCATATTTAGAGTAATGTATATACAGACAATATAGAAAATCTATGAGCGAGAGATATGAGAGAGCAAAAATTGCAAGTCACAAATATAATCGAGATATTTACCACTAGACACCAAATCACTTTTTTAAACTTTTCAACTCGTGTTTCGCTAACCACGTTAGCATCATCAGGAGATGATTCAATCTCATCTCACAGATACTGTGTTTTCTGTGTTATTGTAAAAAGTGACAATTAAGACAAAAAAAAAGGCTAATTTTAAAAACGCTTGTAATAATTTTTTTTTTTTTTGATCCAGAGACGTCAATCAATTTTTAACTAGCCCTTACTAGCCATTCTCGCATCGTCATAGTATAGGTCATTGTGCGCGAGCAAGTAAACGCACTTGTGCAAAAGGCTGTCCGTTTCATCGGCGGCAGAGTTCGTTGAACAATCTTTTACAGTTTATTCATCTCGGAGGTCCTTAAACGGCCTTGAAAGTTCCGCTAGGAGCCGCCAGTCCTGCCGAGAATCGAGCGCGACCATAGAGGCACTTCGCGCAGCCAAATTTCTAGCTTCGAGATGCCGTTAGAATTTTTAGCAGTTTGTGGTGAATGTTTGAAAGATGAGTCTAGAAAAAAAATATTCCAATCTTTCGATTAAAAAAAAACAAACTGACGGTTCTTTTGCGATATACAACTCTGTGATGACGGTCGATTCGGGAAATTCCCGGAGAATTTTTATTAATTTGTTAGTATTTGTCTTTCTGGTAATTTTTAATACCTTTAGTATAAACAATTTGTCTTACTCTGTAAAATATGCGGTTGTATCACCTTTGATTTCATCATTTGAAGTGAATCTTCACTCAGCGTATCATTTATTCAGAATTTGGGAAGAGAAACTAATTGCTGGAGATCAAATCTAGTGAATACGGCGCATGTTGCAGCATTTCGCAACAACACGACATGTGTGTATAGACACATTGTCGTGGTAAAAGAACACTTTCTTTTTGGTCAGATATGGACTGTTAGCTTGATTGAAACCCTCGAACTAGTCCAGCAATAAAGTGTAATACCATTTTTGCTTTCTTCGGTGCCTTTTTACCTTCTACCTCCCACTGTTACAAAGTAACATCTACTTAATGTCTGAATGATTGTGGCGTGTTCATATATTTTTTCCTTTATTTGGGTTTTTCGTCACTAAAACTCAAAAAATATCAAAAATACCTGTTTTTATTTAAAGAAAGAATCACTGGGTAAAAACAAAAAAACAAACGGAGACAAACAAACGGAGACAATTTTTGTAATAAATTTGTCTAACGAACAAAATTTTAAAGATATAAAAATGTTATAAAAAAATCTACAAACTTTTAACGTTAACGTTTCGGAGGATACTCTCCCCCCGTTTTCAAAACTAAACTAAAAAATAAATTATATTAATTTGTAATATATAAAGTAACGAGTGAAAGTAAATATATTTTTTTGTATATGTCAACGATACTTACATTGATAACAATAGATTTTCATGATAGTGACATAGTACCAAAAAATATATATAGGTAATGTTTACTGTGTGATTGTTTATTGTACTGATTGTGTATTCAAACATTTAAATGTGTTTAATTGTATTCTTTAGAATTGGGAACCATATTGAATATAAATCTACCGAAGGCATAGCAATACAGTTATTTTTATTTAAATTAATTATAGCGGTTTCTTTTAATCTTCTGTATTTTGTTACCGATTCTTTTAATACCGTTTTGGGATTATTCCATTTGATTTTATGACCCGATTCCCATGCGTGTTGACAAATTCTAGATTTATTAAAATCGCCCTTTCTAAGAAGGTTCTAACATCTCAACTCTAACATCTAACGGTCTAGATGTCTCACCTATATAGAATTTACCACATTCGCAGGGAATTTTATAAACTACATTTTTGTTATTTTGTTGTATATTGTTTGGTTTAGTCTTTGTTGATAGAGATCTAAGAGTATTTTTTGTTTTAAATGTCGTTCTTATGTTGTATTTATTTCCTACTCTTTTAATTTTGTCAGAAATACCGCGGATATAAGGAATTGTGAGGTTAATTGTTTGAGAGTTATTATTATTGTTATTATTAACTTGTCTGTTTTGTCTAGTATCAAAATTTTTAAACGATTTATCTATAAAATTTTTTGGATAATTGTTTTATATTAAAATGTCTTTTATGTGATTTGTTTCTTTTTGTAGTGTATCACTGTCGGTACAAACAAGTTTTGTTCTGTCATATAAACTTTTAATTACTCCTATTTTGACCGATTTTGAGTGATTTGAAAAGAAATTGAGATACCTATCTGTGCTTGTCGGTTTTCTGTAAACTGTAGTTTTTAATGTGTTGTTTTGTTTTATTATTAAAGTGTCGAGGAATGGCAATTTATTCTCCTTCTCCATCTCTAAAGTAAACTTAATTGTAGGCTCTCGAGAATGTATATCTTGTAAAAACATATTTAGATCGTCAATGCTATGTTGCCATATAGCAAAAATATCATCAACATACCTAAGCCATATTAATGGCTTTTTAAGAGATTTATTTAATATGTCATTCTCGAGTTCCCCCATAAAGATATTACTCACCAAAAGAGAAAGAGAAGAACCCATTGCCATTCCGAAATTTTGTTGATAATAATCACTTTCTAATTGAAAATATGTGGTTTTTAAGCACAGAGTTAATAATTCCAAAATTGTATTTATGTTTAGTTTAGTGCGGTCTTTTAATGTTGTTTCATGTTCTGATCTCTTTCTAACTATTAAGAGTTTTTTTATCAACTGGTACATTAGTATATAAACTCACCACCTCAAAACTAACCATTAAATTTTGGTTTGTAATTTTAATGTTCGAAATTTTATCTAAAAAATCTGAAGTATTTTTAATCTATGAATTTGTTCTACCCGAACGTCTACTCTTATAAAGTATCGAAGAAACCTAACTGAATCGCGTAGGTAGTGCTGTATATTTGCAAACGTACTAAAAAATCAGTTTATTAATTAAATATCCTAAGAGACTAGTTGGTTTTTTTAGTTCGGTGCAAAGTATAATCGTCAAGTTATCAAGTTATAATATAAATGTTGATAATATTCCGATTACGGTTCTGTCGTCTTGTTCGGAACGTGAATTACAACTTCCGTTAACTAGTGTCCCGTTTTTTCTCTTCTTAATGTTCGATTGTTCAATTTTCTACCGCTCATATTTAAAACAAAAGCCCCAGCTTTATTATTTTATTGGTTGGGTCAACGTATGAGCAACGTATGTACTTTTTTAGTTGCTTACAGACGGTCATTCGTGTTGTATAATATAAATATATTCTTTCCGGATTGTGAATTCTTAATAAGATTTCATTGAGTGTGTAATGAAAGACGTTTTTTGTTTAATTTCCACTTTATTATAAATAAAGTGAAAAATCAAACAAGGAAGGTGTCATGTTCAATATTGAATAATCTTATATATATATATATATATATATATATATATATATATATATATATATATATATATATATATATATATATATATATATATATATATTATTATTATTATTATTATTCACGTATGGGCCCTAGTGGACCACGCGAAGTTCAATTAGAGGCGTTTGTTGTCGTTAGCCTTCCTTTGCGCCCATACTAATTTCATTCTTTCGCTATGAGCTTTTTTCCTTTCATCAGACCTCGACGGAAAGAACTTGGTCAGACCAAGTTGTTCCAGTCTTCCTACATTTTTCTCTCTGGCCAACCTCCCAAACGTTAACCTTGTGTCTGAAACAGCCTCTATCCTGAATTTCACATTGTGTAATTTTTGCTGATCTTAGAGCCTCTTTAATTGCAGCAATCCAATTCATTATTTCTACTTTAGCTCTACTCCTATTTTGATAAAATTCGACTATTTGTCTAGTTAATCTACTCGGATTCATCCGTTTTATGTGTCCGTAAAACTTAAGTCATCTTTTTCTCATATCGCTATGTATATCAGTGTATTGTTTGATTTCTTGGTTTTCTCGAAGTCGGTATGTTGTGCCATTTATTTGTTTGGGGCAATAAGATTTTTCTTATGATTTTTCTTTCCTTCTTTTCAATGTCCTCGATGTCTCTCTTTCTATTCATAATGAGCGTTTCTGCCCCATTTAGACATGCTGGTTTAATAACTGTGTTGTAATGTCTCAATTTCGTGTTTTTAGATATGCATTTTTTGTTGTAAATATTTTGTGTAAGTCTTAATGCCATTTCCATTTTTTTTACATCTACCCGTATTGGCTGCTTTTTCCAAGCCATTTTCCATGATTATTTCACCTAAATATTTAAACTGAGAGACTCGTCTGATGCTACCATATTTTGTTTTTAGAAATGGTGTTCTTAGTCTGTTGCAGGTTATGTATAGTGTTTTTTCAAAGGAAATTTGGAGTGCTACCTTTTCTGCTGTTTCTTTTAGAATTTCAATCTGTTTTTGTGCCGTTAATATATCTTGAGTCAAAATTGCTAGATCATCAGCAAACGCCAGACAATCTATTTTGATGTTGGTTCTCCCAAGTTTAATGGGCTGGTCAATATTCAGGGCCGACTTTTTGTCACGCCACTCCTGTATTACTTTTTCTAGAACACAGTTAAATAAGAGTGGCGAGAGTCCATCCCCTTGTCTCACTCCAGTTTTAATTTCAAAGGGCTCTGAGATGTGTGTTAGTTAATTGTGTTAGTTAATGTTGCTTTAATAATTGCCACCGTTTTCAGATCTAGTCCTTGTTCTTTCAAAATTTGGAATAAAGATTCGCGGTCAATAGAATCATATGCTTTTTTGAAATCCACAAATCTACAGACGAGATTTTTATTGTACAGTTTTTGATGTCTTAGGATCAACTTTAGATTCAGGATCTGTTCAGGGCAGGATCTGCCCGGTCGAAACCCTGCTTGATGTTCACCAATTTTAGGTTCTAACTGTTCCTGTGCTCTGTCTAGTAGACATTGAGATAGAATCTTGTAACAAACTTGGAGAAGAGATATCCCTCTGTAGTTGTTTACATCCGTTCGATTCGCCAACCGGAATCCGTTCGGTTCGCCAAACTTCTTGTAGAATTTTGGTTATTTCCTTGATTGTACCTGGGCCAGCGAATTTCAAAATTTCAGCAGTGATTCCATCGGCACCAGAAGCTTTGTTATTTTTAAGTCGCTTGATTTGCCTAATTATTTCATCCTCATTCGGTGGTAATAAATCTGCATATTTATTATATATATATATATATATATATATATATATATATATATATATATATATATATATATATATATATATATAGATATAGACTATTACATATATTTATAGGAAATTGAACGGTCTTCAAAAAAAGTATCTTATAAATTTTTGATAAATATACTTTTTGAAAAGTTATCCGAGGCTAAAGTTGAATGCATAAGAAATTTTTCATTTTTTCAATTTTTCGATGAAGCTATCAATTTTATCGAAAAATATTATTCGACCTTTTTTGCAGATCATTTCATTTCCCATAAATTTTCGTTAATAAATTTTTCAAAATCCCGTTAAGGATCGTGAGTTATATTGAAACGTATTATCAAATTAAAATTCATAATAATATTCAATTCACATTACAATTTAAATAACTCACGATCCTTACAAAGTTTCGAAAAATGTATTAATGAACATTTATAGAAAATGGAATGATCTACAAAAAAGTTCTTATAACATTTTTCGATAAAATTGATAGTTTCGTCGAAAAATTGAAAAAATGTATGAATAACTTTTGAAAAAGTAAATTTATCGAAAATTTATAAGAGACCTTTTTTGAAGAACGTTCAATTTTCTACAAGGATATGTAATAGTCTATAATAATATGTAATATGTTTCTATGATAATCATGATGAGTTTTATAGTTTTACAGAGAATTTTCCCTATAATACTCTAAAACTTATCCTTTTTTTTCAAATAAATGCTCTATTGGGGCTACTGGTAGTTTTTTCTTCAAGCTTATTAAGATAACTGTATGGGGCGCTTCGGAAAAATACCGGTTTCTCTGTTTTGCATTTCTATAAAGGGGCCAGCGTTATTACTTGTTCCGCTCCAAAGTCTATCAGGCGTTGAAATCGTCTAGGGGGTCTAGCATGGGCCTGTACACATGCGGCGATCTCATGGAGAAGGGTTTGTTTTGCATGTGGTTTTTGAATGTCCGCGATTACACGGCACGACAGTGTTTTTATTCGTTAGATGGGATATTAGTTTGCTTTCATAAAATATTTTAGCATCAAGCAAAACTCTTAAAAAACTGGAAATTCCTTTTAAATTTAATAATACGCATCCCAAATATTTCTGTTTAAACTCCGTATCATATTGATTATATTGCCTCTAAGGCTCCACTCTTTTATACCTCTCGCAAAGTTCCCTGACGTCGATTTGTTTGGGTTGGATATATATTGGGGTTTTCTGTCAATTATTAAATTACTGTTTTGTTTACGTTTCAGTTTATTTACAAACCGTCCTCAGAACAACTCTACAATATACATCATTTTTATAAAAATACAAATTTCTATCTAAAAACCTTCCACTATATCTAATTAAACAATTAATTTCCCAAACTTTTTAAAAATGAAATGTGACATTTTTTTCCCAAATTTCAATTGACACATTTTTGACTTTGATATATTTAACAAATTTTTCATCTTTTCATTTTTTTTTTTTTTTTTGGGAACCGCATTAGCTGTGGTGTCTAAGGCGACAGTCTTACGATACGGCAGTTAATGTGGAGCGGGTTCAATTCCCGTTCTAGGCAAAAAAGAGTGTTTCTAAAAACAAAAAATTCTTGTGAATGTTTCTAGGTAAGAGTGTAAAATCTGACAAGGAATCACTCCTCAGTCACGCCAGTTCGAGGCTGGGTAAGGCCGGATGCCTTCTGAGAGGTGTTCTACGTTGGTCACTCGCCAGTCGGTAGGCTTCTCGAGATTCTTTCGGTTAAGCACAAAACCAAGGGGGGTGCTGACCGGGGTTTTCGGTAGCTAATGAGCGTGGTTCGGAATCCACGTTAAGCTGTAGGTCCAGTCGCTAAATAGCCTTTTCAGTTGCTAATGCACCTCTAACCCCAAAACTTTTTTTTTTTATTATAACCTAACAATTTTGAATTTTTCACATGTAATGTATTAGATGAAAAAAAAATAAAGAACATTTATTATTTAATGATGTCATTATATATACAACTGAAATTATCAGTATTATTTCTGAAATTAATGGTATTTTTTTTATATAAATCATTTCTTTCATATTTCTTTTTTTATATTGTTTTTAAAAATCTTAAAATTTTATGTTGTTAGAATTAAAGTTGTGGTCATTATCTATGGCAAGTTTTGAAAGGGCAGTTTGGTTCTAGGTTTTTAATGCTTTTTTTATGTTTATTTATTCTGTTTTTTAAATATTGTATAGTTAATTGTATAGGTAATTTAAACAATCGATTCTGTAAGTTAAGTTTGTTTGTTCCATTTTGGGTGTTTGTTTGTTGGGTGTTCCATTTTGGGTATATATATATATATATATATATATATATATATATATATATATATATATATGAAGGAGATAATATCTCAGTATAACTAATTTTTGATCGATTAAAAATTTTATATTAGGCGATCTGTTAATTCGTATGTTACAAGTTGGGTGTGTACAGCAACATTGTCACGAATAAAATGCGATGGCCTCGTGCAAAATTTTCGTTCTCTACGTGAGTAAAAACTTTGATGTATGCTCTACCTTGAAATGTATTCATTAATATAAACGTTCGTTGTTTATTATTAATAATTTTGAATAATATTAGTGATTCGATTTGTAACTGCTAACGTTTCGTGGCACGTACTTGTGATAAGGAATCATCAATATTTGCAAAAACTATACTGTTTACAAAAAAAAATATATTTCAAATATTATTTCGGGTGGAATTAAGCTTTATAAATATCATCGAAGAAGTGGAGGTTAACCTGACTGTTGTCGCTATACAGAGTGCACAATGGAAATTGTTACATGTCATTTTATGGTGGCTATCGTTAGAAGATGGGTTCGAGATTACTGAAAAAGATGACAGGGACGTCGTAAAAAAAACTATCATAATCTATAAAAGTTATAGGCAGTCTAAATATTACTCATACGAAACCTTTGTCAAGGACAGTTTGAACTGTGGTTTAAAAACAAGGAGAATTACCGAAAATTACCGGAGAAAATTTGAGTCCATTGAAAGAGCTTTAAGAATATTAGCGTTTAGCATAGAGCATTAAGAATATTAATAATAAATAAAACAATGTCAACTAACACAAGCTCAAAAGTTAAATTCATGGGTGACATCTCAGAGCCCTTCGAAATTAAAACTGTAGTGAGACAAGGGGAGGGGACTCTCGCCACTCTTATTTAACTGTGTTCTAGAAAAAGTAATACAGGAGTAGCGTGAAAAAAAGTCGGTCCTGAATATTGACCAGCCCATTAAACTGGGGAGAACCAACATCAAAATTGATTGTCTGGCGTTTGCTGATGGTCTCGCAATTTTGGCGCAAGATGTATTAACGGCACAGAAACAGATTGAAATCCTAAAGGAAACAGCAGAAAAGGTAGAACTCCAAATTTCCTTTGAAAAGACAAAATACATGACCTGCAACAGACTGAGAACACCATTTCTAAAAACAAAATATGGTTACAACAGACGAGTCTCTCAATTCAAATATTTGGGTGAAATAATCATGGAAAACGGGTTGGAAAAAGCGGCCAATAAGGGTAGATGTCAAAAAATGGAAACGGCATTGAGACTTACACAAAATATTTACAACAAAAAATGCCTATCTGAAAACACAAAACTGAGACATTACAACCCAGTTATTAAGCCAGTATGTCTATATGGAACAGAAACGCTTATTTTGAATAGAAAGAGAGACATCGAGGACATTAAAAAGAAGGAAAGAAAAATCATAAGAAAAATCATAGGCCCCAAACAAAGAAATACCACAACATTCCGACTTATGACGACGGTGAGCGAGGTGGATATCTCATATCACAATTTAATAATTATTAACGTTCGAATTATTGGCCGATTATTTTCAACAAACAAGGTGACTATTCTAGTTCGCTGGGTACCTCTGTGTTCCTGTACGTCCCCATACTTGAATTATCTTACTTTTTTGTAAAAATAAAAAAGAAAGAGTTATAAAAAACTGAAAGAGTTATGATTTTGCAAAAATAGTTCTTATTTTACGGCATCCTGTATTAGTGGCAACAAGAACAAGATATACTATTAGAAATCTTTATTTCGATCATTTATTAATCTTTATATCGATCAAAATTAACTATATTTCCATCAGAGTAGTCTAATATAAACCTCCAAATTTAATAATACATTTCTATTTCTTCGGTAAACCATTTTTTTAGCGTCTATCATTGGGATATATCCCAGACAGCGCCTACCCTTTTTTTGCTGCCCCTTTTCTACCCTCGGACCGATCAGTTCGTTCCTCTCTCTCCCTCTTCCAACGTCTGCGAGAATCGCGAAACATCTGAAATAAGTGTGACGGTTTGTATTTAACCACTGTCTGACCCCGTGAAACCCCCTGTTCTTAGCCCCCTTTTTTATCGATGTCTGAAGCAGACATTGAAATATCAAAGCGTATGACAAATATTTTTCATTACTTATCAGTTAGTGTGATGGGGTGAAATTAAATTAAAAAACCACCAAGTAATATAATTTTAAATGTTTATTTTCTTTTGATTCATCTTTAGTCCATTCCATATATTTCGTCTTCTCGTTAATAACGGGCCTTTCAAATTGAGCGGATTTTTAAAAAATTACGTGATATTTACGGTTTGCACAATCGTCCATTTGAAAGCACTATCAGTGGAATTGTTCAAAATCTTCAAGTAGCTAGCTCGGTGGAAGATAAAAAAAGAGCAATATATTGTCGTAGTTGTCGTTCACAAGAGCGTATTGATTTGGTACGTGAAAGTGTTGCTGAAGCCTCAGAAATTTCTATTAGTCGACTATCGCAACAATTTGAACTCAGTGAATTCAGAACCTGGCGTATTTTACAAAAGGATATAACTCTGAAGGCATATAAGGTTCAAATAATACGGAAACTAAAGCCACTGGATCATTCAAAACATCGTGTATTTATCAATTGGATATAAGAACAATTAACTTTTTTCAAAAAATAATCTTTTTAGATGATCCGTTAAACTATTTTCTTTGGGATTACGTGAAAAGTCAGGTCTAAAAGAACAATCTATGATTGAGTCCTGCATAAAAAGATAAAATGATTCGAGTCATTGGTGAGATAGAGGCACGGTAATACCAAAATGTCATCCAATATTTGAACTAAAGAGTCTTTAGAGTTGCAAGAGGTGGTCGTTTGCCAGATATTGTCTTCAATTATCAATAAAGCATTTTTTAAAATCAACGCAAATTATGAATAAAATCAGTTCAAAAATTAATTATTCTTGAATAAAAATAAGATTTCAAATCCACTCAATTTGAAGGTCACTTTATATAATCCCTTTCTTTGGACTTCCTTTTCTAGTCTCATCGTCACTTCCTTTATTTCTTGTGATTTCTTCTATATACTACAGGGCCATAATTTGGTTGATATACCAATAATTTTTTTTTTAATTCAAGTTTCAATGCTGACTTGGAATTTTTCAAAAAAAGATTTAAAAATGAACTGATTAAAATTAATTAATTAATTTAAAAATTAAGGCCGAGGAGATACCCCCCTATCGGCCATATATATGCTGTGGTTTCAAGTCGTGAGAATAAACTGGATGTAAATAATTATCATCCAGATCTCACTTTAGAGCGATACATTTTATATTCTTTACAGTGAAATAGCTGTATTAACAACATTTACCAAATAAACAATCGAGTAAATATGTCTCCGTGTATTTATTATTTTTAACAGTTCAACTGTTGAGTAGTTTATATTAGTCGGGGTACATTCAACCGGTCTCTGCCTGGGCAGACGTCGCCCAGGAGGACTGGCACACGGGGAGCGTACACGCGTCTTCGCGTGGGGTTAGTTCGAGGGTCTTCGGGGTGAACGGCATCGGGATGTTTCGCCATCGTCTGTGCGTCTGAGACTTTGGAATGCGGGATGTGGCGTTATCCCGTTGGGACCGAGATCAACTAATGTTCGTTCTATCAATCGGCGCTCCAAGTGGACTATATTGTAATTATATGATGCACACGCCTATTACGATAGATATACTACGAAAATAAACAACAATTTTTTGTTGTGATTATTGAAATATGTTGTAAAAATATACATTACATTGTTGTTAGAAACTTCAGGTATAATTTAATATGTAGATACGGACGTTGTTTTTTATCTTAGATATATATATATATATATATATATATATATATATATATATATATATATATATATATATATATATATATATATATATATATATATATATATATATATATATCTAAGATGGTATGGAAACCATCTTAGATTTGCAGATGATATTATTCTCATTTCACAAGATCCAGAGGAGCTGCAAAGACGCATACAAGAACTACAAAGGGCTGGCGAACCATTTGGATTGAAAATAAACCTGAAAAAGGGTCAGGTTATGTTCAATAACTTCGCTCAGGACAGAAGAATTTCAGTTTTAGGAAGGGATTTAGAGATTGTGGACAGCTTTATATATCTTGGGCAGAGGATTTCAATGGAGGGGAATACCGCCCGGGAGGTGGAACGGCGTGTTAAATGTGGCTGGCAGGCATTTGGTAGGCTCATCATAGTGTTTAAGAGCAGACTCCCACTTTGCCTGAAAAGAAAATTATTCGATCAGTGCGTTCTACCCGTTATGACATACGGCAGTGAAACCTGGACACTCACATCGCAATCAATTCAAAAACTTCGGGTGGCACAGAGGGGAATGGAAAGATGTATGCTTGGCATTACAAGACGAGACAGAAAGTCCTGCGCTTGGATCAGGGAACAGACAAAAGTCTGTGACATCATTGGAAGAGTAAAACAATTGAAATGGAGATGGGCAGGCCATATAGCGAGGCGATGGGACGACAGATGGACCAAGGCGATCCTGGAGTGGATACCGCTTGATCGCAAACGTCCGCGAAGAAGACCGAAAGCACGATGGATTGATGACATCGTTAAGTATATTGGACCCGAGTGGCAGAGGAAAGCTCAGGACCGTGAAGGTTGGAAGCATGCTGAAGAGGCCTTCATCCTGCAGTGGATCGATACGGGCTGATGATGATGATATATATATATATATATATATATATATATATATATATATATATATATATATATATATATATAAATATATATATATATATATAAATATATATAATATATATAATAAATAAATATATATATATATATATATATATATATATATATATATATATATATATATATATATATATATATATATATATACCATTAATAGTTAATACCATTAATAGCCAATTCAATTGGAATGTTTGTATATAAGGAAACATCAAATGATACTAGTATGTGATTTTCTGGTTTTTTTTTGTTTTTTATGTTATTATGAAATTCCCATGAGTCTTTAATATGCTATTTTTACCTACTATGTTTGATAAATATTTTGACATTTCATATGTTGGAGATTCAATTGTACTAACAATGGGTCGTGATGGAATATTTTCTTTGTGTAATTGTGGTAAGCCATATATGTATGGTGGATGACACACAATACTTTTTTTTTTCAATTTTAAAGTTTTTAAATGTAAGTTTGTGTTTTTTATAAAAGTTATATGTATTGCAGAATTATTCTGAGGATGGTTCATTGTTGAACCGAAACGTTAATAAAAAAAATTAAAAATTAAAACTTAATTACTGACCGAAAGTCCCAATAAATAAAAAAATAATATAAATATATATATATATATATATATATATATATATATATATATATATATATATATATATATATATATATATATATATATATATATATATATATATGATGTTAGGATGATGTTACTTATTACTGGTACTAGCATGACTCCATCTCATCGTGGTCGAGGAATTACGATGTGGACTGCATTCAAACATGGGTTTAAATCTGAAATTGCTTTTGTTTCAAACATCGGTTCGGTTATCCTCATTAATATCATAGAATCATCTCCTGATGATGCTGACACCCTCAGTGGTGGTTAGCGAAACGCTAAGGCAACAGTAACTCTTGGAATATACCGTTTTTATTCAAAGTGGTGTCCCCTTATACCTCATTAGTTACGGGAAATTTTTGGATGAATTTTTTGATCCTTTCTAAGTATGAAGAGGTGAATACTGAATCAGTTGGGGACTTTCATCGGTCTAAATCCTGCAGTTATCTTTGTTCACAAACCCATGAAGTCTAAACTATGGTTTTCCAGAATACATTCAACCAGCCGAAGTCGAGGCGGACATTTGAACGAGATTATTTCCAAAACATAACAGTATTTGTTCCTCAAGATAATATAAAAATTATATTTACAATTAATTATCATGTACCTCGTTTTAAACTTATGAAACTCTTATTGGACAACCCTTTATTTAGATACTCGTAACCAGAATTTTAAGACATCAAGTCTTAGACGTCCAACATGAACAGTTTATTTTGGTTTTTTGGAGTATTCCTGTCAGTCTTAATGAGAAAAAATATACTCTCAAAATTCAAACTAAAGAATAAAGGCAAATATTTTGACACGATTTCCGAACAAAAAATCAATCGCTTCTAACGTTGTATTAATTCAAAAGCAGTTTATTTTCAATACATAAACAATGCAAATTTTTAAACAGTTTTTTATTTCATTTCGCATAAGTCAGTATTTCTTATAGACAGACAGACTGTGTAATAATAAACAGATTCAGAAGGGGAGACGCGGAACTGAAAGCCAAAAAAGGAAAAAATTAACGTATTGGAAATTAAATCGTATAATATTAACAAGACATGTGGGCGATTGCATTCAGGGTGCAATGCACTTCCGTTTTAGAAGGGGGAATAAGAGACTTTTAAATGAACCCGTATATCTAACTGTCAACCACGATTTTTTTCTACTTTTCCTGCTCCTTTTTTTCCAGTAAGAATAAAGCGTACACGTGCCACGAATAGTTCCTCCCATTAAACGAGGTGTGAAAATGTTGACAGTTATTCTTGTTGCATAAAAGACCCTAATTTTCGGAGGCTCTTGCTTTAGTGAAACGAACGGTGATATACCATGAGAAAAATTCCAGCTTGATAATGATAATTTAAAATTATTGCCAACGCCATTTTTTTTCCTTCTATTCGGTTTTGCAATCGTAAACAAAATATTATTAATCGCGTTCAAAGAGTTAGTTTCTTATACACTATATATATATATATATATATATATATATATATATATATATATATATATATATATATATATATATAACGCGCAAAATATATTGGGAACAAACCCGCAAGCGCACTGTGTCGATGGCGCGTTATTTTCACTCTCCTTGTTTAAAAAAAAACCCTGGTACTAGTGATAATCGGGTCATTTTTATTTTATCTTGAAGAACAAATAATTGATTACCTTTCCACACATATCGCATGGTATATTTTCAACGGTGGCCTGAATGTTTTCTTTAAGGTCAAGAATTGTTCGAGGTTTATTGTTGTAAACTAGAGATTTAACATAACCCAGCAAAAGATAATCCAAGGGCGTGAGATCGCATGATCTTCGTCTATGAAACTTTTCTTACAATAAATCGATAGTGCGGTTAAAGATATACCGTTGACCGAATGGCTGCAATAAACTGTTTACAACCCCGTAACGAAATCCGGCAACAATCCAAAAAAAAGTAAACAGGTAAAAAGATAAAATTCATCCAGTTCGTTCGATATTTCGAAACTACTAATTTTAAAAGAAAACATTTATCGTCGGTTGCTAAGGAAATTGTTAAAAATGTGTATGTTTCTTTATTGAATAGGGAGGCTAATGCAAATGCAGCCGCAGCAGAAACGTCTTCATTAACGAAAACGCCATTGTCTACAGAAAATGATATTGTGACGAAGCCAATTAAAGCCAAAAAAGTTATTATGGCCGAGACGCAGGTTGTTGTGCGTTCCACATGAGATTGTGGAACCCAACGGCCGGGGGTGTATAACTCCTGACTACTGTTGTCTCGTTGGACGCAGTACAAAGAAGTCAAAAAACTCCATTTATAAGTCATCCGACCAGAAATCTGCGAAAATGTGGGTTGTTTGATTGTGGAGAGTGACTCCCTATTCTTGGCGAAAGAGCATATGTCGGTACCCTGATGAGTCTAAACACCAACAGAGGAAACATGTGCCCTCCAATGTAAGGAATGGGTGGGACTTCCTCCCGGTTAAGCAACTAACCATTACTCATTATGGCGGAGACGCAGGTTGTTGTGCGTTCCACATGAAATTGTGGAACCCAACGGTCGGGGTGTTTAACGTCTCACTACTGCTCTCGTTGGAAGCAGTCCAAAGAAGTAATGTTTCGCGGATGGAAGAATACGCTAGACTATTAGTCCGGGAGTACATCCGATTGTTTGTGTCCCGTTTGTTGGGAACATGCAGACGTTTCGCCAAGGTCACACTTGGCATTCTCAATGCTTGTCTGAGGACTGAAAAGTCTTTTCAAAGACTGAAAGACTTTTCAGTACTCCCGGACTAATAGTCTAGCATATATATATATATATATATATATATATATATATATATATATATATATATATATATATATATATATATATATATATATATATATATATATATAAATATACATATACATACACATGTACATATTACAAGCAATAATAATAATATGTAATAATAATAATAATTGTTAACTTTAATATTTGTCGAAAGCTTGGAATAGGAATAGAATATATATATATAATAATAAATATATATATATGTATATATATATATATATATATATATATATATATATATAAATATATAATAAAATAATACACAGAACGGACAAAAGATCGAGACAATGCGTGCTGTAGATACATACAAGTATCAGGGTATGAAGCAAGCACGCCAAATTGATCACGGCTTAACGAAAGAAGAGCTTACCTGTCAATTTATCAAAAGAGTTAGGACAAATTAAATAGCAGAAACATGTCTAAGACTATCAACACTATAGACTATCAAACTATAAATTATACGACATTGCCGCGACAACAAGGCGGTAGGGGATTAGTTGATATTAGTAAGCAACTGGACCAACAAATAGGAAATCTGCAGAAATATTTCTTGAAGCGGGCGAAAACGTATATGCTGCATAAAGCTGTATGCCAGGCTGATGAATCAACACCACTGCAACTAAACAAAGATCCAAGTCCAAGTCTATGCAAAAACAGAACTTGAGGAATCATAATCATGGAGAGAGAAACCTCTACATGGGAGACATTTGAATGAGGTCAGTCAGGAACAAGTCGACATATTAGCCTCGAACTACTGACTGACTGTTGGAGAGATGGTTCTGGAGACAGAGGGTTTCCTACTGGCAATACAAGAGCTGGTTATACCTGCCAGAAATTGGAGAGAGAAGCCTCTACATGGGAGACATTTGAATGAGGTCAGTCAGGAACAAGTCGACATATTAGCGTCGAACTACTGGCTGACTGTTGGACAGATGTTTCCGGAGCCAGAGAGTTTCCTACTGGCAATACAAGAGCTGGTTATACCTGCCAGAAATTACCTCAAGTACATAGTTCGGGACGGAAATGTGGAGGATGATCGATGTAGATATAGGTGCCGGGTTTCCGAGATAATCCAACATATAACATGGGGCTGTGAAGCATTTTCAGCAACAGAATATAAATAAAGGCACGACGCAGTGACGAAGATCATTCATCAAGAATTGATAATAAAACTACAGCTAAAGGAATCAAAAAAAGTCCCTTACTACAACTACAATCCGCAACCAGTTCTGGAGAACAACAGTTACAGAATGTATTGGGACCGAACAGTGCTTACCGAGCAGAAATTAAATAACAATAGGCCCGATATTGTTGTGATCGATAAAATTTCAAGAAAAACATTATTTATAGATATAGCTATCCCAAACAACAATAATTTAAGTGCAAAACATACCGAAAAAATTCTCAAGTATAAAGAGCTTCAAGAACAGGTGAAAAGACGATGGAGTATGAAGTGCGTCGAAACAATACTGGAATCATCCCAAAGAACTTGGTAAGGGATATTAAAACATTGGGCCTCAATAATCACCTTTTTGTGTGGAGGTGTGTTGGATATGGGCTGCGCTTGGGATGAAGTTTGGGATGCCTGTACTGTTAGAGCGAGCGTTTCGGGTTTTGTTCCGGGTATGGCTTGTGCCTGGTGTGTTCTTGCGTTGTAAGCCTGTCCTAAATCCATATAAATAATAATTTAACAATATTTTATTTTTTTCAAAATTATTCAGAAATTAAACCATTCCGACTCTGGCGCCTTTGAAGAAACTGGGAATATTTTATTGACATTTATTGGGGGAATTAACATTTTACGGAAAGGCAACGAAATATCTTGAACTGGACTATATCTGCCATGATTTGCGACAAGCCGCACCAACTTTTATCAGTTTATTACCATTAATCAGTATCCAAATTATTCCTATTCTTTATTAACACTAACATGATTTTCATCATCGTCTTCAAAAGAAAACCGAAAAACCACATCAAACAGTGACTTTTTGAGGATGAAGAGCAAGCTGTAGAAACATTTAAGAATTTTCATTGGTTCAAATTCTGCAGTTATGTTCCTTCGCAAACTCATTAAGGACCGGTTCTACAATGCAAAAATATACCAGGTATAAGCTATACTTAGAATAAAATTTGAAACGCCCGTTCTGCAGAACGCGTATCCAAGTGTAGCTTATACTTGGTATATTCTTGCGTTATAGAACCGGCCCTAAACCAGAAATGCGTTTCGACTGAAAATAATTTTTTTCTATGCTCTTTATTGGTAGATACGAATAATTTCTATTCATTGTTGAGTCATGTATCTTATGGCTTACTCCTATGGCTGTTTGTGAGTGTTGACAAAGCATGAGTGTGACGCAACAAGAAGGAACGCTAGAAAAATGCAATATTGCTGTCTATGTCTGCTGCAACTAACTTGCTGCTTGAGAGACAAAAAAATCTTCAAGCAAATTCGTTTATATGAAAACAGGCTGTTCATGTCAACTTTCCATATCGTACTATTTATTTATCGTAATTCAGGTCACGTGTTTTAAATAAATCCTCATTAAAACACTTGAGATAACGCAATAATTCCCCGATAGAGGTCGCCATAAGCAAATGGAATAATTAACGTTACGATGTGCCTTGTTCGGTATCTCTTTATGAAGTAGGGAGTTGCTGGTCTATGCGATATCTGTTTCTTTCGTTCATTGCCCTCCTTATTTTAACCAAATGGTAAAGCGCCTAAAATAACGACCATTATGTTTGATTAACTTTAAAACATTTTAAACGCCATTCTACCTTATTTGATTAATTTATTTTAGTACAATCTAGAATTTTTTTCGATTGAAAATTGATTATTTTGTTTTAAATGACTCGATAATTCTGTATTTCCCCTTATATTTTCAAGTATACGTACAGCCACGTCCAAAAACAATGCATTTATATTCATTATCCCTGACGCTCATAAATAACTGTAGTGATTCTTTCTTTACATAAGAACAGGTATTTTTGATATTTTTTGAGTTTTAGATAGTGGGGAAAAGCCCAAATAAAGGAAAAAATATAAAAAATGTACTGCGCGAAAAAGTATTTTACTAATACATGAACCTAAAATAAAATAAAAGAACTGCTCAGATAAACGATATTACAAAGGGGGTCAAATTTGTAGTGAAAATGGGCGATGGAAAAAATGTAAACTTTCAAATATTTAGTGACAAGAAATGGAAAATGTTAAAAGAAGATATTGTTTATATTCCTATTTATCAGTTCAGGGCAAAAATATTATGTTAGCATATTCCTACAGGATTCACCATGCCATCAAAAAAGTCCATAAACCGCACCAGGCAGTTTCTTTCTGAGGATGAACAGGAAACTACAGAATCATTTAAGGGTTTTCATCTTTTCAAATCTCCAAATCTGGCAGTTATGTTTGTTCACAAATCCATTAAGCCAGAAGTTGATAGGTGGAATCTGTTGAAGGAGGCATAAATACTAAAAAAAAAGAAGTGACAATAAATCGAAGATCTGCAGAAGAGATGCGAGGAAGACTCTGTTTCTTTGCCGATTTCGTCAAAGTCAGGTAGTTGTTAACCTTTAAAGTCTTCGATCGTATGACGATCAGTCTCAATAATTCTTCGCTTGTAACAACCCCCAAAACTATTTGCAATCATGTCAAATGAAATCAGATCTGATGATTACGAGTTTGGTAATCAATTTTCCATTGTGTCACACAATATGGTGTGTATATTTTTTGATGTATAAATTCTTATAATACGTTGTTCTTGAACCAGATAACCTAGCGGGTGGGGCAGTTAAAACTTTTGGGGCATTTAAAACTTTTAAAGAAACAAGACATTTTTATATATCTATAATTTTTTCATATTAAATCATCTCTTGATGATGCTAACATGGTTAGCGAAACGTGCGTCGCGAAGTTTAAAACAGTAATTTGGTGTTTAGTGGTTCGAGTTTAGCGTTTCACTTCGAAGGTTCCAATAGAGAAGATATTGTTTATATCCCTATTTATCAGTTCAGGGCAAAAATATTATGTTAGCATATTCCTACAGGATTCACCATGTCATCAAAAAAGTCCATAAACCGCACCAGGCAGTTTCTTTCTGAGGATGAACAGGAAACTACAGAATCATTTAAGGGTTTTCATCTTTTCATATCTCCAAATCTGGCAGTTATGTTTGTTCACAAATCCATTAAGCCAGAAGTTGATAGGTGGAAGTTGTTGAAGGAGGCATAAATACTAAAAAAAAGAAGTGACAATAAATCGAAGATCTGCAGAAGAGATGCGAGGAAGACTCTGTTTCTTTGCCGATTTCGTCAAAGTCAGGTAGTTGTTAACCTTTAAACTCTTCGATCGTATGACGATCAGTCTCAATAATTCTTCGCTTTTAACAACCCCCAAAACTATTTGCAATCATGTCAAATGAAATCAGATCTGATGATTACGAGTTTGGTAATCAATTTTCCATTGTGTCACACAATATGGTGTGTATATTTTTTGATGTATAAATTCTTATAATACGTTGTTCTTGAACCAGATAACCTGGCGGGTGGGGCAGTTAAAACTTTTGGGGCATTTAAAACTTTTAAAAGAAACAAGACATTTTTATATATCTATAATTTTTTCATATTAAATCATCTCTTGATGATGCTAACATGGTTAGCGAAACGTGCGTCGCGAAGTTTAAAACAGTAATTTGGTGTTTAGTGGTTCGAGTTTAGCGTTTCACTTCGAAGGTTCCAATAGAGAAGATATTGTTTATATCCCTATTTATCAGTTCAGGGCAAAAATATTAGTTTAGCGTTTCACATCGAAGGTTCCAATAGAATAATTGATATAATTTTTGTGTTAAATTATTTTCGAACATTTGTCACTCCTGCCCTTCGAGAAATTGAAGGATTCACTCAGGACTCTTGGTTCGAACAGGAGGGAGCAACCTGTCACACTTCCAATATCTCGTTGCTCGTTGTTCAGGCGCTTTTTCCGAAAAAATTGATTTTTCGAAAAGGAGACATTCAGTCCGCCCAAGATTATTTTATTTGAAAAAGTTAACAACTGTTTGGACCACCCTGTGCTTGTCCAGTTCTTTATAAGCGAAAGATAAAAATGTTGTGTGGGTACCTCTGCAATTATTTAATATTTTTACATCATCGTTTGTTTAAACACAATAAACCCAAACAAAAAATATGTATGTGGAGTTATCGTTGTTAATTTTTCCCGATTACATTTTAATAATGCGGTTTGATGTGCATTTTTGTTTGTTATAACGATGTTGGGTTGGGATTTTTCGAATTAGACTTAACAGTCATAATTACACAAATTTAATTTATAGTCAGCGATAATGTTACGGAACCGTTGTGTTTTGAAATATGTTTTCAAAATAAGGTATTTTTGCACATTGTTGTAAAACAGATTAGGTGAATTCTTCAAGTTTATTGTATTAAAATGAATGAAACAACTTGTTGGTATGTGGCAAAAGTGCAAGTTGTTTTACGCCGTGAGGAAAACCCATTTTTAAATTCCTCTATTGGTACCTTCGGGGTTGCACACTAAACTCAAAGAAATTTACCATTAAACACCAAATTATTTTATTTAACTCTTGGATCCGTGTTTCGCTAACCATGTTGGCATCATCAAGAACTCATTCAAATCTTAAACTAAACTATGTTCTATTTAAACTCGAAGAAATTTATCACTAAACACCAAATCACTTTTTTAAACTTCTCGGTGCGCGTTTCGCTAACCCTGTTAGCATCATCAGGAGATTATTTAATATAATTCTAAATCTAAATTATGTTCTATTTATATTATCAAACCTAATGAAGCGTGTGAAAATCATGAACCGTGAAGCTATCTAAAGGTTACATTATTAATTAAAAAGGTTGACTGAATGAAATAGGTCCTTTATCTCGGTTCGTAGTTTTCTTACATTTTTCTAATTGAATGTTTTCATACAAAGCCCTATTATTATTTACACTTTTAGTTAAGAAGTTTTTAATTACTAATATATATATAGTCATGTTCATGTTGCATGATGGACAACACGAGATTTTTCATTTTTCCTATATCTGTGTTCTTTATATCTGCTTAAAATGTCTTTTAGTTTATCCAATATACCTTCGATTAGATTACCAAAGTAACTCTCTCAGGTATCTTAATGCTTGTGGAATTGGTATACTTGGAAATGATGATACGTCAAGGGATACCAAGACCTCATTCTCCCGTAGCTGCACGTTTTCGACTTTGCTTGTGATTTATGTTGAATTTTTCAAAGAACAGAAAGATAGTTGGTTTGGTAAATTTTTAAATTCCATTTTGCCAATTTAGACGTCTGATAATCAATTGCTGATACAGTTGGTCTCCTGGTTTACGAAGGCATGGTAAGATATATAATCTTAAATCATCTCCTGATGATGCTAACATGGTTACCGAAACGCGCATCGAGGTGTTTTCTCAATTTCTTAATTTTCACTGCATTAAATATTGTTAGGTTATACCACCACTACAGACTATAAATAATTTTCAGCAAAACTATATCATAATTAATGCAGAATATAAAGTTTTTTTTAAAGTATTTGATAAAGTACCGATTTTTCATGGGAAAAAAGTATTCGAACAGCTGATTCTGTCGATTTAATCCGCTTTAGAGTTATTAAGTATTTTCAGTTCACAAAAACAAACAAATTTAATACATCTGAACATACACTTGCCAGTCGGTAGGTTTCCTGATAGACTTATGGGCAGGCACATAACCAAGGGTTTATAGTCTGAAGGGGGTGCTGGCCTGAGTTTGTCGGAAGCTGATAACCGTGGTTCGAAACCCACGTTAAGTTGTAGGTCCAGTCGCTAAATAGCCTAGTTGCTGATGCGCCTCTAACCCCAACACTTTACCTTATATATATATATATATATATATATATATATATATATATATATATATATATATATATATATATATATATATATATATATATATATGTGGTGGATAGTGAAAGTTCCATTAGATATTAATGGACAGCTGCGAATATCCCAAAATAAGCAGCCCCGAACCAAGGCAAACAGAAAACTAAATCCACTTAGCGTCTGACTTGTATCAAGCGGCTGAGTGGTCAGCGTCTGTTCACCAGTGGTGCGGCTGATATTTAAATTCTGGAACTAACCCCTCCAGTCTTAACCTCTGAACCGTCATGGTTCAAACCTTTAATTCAAAGTACAAGATGAAGCGTTCTAGTAATTACAAAATTACCCCAGGAGGTAGACAATCCTCTGCCAGCTTTGCTGGTACAACCGGACTTTCGGATTTTGGGGCGTCCGGGCTTAAACGCAAAATCTTTCAGAGGGAGTCGGAGACCTCTGGCCAACGTCTGAAACCGAAAATAAAAACTTTCTTTGGAACGGTAAATATCAATTCTCTCCTGCGTCCAGGAAAACTACACGAATTGGAGCGAACATTAAATCAGCAAAAAATCCAAATTTTAGCTTTGCAAGAAACCAGATTGATAGATGATAACACCTTGGAATTCGGCAACTACAGACTTTTTAAAAGTAAAACGGACAAAAGAATACTCAAAAATACACCACATCTCGGTGTTGCTTTCGCTGTCTCAAGAAACATTCTTGGTTCTATAACAAATGTCCAGCCAGTAAATAATCGACTTATGACATTATCCCTCAAGTGTGCTAACAAAAACTATACATTAATCAATGCACACCTCCCAGTTAACGAAGAAAATAAATCTAATCTTGAAAAAGTAAATAAGTCCTGGGAAATTCTGGAAAAGACTATATCTAAAATTCCCTCTAACCATGTAAAAATCCTATTGGGTGATTTCAACGCCCAACTAGGGAAAGAAAAAAAGTACAGGAAAACACTCGGCAGTTTTCCCGCTCATAAATGGACTAACCATAATGGTAGAAGATTGGTTGAACTATGTTCGCAGTTTAATCTAAAAATAATGTCAACCCATTTTAAGAAGAAAATAACAAAGCAAAAGACCTGGAGGTGCCCCAACACGTACATGGGTGAATTTCAAATTGACCATGTTGCCATTTCGTACCCCAATTATAAAGAGATTTTGAATGTTCAAGTCAGGAAAGGAGCAAATATAGACACGGATCACTACTTGACTAGAATCAAACTTAGCTTAAAACCTCGAAAACTTATTCAAAAGGGGCTGCTAATACCAAAGTTTGACCCAACGAAAATAAAACCAGCCCTAACAGAAGAACTTGATAAACAACCTGCGCAGAACTGGCAAGAATGAATACAAAAAATCATTAAAACAGCCTTAAAGTTGGTCCCTTTACAAAAACGTAGAAAACATCCGTGGTGGGATGAAGTTTGCGAGCAAGCAGTATTAAGCCGAAGTAAAGCATTCAAAGATTGGAACAGTCAAAAACAGCGATAAACTAGGACATCTTTTTGGAAGTAAGAAAAGAAACATCGAAGCTAATTAGACAAACTAAAAGAAAATATGAAAACAATCAACTTAATGAAATAGAAAAAGATTTCCAAAAAAATAACACCCGAAACTTTTACAAAACATTTAAAACTAAATTAACAGGCTATCAACCGCAGAGCCTATGCTTTTAAAAGGAAAACGGACAATTAGCTCTAAATAACCAAGACAATTGCAAGGAACTTGCGAAATATTTTGAACAAATACTAAACTGTCCTGAGCCCTTAAACAAATTACCAACACTAAACCCTAAACAAACAAACCCAGATTCATTACCACCGAATGAAGAGGAAATAATTAGGCAAATCTAGCGGCTTAAAAATAACAAAGCTTCTGGTGAAGATGGAATCACTGCTGAACTTTTGAAATCCGCTGGTCCAGGTACAATCAAGGAAATAACCAAAATTCTACAAGAAGTTTGGCGAACCGAACGGATTCCGGAAGACTGGAAAGATGCTCTAATCCATCCACTACATAAGAAAGGAGATAGAACGGATGTAAACAACTATAGAGGAATATCTCTTCTCCCAGTTTGTTACAAGATTCTATCTCAATGTCTACTAGACAGAGCACAGGGACAGTTAGAACCGAACATTGGTGAATATCAAGCAGGTTTTCGACCGGGCAGATCCTGCCCTGAACAGATCCTGAATCTAAAGTTGATTCTAAGACATCAAAAACTGTACAATAAAAATCTCGTCTGTACATTTGTGGATTTCAAAAAAGCATATGATTCTATTGACCGCGAATCTTTATTCCGAATCTTGAAAGAACAAGGACTAGATCTGAAAACGCTGGCAATTATTAAAGCAACGTTAACTAACACGAGGTCAAAAGTTAAATTCATGGGTGACATCTCAGAGCCCTTCGAAATTAAAACTGGTGTGAGACAAGGGGATGGACTCTCGCCACTCTTATTTAACTGTGTTCTAGAAAAAGTAATACAGGAGTGGCGTGAAAAAAAGTCGGCACTGAATATTGACCAGCCCATTAAACTGGGGAGAACCAACATCAAAATTGATTGTCTGGCATTTGCTGATGATCTAGCAATTTTAGCTCAAGATGTATTAACGGCACAGAAACAGATTGAAATCCTAAAAGAAACAGCAGAAAAGGTAGGACTCCAAATTTCCTTTGAAAAAACACTATACATGACCTGCAACAGACTAAGAACACCATTTCTAAAAACAAAATATGGTAGCATCAGACGAGTCTTTCAATTGAAATATTTGGGTGAAATAATCATGGAAAATGGGTTGGAAAAAGCGGCCAATAAGGGTAGATGTCAAAAAATGGAAACGGCATTGAGACTTACACAAAATATTTACAACAAAAAATGCATATCTAAAAACACAAAACTGGTTCCAAATAAAAATCTCTTAATTGTATGTCGATATCACCTATTGATGGCTTTTCTCCATTTTAAACTGTTTAGCTCAATTCATCGAAGAAATATGCTAGTGAATGAAATAGTTGAAAGTTTTGTGGCGCAAGCTCTGGACTGTAAGCTGGATTATACTGTGTTAGTTGAAATACTTTGAATTCATGGAGATATTTATTTATATGACAGCTTGTTCAAGCCTCTGAAATTTCGCAGCATGATATCTAACGAATCATACTTAATATTTCATCGAATGACATCGTTGTCATTTGATCGTACTCTGTCATTTTGATTATATTTTGAACAACCAGCCTAGGTGAAGTTCATTTTTAGTGTGAACGAATGAGCGAATAGAAATAGTTCAAAGTGTATGCGTCTTTTTTTAATATATGTTTTTTTTCTTTTTGTTTCAGTAAATCTCTCGGGCATAGGAAGGGTGGATATGTCACAGTTTGATTTGCTCAAAGTCTTGGGAACCGGAGGTAAGAACAATACACCACGCTCCACGAAAATATGTTACAGCTAATAAATGAATGTTTTAGTCGCATTCTTGAAAATTTATTTTCCAATTAAAACTTGTTTTCCCACAAATGCATATGTATGTTCTATATTTATAAAACTAGTCGTCATGTTGACTGTTTAGAATAGATTTTTTATTATTTATCGACTCAGTAGTAAAATAATTTTTTGTTTCTAAGATATTTTGGGATATTTAAGTTGGAATTCTGTATGGTAAAAAAATAACTGTGTTTTTTTTTCATAGAATAATAGCAATTCAGCTTACAATAATTTGTGTAAGCTTCTGTTCCGTATTCATATAAATATCACTGGCTGTATTAGGATGATCCATTTGTTTATGTTTTTTTAAACAAAAAAGTCAGCGTTCAAAATAAAAAACCTTTTGATTTTACGTCTCGAAGCTATCTATCGGCAGTTTTTCCCCATTTCCGACTGGTTCACATCAGTAAAGCTCGGTTCATGGCAGATATATGAGATGTGACTATTAAATACCGAGACTAACGCTGTAAAACATTTTATTTTGATTTCAGACATATTTACTTATTTTCACTTTCAATATACACCCCTCCTCTATCCCTACAACGCTCCATGTGAGTTTTCCGTTGTTCGAAACAGTGCTGGAAGTCGTCTTCTGTCAGCTCCTTCAGAACGCGTACCGCTTTTTCTTTCACAGCTTCAACGGACTTAAATCTTGTTCCTTTTATTTGGCGCATGTGTAGTTCATCTGTAGCAGTGTCAGTCTGGATATTTAATAGCCACACTTTGTATGCCAGTGAATGGAATAGATGACAGTCGAATGGAGCAAGGCCTGCACCGTAAGCTGGATCATGCAGTGCTTGAAGTACAATTATTTTGAATTCCTGTAGGTGATTATTTGCATGGCAGTTTGTGGTTTAGAGTCGTTCAACAGCAGAAGAATTATGAAAAAATGTTGAATATGCAATTCTTCAGTGGTGTATCTGTGTAAAAGTCTGGCAATCTTTTGCTTGTAATATGAATTACAATATTATTATTATTATTTACGTTTGGGCCCTGGTGGACTACGTGAAGTACAGTTAGAGGCGTTTGTTGTTTTCAGCCTTCCTCTACGCTCATACTGATTTTATTGTTTCGCTATGAGCTTTTTTCCTTTCGTCAGACCAAGTTGTTCCAGTCTTCCTACATTTTTCTCTCTGGCTAATCTTCCAAACGTTAACCATGTGTCTGAAACAGCCTCTATCCTGAATTCCACTTTGTGAAATATTTGCTGATCGTAGGTCCTCTTTACTTGCAGCAACCCATTTAATTATTTCTACTTTAGCTCTACTCCTATTTTCATAAAATTCGACTATTTGTCTAGTTAGCCTACAGCGTTTCATCTGTTTTATGTGTCCGTAAAACTTAAGTCTTCTTTTTCTCATATCGCTATGTATATCTGTGTATTGTTTGATTTCTTGGTTTTTTCGAAGTCGGTATGTTGTGCTATTGATTTGTTTGGGGTCCAAGATTTTTCTTATGTTTTTTCTTTCCTTCTTTTCAATGTCCTCGATGTCTCTTTCTATTAAAAAGAGCGTTTCTGCCCCATATAGACATTCTGGCTTAATAACTGTGTTGTAATGTCTCAGTTTTGTGTTTTTAGATATGCATTATTTGTTGTAAATATTTTGTGTAAGTCTCAATGCCGTTTCCATTTTTTGACATCTACCCTTATTAGCCGCTTTTTGAATTACAGTATTTCTATAATTAAGAATACCTAATATACGGTACGACTTATACGAGGAAGAAAGAATTTATTTAAAAAAATTGCTCGAATATCTGGATCATTCTAAAAGTACTTATACATTTTTATAAAATAATTATTAATAAAGTATAGTTTTTTAAGTCTTTCGTTTTTTTTTGTTCAATTTTTTATCGGAAAATTATTTATCTATCAGATGATTGGATCAGATCAACTGGGGAAATTTTAGGAAAATATGGAAGCTAAAAATGTTACTATGATCAAAAACTAAGGTAACTTTTGAAATAAACTACGAAATATTTATTTATTCGTCTACATTTATTCCAAGGGTATTAAAACAGTTTTTGTACTGGACCTCTGGCTTGTCTTTCTACATTTACCAACATTTCATTTACTAAGTTCGTGCAAAAATAATCGAATGCATGATTCATGTTATATATTCTGAAAAATTCCTCCCATTTTTCATTTGAATTAACAAATAATGGCTGTAGTAATTAATAGAAACCGTTGCATGAATGAAACATCAGGAGCTTCCTCAAATAACTTATATTTCAATCGTCATAATTTTTTTTAATGCGAAATGAAAATGAAATAACTTTCAGTACGACCCAATAGTTATCATTGTACTTCACGCTTTGTATGTCATTCATATTTGTTTGTTCTCATTTTTAAGTTGTTAATACCAAACAAAGGTTAATTGTTTACACCTTCTCGCTGCTGTTTATTTAAAACAAATACATAATACTTCAAATTAACACTTTGCGCAACATTCAGCACCTTGCTATGCTACTGAATACGTAAGCTGATTAAAACGTTTTTAGCCCGACATAAAACTATACCTGCTATATATATATAATGTATTTTTTGTATTGTATATTTTCCAACACATTATCCCCTGCGAATAGAAAGGCTGTGTCAGCAGCAAATGTAAAAATGTGGCCATTTATTCTTAAGGAACTAAGGTCATTTGTATACATTATAAATAGTATTGGGCCTAACACAGTACCCTGAGGGACTCCACATAACTTTGATCTCTCTGTGTTTTTATACCCATTCATTCAACAGAAAATAGTCGCTGGGGGACAGATCTGGACGATACCGTGGATAAGGAAGCAATTCGAAGTGTAATTTATGCATTTTCATGATATGGTACATTGTCTTGGTGAAACTGCATTTTTTGGTTCATTTAGAGCCTTTTTTGCGATCTCGTTCTTAAAACGCACCAATAAAGCCATGAAGAAAATCACTATTCATAGTATTATGTTTCTCGAGACAATCGATGAACAATGTCCTATGCGCATCCCAAAATTACAGAGGCTATAAACCTTGTCTACCGATGTTTGTGATTTTAGTCACGTTCGACGGCTTACACCGGCTGGTATCCACTCAGTTGACTCTCGATTTGACTCCAGAATATAGTGATGGATCCATGTTTCATAAAAATCCTTTTTATTTCGCTTAAACCTCTCCAAACATTGGTCAGAATCATTAATACGTTGTTGTTATTGATCCGCCGTGAGCAAACCCATTTCGATAGCAATTTACGCATTCCCAAATGTTCATGCAGAATGTAAACACTTCCTTTCGAATATCTTTATGATATCAGCCTGCAGCTTTACTATATGGTTTTGCGAAATAATGTTGTGAATTTTTGCTGATATTTTCTGGTGTAATCGCCTCATTTGGACGTTCAGAGCGATCAGCATCATCGGTGCTTATACGGCCGCGTTTTAATTCAGCAGACTAATCAATAATGGTTGATTTTCCTGGGGCAGAGTCCGGATAATGTTTGTCAAGCCATTTTTTTTCTTCAACAGTATTTTTGTTCATCAAAAAGTAGTGTCACTTAAATCACAACAACTCAGAAATTAGACAGATTGTCATGAGGTTTTGACACATGACGGGTGAAGGTTGGCACAATCGATCATTGGTAAGGATTATTCGTAAGTGACGCTATCTCTATGTCAGACCGCGAACATATTGAAAAGACTTAACTTGAATAACTTGATTGAAAAGATTATTAAGATAGATCTATGATGAAATAAAGGAGCAAAGACGAAAGAGCTGTTCTAAAAATAAATATAGAACTAATAAAGGCGATGGAAAAGAATTAATCCAAGAATAGAACCAAACTAGAAAATTGGCAATGACAAAATTGCAGTTGTGAATGAATTTGCATATCTGGGAGCAAACTAGACAAAAGATGTCGGGGAATGTTGGGAAAATATGGAAGCTGAAAATGTTATTTTATTTACCAGCAAAGTAAATGTCCCGATTCCCATGCGTGTTGGCAAATTCTGCATGTATTAAAATCACCCTTTCTAAGAAGGTTTTTGTGTTCTTTTATTCTAACATCTAACGGTCTAGATATAGACCAATAAGGGGTATCGGAATCAGAGGCAGACCCAAGAGACTGTTTCATGTGGATATTGACCCAGATAGAGGCAAATGTTGAAGGAGATCAAGGCTCACTAATGGGCTGTAGTTCCTCTGGTATTAAAAGAAGAATATTCTTTTCTTCTGAATACTCTTCATTTGTATTTTCACTCGTGATCATGAGTAAAAAGTGGACTGCTGTATTTAAACGTGGTCATAAGTAAAGTGTTGTTTGTGTTTTAGAGGGCAGACTATTGAAAGTGAATGAGATAGGTCTTATGTTTAATAAGTTAAATGAAAGAAGGATACCGCATTAGGTTTCACTTGAGTAAAAAAGGGGTTTTGATATGAATAGAAGTTTTATGAGTTATAAAGAACTATGACAGAGGCATGGATGGAAAACACTGCACATCAAAGCAGGCGAAAGTGCACAAAAGAAGGCATAAAAAGTTCCATTGGCAGGACTGATTATAACATCAGTTTTTGGGATGCAAAAGGAATTTTTATGTTTAGTTTTCTCAAGAAACTGAAGGAAAAAAATGCCTGCAAAAAGGCTTAGTTTGCAGAAGATTGAGTAAAATGATGGGTCTTTCAAATTGAGCGGTTTTTTAATTCTAGAATAAAACACAGAATTTGTACTGATTTGGAAAAACTTTTTATTCATAATTAAAGCATAGTGTATGACAGTTAAATGAAAGATAATATCTGCCAAATCACCACCTTTTGCAGCTCCACAGCAGTGCACAAAAATCCAGTTTTCATCTCACGATGTCGAATACCGTTCATTGTTATAGATTCACCAGTAGCATTCTGAAATAAATACGACTTAATTACCTCTCGACCATAATGCACGCCAAACAATGACTCGTTTAGGATGTAAATGTTTCTCATGAATCAATCGTGGATTATCCTCACTCCAAATATCACCACAAACATAGATCTGGAAAGATGATGTTTGAAGAAAAATTATCTATTTGTTCTTTGATCTAGTTGGCAAATACACGACACTTCTAGCTCAGCTATATTCAGAGCTCAGCTAGAGCTCAGCTATACTCAGAGCTATATTCTTTCCTAAAATACGCCATGTTCTGGATTCACTGAGTCCAAATTGTTGTGAACGTCGACTAATGGAAATTTCTGGGCCTTCAGCAAAACTTTCACGTAGCAAATCAATATGCTCGTGTGAACGACCACTACGACTATATATTACTCTTCTTTTATCTTCCAACGAACCAGTTTCTTTAAATTTTTGAACAATTGATTGATATTAAATTTTTTCGATCGACAGTGCTTTCAAATGGACGATTGTGCAAGCCGTAATTTTCTGAAACGTTTTTCACTGAACGCTTTTTTTCATAAAATAATTCAACAACTTTAACGCGTTGTTATATTGTGTGTGGCTCCATTTTTATAAATGTCATACATTACACTTCTGAAATGGGTCGAGACCTAGACAAATTCACAACGCAATCTGTGTTTTAATCAGGAATTAAATAAAAATGCTCAATTTGAAAGACCCGTTATGAATTAGTGGCTTTTACCGTATCATCAAAGAGTTGAAGGAAGGAAACTGAACGGAAATAAAATATGGTGTTTTGCTCTGAAAAATTGTTCATTCATCAAAAATTGAAACATTCTTTCACTGCTGTTGGTTAAGGTTCAGGTATCCGCGGCATATATTACAGCTGGTTTTATTATTGTTTTATAAACTTATTTATTTCCTTTTACTGTTATGGCCTTAATCTCCGCTTCCATTCTATGTTTGTCTGTTGATGGTTGAGCCAAGGTAACAACAATGATCAACTCTTTCGAAGTGTAGTGTTTCTTTTCCTACTTTAATTTTCAGCCCTTCCTTGCATTTTTCGTCGTTTTTGATTCTCATTTTTATGAATTTTGTTTTGTTTGTATTTACTCGGAGCCCGAACCTTCCTGCTTCTCTCATTAATCTTTGAGTTACATTTTTTATTTCTCCCAATTCTTCTCTCCTCGTATTTTCTTCTCATTTCCACGCTTTCCAGATTCTTTGTAAATAATGTCAAGGGCGATTACATCAACTTAAAAAATAAATGGTTGTATCGATTCGTAAAGCATCGAAATCTTTAAAAGTCATTTCACTTGCTGATTATAGTAGAGTAAAACTAGCTTCCAAACTACATTATTGTTAGTCTAGAAACTTTTAGATCAACCCTCGTTACCTCCAACTTTTATAATCTCTATAAAATATTCTATTATTCTCACACCATATCAAATAAGGTTTAAGAATAAACTTGTTTTTATTTTTAAAACCAAGTCATATGTTGTTTTTGCTTTATCACGAACACATAAGGTACAAACGTTGATTTTTCAAAGGTTCAATATACTTTCTAACCGAATTTTATCTTGTTTTCTTATTGACGTGTTTAAAGTGGGTTTGAAAGTCGTCGAAATATTTTGTGATATCCAGTTTTCGTAAATAATTAACCTATAAATATCAGGTAATGCAGTGTTTATGTATTTTTTACCGCAATAATTTTAGGAATTTCTTAATCCATCCCAGATCCGATGTGGGAATTATGAAATAGAATTTTACAGGAAATATTAGTATACAGAATTCAATACAGAAAGAATCCATTTAAACCTTGATCAAAAAAAAATCATTTTTCAAGGTTTTTTATGGCATAAACATTTTTTTAAATTTTTTGGATTGACAATAATTTCTTTATTTGAATATTCATTGTCGTTATTGTTAAATTGGGAGAAATATTAGGTCAACACTATAAAAATGGAAGAGCAAAGTGTGGATGAGTTCCTTATTAGCATAACGCAATTGAATGAGTTAATGATTGAATCTGAGATTCATCATCTTCTGATCGAGAAGTAAAAAAAATAGTGATTTTGGTATTTTGTGGTATATCCCTTCCAGATTATGTAAACATACGGTTTCACGATTTTTTATTACTTTGGGTACTTTTTAATTTTCCCTGGTATTCGCGGCCTAGAAAACCATTGCAAACTACTGTTGTACTTACTAGGAAGTGAACTTGAAGCAACTATATTTATCGACTAACTATTCTAGATACCTTTTAATACCAATTTTAGTGTTTGACTTTGGTACATTAATATAAATTTTTATTGGGAACTGCTGAGTGTATTAACACATCGCAGAATATTCAGCTTATAACGGTAGAGTCTGTTGGAGAAGAAGGAAGCGACATCTGTTTCCAGAAGAAATTAATTGGAATATTAAATAAAGTAGTAGAGAAATGGAGACTCGATAAGGAGCTGATGAAGCTACAGGTTCATCATACAGGGTAGGCAAAAAAGGTAGTTCTTGTACAGGATACTGTACCGTTGGCATGTTGTTTTTTTTACTTATGCGGTTAGTGGGTTTCGTATATTTACATTAATTAATTTAAATATTCGAAATGATGCATGTAATACTTTATGCGATATAATTACCGTTCATAGGATATTTTAACGTGGATATTATAATAATAATAATATTTATTTGTTCGCAAAACCATAAGGCACTGAACATCGTTAAGAAAGTACATAATAAACACTTAATACTATAAAAAAAAACAGAAAAAATTAATTACAACTCAAATATAATATTTATAATACGAGGCACAAAAAAAGAAGGAAAGATAGGAAAAAAAAGACATTGGAAAGAAAAGAACAGGAGAGAAATAACACAGTTAACATAGTAGGGTAGAGCGGGGCTAGTTGAGTAACTTTTCGCTTGATCTCTCATAACTTTAAGAATACGCAACAGATTTAATTGATTCTTACTCCGTTAGGTTCGTAATTTACTCTACTTAGTGGGGCTAGTTGAACAATGGCTAAAATTGACTTGATGACTGAATGATCTGAACACAAAATAATTTATAATCAACAAGCAAATATTTATTTATTATGATTATTACATACTGATATTGTTATTATGTTTTTGGAAAAATAAAATTAAAATCAAGCAAAATTAAATATTTTCAATTTTATAACGAAAATAAATATAACGCAAATGAACATTAAATAAAATAATAACTAATTATGAGATCAAAAATATTGCTAGATGATAAATAATCCCAAATTATTAATCATCTTTGTCACTATCACAATTAATACAAACATATCTCTTTAAAGTCATCCTGTTAATATTAAATTGTTTGGCTACAACGTTTACACTCATTTTTTTCTCCTCTACAGCTTTTGCTGCTTCACTCAATTGTTGACTAGTAGACTAGTAAATGTAATAATAATCATTAATACAATTATCAATATAAGTAATTATAATTAATAAGCTTTGTGTAGAATTATCACGTGCACAAATTAATTGATAGTTATTAATTTATTGAAGAAAACTTTAATTTTCTACAATGAACATCTAGTGGGGCTAGTGGAGGAAGCATTGAACGCGCGTTGCTCAACTAGCCCCAATTGAGGCAACAGAATAAAAATTAGGTTATAAAAAATCATAAGAGTTAAAAATACATAAACATCTATAATCAAAAGAACAATAATTAAGTAATCTTTAAATACTTACGTGGTCCTTATTAAGTGTTTTTATACGAATATAGTAGAAAAATTATGATGACCTGTAATATTTTTTACACCGAAAAAAAACAAAGCATTCTCTTATTTTATCGGAGCACCGGGCAGCAATTGGTAGTCGCGCTATGCATTCCCCTCCCATAACCCCTTCTTTTCGCCATTTACACTGTTGTTGTAGGGTTGCCTCTATGATCAACTTGCCTCTATGATCAACTAACCCCGCTCTATCCTATCACAGGACCGTAGAGGATGTATTTCAACAGAATTCAACGAACCTTTAAGGGCAGTATTATTGCTTTTATAGTTTAGTTTGTTTCTGTCCCATTTACAGTACAGTCTAGTGTTTAAGTCGATTATATATGAAATAGCAAGTTCTAGTCGCCGATTTTGCTAATATCCTTCGAATAAGTTTTGTTATATATGCCAACGATTGTTTTTGTGTTTATCGGACAGTAGGGTAACAAAAGAACATTACAGTAAGAAAGATTGGCCTCATAGAACTTCCTTTGAACCTGGTACTTCAAACATAAAATATGCCCCCCTTATTAACCCAAAAAAGGTGCTTCTTCGGTCTCTCCATATTAAGCTTGGACTAATGAAAAACTTTATCAAAGCCATGGATAAAGAAGGCAATGATTTCAGGTACCTAAAAAAAATATTTCCTCAGTTAAGTGATGCAAAACTAAAAGAAGGCATATTCAAGGAGAGATAACATAGGATATGAGAGATGATAACCATATGAACATGATTTAACATATGAGGAGATATATTAACATATGAGGAGTTGCGTAAGCATTGAACGTGCGTTGCTCAACTAGCCCCAGTTGAGGTAGCAAAATAAAAATTAGGTTATAAAAAAAATCATAAGAGTTAAAAAATAAATAACCATCTATAATCGAAAGAATAATAATAAAGCATAGTAAAAAAATTATGATGACCTGTAATATTTTTTTTACACCGAAAAAAAAAGCGTTCTCTTATTTTATCACAGCACCGGACAGCAATTGACAGTTGCGATAAGTATTCCCTTCCCATAACCCCTTCTTTCCGCCATTTACACTTTTGTTGTAGTACGTTGCTTAGTTTTCGAGATATTTCGATTGTACAACTTGCCCCTATGATCAACTAACCCCGCTCTACCCTATTGTTAACATAATTTACATGAATAAGCCGATAACATAATTAATACAAATAATAAGCCGGTCGCGTTGGTGCGGCGGTAAGAGCGCCTGCTTTGCCGAATCCGCGCTGGAGCGATAGCTGGTTCGATTCCAGCGCTCGGATGGTTATTTTTCTTTCTTCTGTCCGTTTATCTTTCCTAAATGTTTGTGATTGTTTCTAGGCAAGAGTGTAAAATCCGACTACGAATTACCCCTCAGTCACGCCAGTTAAAGGCTGTGTAAGGCCGGATGCCTACTGAGAAGTGTTCTACGTTGGTCACTCGCCAGTCGGTAGGTTTCCTGATAGACTTATGGGTAGGCACATAACCAAGGGTTTATAGCCCGAGGGGGGTGCTGGCCTGGGTTTGTCGGAAGCTGATGACCGTGGTTTGGAACCCACGTTAAGCTGTAGGTCCAGTCACTTAATAGCCTAGTTGCTGATGCGCCTCTAACCCAAACACTTTTTACTTTTAATACAAATATAAACAGTTAAATTCGCCAAAACAGGCTATTCTAATAATTTAATTGAATTTAAATTGTCCTTTGTTTCCCCAAGAAAATCTTTTAATGAATAAGCCTTGCCAAATATCTTCTGATCGCTCTCACAGGCTGATCACGTGGCAGATCTCGAACACACTCCGGAAAAGTTTTATATATGTTCATAATAGTATACTGCACATTCTTCTGTATAAAACTAAAATTACATTTTTCATTCACGAGATTCGACTTATACCTAGTTATATACCATGCTTTGCGATAGAGAGAGAGATCTTTATTATTAAAATTATAAAACAAAAGTGTACGAATCCAAAATAAACATGGTCTTTTAACTACTAATCTCGTGAATATTTAATAACTATGAGTCTAGGGTCCCTAACCCTTACAACTTTTCTAATAGTTTATGTAGACTATATATATCATCATCATCATCATTCAGCCATTGTCGATCCACTGCAGTATAAATGCCTCCTCAGCATGCTTCTATTTCTCACGGTTCTGAGCTAAAGGATGAAATTATTCGAGTCATTGGTGAGACAGAGCCACGGCTATGCCAAAATGTCATCCACAATTTTCACAAAAAAGTCAACGTCTGTGGAGCTGCGAGAGGTGATCATTTGACAGATATTGTCTTTAATTTAACACATGCATAAGCTCATACATTATGCTTTAATTATGAATAAAAAGTTTTTTGAAATTAACGCATATTCTATGTTTATTCAAGAATTAAAAAATATGCCCAATTTACTCTGTACTCTTCCACAGCACGAACTTGATAATACCAATTAGGCTTATAGAATCACAGTCCATATCTGCGAGCTCGTCGCCTGTCAATAAATATTTCTCAGAACTTCTCGTGAATCAACATTAGTGGAGTAATATTACACCACGATAACGAACAAGCGTATTTTTCTTCTGAGGTTATGAAAAAAGTTCTTCAATCTGAAGTTTCTTAGATAACATATAAAATAATTGCTGTAGGTGTGTCAGTAAATATAATAGATGTCGTTACGGTTGACGGCTCTTCCCTTATTGCTTTATTGCTTCATTATTTTAGAATTCCAGTGGTTTTTATAAAAAAAAATATATCAAATATCTAAAAATGATATATCTTAATTGAAATAGTTTCTTTTGTGAATTTGTTCAACGGTTTTTACCGAGCGACTTGATTATAAGTTATGCAACCAGACAAACATGTTGGTTTTTCGTATTTCCTCGTTCCAATTACTGTAATTATCAGTTAAATATCAATTTAGTTTCTTTGTATAAACTACGAACAACTTTTCCTCAGAACCTAATGTACTAATTTTACTAGAAAGGATTTTCTTGCAGTATTATCACTATTTTATATTTTTTTTCATTTTGTTAGTGGTTTGAAGTCGTTTGAAAGTTTGTAAGGAAGAAAATATGATAAAAATGGTCACTGTAACAGTCCAAATCCTGAGTTTAGTGCCTTCTGTCTAGAAGTTTTGTCCTTTTATTAGAGGGCAAACCTATTGTGAAGGAATGAACGGAAGGCTGTAATGGGATGTCGCAAAGGATGTGGTAGTAGTTCAATTGCTTGGGTTGTGTTCGTTCGTCCTGTTCAGAAGATTTTTCCATTAAATGTGCCATAACTTTGAAATGTCCTAAGCTAATTGAAAAGTTCGCAATGCGACACCGATGGAGCAGTAAAAGAACTATATAATCTACTACATTTTGAAGTTTTAATCTTCATATGAACATATGTGAAGCTTCAACTCAATCTGTTAATTCATTCGTACAAAAACACCATTAATTACACCACCATTGGTGGCTTCACCATCTTCGCTAGCTTCACCATTACTGCCAAGAACCCCTCTTGAATTAACTTTGCCACCAATAATGGCCTTGCCCTCAATAACTATTTCGGAAGTAGATGTGGCTATTTCATCGAAATCATCTGATAATTTACATATCCCATCTACCTCTTCAGGTAGTGTTCAGGACGTCACGATGACATCGTTTAGTCCCTACTAAAGGCACGACCCAGATATAATAATGGAGAGGGAAGGCAGAAAACCAGCAATAATGACCGGTACTCCAAATAAGCTTGAAATTCAAGAACGAAACGAAAGAAAGCTTAGAAACCCATTTTGCAGACTGCTAAAGAGACAAAAAAGCCAAGGGCTTCAGTTAAGAAAACTAAAAAAAAGGAAATAAAATACAAAAGAAGAAAAAACATATTAATTTTTTTGATAATTGTGATACTAATGTAAAATCTAAAAGACTTTTTTTACTGGGTCGTTTTTCTCAAAATGTTTTATATGAGTTGCATTTATGCTGGTGTTAGAAAATACCTGAAAAACCAATCATGTTTATTGATTAGAATTGTGATATTCAAAAAGCTCTGTGAGATATTACGAGAAAATTAAAAATTCTTACTTCTTTCTACTGTGGACTTTTCTTTGACCTTCTGCCACAGTTTTTTTGATACATTATCATGAATTATCTCTGAAGACTATTCTAGTTTCTATACTATTCTCTCTATCTTTGAATTTGAAAGCCTATATTAAAAGTAATATTTAACTTTTATTCATAAAAATTCAATGAATTAACTGAGTTAGTTAAGTCATAGCGACACTAACTTAACTGTTTTACATCAAGAACAAAATTGACACAGCCAACAAGCACATCTTTTTCAACATACACAGGCGCAAATTAATGGTGAAACCAGTTAAAAATATGCCAGCCTGTCTGGAGGTTTATCCTTGTTTTTTTTCGGGATTTTTTGTCGTTCATAAACCGGGCTAAACGAGTGTTAATTTTAGCGAACGTATTTATGGAGAAAAAAAATTGGGACAGGAGGTCCCATGCAATGGAAAGTTAACATATTTATTCGCTATCGTTATCTCGTATTTCTCTGAATGTAGATTGTGTCAAACTATCGTTATCACCGAAAAAAGGGGAGTATCAATGTACCGATCTATTTTTTTTTGTCATTAAGTATATTCGTATTTTATATTTATGTTGAGTTCAATATTTTTATTTTATTTGTAATATTGTCGACCAGCGAGAAAGAACATAAATGAAAAAAATATATGAAGGATTGTTGTTTTATTATTCCATAGTTCAAATCTGTATTTTCGATGATACTGCCATATGATCGACATTGATATGAATCGTCCATTTGCTTATTTATGGTTGTGAATGATGGGTACCCTAAACAAAACACCTGAGGGTTTTCGAGAGCATATAGCAAAAAATAGATAATGGGGATCAGATGGTACCATAAAAAATGACATAAGGAAGTTCTTGGTGAGATGAACTGTTTGAGGTTTTCTTGTGGAGAGGGGTGCTTACGTTGAGCGGGGTATTTGAGCAGGCTGGATGATCATCGTCTAGTTTGTATTGTATGGTGGTGAATTAACCTCAGGTGAACCTAGGCGTGGAGATCAGAAACTTGTTTACAAGGATGCCCCCATGAAACATTAAAGAGCGTTAATGCTAGTCATGAACGGGAGGTGACTGTCTCCAACAGAACCCAATGGAGACAACTAGTTTATCAGTATCAAGGATCGAGGTGCTTCTAGCCAGTTTGAATGTCCAGAAGGCCGCGTCATCTTCATTTCAGTATATATATATATATATATATATATATATATATATATATATATATATATATATATATATATATATATATATATATATTATTAAATTCTTTATAACGCCTTATTCAGCTAAGATTTATACAAAGTACCATTATTTTTAGTCGTAGAACATACTGGTAAAGTTTGGTTCATACAATTCAGGACACTCTGTATATATAATTGTCCACAATTTTATAAGTCAAAAATTAAAAACCACCAAAATGACATTCAAAATGAAATTTTCTAGAATATATTTTCTCATGTAACCCCCTTCATCATGAAAAACTTCCGCAATTCCTTCTTGATCTGCGCGCACGTCATCTGTAATGCTGTTTCAATGTTGAGAGTAGATTAGTGTTACATTGGTATGTCTAAACTTATTGGTGATTTTATCAAAACGTTCAAAAACTCTCCATACTGTATAATCAGATTCATACAGAATTCAGATCTAAACTATTGCTCGACCAGAATTCTTTATGCCAATATCATCCAACTTATTCTCTCCAATCCATGTCCTCCAATATCATTCTATCTACAATCGAATTGAATTATTAGTGTGAATATTTTCAAATTAGTTGCTGAATTGTTCAGTCATTTGCTACGACTATTCCATCTATATATTCTATTCATCGTATAATCTAAAAAACGAAGTTACGAAGTAACACACAGAATTAGACACGTCATATTTGTGTTTCTAACGTGAAATATTAAACACAATTCGTCGTACGGGCACGAAATGCTGTACTGTCTCACAAGTCGACAATTTAATACGTCCAACGGTAATTCTACGGTTTATTGCGAAGTTTTCAGTATTATAGTCTATTATATATATTTGGATTATTAATGGATTCGTTATTTGGATTTTTTGCCGTAAGTTTTCTGAGAAACTTTATGTGTGTATAGTTGTGATTTTTTTTTCTTTGGATCAAAACTAATATCATTAATTATATTGAACTTAGTTTATATTTCTCTGAGATGCTACATATAAGACGTATTTGATTTAACGGTGGTGAGAAATTAACGGTGATAATTAGAGAGGGAATTTTTGCCCGAGCTCGGGCAAGGTCACTGTTTATCAACATCAAACACAATCACAATCAAACTTTTCTTACAGTAATTTACTAGTTACGCAAATGTCGAATAAAAAAATAAGTGATTTGGATTTATAAACATTTTGGGCGATATTGGTCTTTTCATAAATTGAAATTAACATGAAACGATTAAATCCGATCTCTAGTGATAATGCATCACGATTGTCCCCAAAGTAAAATGTATACTACAAGGTGGGCCACCAAAATACAATTATATAATTTTATTAATTTAAAAATTACAAAAAAATCTTTTCCATGTTTTTAGTTTTTGTTTTTTTGTTTTGCGTCTTTTTATCCATATATATATATATATATATATATATATATATATATATATATATATATATATATATATATATATATATATATATATATATATGTATATATATATATGGATGGTATAAAGATCAATGGTTCAAACTTAAACCATCTTAGATTTGCAGATGATATCGTTCTCCTTTCACAAGACCCAGAGGAGCTCCAAAGACGCATACAAGAACTGCAAAGGGATGGCGAACCATTTGGCTTAAAAATAAATCTGAAAAAGTGTCAGGTTATGTTCAATAAATTCGCTGAGGACAGGAGAATTTCAGTTTTTAGGAGGCCACTTTATATATCTTAGGCAGAGGATTTCAATGGAGTGGGATACCACCCGGGAGGCGGCGTGTTAAATGTGGGTGGCAGGCTCAATATAGTGTTTAAGAGCAGACTCCCACTTTGCCTAAAAAGAAATGTCTTCGAACAGTCCGTCCTACCCGTTATGACATACGGGCAGGCCATATAGCGAGGCAATTGGATGACAGATGGACCAGGGCAATCCTGGAGTGGAACCGCTTGATTACAAACGTCCACGAAGAAGACCGAAAGCTCGATGGATTGATAACATCGTTAACCCGAGTGGCAGAGGAAAGCCCAGGACCGTGAAAGTTGGAAGCATGCTGAAGAGGCCTTCTTCCTGCAGTCGATCGACACGGGCTGATGATGAGTAAATGACTACAAAAACCTTTAACCCTTACTCCATCTGATGCCACCGCTCGTCTCTGCCGAACTGCCACCATGCGCCACTAGGTATCTCTCGAGGCCGGTTTCTAGCCGTTATCAGCCGAGCTCAAAATGAACGCAAAGAAAGCAGTTGGGAGAGACTCTCGAGGCCAGGCCATGTCAATTGGCCAAAGATTTCTGTAATAAATATTTTCCTCCACGGTCCCGCTGCGCTATTTTATGGGGATACTTGGTACTATACCTGAAGTTGCAGGCAGAATGTTACAGGCAGCCCTGACTGCTACGAACATTCACCGTATGATGGCGTGAGTTGTGAGTTATTACGACCCGCCATGAATATGGCCAGTCAAAATGGCCAACATCCCCCATGGCTGAGAGATGTTGGTATATTACCTTTTCAAAAATGATTCATACATAATTTAGATCTGTTAGGAAACCAGAATTCTTTAAACCAAATCATATCCCAATTCAAACTGAAAGCCGCCTGGTGATGCACTCTTTCCTCCACGCTCTACACAATTTTCCCACCGGTTTTGAAGCTTGTGAATTCCTTACTACTAGAAACTTTGAGTTTGGGTCATAAGTCAATTGCCCA
The DNA here is from genome assembly GCA_031761425.1 of Cosmopolites sordidus. Classification (NCBI taxonomy): domain Eukaryota; kingdom Metazoa; phylum Arthropoda; class Insecta; order Coleoptera; family Curculionidae; genus Cosmopolites; species Cosmopolites sordidus. Next base: position 1,287,846 of record JARFXV010000947.1, on the reverse strand, counting down.
CGAAATCCTAAACATCTTAACCGTTGTCGAATCGTACCTCTCCAAATGCATCTTTCAGGGGCGCAAACAAAGAATAATCACAGCGTAACAAATTTAGGCTGTATGCAAGGGTTTCTCAATGCATATTCTCCATTTTTTCCTTCGTCAAAACCGAACCCATCGGGCACAGGTTTTATTGAAGTCAAGATGATTTCTGATGATATTTGAGCACTTTCAAAGCTAATACCCACCTTTAAAGTGATTTCGTGAATACTAAGTCGCCTGTCACCTTCGATAAGATCGCAAACTGCACCAATGTTGTCAGCAGTGACACTTGACTTGGGACATCGATTATAACTTACATTTACCACACTTTCTCGTCCGCTCTTAAACTTCTTGGCCCAATCAAACACTTGGGTCTTAGACAGGGTATCGCCCCCTTACTGAACCTTCAACCGAGTTAATATTTCGGATGATTTAAAACCTTCCTTGGTTAAACATATTATTATAATCAGCGGCGCAACGAACGGTGGAACCTGTCGCTCACTCATGGCTGTAATGTCAAAAGAACTAAGTGAAACAGTTCATTTCCTTCATTATTAATCATTACACTGAAATGACCTACACTGACAACCCGCTCGTGATAGGTTGAGGAAAATAATTGTAAAATTCCGGTTTATATTTTTATACACCCTCATAATTATCATTGGGTCTCATTTTAAAGATTAGACAACCACGTATTTATTAGTAGAATGCTATGAAGAAACTGAGTTAAAATTTTTATAAAATAATATAACCTTTGTCGTTTGAAGATGAAAATGTTTTTATATGATAGTGTAATAATCACCCAAATTAGAGGACAATTTTAAAGAATTAATTGTAATGTACTGTGATGGAAGTGGCTATGACTAAACATTTTTCGCCTGTTTCTAAGAAATATGTGTCATTCCGGCTACACTGTAGCATTGGGATTTTTGACCTCGCGACTTCCACGGCCGATGACGTGCCAAACCGTTGGCCGCTTCGGTGGGCGAATTGGTCGGGGTTTTTGCTCCCTCTCGTCGCCTTGGCCAGGGGCCATTGTTCGCCCCCAAGGGGACCGCCGTACTTTAGTCTGGAGCAATCAAACTTTCACACAAAAAATCATTCAAATCAACTCTTTTATTCATGAAATATTCTTACTAATTCCAAAAAACATATACATTAGACTGGGTCAAAAAAATCGTGTGACAAAAAAAAATTGTGAAAGTTAGAGCTCTTAATACTTATAAGTGTATCATCGCGACTTTCGGTTTTTTAACAGCAATCTCATCTTTCGTCCAAAACTCCTCAACCATCAATTTGAAAAATTCAATTTCCTTTTCGAATATGTATCTTCAAATATTGATTCCTTCATTAGTTACAAAATTTCAAATTTGAAAAATAAAATTGTAAAAACAGATCTATGTTCAAGGCACGATTACATGGAAACGGCTTCTTTAACGTAAATTTTTAATGAGACCTTTTTTGTAGAGAATTCAATTCCCTTCAAGAATCTGTATTGCTCAAATTTTTCAAATTAATGGTTTGGGAGTTTTCGGCAAAAGATGCGATTGCTATTAAAAAAACCGAAAGACATTATATTAGTATTAAGGGCTCTTAACTTTCACAATATTTTTTTTTGTCATCACAAATAATAATTTCCGTATCCCTATAAAAAAAAAGTCGATTTTTTTTGGCTCAATCTAATATACATGTATTTTCATTTAGACCCAGAGCACCATCCACGAAGATTTATATGAGATATCTAAATAAAATAATGAAATTGGTTACGTATCGTTCGATCTGGCAACGCTGTTAGTGTCCCCTTTGGACGGCAGAGAGGCCAATATCTGATGCATCTTCAGTGCTAGTTTGAAGTCTCTAGAGTTTCCAAGTATAACCTTTTCAAAGTACAGCAGCTCGATCTTCAAATTAATGTATTTTTCAGACAATGTTAAAACTGGTTACTCGATTTCAAGACTGCCGTCTCTGTGTCAATCTATTGTTGGTATTTTTAATTATTGTGTCAACCATAAAAATTCGTTTTAGTAAAGTTTCTTTCACACTCTTTTTCTTTGCAGCTTATGGTAAAGTGTTTTTGGTGAGGAAACGTGGCGGTTCAGATGATGGACGCCTGTACGCGATGAAGGTCCTGAAAAAAGCCACCATAGTGCAGAAGAAAAAGACAACGGAACATACGAAGACTGAAAGACAAGTATTGGAAGCTGTTCGAGATAATCCTTTTTTGGTTACTCTACACTACGCTTTCCAGACTGATGCCAAACTTCACCTGATCTTAGGTAAGAGTAGTTTTAATCGTTTTTGGTTTGCAATTTTATTCTGATTTAGTTTTAATAGATGTCAAATGTGTGCTACATTATGCCTCGTAAAATTCGTTGTTAAATGATGAATGAATGAATATTACTTTTTACTAAGACTTAATGTTAAGAAATTTAAACTTTTTGGGAAACTTTGATGAAAATAGGTGTATATGGAGTATTTTGTCGTTCTAAATCTGAAAATAATAAACTAGTTACTGTACGTATAGTTTTTTTGTTACAGGGTGGTGGGGAAAAAAGGAGGCGACATGATGTTTTAATATTGTATATCATCTAATCATCTTTTTCTATGTCATCTAATATTTATTTAATATAAACATGTAAAACGTGTTGAGACATCTATGCAAAGACATTACCGAGTGTGAATATGTGAATAAAAAATATATTATATGAGATATCATACAGCAACAACTTTCATTTTTTCCTCTTGTGTTCTGCAGCAGCATCTATTTTTAAAAACCAACAGCAGTCGCCCAACATAGACGGGTCTCAGTGTCTCTGGTATCTTGCTTTCATCATCCGGATGTCCCGGTGAAACCTCTTTCCTTGTCCATCGCTTACTGCACCCACATTTTCCGGAAAAATCCAAATGAGGGCGTACAAATAAAAGGACATTCGACACTTTAGCAGTTCATAGGCTTTCAAGAGTTCATCTATGAGGTTTTTATAGTTTCCATCTTTCTTGTTGCCCAGAAATCCTTTCACTACACTTACAAAACATCCCATGATATAAAGGAGAAGTATTAAGGAAAAAAAGATATTTTTATAACAACCTAAATGAAACGTAAAGAGAGCATTCTCATCAACCTGTGTAATATAAATACCTCTATTTTAAATTAGATTTTTTCCCTGTTTCTGAAAAAATAAAACAAATAAATTCATTATCTCTAAAAGTATATTTTGCGAACAAAGCTCTCGCCGTTCGTCTTTAATTGCATTCACAGAATCCGAAAAATTCGTCTTCGCTTGCAACACGGGACTCTATGTGAATGGAATGACGGAGCCCACACAGTTTCAGAAAGAAATATGATTATTATTAGTGCTGGCAGTGTCGGGCGACGAGCAATCTTTGTTTGGAACGAATAGAGACGGATTCTCGGGTATCTGAAGTATGCGGGTCAAATGAAAAGTTAACTAACGTAGATTAGTATTAAAAAGATTCGGATTTTTCTCGTTTGGAATTGTGCACGGGAATATAATTCAAATCGATTTTTAATGAGCATCTCTGTAGGGCTCGGAAATTTCATATAATTTCGCTTGTTAAGTTAAAAATGTTTATTGGGAATTTTTTTAAAATGAATACATTTATTTTTTCGGTTAAGTATTAGAGACATTACTGGAATATTTTTTGGGTGAATTCAATCATTTTCGAAGAACGATCTGGTTTGTGTCGTGTCTTATCGTATTATTTGAAAACAAGTTTCAAAAATTCAACAGTTTTATCATGAAAAATTGGTTATACATTTATGATTCAAATTATTGTCCATCGTTGGCCTCTACTTTCCTCCATCTTTCAGGTAGTATTCGAATCTTGCCTTGAAGAAACTGTCATCTTTTGAAGCGACCCTAGAATCGATCCAGTTTTTAACTTCTTTGTAAGACTGGAAGTGCTGGTCAGCCAGACCGTGCACCATCGATCGAAACATATGATAGTCAGAGGGAGCAACGTCTGGAGAATACGACGGCTGGGGTAGGACTTCCCATTTCAATGTTTCCAAGTATTTTTTGACCACTTTCGCAACATGGGGCCGAGCATTGTCATGTTGCAAAATGACTTTATTGTGTCTTTCGCTGTATTGCGGCCTTTTGTCTTTCAATGCTCGGTTCAAACACATTAACAGCGTTCGATAACAATCCGCTATACACTACACCGAATTGGTCCCACCATATACAGAGCATTGGAACCGTGAATATTCGATTTGGCCGTTTTGGACGCTTTTGGATCGTAATAACCAAAAATCCCTTCTGTTTTTGGCTTTCAAGCAACTGTTCACCAGCAAACAAACGGCGTTCAATATCTCTCGATTTCGACTCGTATGGCACTCAATATCCTTGTTTCTGGGTCTTTGAGGTATTTTGAAATTGTTTGTTGAGTCACTCTCAATGATCTTGCCAACTCTTCTTGACTTTGACGTGAGTGTTCATTAAACAATGCCCTCTAATTCTTCAGCTTCAAAAACTTTCGCTCATCCACCGCTATGTCGGTCTTCGACGTGAAAACCGGTCTTGAAGCGTTGAAACCACTCATGACACGTTCTTTTACTCATAACGGGCTCACTATAAGTGTCTAAAAGCATTCGGTGAGCCTCAGCCGCAGATTTCTTCATATTAAAGAAATAAATTAACGCCTTCAGCAAATGACGAGAATTTGGCTCATGTCTAAAGGTATTATAGGAAAACGGCGGGAGCAAAGTAGTTTACTTTTTAATTAGTGATGGTGAGACATGAATCTGTGCCATATGCCAGAAACAGTTCAGCAATCAAGCAAGCAAATTCGAAGAGATTTACACCAAGTCACTTTTTTAGCTTCTTGACTCGGGTTTCCCGTAGCATGTTAGCATCATCAGGAGATGATCCAGTCTCGTTCTAAAACTAAACTATATTCTATTTAGCGTGTAAAAATCATGAATCGTGAAGTTAACTAAGCGTTGCATTAATAATTGAAATAGTGGTCTGAATGGAATAAGTCCTTTCTCCCGGTTCATTGTAATCTTACATTTTTCTATTTGATTGCTTTTATACGGGTCATTCCATGCCAAAAAGACCACTTTTGAAACGACGATTTCTATTTGGCTGATTTTTTTTTCTTTTTCTACCCCATTAAAAACGCTCAGAATTTTTTACCACCCACAACTTTTTCAAAAATTGATTAAATGGGACGTTTTTTTATTTTTGAATGTACTTTTCAGAAAAAAAAATACATACAAAATTTCAGATGTCATGTTTTATGAAAATTTTCAGTTTTTTGAGAAAAGCCGTCAATTTTTCAAAGTTTTTTTTTTTCTAAAAATACTTCGATTTATTCTCCGGATAATGCTGTGCATCTCAGAATGGACAGATTTTTCTTTCTGTTTTATTTTCATTGAAATTGGCTTTTTTATTTTTTCCCAATAGTTTTTTTTTATTATAAAAACTTTGCTTTTATAATTAAATAAATCCAAATAAGTCATTCTATGATATTTTATACTTAATTTATAATCTAACCTAATGTATAATGATTAGGTAATGTCTGAATGATTAAGTTTAAATAAATTTAATAATTAATATTAATAATTAAATAATTAAATTTAATCTCTATTAACAAAGACTAAACCAAACAATATACAACAAAATACCAAAAATGTGGTTTATAAAATTCCCTGCGAATGTGGCAAATTCTATATAAGTGAGACATCTAGACCGTTAGATGTTAGAGTAAAAGAGCATAAACACCTTCTTAGAAAGGGCGATTTTAATAAATCTAGAGTTTGTCAACACGCATGGGAATCGGATCATAAAATCAATTGGAATAATTCCAAAACGGTATTAAAAGAATCGGTAACCCAGCCATACCACAGCCAAAAAAAAATTTAGAATTATTTTTTTTTAATTACTTTGAAAAGAAAGAAAAAAAATCTTAAAGTTTATTTATATAATAGTATATATTTTGTTATGTTTTACATAAGGGTTATATAAGTCTAATATAGGTCTATTAATTAGACAACTTTGTTTTATTTGTACAATTTGAAGTGAATTTCCATCAAGAAAATACCACAACCATCCTCACCTTGTGTTTTACTTAAAAATTCGCCATACTTTTTGTTCAGAGTAGTGTATTGACTCAGACATACCTTATGTTCACATTTTTAAAAATAATGAAAACTGTTTATAAACATTTTCGACTTAATTTCACATCGGTAAACTTTTCCTTTCTACACACCGTGCATGGCTTTAAGAAGTATGAAAGTGTCAATTTTACAAAATCGTTATCTCGACTTTCTAATATTATGACGGAATGTCTAAGAAACAATTTAGGAATATTTTAAAAACGGGAAATGATCGACAAATCAACGATAATTGATTTTGAAGTGTTTAAAGTTGAAAATTTTGATTCCCACATTTCGTAACAGGGATTATTAATTTCGAAAATTGTAAATTTGACTGATAATCGTAAAAAGAACAATGTTCTGCCTGTTGAGGCCGAAATTAATCGATTTCATAGTAATTAAGGATTAAAACATTGATTTCGACCGTAAAACAATAAATAAAATGGAAGTAAAATGTACCGGGTTACAACACAATTCACAATCAGCCAGTGTGAAGCAAAGTGGATTTCGGTATTTTTGCAGTGCAAAGTTTTAAGCCTTAAACCAATGGCCCATTTCTTTAAAAACGGTAAAATTGTTGATTAATTTCATCAAATAACTTTTACCATAATTCAACGAACTTTATGTTATCATCTTAAAAAACATTATATTTAATTATTCTCTTGATATTTGTGAAATTGTAGCTGTTCAATAGATCAGCTGTTGCGGTTACCAGGTGAAACAGTTAATAACTTTCGCTACCGTCAACAAATCATCTAGAATGGGCTACAAGAAACAGAAAAGTAGTTTTGCTGCACGACGCCCCAACACTCCAAATTAAACGAGTTTTTTTTAAGAAAAAAATATTTTATTTTATAAATAAATTTGTTGTTTATGTGTTGTTTAAATTATTTAAATTACACAGTCAACAGTTGTTTTGGGATCGGGGTATTTGAAGCTGATTTGATACGAATTTGATTCCCTGAATTCCAATAAGGCATTAATTTGAATTCCAATAAGGCATTAAGTTTTTAATAACATTTTAGTGAAATATGCGTTACACTACGAGGTATGTCTATTAAATAACGAGACTGACTCTGCTCTCGCTTCTGTAAATAAATTCGTATAAACGTAGCCTTCATTAGCATTAGAGTTGTTTTTTTGTTTCGCCGGAAAAATGTTAAGTCTAACTCTAACAATAGAACAACGAATTTAACAATACAGCAACTACGTCTAACAATAGAGCAACGAATTGTTCTGGAATTTCACTTGAAACTTGGAAAAACCGCTACTGAAACTTATAATTTATTGGAAGAAGTGAATGGCAATGAATGTTTTTCTCGTGCACGTGTGTTTGAGTGGTTTAAGCGTTTGCAAGATGGACGAGAAGACGCTGAAGATGATCCACGCCCGGGTAGCTCTTCCACGTTAAAAACGAATGACAATCAGTGGAGGTTGGTCCATAAGGGCACGTGGGCACGTGCCCTACCTAAAAAAATAATTAATGAAGTGAAAGAAATTATTTTATTCTCTGTTATGCCTATGATCACGCTTCTTGCGACTTCTATAGTCTAACATCCATAATGTCATTCCCGGTAACGAAATAGGTCGTGGGTTGCCGAAACGTACCGATTAAAGAACTTGTGCTTTGGTCACAGACAAGTTTGTTCCTACTGTTTTCTTTATTATCGCCTGCGAAAACAAGGAAACAAGGACAGCAATGCATCGCTTTGCTAGTAACCCGGAGATTAAATGCATTTTTAACGTTATATCTTGGGCGTTGCCCCATTCTCAAATAGTCAGGTGTTTTTCGCCATTGCACTGTGGTTGCAAAGTGAATGTTTTGAACGATTACAATAGTGAAGATGAATTTAGTGCAATATATGAAGGATCGAATATATGAAGGAACCCATATATATATATATATATATATATATATATATATATATATATATATATATATATATATATATATATATATATATATATATATATATATATATAAGACAAATATCAGCAGAAAATGGACATGGAAAAGTCCATCTGGGCTCACAAGCGAAATTGACTATATCATGACCAACGATAAAACAATATTTACCAATTGTACTATCCTTAACAATTTTAATGTTGGAAGTGACTGTCGAAAAGAGCGCGAAAGAATGGTAAGATCAAAGAAGGGCAAGGTGGATTCTGGAAAACTGCTGGACAGAGGAAGCGATTTTGAGATTGCTTTGTCAAACCGGTTTGCTGCGTTACAAGATCCAGAGGAGGTGGAAATATCAGTTCAATATGAAGAAATCGCCAACAATGTACTTCAAACGGCTGCTTCAATAGCACCAGAAGAAAAATGTCTCAAACAAAAATCTCCAGTGAGACCATTGATTTAATGAAGAAACGGCGAGCAATGAGAAATGCAGGTAGTCCTTTTGGCAGGGTCGAGTACACTGAGCTCTGCAAAACTATAAGAAAACGTATCAGAGAGGACACGCGCCGATTCAATATGCAAAAAACCCTGGTAGAAAACAAAGGAATTAACAAAGCTAAACAGAAACTGAGAAACAAAAGAACGCAAATATATGCTTTAAAGCGTGAGGATGGCACAGTGTGCAGGGCGCGTACCCAAATGTTGAGATTGTCAGAAGATTTTATTCCCAGTTATATGAAAATCAGAGCCAATCAGGGACAGCAATACCCACGGAAGAACAATATATAATGCCAGATATCCTAGTGGAGGAAGTAACAAATGCTATAGAATTGATGAAGAACCGCAAGGCTCTAGGAAAGGATAGTGTAACTGTTGAAATGTTAAAAGCTGGTGGTCGGACGTTATATAAAACACTGGCAAAATTATACTCAAAATGCCTCAAAGAACAAAAAGTACCTGACTTATGGAAAAATGCAGAAGTGATCCTTGACATAAAAAAGGAGCACAGGAAGATTTAAAGAACTACCGTCCAATAAGCCTCCTATCAGTGATGTACAAAGTTTTCACTAAGATAATTTCTAAAAGAATATTAAAAAAACTGAATGACGCACAACCAAGAGAACAAGCAGGATTCAGAAGTGGATTCAGTACAATGGATCACATCCAGGTTGTACAGCAGGTCATAGAAAGGCACAACGAATACACCATGCCACTCTGCTTGGCTTTTATCGACTACGAAAAAGCATTTGATTCCATCTCAAAGCATGCGATAATGGATGCACTACTTAGCCAAGGTGTAGAGAGAGCCTATGTAAACCTATTAGAATCGATATATGATGGAGCTACAGCCACAATTCACCTTGATGATCTTGAAGTGGGAATTAATCGAGGGGGGGAATTAGAACGAGGTGTACGGCAGGGTGACGCAATATCGCCTATTCTTTTCTCGGCTGGCCTTGAAGAAGTATTCCGTAAACTGGATTGGGAACAGGATGGTGTAAAGATCAATGGTGCAAACTTAAACCATCTTAGATTTGCAGATGATATTATTCTCATTTCACAAGACCCAGAGGAGCTGCAAAGACGCATACAAGAACTGCAAAGGGCTGGCGAACCATTTGGCTTGAAAATAAACCTGAAAAAGAGTCAGGTTATGTTCAATAACTTCGCTCAGGACAGAAGAATTTCAGTTTTAGGAAGGGATTTAGAGATTGTGGACAGCTTTGTATATCTTGGGCAGAGGATTTCAATGGAGGGGAATACCGCCCGGGAGGTGGAACGGCGTGTTAAATGTGGCTGGCAGGCATTTGGTAGGCTCAACATAGTGTTTAAGAGCAGACTCCCACTTTGCCTGAAAAGAAAAGTATTCGATCAGTGCGTTCTACCCGTTATGACATACGGAAGTGAAACCTGGACACTCACATCGCAATCAATTCAAAAACTTCGGGTGGCACAGAGGGGAATGGAAAGATGTATGCTTGGCATTACAAGACGAGACAGAAAATCCTGCGCATGGATCAGGGAACAAACAAAAGTCTGTGACATCATTGGAAGAATAAAACAATTGAAATGGAGATGGGCAGGCCTTATAGCGAGGCGATGGGACGACAGATGGACCAAGGCAATCCTGGAGTGGATACCGCTTGATCGCAAACGTCCGCGAAGAAGACCGAAAGCACGATGGATTGATGACATCGTTAAGTATATTGGACCCGAGTGGCAGAGGAAAGCCCAGGACCGTGAAGGTTGGAAGCATGCTGAAGAGGCCTTCATCCTGCAGTGGATCGATACGGGCTGATAATGATGATATATATATATATATATATATATATATATATATATATATATATATATATATATATATATATAAATATATTGAAGACCGAATTGTCAACCAAAATCACCATAATAATTGAAAGGTGTTGTACGACAGATAAAGGTGATTTTTGCAAATCTGTCTGCAGTTCCCGCTTTCATTTCTCGATCATCCAAAAGGACAACTGTTCTTGACAGCGTCGTGAAAAGACGTCTACCCCGTGCGGCCCCTACCAGATGGAACTTTACGTCTAGATGTGTGAATACTGTTTACATTACAAAGAAGAATTGCAAACATGCCTTTAAGAAATTATGGGCAATAAACAATAATTTTGAGAAGTTAAATTTATTAGAAAATTGTATAGAATTTTTTATTCTAAAATCCGCGACAAAAATACTATCGAACAACTAGAAATCTGTTTTACCACTTTAGTAAGATAACTCCTAAGCCACTATGAAATATTCATTGCACGATGTATTGCAGAGATTAAATATTAGAAAAATAAATAATATCAAATTTTTCAACGCAAATATTGATACCAATATTGAAAATATTGGAAAATAAACGCTTTGTTTTTGTGATTCATTTTTCTACATAAAAATATTAGCATAATAAGTACTCACTCTTATACTGCACAGTGATTCTACAACTAAACAATTAAAATAATGATTATCTAAAACACAATTTAATTTATAACACATTAAAACACATTTAAAACACAATTTGCGTCGCTAGTTTGGCGCAACATGTCACTAGCACGTCGGTGACGCGAACCCATTCGTTTTGCCCCTACCGAAAATCGCTCAACGTAGCTAAAGAAGTTTTCACTTCAATAAAATGTTTTAGAGCGTCAGTCTCGTTATTTATTAGCCACACCTCATATAGCTAAAATCAGTTCTAAAATCCTAAAAGCTACCAAAAAAAAAGGGTTTTTTTCTTTTAGGCCTGTGTTATTGAATGTTTCAAAACTTGTTGACGGTTTTATATTAAAATTATATTTATAGATTAAACACTTTTCTTTTCACGGTAGAAAATGTAGTTTTTTTGCGAATTATCGAAATAATTAAATTCCCAACGGAACTTATTATATCGTAAAAATTTTCTCCGAAAAAATTGTTAACCACGACAATTGCCAGTGTACAAGGTATAAGCTTTCCAATTAGTTCCGATAATAATAGCTTGATGGGATTTTAAATATCGTATTTTGACAAAACTGGCACACGGTGCGTTACAAAATAAAATTCATTTGTGCGTAAAACTCGAAACGCCATTCTGTTTCCTTAAAACAGGTTTTTGTCGTAGTTGAAAACAGTTTTTTTGGAATCTAAGGACGGAGTCTCATTAAATTTGTTTCAACAGAATTTAATATCTATTATAAAGAACTATTCAACCTGTTCAAAATTTCACAAAAACATCAGATTTCCTCATATAAGAATGAATTAGACTGCATAATAATGCTAATGAGCTTTAGGAGTATTGTTCATCAACATTGGAACCTCCATTCTTCACCAGACGATGGAGCACTGTGAATTTCGAGAAAATTTCGGCGCGTGGATTTTTAAAGTGGGAGGGCGTAGAAGAAAATAGTGCTACTGAAGGTTTTCATGGCTTTCCCCTTCTTTCTTTTTTACTTTTCATGCTATTGAAACCCTATATAGGAGGAAAGCATTAAATGTTTGTGTTGTTACTACTTACAAGGACATTGGAGGGTGGGTTGTTGCTTGTTGCGCTTGTTAGCAGATAAAGAAATAAATAAGTAGGTACTTACCATTTTCCGAAGAGTAAACCATTCAAACAGTTTATTGTAACTGCAAATCAATAGAGAAAATTCGAAAAAAACTTAAATTAGTTATTATTAACGGTTTGAAGTCATGTTTGCAATTAAAAGTTGATTATGTGTATTTAAAATGCACTAATCAGTGTGTACACACGTAGCAAATCCCAAATCAAAACAAGTATTCGCGAGGCGAACGAAATTCGCGGCGCGAGACATATCAAACGCTTCGTACCCGTCAAATCAGCGTTTAAAACTAATTACCGATACCCTCGGTCGCAGGGAATCTACGCCCAAATCGCATATTTTAGAGAGCAGTTAAACCCCCGAATTCTGGTAACCAACAAAACGATAACGCCATCGACGAGATAAATGGACGTGGCGTTCGGTCGCTAGAGGTAAACGTCCGACCAACGATGTAAAAATTGTGGCAAGAGTATGGAATTTTTATCCGCATTATTTGGTGTGATGGGTCGACAGACGTTCTACATTTGGAGATTTTTAATATTATCTTAATCTGAGTTAAAGGAAAGAAACTGAACGGAAATAAAATATGGTGTTTTACTCTGAAAAATTATTTACTGTGATAACTGCTGGAGGGGCGGCGATCTGCATCTAGTGGAATTGGAATGGATGTCTATATTACCAGTTGTTATAGCTCAGAACTTGTTAGCTCACCTTTTCGTTCAGTATCAAAGGTATTTTTTATATTAAAAACGACTGCAGGTAACTAAAATGAAATGTTTGAAGAAAATTTTGAGCAAAGAATGAAGATATCATTAAAACACAAAATAGAGGAAAATATACTGAAATGAGCTGGCCATTTGATGATAATGTATAAAACCAGATAAGGAAAAATGGCGTGGAAGGGGACCGCCTAGAAAACGTTGAACAGCAGCGTGACTGAGATCTTGGTAAGATCCGAGAATGTTGACTAAAAATAGGTGTAGATAATTGATAAGTGTTACCTTCACCCTACGGGTAAAGAAGGATATTGTATATGTTATCAAAGTTATTATCTGAAACAGCCCAAAGATTACTCAGATATTCAAAGATATTCTCATCCCAAAGATATACCAACTATTCAAAGAGAACTCTTCTTAATCAGGCCTTGCCTTAAGTTTTAGTTGACACTAACGAATATTAAAAATATATGGAATGATCTCCCTACTGAAATATTTCGTAGAAAGTGAAAGCCGAAAAGTTTTCTACTAAATTTGTTTCGTATTTGACGGTTAAAATTTCAATATCTATCGGCGGAATATGGAAGGGGGAAAGAAAAATCGATCCGTGTCCTTAATTCCCGAAACGCTTTTGCTGGGATGGAAACAATTCGTTCTAGATACAGAAAACGGGGCCTGAATTTGAGTTCACGGACGTTATTGCCAATAATAACCTCGAATATTATTAATGTGGAATAAGGTGACCTGAAATGGTGCGAGTATCGTTCTGAAAATTGGTGAAGTATAATTTGTGGACTCTTTAAGAAGGGTTTAGATGGAAATCGCATTTTTAATAGAGTAACTTTATTCTAAACCACAAATTACTTGGGATTTGTTGTTTGACATATAAAAAAAATATAAACAAGAAAATAATGTAAACTAAATTTTAAAAAGTACATAACTTAACAAAAAATACATACATACATACAGGACAAACTAATCAAAATCAATTTATAGTTACTATTTTGTTGGATAGCCTTTATTTTCCAAAATGGCGGCCCATCGACTAGGCATGGAGTCTATAAGATTGCGACAAACTTCAACCAGAGTGGAATCCCAGATTTCTTGAACAGTCTCTCATCATTTTTCGCGCGACTTCAAAATTTTCCACAAATTTTCTATAGGACTTATGTCCGGCGACTGAGATGGCCAACGTAAACAAACAATATTGTGGGTATCCAACCAAGTTTTCATATTTTTGGCGGTGCGTTTGGGATCATTGTCGTGCTGGAAATTTCATCGTAATGGCATATGTATTTCGGCATAAGACAACATAATATTCTGTAAGATGTTTAAGTAATTTTCTTTGATCGTGTTTTGTTTTTTCCAATAAACTGGACCAACTCCAGCATATGAAAATGAACTCCAAATTTTAATATTTATTAAAATGTCTTTGGATAGCGTCCATATGCCCTCCAATTGAAGAGGGATGGGTGGAGCTCGTCCCCAGTCAAACACCTAACAAAATGTTTATATATATATATATATATATATATATATATATATATATATATATATATATATATATATATATATATATATATATGATGACACTTTAATAAAAGTGATAGATAACAAAGTATAAAATTGTTTTATTCGCGTTAATATGTGTCTCCCAGAACCGTGAAGTGGTGGTAAAAGATCTCTGCAATCAATAGCTTCGAACACACTTGCCGCCAAACCACAGGCCTCAGACTGTACGTTCGCGCAGCTCCTTCTCCAAACGAACATGTGTGAAACAACCATCTACAGTCCACATCTGAATCAACCCCTCGTCAAACTCCTAGAACCCTCTCCGTAACCTTAGACATACTGTATAAGTAATATAGAACAATTTACTCCAAGGCCAAATCAACGATCTGAATCGATCAACAACCAGATCACGAATATAAAACGAATCAAGGTGGACCGATGAAACAACAATCATTACTGATCAATACACTCATTAAACAGTCGCTCATCCCGATGATACCGCAAATATGTATATGTGTATATATATATATATATATATATATATATATATATATATATATATATATATATATATATATATAGATATATATATATATATATATATATATATATATATATATATATATATATATATATATATATATATATATATATATATATATATATATATATATATATATATATATATATATATATATATATATATATATATACATATATACATACATATATATAGATATATATATATATATATATATATATATATATATATATATATATATATATATATATATATATATATATATATATATATATAGTATCAGTATCAGTCTAAATATATAGTTCCTATCAGTCTAAATTTTTTTCTGTCCTCTTTTCAACGTGACCTTATATATCGATAATATTATATATATATATATATATATATATATATATATATATATATATATATATATATATACATATATACATATATACATATATATAGATATATATATATATATATATATATATATATATATATATATATATATATATATATATATATATATATATATATAGTATCAGTATCAGTCTAAATATATAGTTCCTATCAGTCTAAATTTTTTTCTGTCCTCTTTTCAACGTGACCTTATATATCGATAATGTTTCTTTTTAAAGAATTTTCGAATAAAAACAGGAATTTTGTGAATGACTAAAAATTATTTCCTAAGAAGAAATTGACGACAATAAAACGCCGTTTCGTCGAAAGAGTCGCGAATCGAAGTTTTTGCAATGTGAAGGTGAATTTCGAGTGAAAGTGAGATAAAACACTTTCATATTCACTTTCTCTTTTCAGGTTTTTAATTTAATGCTATAACGAATGCCGGTGCTCGCGTGAATCTTTCGTTATTCTTCTTTTAATTTGTTTAATTTTTTTTCTCCTTTCCGTGTAATTAACGGAAATTTCAATTAACATTTTTTAAAGGAAACTGGGACGCGACACTTAACTAATGAGTCATTTGGTAATTAGTTGAAAACATATTTCTTTAGCGATACTATGTACTAAAGCTAGTATAATTTTTTGATTCGTGAGTTTATAATAATAATAATTCTAACATCAGCTTAATTACTGGCCCTTTTTGACTTTGACATTAATTCATGAAAAATGTTATAAAAAAGGCCTGACTAATATTCCATATTGCCAAGCGAATCTGATATAATTATATATACGTATCATTGCTTATTTTGCAAGTTTACTTCGCGTGAGAAAACACGAAAATATCTCATCTGAGCTGGCCACGTCGGACATTTCCTCGACGTTATATACAAATAAAATAGATGGTAATGATGTTTATGGAGGGCCAGTTCCTAAAATGTAGTACTGTTCAATTTGGTCGTTGGTTTTTTTTTTTAATACTCAGGTAAAGGTTAGAAAGAAGGTTGTCTTTTATCAATCACATTTTATAATTCGATTTTTTATCCTCGTTATTTACTACTTAAATGTAATAGTGTTGGAACTCAACTATATATATATATATATCAACGCCCAAATTCATAGGAATTTGGGCGTTGATATATATATATATATAGTTGAGTTCCAACACTATTACATTTAAGTAGTAAATATTTCCATTCCAGAAAAATTTCCATTTTAAATAGTTAAAATGGAAATTTTTCTGTCCTCGGCAAATTTATTGAACATGGTCTGACTCTTTTCCAGGTTTATTTTCAAGTTAACGACTTCTCTAACCCGTTGCACCTGGTGTATGTGTTTTTGTAGCTCCTTTGGGTCTTATTAAATAAGAACGATATCTAAAATGGATTAAACATATATGAATAATTTATAGTTCATCCTGTTCCTACTATATTGTAACCTAGAATATTTGTTTGAAAGAATCTTAGGCGGATCAACTTATTTACTCGACTTGACGTCATGTGACTATTATTTGTTTCAATCTTTTAAAAAGTCTCCTCAATCCCAATTGAGGTTGAACGAGGTTGTATTGGTCTGGACTGATTCCGGATCCGAATATCTCTTTTGAAAGTGTTCTTTCGCCACTATCATACATTCAGAGTGCTTCCACATACGTCGGATTTGGTTCCCAGTCATTACTTCGTCTTTTAGGACCTGAAAACGACTCACTAAACTAAGTTCTCTTTAATAGGATCAAAGTTGAGACTAGCGTAATCGCAGTACTGTTAGTGGTTCCAAAACCTGAATAATTCTAATATTTGTTTTCCTGTAGTTTCTTCTTTTATGACGACCCGTACGTTTAAATTATTTTTAAACACTCCATTAGATAGAGAACGCAATTTATTATTTTTTAAAGCAGCAATATCAACGTAATATATTTATTTGTGCTATACGATATCAATTTATAGAAAACTTTGCATACGATATTTGTTTTGAACATGTGCGCGTCCTTTAGATTTACATATAAAATTCCCTGAAAACAACATTATTGGTAAATAAGCTGAAGGTTATACAATTAAATGGCGCGCGAATCATGGCGAGTAATTGCAATTTTGTTAAATTAAGAGAAAGAAAAAAATCATTGAGAATTTTTTTCTACGTTACCCAACAAATTTGTTGTCGAAATATTCTCAGGTAAAGGTTACTCACTAATGGACCGAATGGTATTTCTTATGCACGTTTAATTAGAGACTAGATAGCTAATTGAAAATTCAGCGCCAATTTTGAATGTGTGTTTTTTTTAATGCTGGACAAGGCAAATTTAACAATAGCACCAGGCAAGGTTTTTGCGATTGATTGAAGGTTGATTTTTTTTCATTTTTGGTTTCAAAGGTAATTTTCTTATTTTGGCGATATATTGCTTAAGATACAAGATAACACGAAACAGACAATACGATCTGTAAACAAAAAGGAATTCCGAATTGTAAAATTGTGTGTACATTGGAGGCATCGCATCTAATTGCAACATGGAGTGAGTTTTCATGTTTTCCAGTTTCTATTCATAGTCTTCCGGTCCTTAATCCCCTCTTTCAGTCTCCTTAATCCTCTCTTCATCGCTTTCTTGGTTTTTCTTGTTTTCTTTCACTTTGTGGTCTCCATGAGAACGATATAATCTGCAAATCTTAGATGGCTTAAGTATGCACTATTGATCTTTATATAATCCCGTTCCCAATCCAGAATACAAAATACTTTTTCAAGGCAGGCTGAGAAAGGAATAGGCGATATTGCGATACCCTGCCGTACACCCCGTTGTACATTCATTCTAACTTCAAGATTATCAAAGTGAACTGTCGCTCTTGCTTCAGCGCGCATTCGTTTTGCCTTTTTATGACCTTCTGTACAACCTGGATATAATCAATTGTACCGAATTCTGCTTGCCCTTGGTTGTGCCTTATTCAGTTTTCTAAATATTCCTCTGCTATATATATATATATATATATATATATATATATATATATATATATATATATATATATATATATATACATATATATACATATATATATATATATATATATATATATATATATATATATATATATATATATATATATATATATATATATACGAGGGTCGATCCAAAAGTAAGTTTCCCTTCATTTTTTCAAATAGACAACTATGTTTATTTTCATTAAAATTTACATCGTCGGAAAGATGAAACTTTCCTCTATTTTTCGACATAATCGCCATTTCGATCAACACATTTTTGTAGACGGTGCTCCAACTTTTGTATGCCCATGTCGTACACCTCCGCCGCCAAACCCTTAAGAAAGCGCTGCACCTCTTGTTTCACTTCCTCGTCGTTCCGGAAGCGTTTGCCACTCAGGTGTTCTTTTAACTTGGGGAACAAGTGATAGTCGCTGGGCGCGAGGTCCGGACTGTAAGGTGGGTGGGGCATGACAGTCCATCCAAACTGCTCCAAAAGTTCCTGGGTTTTGCGGGAAGTGTGAGGTCGGGCGTTATCGTGAAGCAGCGTTACACCTGTTGTCAGGCGTCCTCTCCTGCGGTTCTGGATAGCACGCCTGAGTTTAGTGAGTGTCTCACAATACCTGTCCGAGTTTATTGTTGTCCCGGGTGTCAGGAACTCGATCAGCAGTATCCCCTTGCGATCCCAAAAGACAGTGGCCATGATTTTGCCAGCAGAAGGAGTTTGCTTGAACTTCTTTGTGACTGGTGACCCTGAGTGACGCCACTGTTTAGACTTTTCTTTGGTTTCGGGGGTGAAATGAAAAACCCACGTTTCGTCACCGGTCACGATGGAGTCCAAAAATTCTTCCTTATCGTCTTGACACTTTTGAAGAAACTGTCGAGCACAATCGAGGCGTTTCTCCTTGTGTTCTGCTGTCAGCATGCGCGGTACCCATCGAGCGCAACACTTGTGATACCCCAACTTTTCAGTCAAAATTCTTTCCACTGTACCGTAAGAACTCCCAGGAATCCTATCAACGAGTTCACGGATGGTGATTCTCCGGTTTTGAAGCATTTCGCGTTCGATCTTCTCGACAATCGACTCCGAAACTGCAGGTCTTCCACTCCGCTCTTCGTCGTGAACCTCCTTCCGTCCGTCACTAAATTCCCTGCACCAATGTCGGACCATTTGAACGGACATACACTTGTCGCCGTAAACTTGTGTCAACTTTCGATGAATTTCCACAGGTGGAATTCCTGTCGCATGCAAAAACCGAATAACCGATCGAATTTCGCACCTGGCGGGATCAACAATAAGAGGCTCCATCGCGAACGGCTGCTGAGCCAAGACTGAGCGGCGTAGCGCAGCGCTCGCGGGCGGAAAAGGGAGTGGGGGATCTGCCGTGCACAGCGGTGTTGTCGAATTTCGCCTAGCAGCTTCCAACGCTGCTGCAGCTCTTTGGGAAACTTACTTTTGGATCAACCCTCGTATATACACATATATATATATATATATATATATATATATATATATATATATATATATATATATACATATATATATATATATATATATATATATATATATATATATATATATATATATATATATATATATATATATATATATATATATATATATTTAATATATAATTTATATATATATATATATATATATATATATATATATATATATATATATATATATATATATATATATATGTATATATATATATATTTATATATATATATATATATATATATATATATATATATATATATATATATATATATATATATATATATATATATATATATTTTTTTTTTTATTTATTGGGACTTTCGGTCAGTAATTAAGTTTTAATTTTTAATTTTTTTATTAACTTTTGCGATTGGGCGAAAGATGGACCAGGACGGTCCTGAACTGGATACCGCTTGATCGCAAACGTCCACGGAGAAGACCGAAAACACGACGGACTGATGATATTATTAAGTGTATTGGACCCGAATGGCAAAGGAAAGCTCAGGACCGCGAGTGTTGGAAGCATGCTGAAGAGGCCTTCATCCTGCAGTGGCCTTCATCCTGCAGTGGATTGATACGGGTTGATGATGATGATGATGGTGATGATAATGATGATGATTAGGACTTTTTAAAAAATAGTTACTTCTAGTGGCGCCATCTTTTGACGGGGACATTCACTAACGTTCTGGCAAAATTTTAAGCCAAGTTATCGCGCCTAAAATGTCAGTCCTTGTCTTTGGGTCGAAAATTAATATGGAACGAAGATCGAATGTTAAGTTTTGTTTTAAACTTGCTAAAACATCCACCGAAACGTTGCAGTTAATGAAACAAGTGTATGGTGGGGATTGTTTGTACCGTGGCAAAGTCTACGAGTGGTTCAAACGATTCGAAGAAGATCGTGAGGACATCAAGGACGACGAACATCCCGGTCCGAAAAATTCGGTGCGAAATTGTGCGTGAATTTATAAAATATCAGCCAAAATCTTCATTGCGATATATGGAAATAGATTTGACCATGTCCAAATATTCATGGTATCGCATTTTGACTAATCATTTGGGACTTCGGAAGGTTTGTGCACGCTTTGTTCCACACAAATCGACTGACGACTAAAAATTGCTCTTTATCCAACTTTACACGGACTTGATTAAAGAGTCGAAAAATGACGAAAACTTCAACTACAGTATTGCTACTGGTCATGAGACGTGGTGTATTCAATAAGATCCAGATACCAAAGTGCCGAGTGAACCAAATCCGAAAAAAAGCCGTCTCGAGAAGTCAAAAATCAAAACAGTTGATTTGTTTCTACCATTCGGAAGGAATTGTGCACAAGGAGTTCATTCCACCTGGTCAAACGATCAATGCTATGTTTTATCTTGGTGTTAAGAAGCATCGTCGTGTGCGGCCACAATACCGTCGACAAAGAAACTGGCGCTTGTAAAAATGGCATTTTAACCATCAATCTTTCACCATACTAGCCTGATTTGACCCCCTGTGACTTCTACCTCTTCGAAAAACTTCATTTGTCGATGAAAGGACAGCGTTATGCCGACATTGAAGCTATTCAAAAGGCGTCGACCGCCATCCTGAAGGATATATCTTTGACCGAGCTGAAAAATTAATTCGTCAATCTAACTGACAGTGCAAAACGCATAAGAAGCAGGTTATTTAAAGGAGAGATTGAGTCTAAAAGACATTGAACACTCAAAACTATAGTATTATCATATAACAAACTGGGAATAATGTCAGAATCATACCCCAATAAAGCTTTAATATTTTTGTCTCTCTTCTCTTCTTTTTCTCAGTTTTATGGTAAAATATTCACAAACTATTTAGTTTATAGTAGTTCATTAATATTTATTATTTTGATAATAATTTTACACGACAGAAAAATTACCTAAAATATATTTTGGATGAGGATCTTGGCTTTTTTATTAGCTTGCACCTGGTAGTTTACATTTCAATAAATCAACGAGGAAAAGGGACGATTTCCCCTCCTGCGTACACCTTCTCGTTCTCTCACGCTAATCCTTTCTCTTTCTTCCAGATTATGTCGCGGGGGGTGAATTATTTACACATCTGTATCAGAGGGAACATTTTACCGAAGACGAAGTCAGGATATATATAGGAGAAATTATTTTAGCGATCGAAAAACTCCACGCGGTAAGTACTTTACATTTTATTTTAGCTTTAAGTGACATATACCAACCGATGGAAATATACATTTTTGAGGAAACAGGTGGTGAAAAACTACCAGTGATTTGGCAAGTTTTTTATTAATTTAGATAATAATCTGTTTGTACATACTCCTCAGAATAATTTGGCATTTTTGTGTTGTATTTCCTGTACAGGGTGGTATAGAATCCCAAGTAGCAGTTGTCTTTGAATATTGTGGTGTTATCCACTCAAAAATTCTTCCAGACTGTTAAAAAATACGTTTGCGAGATAATATTTACGGAAAATAGCCGGAATTTGCAAATTCAAGCATCAAGCACCGTGTTCGCCGGATAAGGCTCCATTTGATTTTTATTTTAAATATTCGCGCGCTTTACATATATCGTTTTCGATACGTTATTCTCTTTTATGTTGGCATCAGTCTTATAAAAATAATTACCAGTACCAGTAAAAGTACCAGTGACTACCAGATATGGTACCGTGTGACTTTTTTCTGTTCTTTTAATTGAAGAAAGCACTTTGAGGATGTCTTTCTGAATACACATAAGCCATTTAGAGATTTTGCGGGTAAAAGAGCTTGTTCCACTCAACTAAACGGTCAACATCGACCTGTACTGTTCACAAGTAGATAGACTGAAGGTCGCAATTGAATAACGACGGCCAGAATTAGCAAACAGGAAAGGTTTCATGTTTCGTCACGCCAGTGCATGACCACACGTTACAATCAGGACCCGGAAAAAAATTGTTGAGCTTTAATTGGGATTTTTTGCTCTATCCACCTTACTCACCCGATATCGCATCCTCATACTACCATCTGTTCCGCTCTCTTCAAAATTGCTTACATTAGAATTATTTGAAGGAGGTTGGAGCGATAGTAATGAAATAAATGTTTTTTTTTCAATAGATTATTTCAATACAACATTTTCTGTGAGAAATCCAAGGTCATTAGGAAGCTTATTGAGTTATTAATGTAATAAAACTGTTACATGTAAGTCTTTTGGAAAACATATCAACTCAACATGCAAATAATACACTTTGTTTTATAACAAATGAACCAATAGTGTTAGTAGTACAAAAATTGATCATGTTAGGCATTGATATTTTAGAATCTAATTTTATAATCTAATATTTATTTAATATAAACATCTAAAACGTGATATATCTCTGATGATGAAAATGAAACGCAAAAAAAGGCATTATCAAGTTACAAAAATTACATCGATCTGTGTAATTAATTTACGAAACAGTCCCGAGTGAAAATTCGATTTACTTTTGGTTGGGACTCTCTTTCTCAATCAAAAAACCCTGCTTAAAATATCTAGCGGAAGTTAATGGTTTCGAAATCACACCTTGATTTCCACCCAGTGGTTACCAGAGAGAGATATATGTATATATTACAACAGGATATAACGTAAAACTGAAAATATAAACAATAGTGAATGAAAATTAATCACTGCCGTTGTGGTATAAAAAAACTAAATACAAAAGAGATAAAAGCTCGCAATGTATTCCCGTTGAGTCATAATCCACCGACTTCAAACTGAGTGAAGAAATTTTGCCTGTATTAGTAATACGTCGAATCTAACCATATCGGGAAGATCGGTGACTAATAATTGTGAAGTCCACAACTGTTCAAAACACAATATCTCACTTTTAATCAATGGTTTTGCTGTTTTGTTCACAGTCCCGTTTAAGAAAAATAATACTGTTAAGGCTTAAAATATTCGCAAATTTAAAATGTTAATAGTTACCTTTATGGGATTTCAATGAGCCAAAATATTTACGACTTAGAGACCGTTAACCTTGTATTTTATGCATTTTTACCTCCGCGGGAATAATAATAAGCCCCGTCGTGGCATTTAAATTTTTCCAAGCACGAAAAGCGTGTAGATTTGGGTCCAAATCTTAATTAAAATTCTGTATCGGTACTTTTTTTTTCATTAAATAGTTAAAAATGTAATAAAAATGTTATTATTAGCGATAATTCATCGATAACGTGACATCCTTTTGTTAAATTGGTTGAGATGGTTAACTTTAAAGCATGTGTCTATAACAAAACAGGAAAATCTAAAGGGCTGTTGTAAATATTTTGTAGGAATTTTTAAACGTTGAGAGATCAACTCGTACGTCCTATCTATCAATTGATAAAAAACCAAATTAGATGCATTGAAATTATTTATTTTAAATCGAATAAAACAATTTCATACTTTGTTATCTATCGCTTTTATTTTTATTTTTAAATTTACGTGACTATAGTTTCAAAAAAAGAATTTTCAAGATATTTCGTTGCCTTTCGGCAAAATGTTAATTACCCCAATAAATTTCAATAAAAATATTCCTAGTTATCTCAAAGGCGCCAGCTTTGGAGTGGTTGAACTTCTGAATAATTTTGGAAAAAATAAAATATTATAAAATAATAATAATATAAATAAAATATATAATACATAAAATATAATAATATAAATAAAATATTGTTAAAATATTATTCTGCTCATCCTTACTGTAGAATCTCAGCTCATGCTAGCCGATATTCCAGTGCCAAGATGAAAAAGCAATTCAGCTCCTCTCACCCTACCATAATACTTTACGAACAATGTGACACGTCTGCAAGAGCACGGCACTCTGTCCCACTATGGCAATCGATCTTGAGATACCGAGGCTCTCGAGGTTCTTTGAAAATCTCTTACTTATCAGGCCTTCGGCGGATATAACAAAGGGCACTACCTCTACGTTACTCAATTTCCACTGGTTCTTCAAGTCGTATGCCAGATTTTCATACTTTGTGGATTTTTCTATCTCAGTTTTTCTAATGTTGTGAGATAGTGCCTCTGCGATGTCAATTATAAAAGCCCTCTTGCTCTTTTTGTTGATTAGAACAATATCCGGCCTGTTATAATCAACCGTTCGATCAGTAGTGATTGGTCTGTCCCAGTAAAGAATGGTATCGGATGATTCAAGTACAGGAGAAAGCGAGTACCTATAATATGGAGGAGGTGCGCTTTCTAATAGCGAGTATTTTTTTGCAATTTGTTGATGTGTAATTTTTGCCAACTGATTATGCCGTCCTAAATAAGCATTAGGAGCAAGGGCCGGGCAACCGCCAATAAGGTGCTCAATTGTTTCCCCCAAAGTACCGCATTTCCTGCATTTATCGACTACGTCCAAATGCAGTATGTGTTTTTCATAGTTTTTTGTTCTTGTTACCCTATCTTGAATAGATATCGCGAAACCTTCTGTTTCTGGGTACAAGAGTCCATCGGTCAGCCACTTCAGAGACAATTGTTCGTCAATGGTGTCATCTTCGAGTGACTTAGGAAACCTTCCTTGCAATATTTGTCCTTTCCATTCTCGAACGCAATCCGTGAGTGTCGTTCTGCTATCAATACGATTTTGTTTATTTAGGTTCAGTGGGGTGAAACCCCAGTCCTCATATGCAACCAATTTCATTAACGTACTGTTTGAATCAATGAAGTGTTTCCTCATTCTATTTTCTTGATTGAGACAGAGATTTTTTACGTTTACAAGGCCTCTACCTCCCAACTTTCTTGGGATGTATAGTCTTTTCGTAGATGAGTTTGGATGCAGGCATCGGAACATTGTTAATATTCGGCGTGTCTACCTATCAAGTTCATCAAGGTCAGTTTCTGACCATTTAACAATGCCAAAAGAATATGTTAGAGTTGGCACTGCCCAACCGTTGATCGCTCTAATGAGGTTTCCACTGTTCAGTTTGGCGTTTAAAAGTTTTATTATTATATTATTATCCTCGTACTGAACTCAGCATCTCAGCCTAAGCTGGTCTATATTACAATGCCAAAATGAGAAAGCAATTCAACTCCTCTCACTTAGCATAAAATTTTACGAACAATGTGGCATGTCTGCAAGAGTACTGCACGTTGTCCCACTATGGCAATCGATTTTGAGATACCAAGGTTCTTCAAATTTTTTGAAAAGTTCTTACTTATTAGGCCTTCGGCGGATATAACGAAAGGCACTATCTCTACCTTATGTAGTTTCCAGTGGTTTTTCAAATCGTACGCAAGGTTTTCATACTTAGTGGTTTTCTCCAACTCGGTTTTCCTGATATTATGAGAGAGTGGCACTGCGATGTCAATTATAAAAGCCCTTTTCTCCTTTTTAATAATTAGAACAATGTCTGGTCTATTATAATCGACCGTTCGATCTGTTGTGATTGGTCTGTCCCAGTATAGGATTGAATCAGATGATTCCAATACGGGAGAAGGTGAGGACTTATAATATGGAGCAGGTGCGTTATCTAATAGCGAATACTTTAATGCAATTTGCTGATGTATAATTTTCGCCAGCTGATTATGTCTTCCTAAATAAGCATTAGGGGCTAGAACTGCACACCCACCGATAAGGTGTTCAATCGTTTCCCCCACTATACCGCACTTCCTACATCGCTCGACAACATCCATGTGTAGTGTATGCTTTTCATAGTTCCGTGTTCTTACTACCTTATCTTGAATAGATGTCGCAAAACCTTCTGTTTCTTGGTACAATAGCCCATCTGTCAGCCATTTTAGAGACAATGGTCCGTCAATGGTATCATCCTCGAGTGACTTTGGATACCGACCATGCAGTGTCTGTTGTTTCCATTCACGGACACAATCCGTAAGTGTTGTTCTACCATCAACACGATTCAATTTATCTAGGTTCAACGGGGTGAAACCCCGGTCCTCCTTAGCAACCAACTTCATTAGCGTGCTGCTTGAATTAATGAAGCGTTCTCTCATCTTACTCTCCTGGTTCAGACAAAGGTTCTTAATGTTCACGAGGCCTCTGCCTCCCAACTTTCTTGGAATGTTATTATTATTATTATTAATATTCCTATTATGTATGACTAAAACATTGTTTATTGGTTTGTGTATTTTGAATTTATTATTACAATAAAAATAATAAATAAATTTAATTATACATTAAATTCGGTTTCACTCTCACTGATTCTCACTGATCTACATTAATAATAAGTGATTCTATATTATTAGTAAATGATACATAGGAATCTTTTATTTTAATAACATGGTTAATCGAATTTATCCAACTTTCTTTGGGAATACAATCTACAACCTTCCTAATTAATGTTGCAACACTTGCACTTAGAGTCGAATAAATGTTTTTTGTTCTAACATTGGATTTTACCTGATGCCACATATGCTCAATTGGATTAAAAATACAGTAATACGGAGGAAGGCGTAAAACCGTATGTCCTATATCGGCAGCAATGGTATCACTTCCATATTCCTTTTTAATATGAAATGTCTTTAATATTTCTAGATCATATTTTTTATATGTATTTTCGAAGTATATATCGTTTTTAACATATTGTTCATAATAGTTGAATTTCCAGTTTAGTGTTATTTGCATTAGGAACTTTTTTTTGGTGGTTATGATAACTAGCATGGTCCGTTACAATTACGCTTTCCTTAGGCACATTGGGCAAAAGGTTATTTATAAACCAATCTTCAAAAAGTTCTCCTGTGGTGTCGTCATGGTAGTCTAAAGATGAATGTTTAATATTTTTGGAGGACAACCGTAAACAATTTGGAACCCATCCATCCTCGGAACCAGCATGTATAATTGTAATTATTTTTCCCTTGTTTGCTGGTGCTTTGGTTTGCCATTTTCTTGATGTATCTTCCCATCCTTTGATGGCGTCTCATATGTATCGAACCATTTTATCAAGATCGATAATGGGATGATTTTCTAATCTGTTTTTTTTATAGAGTTTAAGTAGTCAACCCACCATCGTGGTGATCGTTGTGATTCCATTAATATTTGTCTTTTATTAATGGTTCGATATGCAAAACCCATTAGAGATAATATTCTCTGAAGGCTAGTTCTGCTGCAAAGAATATATGTTTCATCTTTCCTTAGTCGTTGTTGCAATGAATGCAATGCAAGCACAGTTTTCTCTTCGTACATAGCATAAATGTTGCTTCGAATTAAGTCTTTGTTGCTTTCGTCAACGCATTTGCTTTTACCAGATTCACTACGACCTTTTTTGGCTTTAATTGGCTTCGTCACAATATCTTTAACTGTAGACAATGGCGTTTTCGTGAATGAAGACGTTTCTGCTACGGCTGCATTTACATTAAGCAAAGCAGCATTCAATAATGAAACATACACATTTTTAACAATTTGCTTAGCATCGGACGATAAAAGTTTTCTTTTAAAATTAGCACTACCGGAGTCACAACTACTAAACTAGATATAAAATTAATTTTATCTTTTTATTTGTTACTTTATTAGGCCCGGCCCTGTTTACTTTTTTTACAACTTTGCCCGGTTTTGTTACGACAGGGGTTGTTAACAGTTTATTGCGGTCATCCGGACAACGATATATTTTGAACCGCACTATATAGCTGGATGTGACAGCTAAGGTATTACAGCTTTGGTATTACAAAACGGAACCAATTACTCATTCATCAAGTATACCCAAAAGTAAAACAAACAAATGATAAAAAATACTGCAGAATTACATATTTCGGTCCTCGAGATTACAAATTTAAAAATTTTACATACAAGGCTAAAAAGCAATAAATGAAACATTTTAGAAGCTATTGAAATTTATAAATATGATAAAGATTCGTCTAGACAGATATTAAAGGAATTCCCCACTATTTAAAATATTGCAAAAAAATAACCCCAATAAAAGTGTAAATTTAGGTACACAGGATAAACAGCTGTAAAACCTTAGTTTAAAAGTAGTGTTTGAGAATGTAAAACCGTTTAACGAAACTATAGTCACACAAATTAAAAAATAAAAGTGATAGATAACAAAGTATAAAATTGTTTTATTCGATTTAAAAAATGAACTATCACAAAATAACGGACAAATCAATCAACAATTATTTATTTTAAATTTAACTGAGGTACCCGATAGTTGATGGAAATTCGGTTTAAATAAATAAGCAAAGTTTAATACCTAAAACTTCCACTATTATTATTCACGTATGGGCCCTGGTGGACCACGCGAAGTACAATTAGAGGCGTTTGTTGTTGTTAGCCTTCCTTTGCGCCCATACCAATTTCATTCTTTCGCTATGAGCTTTTTTCCTTTCGTCAGACCAAGTTGTTCCAGTCTTCCTACATTTTTCTCTCTGGCCAACCTTCCAAACGTCAACCTTGTGTCTGAAACAGCCAATATTTGCTGATCTTAGGTCCTCTTTAATTGCAGCAATCCATTTAATTATTTCTACTTTAGCTCTGCTCCTATTTTCATAAAATTCGACTATTTGTCTAGTTAGCCTACTCGGATTCATCCGTTTTATGTGTCCGTAAAACTGAAGTCTTCTTTTTCTCATATCGCTATGTATATCTGTGTATTGTTTGATTTCTTGGTTTTCTTAAAGTCGGTATGTTGTATTTATTTGTTTGGGCCTAAGATTTTTCTTTCCTTCTTTTCAATGTCCTCTATGTCCCTCTTTCTATTCAAAATGAGCGTTTCTGCCCCATATAGACATTGTGGCTTAATAACTGTATTGTAATGTCTCAGTTTTCTGTTTTTAGATAGGCATTGTTTGTTGTAAATATTTTGTGTAAGTCTCAATGCCATTTCCATTTTTTGACATCTACCCTTATTGCCCGCTTTTTCCAACCCATTTTCCATGATTATTTCACCCAAATATTTGAACTGAGAGACTCGTCTAATGTTACCATATTTTGTTTTTAGAAATGGTGTTCTTAGTCTGTTGCAGGTCATGTATTGGGTCTTTTCAAAGGAAATTTAGAGTCCTACCTTTTCTGTTGTTTCTTTTAGGATTTCAATCTGTTTCTGTGCCGTTAATACATCTTGAGCCAAAATTATTAGATCATCAGCAAACGCCAGACAATCAATTTTGATGTCCAAAACTTCCACTATATTTTATTTTCAGATTTTTGGGTGTTTTTGTGGTGTGTCTGAATTTGATAAGAGTTCACACTCCACTCCCAGATGTTCAATAATACAATCATTATCTTTGGGCTTTATGTTATATTGGAACCTCTGTGAAATGATTATTGACTACTGAAATTGCAGTCTGTAAGGTTGACGAATCACTTGAAAAATTGGTGTGCGGTGTAATTGGTGTTCGGTGTAATAGGTTTAATTTTGTTGGTTTCTTTCATGGATAGGAGGTTGTCCAATTTCTTCTTTTGCGTTATGAACTTCTTATTAATGATGTCGAAAATTTATTATTAATTTATTTATGGGTTAATTTACCATGTATAACTTTTGTTATATTGAATGTTTCTATCTTCAAGTAGAACCTTCAAAATATAGTGGAAATTTTAAATATTAATCTTTGCTTTATTAATATTTTATATGAAATAACATTCAATGGTATTAATTATCGAAAACATTATGAAGTATGAAATTATAATTCGACCAATCTATAAAAATACGCCACTCGGAAGGTACATGTTTCACATTAAGCTCATTCATTAAACTATCAATATCACAACAGCGATCTTTCCATGTTATAAAAACTTGAAAATGTTACATTCCGTTTTGGGAAAAGTGAAACACTTGCATTTTTATCTAAAGTGTTCTACAGTTGAAGTCTGGAACCAAGACGTTCCGATTTTTGTTTTGACAATCCCAGATCACGTACCAAATCATTTAATTAATTCTGAGTTATTAAGTGAGGTTTATTGGTAGTTGTTAAAAAGGTTGGATCACTACTGGTGTTCTCAGGAAGTTGTGGATTAGATCTTGATGAAGAATTAGAATCACCGGGAAGCATGTCCAGGTTTGAAGGCGCAATCGCTACCGGTAAGCTATGAGGAACTCACCTAACTGCAGAAGGCTAATTTGGATACTGAATTTTATATTTTGCTTTTTTGAAATCCCTTTGAATCATTTACTTGGTCAGTACGAGATCTGAGTCTGTGTGACAACTCACACAGCAAACATCCTGAGCCCAACTTTTAGCTTGATCTCCACTTTGGCATTGAAAATAAATAAGATAAGCTATGAGAAACTTACCCGCTGGATTTTTGCAAAATCGGCGACAACTTAAAGACTTGATTGTATTGTATTGTTGTGATAATTCCTACATTGTCAGGACCAAAGTTAGATACAAATAATTTCAATAACCCCATGATATAAAGGAGAAGGAGATGCTTACCATTACCATTTGTGACTAGCTTTACTAATTCTTTGAAGATGTCAGTTGAAAAAGTAGCGTGCTAAGTTATACGATTAGGAATGAATGTAGAAAAATAATGAATAATAAGCCAGACTATGCCATCCATTGGTATTTAGGTGTGTGTGTGTTGAAGGATAATCTGGAACCTACAGACTTGTCTGCATGAAAAATGTTAAAATTCACTATAATTTATAATTGTTGACTGACTAAAGAAGCATCTGTTCCACTTCTTTGCCACTTCCTTCTATACTCATCTACAGCTCATTCAAGGAAATAATGGTTGCACGTCATCAAAATCTGACACGCTCACGTCGCCATATCAACACCAAAATACCCAGACTTTGGCATTTGTCTGATCGATAAAACTGTAAATGAAAAAGTAACACGAAAAGTTTTTTCTTTAAAAGTTTTAATCAAAAATCTGTTTCGAAACTTCTGCTTGTCAACATAGGGGTTTTTTATTTAGTTCACACAAAGTTTAATTATGTAGTGTCACTAAAACAATTTTCAGCATCTGTTTTCATCATGTTCAAGTATATTATTGAAGGAGTAACTTCTACTCTATCAAATACTCTTTCGCGATTCGACTATCTTTGAATCTCTTCTTCTGTATGTGTGATGTGGTTCATCCAGATCTGTGGTGTAACTGTTGTAACTTCTTTCCTCATATCTAGACAATTATCAATCGTTCTTCCATCTTGACCTATGAAGATTGTAATAATTTTTTCCCCCCGCCATATCAATGCTATAGGATTGAATATGCAATGATTAGGGGGAAGACGTAATACTTAGTGGCCACACTCTTCAGCCATATGATCTACCACATATGGTTTTTTAGGCTTGTTTCTGAAAAGAACATTATGAAACACAAACCTGTTCCTTTAATTACTGCTTACCGAATAACGATTTGCAGCAATTCACTTTTTAATATAGTGTTTTCAAAAGGAAGATTCTGTTCCGTCAGCCATTTTGCAATTTTTGGTTTTATTCATGCACTATTTGGAGGTTTATCCATCAGTGTACTGTGATATGGTGCATTATCCATGACAATAACTGATGGCTCCTTCAAACAGCTGGTTTTCAGACCAAAACAGACAGATATCTTTATTAATTTATCAATGATAATCAACTTATGTAGTCTTTACACTCCTCTTGTTACCATGTTGCCATGAGTGACTCAAGGTACCATTTTGAAATAGCCATATTTCATCCAAATAAACAAAATTAAACAGATTCGTCTTTGACATTTTCATACATCTTCAAAAATTGGATTCATTTAAAGGCGATATCTGGAAGTTCCATCAGGCCCCTACGTGGATTACCTTTACTCCATTTGAAACCAATTTCTTTTAGAAGTGTATGAAGCGAACTTTTACATCCATCAAAGGGCTGCATGTTCTTAAACTACAATATAAATACAATATTACCATGTAAATCTACTTACTTTTTCATACATTTCATAGATTTGATTGTGAATTGAGCCCACATCAAGATGATCTAGATTAGTTACTCGTTTTGGATGTAGACGCTTTTTCTTCGGTGATTTTAAGATTTCGTTATTCTTCAACTTTTTCGAAATTGCACTAACTACACTAATATTTAGTGCAGCTGAAACTCGCTAAAAAACTGCAATTAACCATGAGACCTACTAAGTTATTATTACATAACTCTCTCACAGCGTTTAATGGCAAAAGAGGAGCCCCATTATCTCGTCCCTGTTCAAAATAACTGATAAGTGACGAGACAAGCTGCTTACACTGACTGCTTAATGGTTTTGCCATTTTTTTGCAATTATAATCGCAGATTTCTTACTACAGAACTCACAAAAACAGAAACTAAACCAAAAAATAGCTAAAACAGCAAAGAATACAGTAAAAATAATTCAGAAACGTTTGAAGGCACAACTTAAAAACGATCAGAACATGAAAATGGCAGATTCTACGAAAAAGTTGTGTTAGGTTGGCGACACTGTCCAGAACCACAAACCTAAATGTTGTCTTGACAGCGAATTCACAGAATGTAATCCGCCGGCCCACCGTATTTTTATCCTATTCTAACAAGATTAGAGGAAGAAGGAAACAGAGTGCTTTGAACTTGAAATGATTTTTGTTTCTTATGGATTTAAATTGGCAATAGATTTTTCTAGATTGATGACGTGCAACCATTGTTTCCCTGAACGAAACGTCTTGGAGAACTTGGCAAAGTTGTTGTTCTTCACGACTTCAACATAAAAACGGCCTGGTTGAATTTTTTCACAGAGAAAAATGATGGAATCATTCGATTGCACAAAATCTATCTTTGCGCTCAATTTTGCTGAAACAGAAGTGGTTTCTAGGTCGGCACAAACAAAGATCTTTCGCGATTTTCCTTTAGTGGCACGTGTGCGAACGACCTTGCGATGGGGTTACAACACCGCTACGGCCAATCGGTGCTAAATGGCGTTCGCCGTTATTTCTCGAAACGGAAACGTAAACACGGGCGTGGCTCATGTACCGCCTAATGTGCGGCATTTGCCTCTCTGTTCCGGAATCTAAAAGTGTTGCTGCACCGAGTCATTCGGTTATTACAAAGCAAACTTGATTTGCGTCCTTGAGGCGTTTCAGCGGGATAGAAATTTTATGTAGTGCCGGCACCATAGTAGGTTAATAAAATACTAATGGAGCGCTTATAAGGATTGTCCAATAAAAATTACAGAATTTTATGCATTCTGGAGACCAAATTTTCGATTAATCTTTTACAAATATCGCATGATATATTTTCAGTGGTGGCCTGTTTCGTTTAAGCTCAATACTTATTCGGGATTTAATTTTGTAAAGCAGACATTTAACATTCACCACAATAAATAACACCGGTCGATTTTTGAATCTGGTTTCTACATGTAAAATTTTGGTTTTTCCACGTTACAAATAAAGGAAAAAATAATTTTTCTGCTCAAAGTTTGTTTTTATAAAAACTAGAGCAATTTTTCGAATTTTCAAGAAAAATCATTAATTTTTATATTTTTTTATAATTTTATTTCAAATTGCGATTAGAAAATTTTTTGCTGAACATCAGAGTCTTTTTAATTCAAGAATTGTGATAAACAATAGCACACAAATGTAGAATAAGAAAAAATCAAGTTCAAAAATGAATATTTTTAGTGGTTCTCTTATGTTTGTATGGGCTTTCATCATATTCTCGTTGTACTGCCCTTGGTAACGTCGTTCAAAGTCTATCACATCTTGGTGAAAACGCTCTCCTTGCTCCTCTGAGTAGGCACCCATATTATCTTTCAATTGGTCTAGGTGAATGTAGCATGTGAAGTTTATGAGACATTCTGCAGCCCATAATTTAAAATCTTTCACGCATAGTTTCAATCAATTCTTCAAAAGGTCTATTGTTTCCAAGAAGACCATTAACAATTGTTTTAAGCCTCTCCCAGGCTTGTTTTTCATGAGCATTGAGGAATTCTGTAAAATCATCACTGCTCATTATTTGTTTTATTTGTGGTCCGACGTAAATACCCGCTTTAACTTTAGCTTCAGATAATTTGGGAAAAAATCCCTTTAAATATTCCTAAGCTTCAGAATTTGGATCCAGAGCTTTCACAAATTACTTTATTAGGCCTAATTTTATATATAACGGCGGCATCGATATATTCTTAGGCTGTACAATTCCTTCCGACTTCACATTATGTTTTTCTATCTGAAATTCGACTCGACCAGGCCATATACGCCGTTGGTAATGTACTGAATCTGCTTTGCTAGCCCATAAGCAAAGGTGACAAGGGAATTTAGTCTACCCGCCCTGCATTCCCATCAGAAAACCGACCATCTTAAAATAACCTATTACTGGCCAATGGTATTCTGTATATTTTAACTTTTCCAGTACTATTTTCACACTGACGTAACTTTCCTTACCCATTACAGTATGTGCTACGGCAAGATTAGGGAATAGGTTTTCGTTGTGAAGAAGAACTACTTTTAAGCTTTTTGAAGAGTTATCGATGAAAAGCAGCCAGTCAGAATATGTGAGTATGCATGGTATTCCATTTTCCAGTTATTTTCACATCATCTTCAAGCAAATTCCACTGTTTCAATCATAAACTTAAAATATCTGCTTTTTTAACGAGGCAATGACTACTAAGAGGACTATTAAATCCCTAACGTTAAATAGGGATGTGGTAGTTACAAAAAATGTTACTAACTTTACCAGAAAGAAGCCTAAAGTTTACAAATGGTTGCATTGCTTATATCCAAAAAAAAAAAGAAATTTGCATTATTTTCGAAAATAAGATTTACCTGTATAACAAAATAAATTGTACCTATATTTTTATAATATAGAATTCATACATACATATGTACATACATACATACACTACCGGATGTTCATTTTGGCGGAGACGCAGGTTGTGCGTTCCACATGAGATTGTGGAACCCAACGGTCGGGAGTGTATAACTACTGATTACTGTTGTCTCATTGGACGTAGTCCAAAGAAATCAAAAAACTGCATGAATAACTCATCCGCCGAGAAGTCGGCGAAAATATGGGTTGTTTCATTGTGAAGAGTGATTCTCTATTCTTGGCGAGAGAGGATATGTCGGTACCCAGATGAGTCTAACCACCAACTGTGGTAACCACAAAGATGTGCCCTCCAATGTAAGGGATAGGTGGGGTTCCCTCCGGTCAAGCAACTACCGGATGCTCATTTTTTATTTTTTACGTTTTTCTGTTTTCAAGTGTAACCCCAAAAAAAAAACATCAATCCAATTATTCAGCACGATATTGTAGAACTCTTTAACTTATACATTAATGAAAATTATTTTTATTTTAATAGTGTTTTTCTCAAACAAAAGGATGGTCTAGCAATGGGTTCCCCACTAAGCCCTTAACTATCAGAACAATTTTTCGCACTTGGAAATTTTTAGGAACCCCCGCGGTTGACGAGGGATTACTGCAGTGACAATAATCTAACTTAAGATTATATAACCTATATTATCTTAAATTTAATAAAATGATGTACCGAATGAAAAAACGATATTAATTATGTAAAAATCGAAGTACATGCAATTTATTTTTCCTATCCCGAAACAAATATAAATTTTGTTTTTTTCTTCATAAGGTCGATTGTTTGAGCGACTCTGTGAGAGATAGCACTGTTATGTTTGCATGTTATACTATTTTGTAGAAAATCTGCTTCATTTAGATGAAAGAGATTGGTTTTGGTTTTTTGTCATGTCATTGTTTTTTTGCACAAATTTTTTTTTTATAATGCCAATTCGAAAACCTCTGTAATGTTAGTGTGACCTCTCCAATAAACGCCGAGTAAATATTCTCATCTCTTTACAACGTAGATGTCAAAAAATTCATATAACCCGAAGGATTAGTTATAATTTTGTTTATGCTTTGCATCATTCGTGCAAAATTTAATTTGTTTAGTTGAATGTCGAGTTAAGTTAATAAGCGAGATTATTGCGACTCGGGTTCGGAACGTTAGACACGAGCCCGGCCAGTGACGTAGAGAGTTATTGATAAGTCATAAATTTTTTCAAATCATCCTCGTTTAAGAGGTATTTTATTTTTAATTTTTTTCGTGAAATACACGCGTCATTGTTTCGTTATAGTTGTTTTTAATGAATCGTTTATTTAAGTTTAAATATCCTTGTGTAGTTAACTTTTTTTTGAATAATTAGATTGATCGAGTTGATTTTTCTTTAAGAATATAAACCTGTCGCCCAAGATAATTCTCTTTGTGTTTTTATTGTACAAGGGTCATTCGAAAAGTTGGTACGCAAGACCTAATGCAGGGTGGTCCAAAAAGTTGTTAATTTTTTGAAATGAAATACAAAAAAAAGACCGAATAAAATATCTTTTTTTACGAAACAGTTTTTCCGAAACTATAGTCACAAATCTAAAAAATAAAAGTGATAGATAATAAAGTAAAATATTATTTTGGTCGGTTTAAAAATGAACCATCGCAAATTAACGAACAAATCAATTAATAATTTGATAGAAGCAAGTATAGCAGAACAGTCCAAGTTATGCATGGTTCACTCAACAATGTTTAAAGAAGAATGTGTATCCCAAATTCTGCGAAGAAAGCCCTGGATTCTTGTAAAACCACCTGGATAAAAGAAGAAAGAAGAAAGAAGAAAATGATTCAGTATTAGAGACAACTTCCACATATCAAGTACTACACTCCGAATTATCATATAAACTGTATCCAAATGAATTTGATAACCTAGACGATAAAACTAGACAATATCACAACCTTATTCATATAAAAATATTAGACAATCACATAAGCTATTAAATCTATCTAAATTACAG
Source organism: Cosmopolites sordidus (assembly GCA_031761425.1). Taxonomy (NCBI): domain Eukaryota; kingdom Metazoa; phylum Arthropoda; class Insecta; order Coleoptera; family Curculionidae; genus Cosmopolites; species Cosmopolites sordidus. Next base: position 1,250,491 of record JARFXV010000947.1, on the reverse strand, counting down.
TTAAATGGCAAACAACCAAACTCTTCACCCAAATATAACTTCTATAAAAGATCCATTATCTTATCAGATACGGTTTTCATAAATAAAGAGATTAAATTGATTGAAAATGACCCGAAATATAACCGAAATATCAAACATTCCTAATTCTAATTTTACAAAAGAAAAAATTAAAATGACTCTAGAAATAAAGTAAAGTGTTTGGGTTAGAGGCGCATCAGCAACTAGGCTATTTAGCGACTGGACCTACAGCTTAACGTGGGTTCCGAACCACGGTCATCAGCTTCCGACAAACCCAGGCCAGCACCCCCCTCGGGCTATAAACCCTTGGTTATGTGCCTACCCATAAGTCTATCAGGAAACCTACCGACTGGCGAGTGACCAACGTAGAACACTTCTCAGAAGGCATCCGGCCTCACCCAGCCTTTAACTGGCGTGACTGAGGGGTAATTCGTAGTCGGATTTTACACTCTTGCCTAGAAACAATCACAAACATTTAGGAAAGATAAACGGACAGAAGAAAGAAAAATAACCGTCCGAGCGCTGGAATCGAACCAGCTATCGCTCCAGCGCGGATTCGGCAAAGCAGGCGCTCTTACCGCCGCACCAACGCGGCCGGCACTCTAGAAATAGACGGAAAATACCACAACAAAAATGAAGACCATATTATCAAATCCATTAATTCTAAAATCAAAGATAATAATTTAGTTATGACTACAGCAGATAAAGGCAATTCAATTGTTATTCTAGAAAAAGAAACTTACGAAACAAAAATTAAAAACTTTCTAGATAACGAAGACCCTGTCAAAATAAAACATGACCCTACCACAAAAATTCAAAACAAGTTAAAATCGACAATAAAAAATATAAATACGATTTTGTCAAACCAAGGTAAATATGAATCTTACTCCAAAACTGCACGGTTTAATTAAAATTTATAAAGAACACTTTCGAATAAGACCGGTAGTTTCATACTCAAATAGCCTTTTGAGAAACCTAGCATTTTACTTAAATAATATTTTCGAAAATTTAACGAATTTCTTGCCAAAACATTCAATAATAAACTTGGTGGGCCTTACAAAAAAGCTTAGCAACGTATCTATACCAAAAAACGGTTTTCTAGCATCCATTGACGTTAGCAACATGTTTCCGAATATTCGGAATAAGGATTCCCTATTCCTAGTCATAAAAAATAATCCAATTATTAGACACGATATTTTAGAACTCTTTAACTTATGCATTAATGAAAAATATTTTTATTTTAATAGTGTTTTTCTCAAACAAAAGGATGGTCTAGCAATGGGTTCTCCACTAAGCCCTTTAATATCAGAACTATTTTTCGCACTTGGAAATGTTTGTTTTAAGCGGATAAAGCAAACAATATATTGTTGTGGTTTAGATATGTAGACGACAGATGGAAGAAACATTAAAGCTCTAAATATAATTCATCTAAAAATAAAATTTACACTTAAAAAAGAACAAAATTAAACCATACATTTTCTGGACTTTTCAATATCCAAACAAAATAATAAACTAGAATTTAATATCTATAGATATCCACATACTCAGATATAACAATTACAAAACAATCAATCCATCCCATTATACATAAATATGCAGCATATAAATCTATGATCCACCGAGCTTTCACAATTCCATTATCCAAAAATAGGCGAAAAATAGAACTGCAAAAAAAAACTAATAGCAAAAAATAACGGCTTCAATGAAGAAGAAATTAGTTACTTAATAAATAAAAAAAGGAAACAAATATTAATTCATCAAGTATACCCAAATGTAAAACAAACTATACATAAAAAAAAATGATTAAAAATACTGTAAGATTACATATTTCGGTCCAATCACAATTCAGGAACAAATAGCTCGTTCTTTGAAGAAACATAATTTGTAAATAGTATTAAACGCCCCCCCCCCCCCCTTCAACCAGTTTGCCAAAGATAAAACATCATAAAATAAAAAATCTGGAGTTTATAAAAAAAAGCAAAAAATTAAACAGACAGGACAAATCAATCAACAATTAAAAAAAAACAGTTTAGTTTAAAAAAAGTAAATGCACTTATGTCTCCGATTTCTTGCCGAATATTCTGCTTTATATTCTCCACAGTGGCGGGGCGAGACGCTTACGGTACACTTGACTTTTAAGATATCCCCATAAACAATATCACAAGGAGTCCGGTCCGGGCTTCAGGGGGGCCACTGAATGTCTCCTCTTCGAGAAATTAATTTTCCCGGAAAAAACGTCTGAACGACGGGCAAAGAGACATTGGCAGTGTTGCTGGTGGTTCCGTCTTGTTGGAACCAAGTATCCTTCAAAAGAGCATCCTTCAAATCTTTCAAAAGCAGAAGTGAAAAAAGTTTGAAGCATATCGATCAAAGCAACAATTCTTTGGATCATCCTGTACTTTGAACGTGTTAAATCTTTTTTCTTTCCTTTCTTGGTCACGACATCTTGATTTGTTGATAAAATAAACCAATTACTCAAATATATTTCTTAGATTATCGAAGATTTTCTTAGTTAAATCTTTTTCTGTTCACGACAACATTTATGTAGAAATTCATCCTTGTTTTGGTTGTTTTGTTGTTACACGTGATAGGTGATTAAAATATTCAAACTTGAACGTCAACCAGATAAAATAAACCATTAGTTATAATTTTGTTTACGTATGTTTCTTAATGTAGTTTTTATTAATTTATGCGGATTTTGTAAGAAATTTGTACATGTAGTTGAAAACAAATTTACATTGTTGTATATTTTATTCAATTTTAACAATCACAAAGTATTTTTTATAGATTATTTTATTGTATTTTTGTCAAATTTCTTTTGGTTTATTAAAAATTATATGAAATATCCTTTCAACTTGGTCAAAAACATGTCTGTACACAGTACACAGTACAAAGTTCTATTTTTGAAGATGCCAATAAAAATGTAACTACTGTTGGAGACATTTTTGACACAACAATTAATCAGTTTTGCTCTTAAACTCGAGGAGATTTACCACTAAACACAATATCACTTTTTTTTATTTTTAAACTCGTGTGTCGCTAACCATGTTAGCATCATCATCAGGCGATAATTTAATTCAACTCAATTTGAGATTGTCATCTTGATGATGTTAACATGATTAGTGAAACATGCGTCGAGAAGTTAAAAAAAAGTGATTTGGTTTTTAGTGAGAAATCTCTTCAAGTCTAGTGTTTCACACTAAAGTTACCAGTAGAAGAATTGAGCTTTCCTCTTATTAATGATAACACATGGTTTTCAATAGGGAACACGCTCACACTGCTACGATGTCGAATGTTCTAGTGGGGTCATCTTCAGACATTTCTTAGCCAGCAAGATCTCCTGATTTAGCGGCGTGTGATTTTTATTTGTCGTATTATTCGAAGAGTATGCTCTATGTTGAGCTGAAGATGGTTGCGGTATTTTCTTTATAGAAAATCTTACTAAATTGTATAAATAAAACAAAGTTGTCTAATTTCCATTATATTATATTTTATATATATATATATATATATATATATATATATATATATATATATATATATATATATATATATATATTATATATATATATATATATTATTATATTTTATATTTATATTATATATTATATTATAATATATATATTATATTATGTTTTAGCGAAAAATCTATGTTGACCGTCCAAAAAGTATTGCGTAGCTGAAACTCAGTATTGCCGTTAAAAGGTTGCGCTGGGTAATGAGTAATGCGCCGTCGAGATTGGAAAAGTATTTAAGAAGAAATTGACGTTCCCTTTCAGACGTCGTCTTTAATAAATTAAATATTTTTTCTTCTATAACGTAATTTTGTAAAGTATTTCAAATAGTTTTTTATAGTCGTTTGTTTCTCTGCCGCAGCTTGATGATCACCACCTATCTTTTTTAATCCTTTCAAACGAAATTATACCTTTAAGGGCATTTAGGGATGACGAACGGTACTTTTTATTAGACGGGTCTGATTGTACAGGAAACAAGACATGCGATTATGAAGAAAGAACAGAAATTGACCGAAAGTGCAACATGAAAAACACGCAAGGTTTCAGAAAAGTGTTTTTGTGCAGTAAAGGGGGTAAATCATGTGTTTATGTGCAGTCTTGCAAGTATAACATAAAGAACCATTTTCATAGCTGCATGAGGCCTTTCCCAGTCGTGTTTGTTTATAATTTTTGATTATTTATGTTGATGAAAATATTTCATCTTTCTCTACATGAGGTTATCTAAAGGACTTAGGTCTAGAAGAGCTGATGGTTATAAAGGGTGAATGAAAAGCAAGACTAGTTGAAATAAATGGGAAACAAAATGAATATAAAATACTGTCTGGCGAGATGTGTGGCAAGTCGCAACGTCTTGTTGAAGAGGAACATTGTTTCAGTTTATTTATCTGCTCAGGTTAAAGATATTCTGTCAGTATATTGCTGTAGAGTTCCCCATATTAACAATGAAACGATTGTCTTCCAAACAATGAGAATGATACAAATCCTACAATTATGTTTCTTCGCGCTTCGTCGGGAGTTGTCTCCTAGCTTCCAATATTTACGCACTGTTCAATCGTGTATCTTTGTATGGCGAATTGAAACAATGTACTCAACACAGCAGTCTCTGAGTGACATTTACATTTTAAATATTGTTGTCGCTGTTACATTTCAAAGTTCTGACACTGTTAAGACTCTTGGTTCTGACACTTGGAAAACTGTTTACTAAAGAAGAATACAAATATTTTGTATAGTTAAGAGGTGTTAAGATCCCTGTAGTTTTCATTTTGCAGTATAATTATCTGAATCCTTAATGTATGATTAAAATAATATCATTAATTGTGTGTTATTAAGAAAAGCTAAGTCTAAATAATACTAACTTTAAATATTATAGTACCTATTGAATATTTGATACAGTTAATTTTAGTTCTGCTTTAGTCAACGAGAAAATTTGTTTTTTTTTTTGCCAGGAACACCGCTACACGTTTTAATAATCTGATTTACTTTAATTATTTAATAATTATCCTCATTAATTATTCCAAATTGTTATATACATCGGCCATTAGTAAAACCGATTATTTGGGATAGGGTAGGGTGGGGCTAGTTGAGTAACTTTTCGCTTGATCTGATAATTATAACGCAGATAAATATTGAATTAAAATATTAACTAATTATGAGTTCAACAATATTGCTAGATGAAAAATAATCCCAAATTATTAATCATCATTGTCTCTATCACAATTAATACAAATATATCTCTTTAAAGTCATCCTGTTAATATTAAATTGTTCGGCTGCAGCATTTACACTCATTTTTTCCTCTTCTACAGCTTTTGCTGCATCACTCAATTGCTGACTAGTATCTAAACCTTTTGAGGTCTTTCTTTTATATGTACGCATCCTAAAATGTAATGATAATCATTAAAACAATTATCAATATAAGTGATTTTAATTAGTAAACTTTGCGTAAAATCATCATATGCAAAAATTAATTGATGGTTATTAATTTATTACAGAAAAATTGAGTTTCTACAATGAACATCTAGTGGGGCTAGTTGAGCAAGTATGAACGCGCGTTGCTCAACTAGCCCCAGTTGAGGCAATAAAATAAAAATTAAGTTAGTAAGAAATCATAAGAGTTAAAAATAAATAACCATATATAATCGAAAGAACAATAATTAAGTAATTAATTAAAGGCACTTAATTAAGTGTTTTTATACGAGTATAGTAGAAAAATTATGATGACTTGACTAATAATATAACTGTAATATTTTTTAGGCCGAAAAAAAAAACAATGCGTTCTCTTATTTTATCGGAGCACCGGACAGCAATTGACAGTCGCGCTATGTACTCCCCTCTCATAACTCTCTCTTTTCGCTATTTACACTTTTGTTATAGGTTGCTTAGTTTTCGATATATTTTGATTGAACAACTTGCCCCTATGATCAACTAGCCCCGCTCTACCCTACTTAATCTTACTAATATTAAAAATGTAAAAGTATGTTTGTTTGGATGTTTATTTTTTAATTGCGCTCAAACGGGTGGAAGGATTCTAATGAAATTTGGCATAGAAGTGGATTATGTTGTGGAAGAGAGGACATAGGTTCTAAAACGACCGCAAGAGGGCGTGACGAGCTAAACATTTTTAAAAATCATTTTCTTTGTGTATTTTCAAGTGTTAACCGAGTAGGAAAAAGTCTCAGTTATAATTAGCAAACTGTCTCCTACAACTCTGTTTTATGACATTTTGTCGTCTATTCACGAATAGAGGGTGGGGGGGGGGGGGGGGGGGGGGAGTTTTACCTATTGAGATAAAAAGTCGTCTAATGTCCGTTTGCCTTAACCGATTTTCCTCAATTTGGATTCATTTAAAAATAAATTGCTGGGACAATCAGATAATCTGGGAGATAAACTATTTAGTTTATAAATGAAACCGCGAGGTGGCATTACATTCAACAATAGTTTTTTTGAAGTTTTGTTCAGTTTTTTCAAATGGAATAATGGTACTGCTGTTACTACATGGCTAGAAAGGTAATTTAAAGAGGAATCGTCCAGTGAAAACCCGAAATCGATATATCTGACATGTCAAGAGATATTTCGATTTTTCTGAAAAAATCAGTTATTATTTCACTACTACCTGCATTAAGTTAAAAAAATATTAACCTAATGTTTGCCTTCCTTCACACTTTACCCAGGCTTAGGACTGGTCCAAATTCTTCGTGCCATATTAATTTGGAGCGTGTTTAAAGGCCAACGGGCCAACAACGAAGATAATAATAATAACAACAGTCAAATAAAATTAACAGCACAAAAGTCTAATAATTAACAGAATCTGAACTTTAACGCCTTTCTAAGTGTTCAAAATGCCTTCCATCGTTAGAAATGCAAAGATTTATTTTTCGACGAATACTAAAAACGGCAGCTTCAATTTCCGCTCTTGAAATGCTGGTTATTGAATTTTGAATTCTTTCAATCATGTTTTCTCGAGGACTGGCAAATCCGGTGAGGGCGCGGGCCACGAAAATAAACTACCCCGTCCTATCCAACAATTTGGGTAACGAAGCATCCAAGAAGTTTCGAACCACCTGCGAGAAGTGGGCAGGGCATCCATCATGCTGGTACCATTTGTCTTCTTGTTTCCAACGAAACATCTTCCATTAGTTCTGGCAGTCCATTTTGTAAAAAATTTAAATATGTTTCACTATTCAAATGCCCATTAACAATAAAGGGACCAATAATTTTGTCTCCCAAAACACCACACCATACGTTCACACTCCATCTATTTTGGTGGTTGATTTCTAACATCCAGTGTGGATTAGCAATTGCCCAGTAGTGCATATTACGTAAGTTAACGCCTCTATCACTGCTAAAAGTAGCTTCATCAGTCCAGAGTATGCGTTTTAAGAATTGTTTATTTCCACTACACATATTTTTTAACCAGTGACAATAGTCTAACCGTCTATCGGACCGTCTGTCGAAGACAACATGATAGGGGTGCAGCTTGTTATTTCTTAAGATTCGATGAACGGATGTCTTGCTAGCACCTAATTCTTCAGATATTTCTCTGATACTTAAATGGGGGTTGGTTTCAACATAAGCCAGAACGTTTACGACGTTATCTCCGTTACGAATCGAACGTAACCTGGTGCGGACTGGATCTGGATGCACAATTCCTGTTTCTCGTAAGCGTCTTGCTAGACATGTAAACGCCTTCTTCGAATAATGCCTTCTTTCGGGATATTGACTTGCATATTGCCGCTCTGCAATACATGCATTTTCAAAACATTGGAAATACACCGCCAACATGTCATAGGCCTCGTTATTCGTAAAAGGCATTGTTAGATATTATTATAATAATTATTAATAATCAATAAATGCATTGTTGAAAATGTAATGCATTTCAAAAGTGACAAGTTAATTTGACTGTTTTTGTTTGTTTCCATGGTTCCCTTCTTACACTCTTTGTGTAATGTACCTAAGGATTGCATGCGTTTATTTGGAAACCCGAAAACGCATAATTTTATTCATCCATTCATTTAGTTTAAAAGAAAGAGTAGGTATATTTATTAATAACTGATTTCAATATTCTGTTAAGTAGTATTTAAGCATCACAAAAGAGAAAATGTAACAATTGGGGAAAGGCATTTTTTCCGCTTATGTAATTAAATTAGAAAATATTATCAAGGTCAGGATTAGAACATTTATGATGATTGATACTGAATAGGTAATTTTATTTTTTAAATAAAATTGTTGCGGTTGCGATTGCGACCTAAATATTAAGACCAATTTTTAACTTAATATTAGGGTAAAAATTAAAACTAACTGATTTTTTTCAGAAAAATCGAAATATCTCTTGACATGTCAGAGATATCGATATCGGGTTTTCACTTAAATTACCTTTCTTGCCATGTAGTAAAAGCTGTATCATTCCAGTTGAAAAAACTGAACAAAAACTATTGTTGAATGTAACGCCACCTCGCGGTTTCATTTATAAAATAAACAATTTATCTCCCAGATTATCTGATTATCCCAGCAATTGCCTTTTAAATGAATCCAAATTGAGGAAAATCGGTTTAGGCAAACGGACATTAGACGACTTTTTATCTAAATAGGTAAAACTCCCCCCCACCCCTCTATTCGCGAAGTTACGACAAAATGTCATAAAACAAAGTTGTAGGAGACAGTTTGCTAATTATAACTGAGAATTTTTCTTACTCGGTTAACACTTGAAAATCCACAAAAAAAATTATTTTTAAAAATGTTTAGCTCGCCACGCCCTCTTGCGGTCGTTTTAGAAGCTTAAAAATATTTTTGGTGAATTTCTCATGATCATTTTAGTACAATTTTTTTTCCCCAAAACTGTGGGATAAATAGTTTTCAAGATACGGCCGCGATCCAACCTTAATGGGACACCTGGTATATATATATATATATATATATATATATATATATATATATATATATATATATATATATATATATATATATATATATATATATATATATATATATATATATATATATATATATATATATATATATATATATATATATATATATATATATATATATATATATATATATATATTCTCTGAAATTGTAAATGTTCGATAAGGAGGTTCATAAAGATCAACTTCTAAGGGAAGTTGCGCGGGCGTAAAAAATAATTATACGCCCATTTTTGATATTTAAATTTGTCTTTATGAAATTTGTAGAAAAAAAAAAAGGTTAAAAGCTATGGAATTCTAAAAACAATTTTAATCATAAAAAATGAATTATTACTAAAGTTTAATTTACGCTTAGCAAAGCGGGCAGGTAACCGCTAGTTTTAGATATATATTTAAACGAAACAAAAATAAAATTAAAGATAGTTAAGTTAGATATTTTTAAAGTTTAAACGTTAAGGAATCGGTTCCATCATTAACATATGATGATTCCAATTGACTTTTTAATTGAGGATCAGCATTAAAATGGATTCATGTGTTTTGGTTTTACTAGGTTACCGATTTCAATTACTCTCGAATAATATTTGTGGAAATTATTCGTCACGAAATGACTGGAGCGAAATGTGTAGAATATAAAACGCTTTGTAATTAGTTATAATGAATTTTAAATTTAATATTACTCCCAATTAATTTTAATATTAATTATAGAGTGTAAGAGTCAAATAAATAATTGCGATTATAAATTTCTTTCATGAAGAATGGTAGTTCGTAAATCATTAGAAATATATTCAAAATATTTAAGTAATATACAGTACTGTTAGATTTATTCACTTTATAGCTATTAGGGGATAGTTTTAACCTACAATATAATCTCAGTCATTATTGACAGATTTCGACTCGGATTCGATTCAGACCCATCCCTCTGACAAACTTTTTATTCACATTTTGTTACCTGAGAGTGATTTTAAAGTAAGATATTCTTCGAGTATATGAGTATATTCGTCGAGTAGTATATATATATATATATATATATATATATATATATATATATATATATATATATATATATATATATATATATATATATACATATATATTATTCACGTATGGGCCCTGGTGGACCACGCGAAGTACAATTAGAGGCGTTTGTTGTTGTTAGCCTTCCTTTGTGCCCATACGAATTTCATTCTTTCGCTATGAGCTTTTTTCCTTTCGTCAGATCAAGTTGTTCCAGTCTTCCTACATTTTTCTCTCTGGCCAACCTTCCAAACGTTAACCTTGTGTCTGAAACAGCCTCTATCCTGAATTTCACTTTGTGTAATATTTGCTGATCTTAGGTCCTCTTTAATTGCAGCAATCCATTTAATTATTTCTACTTTAGCTTTACTCCTATTTTCATAAAATTCGACTATTTGTCTAGTTAACCTACTTGGATTCATCCGTTTTATGTGTCCGTAAAACTTAAGTCTTCTTTTTCTCATATCGCTATGTATATCTGTGTATTGTTTGATTTCTTGGTTTTCTCGAAGTCGGTATGTTGTGCTATTTATTTGTTTGGGCCCCAGGATTTTTCTTATGATTTTTCTTTCCTTCTTTTCAATGTCCTCGATGTCCCTCTTTCTATTCAAAATGAGCGTTTCCGCAGTATATAGACATTCTGGCTTAATAACTGTGTTGTAATGTCTCAGTTTTGTGGTTTTAGATAGGCATTTTTTGTTGTAAATATTTTGTGTAAGTCTCAATGCCGTTTCCATTTTTTGACATCTACCCTTATTGGCCGCTTTTTCCAACCCATTTTCCATGATTATTTCACCCAATATTTTCACCCAAATATTTGAATTGAGAGACTCGTCTGATGTTACCATATTTTGTTTTTAGAAATAGCGTTCTTAGTCTGTTGCAGGTCATGTATTGTGTCTTTTCAAAGGCAATTTGGAGTCCTACATTTTCTGCTGTTTCTTTTAGGATTTCAATCTGTTTCTGTGCTGTTAATACATCTTGAGCTAAAATTGCTAGATCATCAGCAAATGCCAGACAATCAATTTTGATGTTGGTTCTCCCCAGTTTAATGGGCTGGTCAATATTCAGTGCCGACTTTTTTTCACGCCACTCCTGTATTACTTTTTCTAGAACACAGTTAAATAAAAGTGGCGAGAGTCCATCCCTTTGTCTCACTCCAGTTTTAATTTCGAACTGCTCTGAGATCTCACCCATGAATTTAACTTTTGACCTTGTGTTAGTTAACGTTGCTTTAATAATTGCCAGCGTTTTCAGATCTAGTCCTTGTTCTTTCAAGATTCGGAATAAAGATTCGCGGTCAATAGAATCATATGCTTTTTTGAAATCCACAAATGTACAGACGAGATTTTTATTGTACAGGGTGTCCTAAAACTCAACGTCCACCGGGTGCCGGGCGAAAAAGCCAGGTTATATTAGTTCTGGCAAAAATAAGAAAAAAAATGAGTGAGTGACAATATTTTGTTAAGTGGCATATTTTTGAAAATCTTGAAAATTCGAAACTATACCGTGTGTCCCAGCCAAATGGAATAAATTCGTTAATAAATAAATGGGGGCGTATTCTCTCCCACACTCCCACACGTCGATTGGTATTTTTAGATGCGCATTTCTTCCAACAATTTTTTTTTATACAGGGTGTGTCATGTAACAGTGGCCAATACCAACTTTCTTATTTTAACTACAACACCCTGTATATTATTTAATTTTTGGATTCTTCAGGAAATTCTAGACATATTTCATGTAAAATATCCTAGACTTATCTTCAACTGTTTCGGAAATATTAAGTGTTTTCAGATTTATTGCAAAAATTAACTGATTTTTTTGATTTTTTTTTGAAAATTATTTGATTATAGAAATTCGCTACAACACACAATAGAAATATGGTATTGGCCTCTGTTACATGACACACCCTGTATAAAAGGTTTTCGTTGGAAAAAATGCACAACTACACTTTTTGTTAACACTGTAAACAAAATTGTGGAAATTTCTAGACTTTTTAGTTTTTATATATTTTTTTTATTTAAAACATTTAATGTAACAAATGCTCGAATTGTGAACCCTGGACGTCCTGGCAACACCCCAACCTCAAGTAAAACTGATTCCTGACATTATTTAATGTTTGTGGCGTAATTGACCTAATGCTGTTGGTAATGCGTCCTCTTAAATCATTCAGATCTTGTGGCTTGGTTTTGTATACGACGCTTTTGAGATATCCCCATAAAAAAAATCCAACGGAGTGAGGTCCGGGGACCTTGGTGGCCATTCTAGTGGCCCTCTCCTCCCAATCCATCGATTTGGAAACACATTATCGAGGTACTGCCGCACATTAACTTGATAATGGGGGGGTGCTCCATCTTGTTGGAACCAAATTGTGTCGGCTAGCAATTGAGGATTTCTTCTATTAGGGTACAAATTTTATAAGATTTGGAATGAGCTGATTTTGGAGAAAGTCTAAGTAATTTACCCCATTTAAATTTTGATCGAAAAATATTGAACCAATTATTTGATCTCCTATAATACCTGCCCAGACATTAATCTTTTCAGGTCTTTGTGTGTGAATTTCCCGCATCCAGTGAGGATTTTCTCTCGACCAATAACGACAGTTCTAGCGATTGACATGCCCATGAAAAGTAAAAGTAGATTCATTAGAAAATAAAAAATTTCCATTCTCAGAAGGTTGCATCATTTATTCGCAAAACTCCATTCTCCTGTCGAAGTCATCTTCACTAAGCTCTTGAGTAGGCTGTAGCTTATACGGATGCATTGTATTTTCTTTCAATATTCTGGCAACCGAAGAGCGACCAACATTCTTTTCCAAGGCAACTTGTCGAGTTGAGGTATGCGGATTGTCTTGGAATGCAAGCATTACATTCAATTTTTTGTTATCGGTCAACAACACTGCTTCCTTCTTAATTTGTCTCATGTGTCCCAGTTCTCTAAATTGTTTTTCAACTTTACTTTCTGTACCTTGGGATATGGGTGGTAAGTCAGGATATTTTTCCCTAAAGAGACGAATAACTTCGGCTTGAGTTCGTGTCCTATCTCCATAACCTATCATCATTAAGATAGTTATTTTATGACTCTCTGATAAATACACCATGTTTAAATCAAATGAATCACACACGTCAAAGAAAACTAATTTAAAAGGCACGTTGATTTTTTTGACGTTTCATACAACACATACCTACCTTTGAAAACCTGATTTTTTATCTTTGCCTATTTGCTGATAATGTTCGAACAATTACTTAATATTTCAGAAACAGTTGAAGATAAGTCTAGGATATTTTACATGAAATATGTCTAGAATTTCCTAAAGAATCCAAAAATTAAATAACATACAGGGTGTTGTATTTAAAATAAGAAAGTTGGTATTGGCCACTGTTACATGACATACCCTGTATAAAAAATTTTTGTTGAAAAAAATGCGCATCTAAAAATACCAATCGACGTGTTCGAGCGTTTTTTCGAACACGCCCCCGTTTATTTATTAACGAATTTATTCCATTTGGCTGGAACACACGGTATATCTTTAGGTACTGTGATCATAGATTAACTATGCTATTAATCGCAGTGAGAAGTCAAACAATGAACCTTGTTAATTTATTAAACAAATTTAAAAATTATGTCGGCTAACTTTTACACTTAATCTTTAAAAAAAATGTATTACACTACCTTGGGCAAGTTATTTCAAAAGATGGCACATTTAGTCAATATTTCAAAATGGTAACAGTTGGCATTTTTCTTTCCACAAAAAATATTTTTGCTTATTTTTTGTAAAAGGACCACATTTCAAAAAAGTCATACCCTGATAAAAAATACTTTTGCGTGCTCAAAAATGGACATATGTACTAGAGTATATGTACTAGATATAGTGATGCTGTTCCACGACGAATTAGAGATAAATAGATTGACATTTAACTTTAAGATAGCTGATTTAGTGAATATTTAAAAATGATGCAATTGGCATTTTTCTTTCCACAAAAAAATATTATTGCCTTTTTTGCAAAAGAACCTTATTTCAAAAAAACTTAACCCAAAGACAATGTGTGTGACTCAAATTAATAATTGGTCTATAATTTTATTAAGATAAAACTTAATCAAAATGAAATGAAAGGAATTATTGTAATACTTTTGTGTGTCAAAATATTTTTCTTTAAAACTAACACAAATACTCTAATTGTTTGACTTTGGCACGGCGCCATAAATGGGCCATCTATTGAAATAACTTGACCAGAGTTGTGTAAGACATTTTTTTTTTAATATGAAATGTCAAAGTTAGCTGACAGTTTTTGTAACCACGACTCAATGAAACTTTTTTGTTACTAAATTAACAACGTTCATCGTTTGATTTGTAATTGCAATTAATGGCATGGTTATTTAGGATCACGTTATAAGAAATAACAATGAAAAATTGGAACATTTTTTATTCAAGTACCTAAAGATATAGATATGCCTATTATCATTTAAAATGTTGATATGGATTTTTGCCAGAACAGGCATAACCTGGCCTTTCACCCTACACCCGCCTGTCATTGAGTTTTGGGATACCCTGTGTGTGTGTGTGTGTGTGTTTATATATATATATATATATATATATATATATATATATATATATATATATATATTTCCAATGATTATGACCATTAAATTAATGAAAAAACGCCGGACAATGAAAAATGCAGACACTCCTTTTGGCAGGGTCAACTACGTTGAGCTTTATAAAACTATAAGAAAACGCATTCGAGAGGAAATGCGCCGATTCAGAATGCAGCTTGTGCAAAAAACTCTGGAAGAAAACAAAGAAATTAACAAAGCTAAGCGGAAGCTAAGAAAGAAAAGGACACGAATGTTTTCCTTAATGCGATGGTACAATATGCAGGGAACGGACGGAAATGTTAGAGGTTGTCCGAAGATTTTATTCAAAGTTATATGAGGACCAGAATCAAGCAAGAACAGCAATGTCCAATGAAGAACAAGTGCCGGATATCCTGGTAGAGGAAATGACAAAGGCTATAGACTCGATGGAAAATGGCAAGACTCCAGGAAACGATAAAAGCTAGTGGTCGGACTTTACATAAAACACTAGCAAAGTTATACTCAAAAAGGCTTAATGGTGCATACTTAAATCATCTTAGATTCGCAGATGATATCGTTCTACTTTCACAAGACCCAGAAGAGCTGCAAATACACGTACAAGAGCTGCAAAGGGCTGGGGAACCATTTGGCTTAAAAATAAACCAAAAGAAGAGTCAGGTCATGTTCAATAAATTTGCTAAGAACAAAAGGATTTCTATTTTAGGAACGAATTTGGAAGTTGTAGATCACTATAAATATATCTTGGGCAGAGGGTTTCAATGGAAGAAACGACGCGTTAAATGTGGCTGGCAGGCATTTGGCAAGCTCAACATAGTGTTTAAGAGCAAACTATCACTCTGCTTAAAAAGAAAAGTCTTTGATCAGTGTGTCCTGTCCGTTCCACTTAGAAGACCGAAAACACGATGGACTGATGACATTATTAAGTATATCGGACCCGAATGGCAGAGGAGAGTTCAAGACCGCGAGAGTTGGAAGCATGTTGAATAGGCCTCCATCCTGCAGTGGATTGATACGCGTTGATGATGATCTACTGTTATATCCTACTACTGTTATACTGTTACAACTACTGTTATATCCTTGGACGCTGTCCAAAGAAGTCTTACATTACATTGACTAACCTAACTATTTCATTTTTTCTTGGGTGATTCTGGCATTATGGGCTTTCTGTTGTCTTTCTGAATACCTTTTAGATTCATCAGTCTTGGGCGTTTTTGAATCAAAATTATGTTTAATCTACCAGGCTGAACACAATAACACTTTTTTGCACTTATTGTTTTATTAGGATTCAGAACACTTGATTTTGCAGTGGACAAAGGTGGTTATCCTGCTGTTAACCATTTTTTTTGCTTATGTGGATTGCTGTATAGAATCCCTTTTTCATCTCCAGTAATAATTTGTTGGAGAAAATATCCTGAACAATTTTGTCCTGTTGTGGTTTGCTTCCTGCTTTGTTTTTAACTGAAAGTTGAAACGGCACCCATACACCTTCTCTTTGCACTTTGTTCAGTTGTTTTAAACGCGGTTGTATTGTGGACATTGAGGTTAACCTTTATCGCTAATTCTTGGATGGTTTGTTTAGGATCAACTTCAATATCAGTCAGCAACAGATCCTTAGGTATTCCAGGTCGAAAAGATTGAAATCATCGTACTTTTTTTAAACCAACGCTGACATCTTCTGCTATCCAAGGCATCAGGATAAACATCATTAATGTCATTTGTAGTATTAGTCATATTGTTATTCTTTCGAAACTCTGAAAGCATCAAATCCCTAATATGGAACCTATCCACACTTTGCTCTTTCTTTTCTTGTGGAAACTTCTGGCAATGACACTGCTGATCGTTTGGCCAAAGAATCAGCAATAGATGGAATCAATATGACTCCAATTTTTTTTTACAAGGATACTTTCTCAAGCATAAAAGCTAAAATTCGCGATCTAATACAACTTGAATGGGATCTTCACTCATTCGCTTTTCTTGAACCGAGGTCCTCTGCCATATTGTGCATTCTGTGACGTTCTCACATTTTGGTTTTCCATCTACTAGCCTCCTGCATTCCCATTTCTTCTCTTCGCTGGAGGTACGGACTCTCTGCTTCTATTAGGGAAATATTTCAAAATACCCCACCTGACTATCTCCTTGGTTTTCTCAAGGAGATTAAACTGTACAAAAAAATATAAATGTATAGCCATTGTTGCTCTATTTTGTTGCATTTTCGATTTTTAATCTCTTATTATCGTATTAACTTACATTTTATTTCTATTCACTCTCTGCTCATATCATAATTGTATTGCAATTTTAGTATTTCACAAACATCTTGCAAGCATCACTAGATAATGCCCATTTGCCCTTCCTTTCTTATAGGGTTCACCTAACTCCATTTTTTAACAGTAAGCACAATATACTTCAGTAGAATATAGGTTATGTTATATTAAGTTAAATTATTGGCAATTTTTTAAGATTTGAAAAAAAAAGACGTTACTTATGGGTACTCGTATTAATTATAAAAAAATGATGCTAAATGAATGTATGTTTTTCTTAATTAAGTGAAACTTTGCTTATTTTGAATATAAAAATATATTGCCACCAAAACAATCTGTAAAAACCATACCAAGCACCGTTCTTGCCAGATATAGTCCCGTGTGACTTTATTTGTTCTCAACCCAAACTTAAATCAACAATTCGCGGAAGATATTGGAGCTATAAAACAAAATTAGCAGGTGGAGCTGAAGGCCTTATCGACAAGTGTCCACAAGAAGTGTTTCATCGACCGGATTATTCGTTAGCAGAAGCGTATCGCATCAAACGGGACCTATCTTGAAAGCGACATGATAACTTCGGCTAATTAGTGCAATATTATGTGTTTTATTAAATAATTACCTCGATTTATTTGTTAGAATGTATAAAACAATAAAAGCAATGTTTTGAATAATATACATATATTTTTTTGAAGTAATATTGTGATGTGTTCAGTCAACTAGAACTCGTACCAACTGTTTGGTTTAGTTTACTTTATTCGGCCAAGTTTCTAAATTGGGCTTATCCGAGACTATCCATTGTTCGTATGACAAGAGATAACGGCACACACGTGTTCCTGCAGCTTGTGCTTTTGTTCCCGTTTGGTAGTTTATGATTGTATCGATGTTGCAATGATAATTTGTACATATTCGATTCATAATGCCAACTTGGTAATAATACATTGATAAAAAACATGGGATGGTTCTTTCTAGAATATAAATAGGTTATATTCTTCATCTTCTTTTTCTTCTTTGAAATTTGTTGGTTTTTATTGTGTGATCGGCATTGTTTAGTGTAACTTGTCGGTGTATACAAACATTTTGAAAACGCCGGCTAATTTTGCAATTGCGAGAATAGAAAAATCTTGTAAGCTTGTTCCTCAAATTTTGAAAAGATTTTACGTTGTTTCAAAAGTGTTAAAAGAAAGAAACATGGAGCAAAAACCAGAGTTCCGATGCGAGAAACGAAGAATTTGTAGTCGAGAAGATGCTCGTTTAATTCGCGAAGTGCATAAATTTTTTTTTTTTTGACTTGGTTGCCAAACGAGAATTGCAGTTATCAATCAGTACGAAAAGTATTAGGAGACGTTTGGCTATAATGGCAGAATTGCAAGGAAAGTCAATTATTTCAATAAAAAACACTTAAAACAAAGTCTCCAGTTTGCACGAAATTTTGTAAATATTTCGTGCAAATGGTATTTTTGTATTTGGTGTTTGGTATTTTTAATACCACAGAATATTACTTAAACATCTTACAGAATATTAATTACCTTATGCCGAAGAACATATGCCATTACGGTGGAACTTCCAGCACGACAATGATCCCAAGCACACTGATAAAAGTGTGAAAACATTAGATAGCCACAATATTTTTCGTTTACCTTGTTAGTCACCGGGCATGAATCCCATAGAAAATTCGTAGAAAATTTTGAAGACGCCTGTAACTTTAAAAACATCAAATACCAAAAAATTATTGGAAACTGTTCAAAAATCCTGATTAGAATATGTCGCGATCTTAGCTGGGTCCACAGCAGTAAAATTTTGCGTGTATGTTGAATTTACTGGAACAATTTGTTTGTATTATCTAGTGGACAACAGATGGTTCGTGTGCGTACTGTGCGGCGACAATATTTATGTGTGACTTTGTGTGTCAAAGAGTCTACATTGCTGCGCAGGCACACTACATACAACACATACAGTCCGCACAACGCAAATTTATATTGATGTGAACCCAGTTTTATAGACTCCATACCTAGACGATGAGCCGCAGTTTTGGAAAATAAAGGCTATTCAACAAAATACAAACTAATAAGTTGATTTTGACTAGTTTGTGCTCATTATACTACTCTTTTCTTTTAGTGTGCGTGATATTTCCAAATGCTTATTGTTGTGACCAAGCTCTTGTTTATTAAAGTTATGTATTTTTTGAAATCGAGGTTACATATTTTTTTGTTTATATATGTTTGCTATGCCAGTCGATTACTTTATATGGTGTATATATGTATTTATATTATATATTAGCTACATATTTTATTAGCTTAAAAATGTTTGATAAAATAAGTTTATTATGTCCATAAGGTTGGAATATTCATAAATGGGGGGCATTTATGCCTATGGTACCATTTATGCACAAGATATATATATCATCAATCCACTGCAGGATGGAGGCCTCTTCAGCATGCTTCCAACTCTCGCGGTCCTGAGCTCTCCTCTGCCATTCGGGTCCGATATACTTAATAATGTCATCAGTCCATCGTGTTTTCCGTCTCTGTGGAACGGACAGGACACACTGATCAAAGACTTTTCTTTTTAGGCAGAGTGATAGTTTGCTCTTAAACACTATGTTGAGCCTGCCAAATGCCTGCCAGCCACATTTAACGCGTCGTTCGTTCCATTGAAACCCTCTGCCCAAGATATATTTATAGTGATCTACAACTTCCATATCGGTTCCTAAAATAGAAATCCTTTTGTTCTCAGCAAATTTATTGAACATGACCTGACTCTTCTTCTGGTTTATTTTTAAGCCAAATGGTTCTCCAGCCCTTTGCAGCTCTTGTACGTGTCTTTGCAGCTCCTCTGGGTCTTGTGAAAGTAGAACGATATCTTCTGCGAATCTAAGATGATTTAAGTATGCACCATTAATCCTTTTTGAGTATAATTTTGCTAGTGTTTTATGTAAAGTCCGACCACCAGCTTTAATCCTTTCCTGGAGCCTTGCCATTTTTCATCGAGTCTATAGCCTCTGTCACTTTCTCTACCAGGATATCCGGCACTTGTGCTTCAGTGGACCTTGCTGTTCTTGCTTGATACTGGTCCTCATATAACTTTGAAAAAAATCTTCGGACAACCTCTAACATTTCCGTCCGTTCCCTGCATATTGTACCATCCTCTCGCATTAAGGAAAACATTCGTTTCCTTTTCTTTCTTAGCTTCTGCTTAGCTTTGTTAATTCCTTTGTTTTCTTCCAGAGTTTTTTGCACAAGCTGCTGAATCGGCGCGTTTCCTCTCGAATACGTTTTCTTACAGTTTTACAAAGCTCAACGTACTTGACCCTGCCAAAAGGACTGTCTGCATTTTTCATTGTCCGGTGTTTTTTCATTAAATTAATGGTCTCATTGGAAATTTTTGACTCTTTGAAACGTTTATCTTCTGGTGCTATTGAAGCCTCAGTTTTAAGCAGATTGTTGGCGATTTCTTCATAATGGTCCGTAATTTCCATCTCCTCCGGGTCTTGTAACGCAGCAAAGCCCTCTGCCCCTCTCCAGCTTCCCAGAATCCACTTTGCTCCTTTTTGATCTTATTATTCTTTCGCGCTCTTTTCGGCAGTTTATCCTAATCTTTGCTCGTACCATTCGGTGGTCACTTCCTACATTAAAATGGTTAGTACAAAAAGGACAGTACAATTGCAAAATATTGCTTTATCGTTTGATATGATTTAATCAATTTCACTTGTGAGGTCAGACGGACATTTTCATGTCCATTTTCTGTTGATCTTTTTCTTGTAAAACGAATTCATAATAAGAGTTCTTCTCCTTCAGCAAAGTCAACCAGCCTGTCCCCTCTTTTGTCCCTCTCACCGTTTCCATGTGGGCCAGTTGCATTTTCACCAGTTCTTGCTTCTCCGATTCTGGCATTAAAGTCGCCCATCAGGATTTTATACCTACACTTCTCTTTGTCTAAAAGTGTTATAGTTGGTGTAAAAGCTTGGACGATTTGAAGCTTACACTTTTTATTCGGCTAAATGACGCATTGTACTAATCTGTCGGATATACTTTCAAATTTGACTACACTGTTTTTCAGCTTTCGATTGATGAGGAATCCAATTCCACCACATCGTCCATTCTCCGTACCTCGGATGTAGAGTACCTGACCAGTTGATTCTATTTTGATTAACTCTTCGCCCTTTCTTCGTGTTTCACAAAGCCCAATAATATCCCAATGTATGTTGTCAAGTTCGAGTAACAGTTCTTGTAGTCGGGTCTCCGTTTTCATTGTCCGAATATTAAGCGTAGCAATGTCAAAATTCCAATGGCAGCCTGATCTGACCCGGTGATGATTTAGGCATATTGGTCATTTGGTGTCGAGTTTTATTTGGTACCAGTAGGAGTTGTAATAAAATAATCATTACGTAAACGAGTAAATGAAAACCTTAATATCAATAAAACAGTGAAATGTTTGAACATTCCAAAATGTTGGACATATATCTGCATATATACATTTGTATTTACATGTATATATACATATTTGTGTATATCAAACTTTCTAAATAGTTTTCCATATTGTTTGTTTAGATCCTATTTGGGTTTATTCATTTTCAATAATCTATTGGATAAAATAGTTCGTTGCATTGCTTTGCAATGACAACTATATCCGAATCTTTTTCACTGTTAACACCAGCAAATCAATCTTGCCAGATAAGGAGTTTCATCATTAATTCTCTTATCGGGTGTCATGACCTCTCATTTCAAAACAATTGATGATAAAGCGGTATATTGAACGCGTTCGGCTTGATATTGTTGGATTTAACGTCATTTTTGTTGTTTACGTTTGTTTTCTTTTCGGCAAATATTTGAAACAATATAAAAATGATATATCGATGATCTTTTTATTGTTTACAGATCGTCCATTGAAGTTCCCGAGGCGCTGTAGCTTTGACTGATTGTTGCTGAATATTTTGATTGTTTATGCCGAAGAAACTTTTCCTATTACTCAATTCCTCTTATGTGTTGAAGATAAATTCGGCTATTGTTAGGTCTACAAATAAATTTTGACCCTTTTTTACATAAAATTAATATTTATTTATACAAAATCAACATACATCTCCATCAATTTCGATGCATTTCTTCCACTTCTCATGTAGGTGGCGAATCCTTGCTCGGAAAAACCATTCGGTAATACAATTTTGGCATAGGCTTGCCAACCCAAAGTATCGATAAGTTGCTTAGTTGCTGGCGCCGCATGTGGCCATGCTTTATCGTGCGACAGTATCACCTGGCGAGTTCTCTTGTCAGTATATAGTCATTTTCGTTCGATTTCCTCACTTCATTTGTTCTTGATAACGCTCAGAAGTTACAGTTTTCCCGGGTTTTAGCAACTCAAAGTATAGCACACCTTTCATATCTCACCAAACACAAAGCAATACTTTTTTCGTGTGAATATTCGGCTTTGCTGTTGACGTTGATGGTTCCCCGGAATAAACTCATGCTTTTGTCTTTTAAGGGTTATCGTATAGAACCCATTTCTCATCACCAGTCACGATTTAAAACAGAAAATCCTTCTGTTTATATCTTGACAGCAGGCAAACTGTCGTGTCGTGGCGTTTCGCTTTATTTTCTGTGCTATGCATGTTCGGGACCGAACGACCAGCCTTCTGTTATTTTTTCCCAGCTTCTGCAACCGATGGGAAATCGCTTGTTGAGTGATACCTAATTATGCACCAAGCTCATTTTGTGTTTAATAAGGATCTTCTTGCGACAGCTGATCCAATTGGTCGTCTTCAACTTTTTCGGTGCTCCCCAACGATGTTGATCGGAATTACCCGTCCGAAACTTTCGGTACCATCTTTTGCGCGCACTCTCAGACTCATTTTCCCCCAAAGCAGAGCAAATTTTTTTTTCGCCTCGAGAACACTTGTTTTAGTTGAAAAGCGAACAGAATACAGTGCCTCAAATGACATTGAGCTTACCTGTGGCATTTTTGAGGTTATGTCGTACAGCAAAGCTTTCATATGCGGTTTTTAACACGCTTTTATTAGGTTCACCTGTATCTATCTATGTAACGGAATCTTTTAACGTCCTTTTCACCCACTTTAAAACGTCAGATTGAAATGAAATTTTGCACACTTATCAAGAACCGATGACAATACAATAATTTAATCAGTTCGTCCCATTATTGTGAACAGGATCGTCAGGATCAAGGATTTGCTTTCGGAGAGGGAGCTTGAGAAACGGTTACGGTAACGTCCAAAGAAGGCAGTGCGAACAGAAAATTTTTCAAAAAAAGTTAAAAAATAAATAATACTTTAAAAAATTTAAAAAAAAACGCTTTTATAGCAGATCGAACTAAAAAATGAAAAATAAATTATAGTTTAAAAAAACTAAAAAACACGCTTTAATGGGAAACCGACCTAAAAAGTAAAAAATAATTTTTAGTATAAGAATAAAGTGATGAACAAGAAAATAAATGTGTAAATTATAATTTATTTATGTTGATGATCGGTACTACTAATGTCCAAAGCAAAAGGAAAATGATTTGAACTTAAAATAAAGATATAGTTGATTAATTCGGAGAGGTCAGAATTTATAGTAATAGTTCAGAATTAAATTCCGCATTACTTTCCTTAGCTGTGTTCCATGAAGTTTTCTAATTTGACTGATTTTGTGCATCCAAGGGGGTTTTTGTTTCCGTGATGCTACAGCAGGTTAATGAGCCTTGACCTCCTGCAAGCTTCCCTTCCACCCAGATGTTTCTCCAGCAGCCCCTGTCCAGTTTTTGAGGTTGAGTTGTTCTTCGGTATCTCTTTTTATATTATCCCAACATGTCTTTGGCCCACCTCTCTTTCCGTCGTCCACTATACGTTCTTCTATGATTCTTCTTGACATTCGCCGGTCGCGTTGGTACGGCGGTAAGAACGGCGGCCTGCCGCTGCTTTGCCGAATCCGCGCTGAAGCGATAGCTGGTTCGATTCCAGCGCTCGGATGGTTATTTTTCTTTCTTCTGTCCGTTTATCTTTCCTAAATGTTTGTGATTGTTTCTAGGCATGAGTGTAAAATCCGACTATGAATTATCCCTCAGTCACGCCAGTTAAAGGCTGGGTAAGGCCGGATGCCTTCTGAGAAGTGTTCTACGTTGGTCACTCGCCAGTCGGTAGGTTTCCTGATAGACTTATGGGTAGGCATATAACCAAGGGTTTATAGCCCGAGGGGGGTGCTGGCCTGGCTTGTTGGAAGCTGCTGAAGACCGTGGTTCGGAACCCACGTTAGGCTGTAGGTCCAGTCGCTAAATAGCCTAGTTGCTGATGCGCCTCTAACCCTAACACTTTACTTTTTTTCTTCTTGGCATTCGATTTTCTGTCATTTTTGATACGTGTAACAATATCCAGATCTGTACTTGAATTTGAAGTTATATCTATTGCTTCAGTTTTTTTTTCTTCACTTTGTTTTTCATATTTTGTAACCATTTCTTCTCTCTTCTTTGCGAGAATGGTCAGTTTTGTTACTCTTTAGAATACTATTTCTTAATACTATTGCTTCCCAGATCAGTAAATTAATTCAGAGCTTTAATGATGTTATCGATTGTCGAGTTCTGTTCTCTTCGATTAGTTCTCCTTGTTTTATCTGTATTTATTTAGACGGGCGCTTTTGACGTTTACTTTTATTTCATCGTTTTCTCTTAATGATTTGTTTAGGTCATCTGTTTTTTTTCGTTTGTGTTCTTTCTACATCTGACTGTTTCGCTGATGACTATTTAATATTATATTAAACACGACTGGTGCCAAGAGACTCTTTGTCCCAAATCGTCTCCGATCTCAAATTCTACCGTCGCGTGTTGTTGGATTTTTATTACTGGGACTAATTATTTTTTATCTCCTTATTCTCGAAATATATTGATTGATCCTGGTATCTCGTCGTCCCCTATACGAAAAGTGTTTGGTTACGCGTAAGATAATCTCTCATTGTTTTAAAGTACGGTTTGCCTTGCGCGTTTGTTTTCTCTTCTTCAGCCTTATCGGACATTCCTGACATATTTTGTCCGCTGAATGGATAATGCTTTTATTTTTTAGTCGAAAACTTTCACGCTGATGGTGTTTTGACGAGTACAGATCTGTTGAATATTCGCCTATTCGCAAGATAACAAATATGTCTTTAGGAAAAAGGTTTTTTTTTATATCGTTTAGAAAAGTATTAGATTTTAATTTACAATGAAGGAAAAAACTACTTGAACAAACCGGTCTTTCTCGGTTTCTTTGTTATAAGTAATTTTTTAATTCTAAATTTGTGTATGCAACTGAAATATGTTTATTTTTCTATTTTACCTATAGTTAAAAGGTATACAGATTTGTTCCCGCCGTTTTTTTTGAAAATTCAAGGCATTATTGTAAAAAACTGTCAAATACAGCCGTGAATAGTCGGTTTGGCCGTCGGCGTGGAAGCGTGGCCCGGGATATCCCCATGATTTTCACATGACACTCAATATCCTTGCTTCTGGGTCATTCCCAGGTCTTTGAGGGACCTGGGAATGACCCAATATAATAAATTTACCAACCCAATATAATAAATTTAATATTTTTAACAACTCTAAATCTTCTCGGCATCGACTCCACTAGATATTTTGACACCTTTCCAAAAGTATCGCTTTTCATGTTTGATTATACTACTTCGCTTAATTCGTTCAAATTTTTAATTTGTTTGTCCCGTAGTATCATTTTAAGGTAACCCCAAAGGTTTTCTA
Source organism: Cosmopolites sordidus (assembly GCA_031761425.1). Lineage (NCBI taxonomy): Eukaryota > Metazoa > Arthropoda > Insecta > Coleoptera > Curculionidae > Cosmopolites > Cosmopolites sordidus. The sequence continues at coordinate 1,224,962 of JARFXV010000947.1, read as the reverse complement.
TAGAGTTAAGGTCATAGCTACATGATGGCCATTCCATTACTGCCACATTATTATCGCTTAACCATCTTTTCACAGACTTGGCAGTGTACTTGCGGTTGTTATCCTGCTGCAAGACTCAAATCACCGCCAAAATTTCGTCAGCAAAGGACACTATATGACTTTCCAGAATATTTTTGTATTTTTCTTGGTCAAGGATATCCTCAATTTTCCCTAAACCGCGCCACGAAAAATATCCCCAAAGTTTTATATTCCTCCACCATGTTTCAAAGTGCTTATTTCAGTACATCTTGACTGCCTACAAATAATCTACCATCACTTCGCATACGGTTTATCTTTGTTTCATCGGACCACAACACCTTCCCGTCGTTAATGATCCAACTGATATGTTTCCTAGCAAATTGTAAACTAGCTTCTTTTTTAAAAGTGGTTTCTTTCGGGATACTCTACCAAAAAACTTGGCTTCGTTTAGACGTCTTTTCATGGTCATCGAAGAAAAATTTATTAATAGAATATATATAGAAATATAATTTTATATAGAAAGCTGCTTTTTTGATTTGTACGGAAGTCATGAACGGATTCTTTTTAACAATTCGAATTGTTCGTGATCTTTTTTTTTCGTGGTATATTTTCCTGTACCCTATGCCTTTTGAAGTGCTTTAACGCATCGAACCCCATTTTTTTGGAACAGTTCAAAATTTTACCCATTTTAATACTAATATAATATAATGTCTGAATGATTGTGGCGTGTTTATATATGTTTTTCTTTATTTGGGGTTTTCGCCACGATCTAAAACTCAAAATATCTGTTCTTATGCAAATAAAAAAAGAATCACTGAGAAATTTGACTCCGTTTGGTTTTTAGTTTTTACCCAGTGATTCTTTATTTACATAAGAACATATATTTTGATATTTTTTGAGTTAGATCGTGGCGAAAAAGAAAAAAATATAATATAATGTAGTTTCACATAATGTAAAAACAAATTCTGTCACTACGGATATTTATAATATATTGAATGCTCTTATCCCTGTCGTTTCTAACTATAAGGAGATTTGTATTATCATTAACTTTTATTTACGTTTTGCATTTCTTTCATTTTTTGTCTAAGAACAACAATAAACAAAATATATAATGCTTATGGGAGAATACATAAAAAATGTATGTATATGTATATATATGGGCTATAGACGAGGCCCTGGACGTAATTTCGATAAACGAAGACTTTCCACCATTTGTGGGGGAACTCTCCAAACACTGCTTGAAGAATACATATTTTTCTTTCAACCAGCAGATCTACAGACGACGGTGCCCCAATGAGATCACCTTTATCACCCGTTATAACCAACCTGTTCATGACCGACTTCGAAACAAAGGCATTGGCTAACGCTCCTTTAAAACCTAAACTTTGGAAACGCTACGTAGATGATATCTTTAAAATATGGCCTCACGAAAACGAACTTCTAAACAACTTCCCAACTAGGATAGGTAGACTGCTAAGGAAACATAAGATCAGAACAGCCTACAAGCCACACAAAACTATTACAAACATCCTAAAAAACCCCAAGGGCAAAAAGACTGGCAAATAGACTGGAAAATCATGGGGTATACAGTATATCTTGTTCCGCCTGCAACAGAGCATACACAGGACAAACAACAGACGAATATCGGCCAGAATACAATAACATAAATACGACTTAAAAAACTTCCGTTCTGTTCCAGCACCATCTACAAACAGGACATAAAATCAATTTTGAAGGAGCCAAAGAAATAGCGAATATTGAAAACTACAAGGTCCGAACAATCAGAGAAGCAGTTGAAATAGAAGAAAGAGGTGAGCATGGTCATCCCAAAAGTATGGAAATCCCTTCTGAAAAAAGGAGAAACGCGGCAACGTAGCGGCTAGGTAGAAAAATCAATAGACAGACTCCCGACACCGTTGCCGAGCGCCGCAAATAGTCCCGAACTACCCCGATATAATCTGCGCAGTCGCCGGTCGCCTATAAAAACGAGCACAACGACCCGTGTACGTCAGTTGGACTCTGCATTCGAAGTGGACCACACTTGAAAATGCCAAATGCGATTTTGGTGAAACGTCGTGACTCTTCACAGAATCAACGGATCGACACCCGGAATGATTTAGAAACACTATCTACCATCCGTGAAAATATTAGATGTAACATTAAATCAGCAAAACTAACAGTTCAGATATTACAATAAATGCAGAGACAGTTATCATTTTAATTGATGCTCTTCCTTGTTTCTGGTAGCTAAAATAATCCTGCCTTGAAAACTTCCAAGTGACTTCAGTTAGTGTCTGAAACTGAGAAAATTTCGCTATTAAATTACACTTATATAAAATGAATAAAAATATTTCTTTCCATATTAGAGAAGTGACATTCACGTGATTCGACTTTTTTATACTGCTGGCCTTGATCCCTTTTGTAACCTTGGCGTATTATCTTTCATAATAGCACAGTTAAATTATATGATACATAATAAATTAGAGATAACGAATATGTCTTGCTGTCTCGTTCTAATGCTGGTTTTTGGTTCTAATTTAAACCAAATCAGCTTATTTGCCTTGACAATACAAAATTCGAAATTCTACCGAAAGACCTTCGATGAACGATACTCTGCGAGATACGCCCGCGTTATCTCGGAATATCTGATATTTGTTTTTTTTTGTTTTAATAACCACGACATTGGCAGAACTTCCAAGGCTCATCGTCGTGGCACGTGTATCTAATAATCAGCTGTAATAAAATTCAAACAAAAACATACTCATTATTGGGTGATGGTTTTTAAAATGTTTTTTTAGATATCCAGTTAAATGTTGTAATGTCAGTTGTTCGATAAGGGTTTTTTGTTGGTTAATAAAATTAATTATCGTTGATTGTTTTTATTGAAATACTAGTTCAGATAATCGAATACTAGTAAAAATACCAAAACTTTTTTAATTTTTAAATCGATATACAGGGATCGTTCGAAAGTTCTTCATTTGACAAAGAAAGCACAAGTTTTTAAAAAAATTTCTGCATGGTCATCCCAATGTTAAGGAAACTTAAAACCACATATTCCAGATGTGGCGGTTAATAATTCTTATCCTTATATTTTTTCGGGTGGTAAACATATTTTTCTTGTTCAATCAAAAGAAAAACACGAGTGAAAGTCGTTGTATACTTGTCTAAACTTACGGTAACAATGTCCCAACGTAATACGCTTATGAGCGTTGGTTTACACGATTCAAAAGTGGCTATTTCGATTTGAAAGACTAAGAAGACGTTCAGGTCAACCGGAAAAAAATTGAAGATACCGAATTTCAACCATTGTTCTAAGATGATATGCAAACTTAACAAAAACTGGCAGATAGGTTAAATGTTGGTCATTGAATGCATGCCATGGGGAAGATCCAGATGGGAGGAAAATTAATACCACATCAGCTGTCGAACAGGCAGATGGAAAAGTGAATATATATATATATATATATATATATATATATATATATATATATATATATATATATATATATATATATATATATATATATATATATATATATACGATAAAATACGTATAATTCTCGAAGTAAATGAAATTGTGTATAGTAGTTTACCTGTACTTATCGATTTAATTCAATGAAATAATGTTGATCGAGGCAACTGAAAATAATCACATGATGCCACGTTGAGTGAAAACGGGGTTTGTGATAGTAACTATCGTTATCACTTTTTTAAGTTTATGTTGTTGTGTGATTGTATGTTTACGCAGATATGTTGTTGCATAAAGATATGTTTCAGTTGATTACATTAAACGATGCTTTACTTAATAACAAAAAAGTGTTGTTTCATAAGGACATATCAAAATTTGATGGTGAAGAAACGAAAGTAGTTTCCGGATAACCTGACATTTTAACAGCTTTTAACATCCTTACTTAATGATATATAAAAGAAAACGATTTCTAATTGGGATGCGTGAAATATGCAAACAAGTTTTGGCTTCGCTCCATTTGGAAATCATTCTGAAAAAAAACACGTTCTACATTTGCGCATTTTAAATAATTAATTTCTAATAAAAATAAATGATATTAATTGCAACGTTTCGTATATATTTTGTAAAATAGCCGATAATCTACAGATATTATTTCCCTGAATGAATATGCAATGTGTTAAAAGCCTGATTAAAGTTATAGTATACAGTCAGATACGAAGCGGAAAAAAAACAACCCATGGTAGCTCACCACGAGAACCAGGTGTCTCCCTTGTGCATTCAATGCACCAGGCAGGTTGAGTTCGATGAAGAGGGCAAAATTCTGCGCGCGGTCTTTTCGTACGCAAGCGAAAGACTTTCAATGATCGTTAGAAAAAGTAGATAAATGATTTTAGTTACATTTTTGTTTAGTACTATAAGTAAAAAATAGTAATCTTGAAATCTTTCTATAATATTTACTTTACGTATCGATACAACCATTTGTTTATTTTAAGTTGGTATAAATATCCTTGACATCTTACATAAGTTTTATATAGGTGTTTCGGTTAATTTTTCACAAAATTTCACAAGTGGTCTTTTGCCTTGCAATGTATTTTTCATTCAATTGATATGGTACCTATTTTCCTTTATTTTGGATCTTTTCTAATGTAGACATTTACAAATGGTGGATTGGGGAACATTCAATGCTTCTACCAATTCTTTTAACGTATGAGCTGAGTTTTCATCCATTAATGCTTAGAAATCTGAATCTTCAAATGTTTTCGGTTGTCCTGGACGCTCCGTTTCTTTTATATCAAAATCACCACTTTTAAAGCGTTTGAACCATCGTTCACAAGTTTTTTGGGTTATATCCTGTTCACCATAAGCTTTAACCAACAGTCGATGACTTTCAAAAACCGTTATCTTCAAATGAAAGAACTTCCCCGCAAAACGTTTTTTTCTGGTAGTTAATTCGACGTTTTCAATACTACGAAAAACTATCTTTTTTGCACAGTGACAATTACAGTTGACAATAACGTCACAGACGTCATTAGTATATACCAACAAATGTATTAGTAACGCCATCTCGCAATGTTAAGTTTTAAGACATTTTAGCTTTTTTTTATAATTTGTAAAACATTTTTTTCGCTGGTTTTTTTACCGTAAACAATTTATATTAAATTTTGATGCATTAAAACTGTTAATAAAGTGTTGCCGCAATGAAGCTATATCAAAAATAATGTTTACAAGTGGTGCAACAACTTTAGTGATGGTGTAGAAGCGGCTGAAAATAAATCTTGTTTAGAAAGATCTTCCAATGGAGAAACCAATGCTAAAATCAAGGATCTTACATTGGGTAATCGTCGATTAAGTATTTGCGACATTGTAGATATTAATGAAATATAATTTGGATCATTTCACTCAATTTTGGAAAATAATTTAGGCTTGTTTCGTGTGTCTTCCCCTTTTTCTTGAAAAACTTCGTCGTGAAATTTCAAGGACGCGTCACGTTTACGCACACTTTGTTACATGAGAGAGAAGAAAGATATAACGTAGAGAGAAGGAGAAAGAGAGCTATACATTCCGACGCCACGGGAGTGGAGCAAAAGAGAGCGATGTATACACGACGATACAAAGCGATAGATTATGAGAGTGTCTTGTGTTTTTTTTTCATCTTTTTAAATGATGAAAAACTTTTAAATCTCTAAAACACTTTTCGTAGTGTATTGCACAAAGTTAGGTATTATAATTTATTGTTACTCTGTATTTTCCGCCCACGAAAACAATTATTTATTAAATGTTGATAAAAATTGGATTTACATTGATAAAAACACATTGATAAAAACATTGTATGTTTATATTAAAAATCAGTCTAAACGTAAAATATTAACATTTTAACGAGTACAACATTTTCCCTTTGTACTTTGATATGTAAAAGGTAAACAAACGTTTTACCTAAATGTTTAATACTTTCATCAGATTGGCGCTACAGCCCGGGATGGACTTTGGCCTCCTCAGGAATGTTTCTCCAGCCAGCTTTGTCGAGGGTTCTTATTTTCCTTAAGTTTCCTTAAGTAACAATCTTGGTTTTATACGGAATGCGCTGTTAACTCATAGCACAACTTCTAACCAGGAGGACCAGGGAATCTTCTGTTAAAGTTACCATACCTTACTCAATGGGTCCCAATTTAAGACCTTGATAACTCGCCTTCACTCTCCTCTGTTTGCTATATTACCAAAATCCTAGTGACAGGACGTGGAAGTATGATTTGTTGGTACTCATGGTTTTAGTATGATATAAAGATTGGACACTTAGAGATTGGTACCACCCCCGAGATCCTTTTACCAACCATTTAATCTCCTGTTTACTTATAAATTAATTTAGAGAATTTCTTTTTTAAATTTTTCTTAAATATAAGGTGATGATAATGCTGCCTATAACTTTTTATTTTTGTACATATAATGGGCTTGTTTGTACACAGCAACTTCATTATTTCCTAGTTTTGAACCAGACTAAATATGAAAATAATTATCTATCTCTTAGTATTGTATATAGAGTTGGGATTTTGAAGGAAAAAAGTTATGTCAAATTGAAAATAAATTTTTAAACCTAGTACCGATAACGCGTCGGCAGTTCCCGAAAGAACCGACAGTTCCCGAAGATAAAGTTATTTTTATTTTAAAAACAAATACATGTTCTTATTTCTAATTATAAACGTTGTATAAATATAAAGTATTAATCTAAATATCCAAATAATATCGTGAAGAGGAACGAAAAAGTTTAATTCTTACAGGACAAAAGTAATATTACCAAGATCTATATGAAATGAAATTAAATAACACTTCAAATATGTCAAAATAGTAAGTATTTTGCTTAATATTTTGTGGCATAACCGTTGTTACTAATACCTGCTTATTATATCTGTCGATTCAAGTGATCCCACGGGTTTTCTATAGGGTTCCAATCCGGCGATTGCGATGGCCACTTTAAGATAGCAATATTTTCATCATAAATAATTGTTTGATTAGCTTTGAAGAATGCTTGCTGTCATTATCTTGTTGAAAAGAACATCTTAAAGGCATGTTATTTTCCATATAAGGCAGCATTGTGTTCACTAATATATCGCGATACATAAATATATCCATAATCCCTTCTATGCGGTGTAATGGACCTACTCCAAACCCCGAGAAGCAACATCAGACCATGACACATCGACCTCCATGCTTAACAGTAGGAACTGTGTATTTATGACGCGTTCTTTTTCCAACAGGCCGTTATGATATCTATAAAATCTAAAAAAAATGTGTTTGCTTTTTTGTCTATGGTGTAAACAAAATAAAATCTACCGAATATTTTTCTTTCAGTGCCGTAGAATTTATTAACAATATAAATAAATTTAATTTTTCAACAAAGAGATATATGTAAGCATTAAACTGGTTGTCTATATACTTATGTCCATTACAATATATATATATATATATATATATATATATATATATATATATATATATATATATATATATATATATATATATATATATATATATATATACAGGGTGTTAGGTAAACATGTGGCAAAAATTAAAGGGGTTATTTCTTGACTTATGCTAACAATATTTTGTTGTATGATGATTTTTGAAAAACCACTTTGTTTCGAAGATACAGGGTGAACAAAATTTACGACATTAACAACATTTTATTCTCAAAAGGTACATGTAAAGTTGCTCAATCTACAATAAATGTTCGAAATGACTTTCTCCAGCCTTGATACAAGCATTCAATCTTCTCGTCATTGACTGCCGAACTCTTTCAAACACACCAGGGTCGTTTCTAATTGAGTTACACCCAGCAATTATCCGATTTCGCAAATCATCCAAATTTTTTAATGGAGTAGCGTAAAATAATGACTTCAGATATCCCCAGAAGAAATAATCCAGGGGGTTTAAGTCCAGGGATCAAGCAGGCCTTGCGTGTGGCCCACTTCAACCAATCCAGCGATATCCGTATGTTGCTGTTAAAAAATTACGAGCAACCAAACTGAAATGTGGTGGTGCACCATTGTGCATAAACCACATTTCATGGCTTGTTGCCAATGGTACATCTTCCAGAAACTCAGGCAACGTTGCTTCCAAAAAGTTACGATACAACTCGCCAGTAAGTCTTTGTGATAGAAATACCGGTCCAATTAGATAGTCACCTACAATTCCAACCCAAACATTCAACGAGAACTGATGTTGAAAACTATCTTCGCATACCTCATGCGGATTTTCATCTGCCCACACATGGTTATTATGAAAATTTCTTATTGCGTTTCTTGCGAAAGTGGCTTCATCGGTGAAAAGAATTTGTGTCAAGAATAGAGGGATGCGCAGTAAAGTTTGCAATATCCATTGACATAATGCAATACGTGGAGGAAAATCAATAGGTAGTAGTACCTGAATGCGTTGAATGTGGAATGGATACAACAAATTGACCTTAAGAATTTTCCAAACTGTACAGATTCACATTCAAAGTATTTGCAATTTTTCGCGTAGAACTACCAGGCTCTTCCGCACATTCCAGCACATTCTGTTCCAATTGGACCGTTCTTAGAGTCAGTGATCTTCCTGACCCTTCAGTTCGTTTCAATGTGCCTGTTTCACGAAGACGTCGATGAATGTTTTCGAAGATTTTTCCGTCGGGGACATTACGGGCTGGAAATCGTTCACTGTACAATCGCCTAGCTTGTAATGCATTGCCATCAGCAAGTCCATACATGAAGTGCATGTCAGTCATCTCGGCGTTTGTATACATTATGATAGAGGACTTCACTCACTATTTAAGACACGTCCAACAGCCAAAAGTCACTTAATCTATGTATGTATGTATGTCAAACAGCAGTTCCAAGTGATCGAGATCGAAAAAAAAAATTTTGTACTTGATAAACTCATTGACGTACACCCTAATTTTATTTACATTAATGATTTCAACAAATATCGAATATTGTTGTCGCAAATTTTGTTCGCCGTCTATCTTCGAAACAATATATATATATATATATATATATATATATATATATATATATATATATATATATATATATATATATATATATATATATATATTATTTTGTCGATACGTGGTGTCCTCGATACGGTTACCGACTGCGAACGAAAGGACCGTACAATGGTAGTTGTTAAAATCTTCAACCGCTGGGGGCGGTAATCTACTGCGGGAGCAACAGCTGGCCGTTTCTTTCAGACGTACTGCATCTGTTTCACGTTACAAAAACCGAAAAGATAAAAAAAAATGGTCTCTCCAATGTCCAGCTAGATTTTAGCGCAAGATGTATTATCATACTAAAGAAAAACATTAAAATGATGAACCATTGCTTCATAATATTGTGTTATTTCTATTAAAATAACATAACTTTATCTGCGGTATTTTTAGAACTCGCCAGAACTATGTTTGTTATCATTTCCAGTCTATTTTTATCGAAAATTGTACAGATAGTTGCCTCATTTTTTTATTGAAATAAACCCACAAATTATTACATTAGCCTAAATAAGATACGAATACTGTAAACGATTAGGGCTGTGCTTAAACTTTGGATAATTTTCGACATTGAGGCTGCGTTTAATTAACGAAAATTGACATGGTTACAGCGAGAAAAAATGTCGAAAATGACCTTCAAGGTAATTATCTTGATGCTAAAATAAGTTGGCTTTTGTCAAATACAGGGGTTGGTTGAAATTTTTTTTTGAATAATGTGAGCAAAATCAAAATTAAATCTGCTTTGAAAAAAAACCGGTATAACGTGTGGATGAAGCTTTGTACCACTATAACCAAAAAGTTAACACTATGACCAAAACAAAAATTATTTATTTATTTATCCAATTTTATTTTATCTGTTTGGAAGATTGTTTCATGCTTGATTTCTGGAACTCTTAATAGGCCTAATGGATTTAAATGGGTGTGTATGATGGAGTTTCCCTAATCGAGGGAACAGGAAAAAATCACACCGCGCCATATCTGGCGAATATGGGGCTTGGGGAGTGCAATATTCTTGACTTTGATAATATTTTCTTCATAGATTGACGCGGAATGTCTTCCTGAACGAGATTCATCTTCAACTGCTTCTGTAATATCACTAAAGTGCTTGTACTAATGGAAAACATTTTATCACATAGCTTACCACGTTCTTAGCATGTCAATCTTGACATGTAAATCTTTTCCAACCAGCTTTACCGAGGGTTCTTCTTTTCCTTGAGTTTCCGTAACAATCTTGGTTTTTCCGGAAATGGACTGTTAACCCATAGCACAACTCCTAACCTGGAGGACCAGGGAAGCTTCTGTTAAGAGTTACAGAGTCCCAATTTTAAGGGGTTGATAACTCGCCTTCACTCTCCTCTGTTTGCTATATTATTCAAATCTTAGTGACAGAACGTGGAACTAGGATTTGTTGGTACTCATTGTTTTAGTGTGATCTAGAGATTGGACTTAGAGATTGTCACCACTCCTGGGGTTCTTTTACCAACCATTTGTCCCCCCCCCTTACTTATACGTTAATTTAGGGGGGAATTTCTTTTTAATTTTTTTTTAATACAAAGCGATAATGAATTGCCAGAGTAACTTTTTGTGGCATAAACAATCATCTACAAATACATGTAATGGACCAAAGTGTATAGACAAGGCAAATTTTTATAATTTCTAAGATAAAGTTTTTTCTATTTTTATTTATCTAAAGTTTGTTTATTTAAAGTTAAACTTCTCAGATGTCAGTTGTCAAAAAAATATGGTTGTATCGGTACGTAAAGCTCGCGAATTTTTAAAATAAAAATCACCTTACTTTTTGATTATTATAATACGAGGTGTTCCATAAGAAAGTTTATATTTCATTGCCTCACTGCGCAAACAAGAATTGAGGGGAGCGCGGGGCGCGTGCCAATCTAGAACCCCTCGTTTAGGAATGCAGCGTTCAATAATTAATAAGGTTTTTTTGATTGGCGTCTCTTACATCGACTATGTTCTTATTTAATTGTTTTTTCTTCTTCGTTTGACTAGGATTTCTTCTGTTTGTATGCCTCTTATTCGGGTTCTCTTGTTCTTATTGTTGTTACACAGCTATCCAGACATATTTTTAGGTGGTTTTCTTATGGGTGTTGTACTTATTTTTACAAATATTCCTTAATATTCTACTCTTATAATTTTTATTTGTTATTTGAATATAACAAAAATCTTATAATTTTATTATATTCTGATGTCTTAACAGTTTAAGAATATCTTTCTTATTAACTTTGTTAAAAGCCTTAAAATATTTTAAATTTATAAAGTATAAGCGGGTTTAAACTCTGAAGACATTTACCACTAAACTCCGAATCACTGTATTTAACTTATCTACGCGCACTACGCTGACCGTGTTAACATCATTAGGAGATTCAGTTATTTCCATCAGATCGAAGAATTCCCTGGTGATGCTAACATGGTTAGGGAAACGCGCGTCCAAAAATTAATTAAAACGATTTACTGTTTAATGGTAAATTTCTTCGAGCTTAATGTTTCACACCGAAGGTTCTAATGGAAGAATTGAAAAGCGAGTTTGTTGTATTCAATGGATTTCTCAATTATCCCTTTAATAAAAAATGTTGCGTCGAAATTTTTGGTTATTAGCTTCATCCTCCTCTCTATCTCCGTATTGCTCTCAAATGTAGGTAGGCCATTGACCTGTGATATAATCTATTCTTATAAATTTACCAATGCCTTATATCTATTCTTGATTTAAGGCATTGTCTTCTATCTATTTCTATTGATCTTGATAATTCTATATCTTGTTCTCACATATTCGTTCCTAGTTTCTTGTCTTGTATGTTGTAAATTCTTACTTATAATTACTATAATTTTTGTATATATTATATTTAGAACCATTTAATATTTAATTTTTTTTTATTTCAGCTTGGTATAATATACAGAGACATCAAGTTAGAGAACATCCTCGTGGATGAGAATGGTCACATCGTGCTTACAGACTTTGGTCTATCGAAGGAGTTAGCTAGAAGTGATGGAGAACAGCGAGCTTATTCATTCTGTGGTACTATCGAGTATATGGCTCCTGAAGTTGTACGGGGAGGAACTCAAGGACATGATATTGTAAGTACATCTAGTTTGGTTATTTTCCTGTATATATATATATATATATATATATATATATATATATATATATATATATATATATATATATATATATATATATATATATATAAAATATAATATATTAAACAATAGTATATATATTATATATTAAAAGTTGCTTCGGATTTACATTTGTCATCATGGTCTTCGATTGCAATTATCTAATTGGGATGGCCTGTTCTCGCCGATATATTAATAGTCAAGATCGAGAATCAACAAAAACGATTGCACGGTCAAAAATAGATTTTTTTTCGTTATTAATAGATGAGCTGTTGCTCTGGAAACTTTCCTGGTAGATGTGATAAGGTCATTATTAAATTACACCTGTTATATACCAGCAAAAACTTAATTTGTTGTTTTTTTTTGTATATTAATAATATTTTAAAGAGTTATATGACTTTACTAGCTTTATGACGTTACTAGTTATGTGACGTTATCCGCCCGCTTCGACATATTTTTTTCCTTTGAAATAATTTATACATTTTTTACCTTAAACTTTTTTGAAGCTAACAGTTTTTGGTTTTTCACTTTTAATGGTAATAGGTGCAAAAAAAACGTTAATTTATCATTTAATTATGTCATATCAATCAATAATTATCATATATTTACTGCTAGCTTAAAAAAATCTAAAGGTAAATAATGTATAAAATATATCAAAGCCAAAAATACGTTCTGTACATATGTATCGATGTAAACAAACCCTCGCCGGAACTTTATAGCGTTATAAAAAGTGCTATTCCACAACATAATCGACTCTTAAGATTAAGTATTCTAGATTGAATCATCAAGCCGTTCAACCTTCATTGATTGTGGCGTTTTAAAATCCCTATGTATTAAAGTTCATTCATTCTTTTGTTCTTTTTATTTTTTCTAGCTTAACTTTTTTCTTTCTTCTCTTCTCCTGTCCTTCTGTTTTTCTTTCTTGTTTAACTTTATTTTATTTTTTCTTTCATTAAAGTATGTTGTGAGGGTGATGACACCTAAACAAAGGTGATGAAAAAGAGACTAATCCAAGAACAGATCTGGATAATTGGCGATGGCATCATTGAAGTTGTGGATGAATTTTCTTATCTGGAAAGCAAACTAGGTTAAGACAATATCATATGAGAATCAGAAATCGTATTAAGGAAGGTAACAAAGCTGCTTACTGTTTGCAGTCTGTCCAAAGATGTAAACGTATAAAAAGAAACAGGAAAATTAAGACAAATTCAGCCAAAATTCATTTTTGATTGCCAGACGTGGACCTCCAAAAGAAAAACTAAAAGATCCTTGCGGTATTTCAAAGAAGATCACCCATAATTTTTTTTTTGCTCTGAATGATTACGGAATTTGGAGGATCAGGTATAATTTCGAACTAAAGCAATTATAAAGATACATGTATCGTAGACGTTATAAAGGTTAAGCAACTCAAGTGGGTGGGACACGTGGCGGGAATGCCAGAAAGTCAAATACCAAATAAAATTTTGGATGAGCAAATAGGAGGTGACAGAAAGAGAGTTAGATCAGAGACAAGAAGGTTAAAGGAGGTCAAGGCTCACTGATGTTACTGTAGCACCAGGAAAAAGCCGAAAAACTTCAACCTTCTCCTGACAGAATTTACTTCTGTTAATTGCGCCTTCAAGATGACATAATCATTCAAAGTGAAATGGAAATTAAATGAAATACAATCGCTTTTAAACGTTACAGTTCCTTTAAAATAGTTGGTTTTACGTAAAAAGCAAAAACGGAAAAAAGCGAAACAATCGTCAGCCTTGAGAAAATTCATTGTTTACCGTACAAATTGCCAATAGCAACAGTAACCAAATTTTAAGAGAAAGAAGAAATATTGTTATGTGTTCAGTTTTAGATGTAAATAATTTCTCTTTGTAAAAAAAACTTGAAATTAACTTCCTGCGAACTAATTAAACGGTAATTGTTTGGTTGAAATGAAATGAAAAGAAAAAAGTATATACGTTAAGTTGATCGTGAGAAGTTTCTTTCCGTGTTTTACTTAATAATATTCCGATCATTACACCGAAGATGAATCCTTTTAAATGCCATAGGGAATTAAAGAAGTTGTTTTTCTTTAAATACAACACATACATCGTAAACTTGTTGTGAATACATTTATATCAATCGATAAGTTAGCTCGTGAAATTTGAGGATCATTCAGAGGATCTTCTTGGACCTTCTCGCAGCTCAGGATCCTCTTACACCAGTATTTGAAGATTTTTTCTCAAATTTTAACGTCACGAATCCAAAAAGCACGTAAAAGTTTACGAATTGTTGGCATCCTTTCGCAAAACCGCACAAAAAAAAGTTTAATGGTGACAAATTTCGTGATTTTGGTGGCCTATTTTGATGTTTCATGCTACATAACTATTATTTCAAAAGCTGTAAAATATGAAACATCGTCATTTTGAAGCCAGATTTCTTCCAAATCAAAATATTCCAATTCCGACTACAAGAAGTCACTTTCCTGGAAGCAGACTCCATCAACTAATTGTCGAGCGTATATAATTTTCGAGAAGTATAACTCTGTGACGGCACCAATCTCTTCTTGAATCACTTGTGGATTTTTCCAGCTCTAAATATGTCCATTTTGGACAGTCCTAAATATGTCCAAAACGGACTTCATCCCTGAATATGATTTTTCTTGAAAAATAATTTTCGGTTACCGGTTCTCCGAAACTGACGAGTTCTCCCAAGCTAACGGTTCTCCCAAGCTTCTTCTAGCTGACGAAGCTGCGATGCAGCCTGTGGTCTGCAGGGGTGAAGATCTTTATACAAAAATGGGAGACGTAGTTGCTGCCATCTTCTTAGAATCAACATTTCTGGCTGTCCAGCAATGTTTTCACGTAAAACTGCCGATGGAAGATCCAAACAATATTACCATTCTTTTCCAGATTTCTATTGTTTTAGATGGTAAACTTGATAGTGGAGAGACAATTTCGTATTTACAATTACAATTTACAATTAGTAACAAAAATAATGAGTGGAGAAATTAACGCTAGAATCAATAGAGACAATAAACATGCAGGTTCCTCACTTAAAGTTTTCAAGTGTATCTTTAAAAAAAACAAAAAGAAGGATATATCGTACAGATATTAGACAAGTAACTCTATATGCAGAATGAATAAAACTTGACGTGTTGGAATCAAAGACGAGTAAAAAGTCCAACTCAATTGGACTCTTCAATCGAAGCGGATAACACTTGAAAATGTTTGGCCAAACGTCGTGACTCTTCATACTAATATTATATATATATATATATATATATATATATATATATATATATATATATATATATATATATATATATATATATATATATATATACATACATAGCAAACAGTTAAATCCTATAATAACGTAAGCAAGGTTACTTTCAAGCTTACTCGAAAGTAGACTGACATTTTTTAGACAGCATTTCGGTTAATTAATAACCCAACGCCCTGTATAATACGACATATCCTAGCGATACCTGTTTCTAGTCCGATATATCGTTAATAACCTTGTAGAAAATCAGGAACTAATCATATTATTATCTAGCTGAAAGTCTTGTATAAACACATACGAGCTAATATGCATACAGGTGCAACGTTGCCAAATGTACACCAATTATATATTGTAGAAACAGAGAATAATGTAGTAAGTAATGAATAGGAGTAATGAAGTACTATAAATTACTAATTATATGATAATATAAATCTATCTCAAGCTGTAGTATTTTTTGAAATTAATTTAATTTAGTTTAAATATATTATATATATATATATATATATATATATATATATATATATATATATATATATATATATATATATATATATATATATATATTTATTTTATTTGTTTATTTTGTTTATTTTATTTTATCAGGTTAATATTTCTTGACGATAATAAAAAACTTTAGGTGACAAAAAAATAAGAGTAGCTTTTAAATTTTTTGCTGTTCGTTCATTGTTATCGAAAATATTTTAATATCTTAGGTATATATTGTCCATGCATCCATAGACTATGGGTCGCGCGAAGCATTGTACTCTCGAAGAGAGGCGTCTAATATTGCAGTTACGGAGTCAAAATAAAACTTATAAATTTATTTCACATCTACTAAAGCGATCTGAATGCATTAGTGCTTAAGTTTTAAAGGAGCAAAAATGAATAAAGATATTACCAGAAACCAGAGGTCGCCCAAGGAAAACAAGCAAAAGATTGGATAAATGTATTGTTGGTTTGACATCAAACGGAAAATGGGTCTACAAATCAGTATACGGACAATTCGTAGACGATTGGTAGAGATGGATCTTCATGGAAGAGTTGCAAGAAAGGTACCACATTTAAGTAAAACAAATATTCAGCATAGATTAAGTTTTGCCAGATTTAACTTAAACGAAAACTACAGCCGTAATTGGAAAAATATTTTATTTAGTGTTGAAACAAAAATAAATCTCTTTGGATCAGAAGGGAAACGGTATGTTAGGCGATATAAGAATGAAGAACTAAATCCGCGAAAGATATTAGGAACAGTAAATCATGGACGAGGAAATATTAAACTTTGGGGTTGCTTTTCGTATAATGGTGTAGGTTCACTATATTGGATCAAAGATATCATGACCAAAGAAACCTACATGGAAATATTAGAAACAAATTATGTTTCTTTATACCGAATTGCATATGCTGCTAAAGTGGATCTACCAGCAGGATAACGATCCGAAACATACCGCGAAAGTAGTGAAACGATGGTTTCTCGAAGATAAGATTGAAGTGTTGCCCTGGCCGTTGCAATCCTGATTTAAATCCAATAGAAAATCTTTGGCAACATTAAAAAAAGGCATTGCTAATAAAAAAAACATCAAATAAAAATATGTTGTGGGAAGAAGTCAAGAAAACTTGGTATTCTATACCGGTTGAAACTTGTCAGAAGTTCCATTCCAGACTCTATTCCAAGGAGATGCTCAGCTGTAGTTACACAAAAGGGGTATTCTACTAAATACGAATATGTTATATTTATTAAGTTTGTTAATAAGCATTAATTTTCACAATTTAAGGCTATAAGTGATATACTCTTATTTTTTTGATCAAAAAAAAGCACATATTGTTTGATAGTTGTAGTAACTTTTGTAACACTAGGATAATGTTTTTGTTTTTATCAATATTTTTTGTAACAGGACGCATGTTACGCAACGGTAATAATATTATAAAAATTCTGTAATAAATTCGTTAAACACATTAAAATAAAATGTTTAGATTTAGCATTCACACTCTTATTATTTTGAGCACAACTCTGTATATATATTATATAGAAACTTGATTTATTAAAAATAATTTTAACCTCGAATCAACCTTCTTAAATTTGATTTACAAGTGTTGAACCTTATATTCTTAAATTAATTGGTACTTCTTAAAATGAAATATATCAAATAGATAAATGTATACTGGGAAACAAAAAAAAAGTAAAAATTTTAAATCAACCTGAAATGTATCCACTGTACAAAATGTGTAAATTAAGTAAGACTGTAACTTAAATCGAACGTTCCCCTTCCCTTTTAGAGGGATGGCATATCAATATCTGATGCGTTTTCAGTGCGAGTTTGAACTACCTAGAGTGACTTGGTGGTTCGTAGCAAGTCTTTTCGCGAAACTGATTTTTCTAGTGCGTTCTGAAAATGAGAGTCGACAATTTCGAGTAACGAGACTCGTCATCACTAATGACACGTTCCGGAAATTAGGGTCATTTTCGATTCGCCACAATAAGTCAAGACCATTTCAGATTTTCCTCCTCTTGAACTTTTGATCACATGAAAGGTTTTTCGTACAGATTTTCTTCAACCCTAATTCTTCCGGGTTATTATTTGGAATAATGACGTTTTGTTAGTTGCAAAGTAGCCTTCTCCAATATTTATTTAGGCTTATGGCATCATATAGCATATAAACGTATAGTACTTACAATAAGTGTATAAAAAAACGAAAACAAACAACACAAAAATGAACTTACTTAATCCTTCCTCTTATACCCGGAGGTGTTGAGGTGAAATTACATTTCATGTGTTAATGAAGTTTCTCCATAATTTACGGTCCTTGGCCAGGTTAACTGCTTCCGGCCATGTTTTGCGTCTTCTTTGGATTAGTTCCATGTCTTACACGGCCTTCCCCTTTTGTTCTTTCCCAACGCTCTAACTTCCCAAACTTTCTTGGTTTGTCTGTCTTGATCCATACTGTTTAGATGACCGAACCATCTCAGTTTTTGTTCTTGCTATTTTTAATATGAGTGCTGGTATTTCCAAGTTGTCCATTGGAAAAAGATATCTCATTTCTGCCGCTTGAACTCTATTCTTTTCCCGTTCATTCATGACCCAATTTTCCCATCCATATGTTTGTGCGGGGATATATATTGTTAATTTCGTTTTTTTATATTTGTTTGTTGTTTAAGAAGCCGCTGCTAAGCGATTGGAGCAATCTCCCTGCTTTCACCGGTCTGTTCAGTTCGTCGTCCTGGTTTTCCCTATTATTAATAATAATACCTAAGTAGTTATACTTTTCAGCTGTTTAAGGTTATTATTCTCTCCTTGCCATGTTCTTGGTTATTTGTCAATATCATGATCTGTGTCTTATTTACATTGATGTGTAGTCCAAACTTTTCAGCTGCTTCGTTTCATACTCCTATGTTGAATTTTAATTTTTCCTCAGATTCTGCTATGAGAACTATATCGCCAGCAATATATACATACACATTTCTACATTAACTCGTTTCATCTTTGTCCATCCCACGTAGTATTTCTTAAATTTATTCTTCCATATTTTGATTATTTGATCTATTGCGTTTATAAACAGTAACGGACTCAGACTTGTCCGGTCTTGTCCTTGTCTTACTCCTTCCATTGTCGTGAAAGGAGCAGATACTCTATTGTGAGATCTAATTTGGTTGGTTGTGGTTTGGTACATCCTTTTAGTGGCTGCGATAATATCCTTGTTTATATTTTTCTTCTCTAATCTGTTCCAGATTGTTTTTCTTTTTATTGAATCAAAAGCTTTTTCCGTGTCTATGAAGGGTGAAAATATAGCCCTGTATTGAATGGTTTATCCTGAATCCGATTTGCTCGTCTAATAAGTAGTATATTGTGAAGTTCCACTTTCAATCTTCTCTCTAATATAATTTCGTACATTTTTGCTATTATACATAGTAATGATATACCTCTGCAGTTCGTGCATTCTCTTTTGTTTCATTTCTTGTGTATTGGTATGATTAAGGCATTAGTCCATCCTTTTAGAACTTTTTTTTGTTTTTCCACGCTAAGTTAAACAGTTTCAAAAGTGCATTTCTTGCATGTGGTCCCATGTATTTTAGCATTACCGGAGTGATTTCGTCGCCCTCATGTGCTTTTCCCAGTCTAAGTTTTTTTATGATTTCTGTTAGTTCTTCTTGTTATTAAATTTTCATTTGTTTTCCCTGGATTTTTATTGTCTAGTTTTCGTTCATTTTTGTTTAACATGTTGATGGTGTCCAGGTTATATATATATATATATATATATATATATATATATATATATATATATATATATATATATATATATATATATATATTTATATATATACATCACATTAAAAAGTCAAAATATCGCAAACATTCGACAACATGAAGGGTCGAACTTTGCAGTGCGCCATAAAAACTGTCTGAAATAGCGTCATCTATCCGTCAATCTACGTACGTTTTATCATAACCTCATAGTACTTTTAGTCATAAGATAATAAGGAAAAATAAATGATACAGTTTCACTAATATTCCAAGTTGCTAACCGATAGTACATGCCAGGGTTTTGTTATATTATTAAAAATATATATTTTTTGCAATGCTTCATTGGATTTTGTTCGAGAGAAAAGGCGACGTGCGGGCCAAAGTCGCACACGTGTCCCTCCACGATACTAAATGCTGACGCGAATCGGCAAGAGACGACCGAAATTTTCCATCGCATTTACATGTACACGTGCTTTGGAAAAAAGCCGTCAGATGTCGCGCGCAATTTATCAATTATCCAGTCGAAAACATTACTACAAGCATTTCCTTTATTTATTACGTATTGTGACTGAATAGGGTCGTTAATTTAAAAATGTTTTCTTATTTGTTGATAAAAGTTGTTAATTAACGCAAGTAACTACGATGAAACACAAGTTTTTTATAGTGTATTAAAATATAATTTATTTAATATAGAAAATAATTATATTTTCTATTATTCTTGTTCTTCTTTAATTGCTTCTTAGGATTGCTGTCAGGCCACAGTCAATAATGTTGGGACTTGCGACATCTCCGGATTTAGTTCCCCATTTTTCTATTGTCTCGTAAGGGTTTGGCGAGATTAGCGAGACACATGGTGAGAATACCAGAAAACTGAATAATAAGGAAAGTCATGGAGGGGCAAATAGGGATAACTGGAAAAGAGGTAGACCAAAGACACGATGACAGGCCAAGAAATAATGCTGTATAACTACTGCGCATCAAAAGTGGCCAACATCAATCCAATTAGAGGAGGTCAGGCTCACCGACAGGCTGTAGCACTACTGGAACAAGGATATTGCCTCCTAATTTAATGTTAATGAAATCACGAGGCAATACAATTGTGGTGTTGTATTAGAATTCTTGGTGTTATTGTCCATATCTATTTCTACTGGTTTCTATTATTAGTTTGTTTCCTTCAGTAGGCTCATTGGCCATCTCCTTTATCAATTGTGCGTTATCTTTCCAACTTCTCATTGTTCTTCCTCTTTTTTTTTGTTGATGTCTGTTGATTCGTATATTTATCGCGTCAATCTAGCTTCATGCATTCTGAGTACATGTTCTGACCATGCCATGTGATTGTGTTGAATTCCCCTTTTTTTAACTTGTGTTTTATTTGAACTTGCTCTCGGTATGTTAACTTTCATATTATATTTTATCTTCGCACATCCGTGCTATTTTTTCTCTCTTGTCTGATGTTTAAAACTCATGATTCTTCTTGCAATTTCTGCTTTTGAATTTGAAGGATTTTTTTTCCTAAACAGTAAACTTATCTTTGTAACGTTTATAGTCTTCCAGTTCTGACAAATTTGTCATTCACTTCATTTTTTAATTTTTTTACAGTGTTCATTCTTGCCCCAAGGTATTTAAATTTATTACTGTTTTTATTTCATCATTGTTTTTGTTTCCTGGAAGTTTATTTCCATATTGAAGTTAATGAGTTTCTTATGCCCTTCGTGTTTTGTTCTTTATATCTAGTATAATATTAAATAGTAGGGGACTTGCGTCCGTTCGACATCCCCCATCTTAATGAGGGAAGGGCAACAAACATTTTGAATGATAAAGTTTTTATTATTCTGGCTTATCGGAATTTTTAATGCCAGATTAATAATTTTAGAATTTTAATATGAAATCGAAACAAAAATGGACACGAACTTTTCCTGTTTCCTTGCATACTATCACTGAAAATTAATTAATGCTGTTTAAGGACTTATAACCAAAAGATAAAATACCTTAAAAATGTTCCAGTTAGCAAGGGTTTGAGACAGGGTTGTTCTATTACCGATATTGTTCAAAATCCATGTTTTAGCGGTTTAAAAACAAAGGGGAAAAAATTTATGGCATGATAATCAAATTTGACAACTTGATAACCCTCTGTGTATTACAATTCGCCGGCGTTCAAGCAGTAATATCAAATGATAATGAAGACGTATCAAGGTATGATACGCAAGTTAAGAGAAGAGTACGAAAGATGGGGTTTAAGGACTTATAACCAAAAGATAAAATACCTTTGTATTGGCGGAACATCCAGCGATCTTTTATCGAATGAGGATATGGCAATAATACACTGTCAAGATTGCCAGCTATTTGAAAGAAATTAAAAATAGGATTCATATTTCCTGTATCAAAGGAATCTCATGGAATAAGAATATAAATTATATATATATATATATATATATATATATATATATATATATATATATATATATATATATATATATATATATCAATCAACAACAATAAACAATATATAAAACAATCAACTTAATGAAATAGAAAAAGATTTCCAAAAACATAACACTCGAAACTTTTACAAAACATTTAAAACTAAAGTAACAGGCTATCAACCGCAAAGTCTTTGCTTCCAAAAGGAAAACGGACTATTGGCTCTAAATAACCAAGATAATTGCAAAGAACTTGCGAAATATTTTGAACAAATACTAAACTGTCCTGAGCCCTTAAACAAATTAGCAACACTAAAGCCTAAACAAACAAACCCAGATTCATTACCACCGAATGAAGATGAAATAATTAGGCAAATCAAGCGGCTTAAAAATAACAAAGCTTCTGGTGAAGATGGAATCACTGCGGAACTTTTGAAATCCGCTGGTTCAGGTACAATCAGGGAAATAACCAAAATTCTACAAGAAGTTTGGCGAACCGAACGGATTCTGGAAGATTGGAAAGATGCTCTAATCCATCCACTACATAAGAAAGGAGATAGAACGGGTGTAAACAACTATAGAGGGATATCTCTTCTTCCAGTTTGTTACAAGATTCTGTCTCAATGTCTACTAGACAGAGCACAGGGACAGTTAGAACCTAACATTGGTGAATATCAAGCAGGTTTTCGACCGGGCAGATCCTGCCCTGAACAGATCCTGAATCTGAAGTTGATTCTAAGACATCAAAAACTGTACAATAAAAATCTCGTCTGTACATTTGTGGATTTCAAAAAAGCATATGATTCTATTGACCGCGAATCTTTATTCCGAATCTTGAAAGAACAAGGACTAGATCTGAAAACGCTGGCAATTATTAAAGCAACGTTAACTAACACAAGGTCAAAAGTTAAATTCATGGGTGAGATCTCGGAGCCCTTCGAAATTAAAACTGGAGTGAGACAAGGGGATGGACTCTCGCCACTTTTATTTAACTGTGTTCTAGAAAAAGTAATACAGGAGTGGCGTGAAAAAAAGTCGGCACTGAATATTGACTAGCCCATTAAACTGGGGAGAACCAACATTAAAATTGATTGTCCGGCATTTGCTGATGATCTAGCAATTTTAGCTCAAGATGTATTAACGGCACAGAAACAGATTGAAATCCTAAAAGAAACAGCAGAAAATGTAGGACTCCAAATTTCCTTTGAAAAGACACAATACATGACCTGCAACAGACTAAGAACGCCATTTCTAAAAACAAAATATGGTAACATCAGACGAGTCTCTCAATTGAAATATTTGGGTGAAATAATCATGGAAAATGGGTTGGAAAAAGCGGCCAATAAGGGTAGATGTCAAAAAATGGAAACGGCATTGAGACTTACACAAAACATTTACAACAAAAAATGCCTATCTAAAAACACAAAACTGAGACATTACAACACAGTTATTAAGCCAGAATGTCTATATGCTGCGGAAACGCTCATTTTGAATAGAAAGAGGGACATCGAGGACATTGAAAAGAAGGAAAGAAAAATCATAAGAAAAATCCTAGAGCCCAAACAAATAAATAGCACAACATACCGACTTCGAGAAAACCAACAAATCAAACAATACACAGATATACATAGCGATATGAGAAAAAGAAGACTTAAGTTTTACGGACACATAAAACGGATGAATCCGAGTAGGTTAAGTAGACAAATAGTCGAATTTTATGAAAATAGGAGTAAAGCTAAAGTAGAAATAATTGAATGGATTGCTGCAATTAAAGAGGACCTAAGATCAGCAAATATTACACAAAGTGAAATTCAGGATAGAGGCTGTTTCAGACACAAGGTTGACGTTTGGAAAGTTGGCCAGGGAGAAAAATGTAGGAAGACTGGAACAACTTGGTCTGACGAAAGGAAACAAGCTCACAGCGAAAGAATGAAATCAGTATGGGCACAAAGGAAGGCTAACAACAACAAACGCCTCTAATTGTACTTCGCGTGGTCCATTAGGGCCCATACGTGAATAATAATATCTATATATATATAATAATATCTATATATATATATATATATATATATATATATATATATATATATATATATATATATATATATATATATATATATATATATATATATAAATATATATATATATATATATATAAATATATATATATATATATATATATATATATATATATATATATATATATATATATATATATATATATATATATATATATAGTTGCAACTAACCATTACTCATTATGGCGGAGACGCAAATTATCGTGCGTTCCACATGAGATTGTGGAACCCAACGGTCGGGGGTATCTATCTCCTGACTAGTGTTGTCTCGTTGGACGTAGTCCAAAGAAGTCAAAAAACTCAATTTATAAGCCATCGGACGAGAGGTCGGCGAAAATATGGGTTGTTTGATTGTGGAGAGGGACTCCCTATTCTTGACGAGAGAGCATGTGTCGGTACCCTGATGAGTCTAACCACCAACAGACGAAACATGTGCCCTCCAATGTAAGGGATATATATATATATATATATATATATATATATATATATATATATATATATGTAGTATATTAGTAAAAAGCAGCCGTTGAAATTGATACAGTACGAAGATTAGAACCTCACGAAACGAAAGACACACGATCGCTTATGATATAATAAAATAAATGATGGCTATTAATGGAACCATTAGTCATGACATAGAAAGAAAACATCTAATATGGTACGGATGCCTACAGTAAATTGGGCCAAAAAAAATGACTATTTAAAATTATTGTGAAAGTTAGAGCCCTTAATACTTATATTAAGTAGTGTTTAATCGCGACTTTCGGTATTTTAATAGCAACCGCATCTTTCGCCTAAAACTCCTAAACCATCAATTTGAAAAATTTAAGCAATACATATTCTTGAAGGGAATTGAATTCTCTACAAAAAAGGTCTCACTATAAATTTACGTCAAACAAGCCGTTTCTATGTAATCGTACCTTGAACATTGATCTGTTTTTACAATTTTACTTTTCAAATTTGAAATTTTGTAACTAATGAACGAATCAATATTTAAAAAAATACAATAGATATTCTTAAAGGAAATTGAATGCACTACAAAAAAGGCATCTTAATATTTTTCGTTAAATTCACTCCTGCCAAAGTTATTGAAGATTAAATTTATTTTATCGATAAAGATATACAACTGAATAACTTTGGGTTAAGTAATAAAAAGTAGTTTGGGTAAGTATTAAAAAGAAATACTTGTCCATTTTGTAATACACAAACTAAAACATCTCAACTATAAACAGCGTCATAAAATATCCACACGCAAAATTTGAATCGAATAATTACAATCTTATCCAAGTTTGCCATTAGAATCCAATGAAAACGTAAATTACTTTTCTTGACTAATCGATATACGATCAGCCCTTAATGGGTAAAGAATCCAGCTAAAGAACTATCTAATCTAGTGTTTTATGATCGACCATAAATTTCTCTAAAAGTCGTAAACTTTTTTTTCTTTTCCTTTTAACAAGATACTAGAACTCTCCCGATCGTATATTTCATAAATAGCAATAATTA
This sequence comes from Cosmopolites sordidus, assembly GCA_031761425.1. Taxonomy (NCBI): domain Eukaryota; kingdom Metazoa; phylum Arthropoda; class Insecta; order Coleoptera; family Curculionidae; genus Cosmopolites; species Cosmopolites sordidus. The sequence goes on along the minus strand of JARFXV010000947.1, from coordinate 1,199,328 downwards.
TCTTCTTATTTTATCAGTGTTTTGAAATCATGGTATACAGTGTTTCTCGTTTTCCATTTTTTTTTTCGTGATTCAATAGGTTATTATCGACAGGATATTGAAATCGATTTTATTTGCTATCGAAAATATAATTTATAATCTGATTTTCTTCCTCCTCTGTAAATCTTTGTCCAACTTTCCTTCTTTCCACCTCGTCCTTAGTCGTCCTCTTCATTTCATTATTCCCAAATTATTATATTATTAATTCCTGTTATTGGTTAGTTCTTTTTCCGCGTGGCATTTTTTTGCCTCCAAAAATCATTCTCAATATTTTTCACCCCCCAAAGATTCTCTTCTGATGCTGATATTTCACTGGAAAGCTTAGATATAGATAGACTTAATTCCAGATGCAGAATTGATTCGATAAGAAAAATTTTTAATTTATAGTATATACAAGTTATCTTAAACCTCCGAAATTTGCTTGATCTGAGAAGGCCTTCTTGAATACACCTTTTCAGTGATAGTTGCAATGATTTAAATTTGAAAAGCACCCAATTCAAATAAACGTAGATAGACCAAGTGTAGAGTTGGTTCTTTAAGAAGTTCACTTCTACTGAAGGGTTACTCAAGAGAGTGCCCCCCTTGAATTTCCCTTAACGTGAAGACATAATCAATCAACGTGAAAACTAATACAGAAACTCGAATAGGGTTCGTTATTAGACGATGTAATACTAGTAAGTTTTATGTCTGATGGTGCAAAACTTGAGAAATATGGTGGACTGTGCATTAAAATGAAATTATAAAGTTGTGATGCCCATCTCGTTGAGTGATTTTGCTAATCCACGTATGACTGATTGATGTAAACTGACTGATTGTTTTGCTACTTTACGAATAAAACGTTAAAAGTAACAGGAAGTAGGCAGTGTCTTGCTGACATAACCGGAGCGGATTTCACTTTGACATCTTGCCTGTTCAACAAAAAACACGAAGAAAAACTTCCACTTCCTCTTCGAGGCCGTGTGATGCCCGCCCACGATCCTCGACATCTTGAGACGGTGTTGCGATCCCTACCTGCATCAACGAGATACCACGTGCGAGAACGGACGATCGACCTCATTACATAATCGGCATCAAGAACGCGGTGCTTTGGTGAGCGCGCCCCCTTACGACTGCGTTCCATGTCGCTTAACGCTATCGCATTATTTCGAATGGGCGTGAGCGTGAGAGAAATGTTGTGTCGGGAACGTAGCTTTTTTTTTTCGGGGAAGCTGGCCTCGTTTCGTTATAGACAAGTAGGTTAGATTCGGGTGGACGATTACTGTTTGGCGATTAGTCGAGCAGTTTTTAATAGACAGTTAAATGTTTTATTTCAAATTACCATATAACAAGCTAACAATATACAAAGTAATGCTTAAACCAGCCTATCTCATTAAAAAAAAACTATTTTTTCGATCACGAATGTAAGTTAGGTAAAATTATTAAAGGTAAAGGTAAAATTATTAAAATTATCTTTTACCTAATTATCAAAATTAGGTAAAAGAAAGATGATTAAAACTATTACATAATTACACTTATAGCTAATTCACAATGGACATGGATATAATATTAATTTATAAAACGAAATGTTTTTGTCGATAAATAAAAACTATTCGAACTATGGAAGTAGCGTCTTAAATTCAAATAAAATTGTTTACGTGTCCGTTGGCCATGCTGATAACGTATTTGTCCTCAATATAAAACCATAATTCCAATTACAATGCATTTAAATTGTATTTCAAAGTCTAGCAACGAAGATATTTGAATTTTACTCAACGAGTGACGTCATGCGCAAACAGGACGCATTTTTATATACGGGAATATCAGTCACTGACATTTCAAAGATCCGATGCTTTGATTGGAAAACTCTTTAGTTTCGTGGTTAATTTTATCAGCTCCTTTTTACTTCTTCCATCGTCACACTAATGAAGTCTAAATGTTATTTTTTTCTCTGAATTTATCGCTCAATTCTGTCAAGATTCGTTTCTCTGTTCGTTCCTTACTGTCTTTTCCCTATATCGTTGTTTCTGTTGAAAAGCTTTCAGTGAAAAATCCAATGGAACCGTCTCTGAAGCAACTTCCCTTTCAGGTTGAGTAAGGTCATATTTCTTCTAAGAGGCAGTTTGTGGGCTTCTCAAGGAATTTAAGGTAAAGCTCAAACCAACTCGTGGGGGGATGTAGGCCCAGTCGTTAATCCAGTTTACATTTATACAAAGATCTGGATATTGTAGCACTACAGGAAGAAAAATAAGAAAATATTGTATTATAAAATCATAAAAAATTACCAAATTAATTAATACAAAGTATGGCTAGTAAGACGGACAATTTTGTATTAAAATCCGCTCCTCTAAGATCGAATACTTCATGGTCCGCTAACGTACTACCATTAGCTTTTAACTTTTTTTCTCTATTCGGTACCCAAAGGTAAATTTCACTTTCCTTTCTTCGCTCGACGGTCAATTTACTGTATCGACATGGCATTTTAACGGTACCAATGAAATTTGTGCGATCGGACTTAATATTTCGCTGGAGGGTCAAGCTGTCGGCGGACCTTTTACCTGGAGCGGAATGTTACAAACCGGACATGCCATAACGTCTTCTTCGTCTTTTGGCTTGTTATTTATGGCGAGGTTTTTTTTTCCTTTTTATTTTGTTAACAACTTTACGGGTGGCGAAAAGGTTGAACCAATGGTTTTTATTGTAGTTGGTAAAAAAGTTTGTGTACATCAAGAATTTTTTCAATTTTACAGATAAAATAGTTAAAACTATTTTATCTGAAAAGTTTATTATTAACACAACCTTTTATATTTTGAACCATTTTATTCTTATATATACATATATACATATATACATATATACATATATACATATATACATATATACATATATACATATATACATATATACATATATATATACATATATATATATATATATATATATATATATATATATATATATATATATATATATATATATATATATATATATATATATATATATATTACAAATATAAAGTAAACTTTCGTTAACAAAACGTTTTTATATTTAAATCTATTTTATTCTTAACCCTTTTTCATCATAACATACATAGATTTGAAGTTTATTTTATAAACAATTTTACAAAACACACTTTTTAACAATTTTTCAAGCAAAAAAGTCTTTATACCCTGGTGTTTTAAAGTTATATTTACTTTTTCTTTATAATGTTAGTAAGTATACGAATTTTTGAGTCTAAAAAATTAACTATGGGGTCTATGGTCATGGTTAACTATAACCATGTGTGTGTGTAGAAAATAGAAATAGAAAAAAATATATATAAACAAAATGTATACAAACATATAAAAACAAATACATTTCTTACAAAATATTTATTGTTTAAATAAACGATTAAAATTTTGTTATGCCAAATACCTTGAAATCAATCAATTTTTTTTCAAATTTACCATTACGAAACAATATTTTATAAACCAGCAAGTTTGTACGTTAATCATAACACAAACTACAGTTTCTTTTCAAACATAACGACCTTACCCCAACCAAATACATCGGAATTAGTCATCGCAACCTCAATAGCCGCTTCAAACGTGACGTTTTCCTTGACCATAACCTCAATATTCACTCGCAGTTTAAAATCATATAATTTTCTGTCAGCATACGGTCAGACAATTCGAAGTGATTATCTTATCGCGACTCATAAAACACAAATCTTAAAGAAGGGATGTTTAAAAATCGCTTAACTTCAAATATTGACTACGAAAAAGTTTATTTATCGATTGTAAACATGGGTGATTGACGGTTGGATTGAGGAAGACTAATTTTAAAACCTTTGTGTTGATTTGGGATAATGAGACGAAAATCCTGTTCTATTTAATATATAAATATTTAAGATGCAGACGAACGATGCTAGAAATGACAGAAATCGATTGAAACATTTATTTTTTCGAGAAAACAAATGTAAATATTTAAAATAGTTGGTGAGTCATCATCGGGTAAATTAGGACGGCGCTCAAACTATCAAACGGACCATAAGTAAATCTCCCTTGTTAGTTTTTCTAATGTAGATATTTTTAAAAGAACCCAAATATTGGTGTGTAATCCCTTGACGTTTCGATAACTATGTTGCCAGCATCAGGTGTTTTATTAAATTAAACCAGATGTTTGAGTTATGATACATATTGGCTAATTTTGTTACAGTCTTTTTTCCGTGGCGCTATAGCACATCAGCGAGCCTTGACCTCCTTCAATCTTCGCCTCCATTTGCACCCCATACTAGTTTTTGATGCACATTAGTTATTCAGCATATTTTCTTACATTACCCTGCCACCTTGTCTTTCGTCTACCATTCTTTCTGTTACCCATTGTTGGTTCCTTCATGATTATTCGTGGTCTTTGGTTTTCTGGTAATCTCGCCTTGGCGTCATCTGAGTCGCTCAACATTCACATAATATAGAATATACAGATCTGATCTTTGATCCTCCAGTTTCCATTATCATTCACACCACCACAAATTCTTCTGAGTACTGTTTCCTTTGTGGGGGTCTTCCTCTCGCACCCATAAGTGACTAAAGGCCGAATGAGTATTTTGTAGACCTTAATTTTTACGTTCCTTAAGTTACCTGTATACCCTGGTATCTGATTTTTTTCCACCACTCTCCCATTTACATCTATGCCTGTTTCAATGAGCTACTTTGTCACACGTTGACTGCCAAGCCTATTATGAGATCAACATTTTTTTAATTTATTATATAGCAAAATCATTATTATGACCTCTTTTTGTTAGTAATGAACCTTTAACAGATGCCACATGTCATGCCACATCATTCCTATGCATTTACAACGTTTTAACTAGTAATGGACACCTAAAAATTGTATTGTAAAACTGAGATAATTCGTGTCGGGCGTCTGTTAGCAAAGTGAGATAACTTGTGGCTCAGCCAACGTGTTAAAACAGAACTGATGCTAATCAATTTCCCTGACGCAAAACTTCTACGATATCGAATGCTTATATCTTGTTAGATACTTTTACTACTACTTTTTCGTCAACCTAATTGACCGTGCAAAACTTGTACGGAGAGCAAGGAGATGGACTTGTAAGGAAACTATTTTGAATAAAATTAATGATTTTTTCCGAAAAAATAATATTTGTGTTTTTTTTTTTTGGAAAGTCCTGTTTATTTTTATATGTCGTGATAGTTTTCTCATTTCACTTTATCTCATTTCTTATGAACCTGGCTTATTACCGGTTGTTGTTACTTTTCGGGAATCTGCACTATTTCAGATCTATTAATTGTTGAATGGTTTGATCGGTTGACACGTTTACACTTTAAATTTTCCAGACACGCAAATATACGATAATCAAATGTACAATAACTCATTGATATTGCTACTACTACCGTGTTTACTAACAATGATACACAGTATTCTATAACAAGGTGACTGCTAGATACCGTTCATGTCAACGTTTCTCTTGTTATCTCTGTGTGACATATAAATAGACCAAAAATCAATTATCATTGTAGAAAATCATTTATACCCACTTAATGAGCGGTAGAGGCTTCAAAACCAGTTGTGAGATTTGGCTGATTCTGCAAATACAGTATAAAAACGCTCAAGCACTATTGTTTTGAAGGGATATTTCCAAGATTCCCGTTCTACTCTATAACATCCCAGTCTTGCTTTCTTCCAGTTTGTTAAAGATCGGCTTTACTGCTTTCGATGATCTTATCATGCCAAATGAATTTATCGGGTAAAATATTGTGCAAGTTTACAAAAATCAACAACGAATATTTTATCTATTGTTATTTCGAACATATTTAATTTAAAAAATAACTGCCTTATCTTATCTACTTCAAAATCGAGATGTTTTCTCTTTTTACTCAATATTTCACCACCAATTTGCCATTTTTTATATACTGGTCAGTCAAATGGGTTCGTATTTAACAACATCAGATTTGTTATTTATGTTCTATCGGCGCAAAATCTTTGAATCTCGTCGGCGACTCAAGTGCCGCTATCACACTATTCAAAAAACTACAATATTTGATTTTGACTCCATTTAAACTTCTTCTGATATAGAATATTAAGGGCCGGTTCTACAATGCAAGAATATACCAGGTATAAGCTATACTTCGAATAAACTTTGAAACATCCCCTTTAACAGAACGGGACATCTCAAATTTTATTCCAAGTATAGCTTATATCTGGTATATTCGTGCATTGTAGAACCGGCCCTTAAAGAACATATTAATGCCAACAACAACATCATTCGAAGTATAGCTTATATCTATACCCTATTCTTGCATTGTATCTTTAAAAAAATATTTGATGTTTATAAAAATTGTATATTATAGTACGTAACAGCTCCTAGACATTGTTCAACTTTGTAAATGTATTTTTTTTTCTTATTTTCTTTTGAGATGAAGCGGATGCATAAAAAATAAAATTGTCGTAACATGAGGCAATTGAAGTACTACTACAAAATCCTCAGGAAGTCACTGTTTGGTGTGTTTTATAATCCGGAGTTCTTATTGGTTTGTCCTTTTTTTCGAAGATAAGCAAAGAAGCGATTACCCTTAAGGGAATTTAACAACAGGTTGACCATTTGTAAGGTACTAAGGGCGGACATTTTTGACTGACTGATATATTTTTTTTTTTATTTATAAAACATCCCAGAGGAAGTTTTCCAAAATTACAATCTGACCAAAGTTGATCAATGAGTAATGTTGTACAAACCTAAGTTACTACCAAAGAAAAGATGATTTTAAGAACTTACTCACTAGTATCCCTTAAATTAAATCCAATAACTTAATTACACCAATATTAACGTATACACCAGCACTATGCTCTGCTTTTTTACTAACACAAACGTTCAAACCAACTCAAAGGGTTTGGTCCTCTTAAGTCTTCTGATTTGACTTGCATTATCAAGGAGCTGGATGGCCTCGACATTGACGTGCTGAAGAAGTCGCTGCTCGTGACTCTGGGCAAATCTGCTAATGGTCTGGGTAACTGTGTCCATTTCCAAGTCCCTATGGAGGTCACTGTTTCTGAAATACCAAGGGGCATTTGCAATGTTCCTTAGTACTTTGTTTTGGAATCGCTGGATTATTTCTAAGTTGTTCTTTTTGGCACAACCCCACAGCTGGATGCCATATGTCCATACGGGCTTTAGAATTTGTTTGTACAAGAGTACTTTGTTGTAGACTGATAGAGGGGAATTTCGTCCAAGCAGCCAATACATTTTTCTAAATTTGATGTCAAGTTCTTCTTTTTTCTTTTTGACATGAGCCCTCCAGCGTAGCTTGGCATCTAATGTTATACCCAAATATTTTGCTGTATTAGCATATGGTACTTGGATATTATTTATACTAACGGGGATATGTTGATTTCTTTTGTTCGTGAAATTAATATGGGCGGATTTAGACTCATTTAATTTGATTCGCCATTGCTTAGTCCAGTTGTTAATTTTATTAACTGAGGTTTGCAGGTTTATTGCCGCTTCTTCGTGGTCTACGCCTACAGCCATAATAGCAGTATCGTCAGCAAATGTTGCTATCGTGCCTGGGTCTAATTCAGGAATATCACTGGTATATAATAGGTAAAGGACTGGTCCCAATACACTCACTACCTTGCGGTACTCCTGCTTTAATATTTTTTAGTTCAGAGTATGCATCTTCCTGTTTAACTCTGAAATATCTATCTGAGATATAAGACTTTAATAATTGCGCAAACTGTTTAGGCAAAAGCTTGTTTAATTTGTAGTTGAGGCCCTCATGCCACACTTTATCGAAGGCTTGGGCCACATCGAGAAATACGGTAGAACAATTTTTTTTTTCTTCCAGTGACTTTTCAATTATGTTTGTTATCCTATGGACCTGGTCTATAGTTGAGTGGCTTTCTCTAAATCCAAACTGATGGTCTGGAATTATGTTTTTATCTTCAATGATTGGCTTCAATCTTTTAAAGAATATTTTTTCAAACAGTTTTGAAATAACAGGTAGCAAGGAGATTGGCCTGTAAGATGAAACTTCATTCGGTGGTTTTCCGGGTTTTGGGATCATTATCATTTCTGCTACTTTCCATATCTTAGGTACATACTTTAATCTAAAAGATGCATTTATAAGATATGTAAGTTTTACTATAGCTTTACGAGGAAGCTGTTTCATGACTTCTCCCGTGATTAAGTCAAACCCTGGGGCTTTTTTTGTGTTGATGTTTTCTTCAATTTCTGATGCAATTTCTTTTGGGGTAACAGGTCTTATGTCACTTTCTTCTTGGGCAAGATTTTCCCAGTCAAGTATGTTTTCACCTTCATTTGGCTGGAAAGTCCCTTCTAAATATTCAGAATATCTGTTAGCTTTTTGTAAATTGCTTTTTGCCCATGTTCCATCTGCATTTTTAATTGGTGGATTCTGCAGGATTGGTCTTTTTAGTGTTTTGGTAGCTTTCCATAGTGAATAGTCAGTTTTACTGTCATTTGACAGTTCACTTAGGTAGTTACTTATAGTATAATTTTTATTTTTTTGTATATCCCTTTTCATGACTGACCGATATGATTTTCAAAATATAGTGAAATTACTCAACTTAAGAATTAAAATAATAGCACGGACTGTGATAAATTCAACATTTCACATTAAACTTTTATTTGAAAAACTGTAGAAGGACTTTTATCGTAAGAAAGATAAATTCTAAAAAGTAAATTCGACTTGATAATATGTTTAGTCCAGAAAAGACTGGAAAACGAGTTCTAAATAATACGTTGAATCTAATTATAAGGTTGAACTTGAAATTGTAATAAGTTTTTCGGTTAATAATGTAGTAGTCCGAATGGGTCAAGTCTGGTGTATACGGCGGGTGGGGCAGGACATTTGGAACCATCGTTCACAAGCTTCAACCAACAATCGATAACTTTCAGCAGCTGTTTTCTATAAATGAAAGAAAGTTACTAAACTAACCCGCAAAACGTCTTTCTCTCGTACATAATTCGACATATACAAATCTATGAAAAACTATGTTTTTTACACAATGACAGTTAATAACGAACTGGTTTTTGATGGCATACATTTACCCTCCAAAGCATCATATATATCATTAGCTTATACCAACCAACAAATGTATTAGTAACGCCATCTCTTAGCAAAATTGACATTAACCGAAACACCTATTACATTGGGTTTGATTCCTCATAAGGTTTTTAACACTAACAAAATTAATACAAAGCTTTTTTAATATTTGATAATTAAACACAGAGGATAATTTCAAGAAAGTAAATTCGACTTGATTATGTTTAGCCTAGAATTTTTCAAAACTAGTAAATTGGACTTGATTTTTAACAGTAAATTAGGTGACATACAATTTTACTTGATTGTTGTAAAGAATTTTAATCGATTTAATATTGTTTTAAGTATTTGTCACTTAAAACAAGGTCAGCGTGATGTTTAACGAAAGGAAGGAAGCGATACCAGGAAATCGTAAGTGAACAAAAGTGTAAATCGAATTCAAAACCGTCGAAAAAGCATTCCCGACGCCCGGCTGTGAGGCGAAGGAGGTCAAACGGACTGTTACTCCGTTACGACGACGATGAGCGCTGCCCGGCGAACAGCCAGGTAACAGTACTGTTGTACCACTTTTTAGGATATCGCAAATTTACTCTCATTAATTAAATGGCCTCGGTTCTCAGGCTGTTTCGGGTTTTTCGGCGTGTAGATATGTGTATGTTGCATTTCCTTTCTTTGGACATAGTCGCCAGAACACTGTTTATTACTTTATCAACAACAGAGATGTATTCAAAATAATTTTAAGTTAATTTTCATAATATATCTCAGTCCACACACTGTTAATTCTCGACCTTTTTAAATGACATTTATTTATGAAAAAAATTATAATGTTGACTAATTTAATTTTCAAATATCTGAAAACAAGGATTTTTAGCTTTTTAGTAAAGTTTCAAGATCGATGAAGAGGCAGATGCTCCAAATAAAACAAATAGAAAAGAAAAGAAACTGAATACGAATAAAACAATTTGAAGAATGTGACAGATCCATGGATTAACGTTCACTTTAATCGACTTACGTAGGGAATGAGGTGTTTCGGTTCATAATGCCGATTTGAGAGTTTATTTCCATAACAAAATAAATTACCTTAATAAACAAAGTATTGGCCGTCATTAATTATTACTTTTTCCCGTCTTTCTGTCAAATGATGGATTCTTCACTAGAAGAACTTTTGGTTTTTGAGGCCAACCAGTCATCAAACTAAATTTTCACTTTTTCGTGAGAATATAAGTGTTGTTCTGAAAGTCCGTGCTACATCAATCGAAGTAAGAGGTAGTTCGAAGGAGCTAAGTCCGATGAATATGGCGTGTGGGATAGGACGTCCCATTTAACGTTTTCTAAATAGATTTTTACACATTTTGCAACATGGACCGAGCATTGTCATGTTGAAAAATGACTTTGTCGTGTTTTTTGGTGTATTTCAAAGTCTTCTTTCTATGTATATTGAGCATTGATTGTGATGTTGAAGGCCGGTCTGTATCACTCACGATTTTTTGCTCTTTAGGTTGACAAAATAGATCCGCTTTTCTTCATCTGTCATAACTCAATGCAAAAAATCTTGTCTTTTCTGTCTGGAAAGCAAAATTTCACAGCTGGTTTTTTGCCCTTCTAGGTCTCCCTCCTTCAATTCATATGGAACCTATTTTACTTCTTTCTGGATCTTTTCCAATGCGTGTGGACGTTCGTACATAGTGGTTTGTCTCAACGTGGGTTGAGTCTTCATCTAATAATGGAAGCTCGTCGTCTTTTATATCAAAATCGCTACTTTTAAAAATTTTAAACCGCCATTCATGAGTTTTTTGAGTTATACATATTTACCATAAGCTTCAACCAACAATCGATTACTTTCAGCAGCAGACAAATGGTGTAAATCTCTCATTACACTAAATACTACGGGGGAGAAAAGGAAGAAAGCCTGTAGATGAGATGGGCGATTATCATGAAGAAACATTCAGAACTGCGATAAACAGATGTTCAAAAATAGGCAAAACACGCTGTGTTCATCATTGTTTTCACTTTCTGTATATTTATATCCATATTGAAGTTAAAGAGTTTTTGAAGCATTATATTTAAATTATATTGGTGAGTTTTCTCCATGTAAATGTATTCAAAGAAACGCGATAATTAGGATATAAAAAATACTCATTCCGCCAGTTGTCACTTAGGGCTGCGAGACTGGATCCTCATACAGCAAAGAGAAGATATGCTTGCAGTATTTAAAAGAAGAGTAAGAGAATTTTCGGTGGTGTGAATGGCAATGGCATTGGTAAGAAGAACTACTGCACATCAAAAATTGCCAAGGGGCTACTGGAGATTGATCTGGTTGGAGACGAAGATTGAAGCAGGTTAACGCTCACTAATAGGCTGTAGTACCACGTGAATAATGAAAAATTTTGAAGACATTTCTGTATTTTTCAAACACAATGTCTCGATCATCTCGTAAATTATTTATTAATCATAATCATAAACATTTTAATTGCCATCGTTATTTATTCGTATAAAAATACCATTTTATAAAAATACAATAAATATGTATTTTGAAGAGACCTGTTTTAAACAAAACGATAAATTATCATTAAAATATATTTATATTTGCGTTTTGTCTCATTACCATAACTAACCAACAACGTTGAAAATCTTGTTTCATTTTTTTATCATTAAAAATACCTCATTAAGGACCTGTAATACAGTAAAACTTGTCGATGATCGCGATAACCTGTAAGGAACCGTGCTTTTTCGCTTCACAAGCATATATTTTATTTATTTTTCCACGTTATTAAGGCTCGAAAACAATTTTAACATAACACTCGAGCCAAAAAGTATTGGGATTAATTATCTTAAACCCAAACTTTGATTTCTTCCCTTTATATCAATTTTTTATTATATCTGTTGGTTTAAAACAACAAGTCACATGGAACCATGTCCTGTCAATATATATATATATATATATATATATATATATATATATATATATATATATATATATATATATATATATATATATGCCCACAAGGTAGCGTAACAGAACCGTGGAGGGAAATATTACAGAAATCTTTCACTCTTTCTCCACGTGGTGCCACCGATCGCCTTCACCGAACTGTCAACCATGCGACGTCACGTGTCTCTCGGGACCGGTTTCTAACCTTTCCCCCGTCATCAGCCGAGCTGCAGACGAACGCAAGGAAAGCAGTTCGGAGAGACGATCGGGGCCAGACCAGATCAACTGGGCATTTTAATGACGGGTCGTGATCGCACACAACTCACGCCATCATACGGCGAATGCTCGTAGCAGTCAGGACCGCTCGTAACATTCTGCCTGGAACCTCGGGTATAGTACCAGGTATGCCCACAAGGTACTAACTGCTTTCCTTGCGTGCGTCTGGAGCTCGGCTGATGACGGCTGAAAGGCTGAAGGCGATCGGTGGCACCACGTGGAGAAAGGGTGAAAAATTTCTGTAATATTTCCCGCCACGGTTCCGTTACGTTACCTTGTGGGCATAACTGGTACTATACCCGAGGTTCCAGGCAGAATGTTACGAGCGGTCCTGACTGCTACGAGCACTCGCCGTATGATGGCGTGAGTTTTGTGCGATCACGACCTGTCATTAAAATGGCCAGTTGGTCTGGTCTGGCCCCGATCGTCTCTCCGAACTGCTTTCCTTGCATTCTTCGGGAGCTCGGCTGATGACGGCTGAAAGGCTAGAAACCGGTCCCGAGAGACACGTAACGTCGCATGGTTGACAGTTCGGCGAAGGCGATCGGTGGCACCACATGGAGAAAGGGTGAAAGATTTCTGTAATATATATATATATATATATATATATATATATATATATATATATATATATATATATATATATATATATATACAGTGGTGGCCAATAAAATAAGGGTTGTAGAAAAAACTTTTAAAAACCAAGTTTTAAATTCTAATTTATTTACCGTAATAGATAATATGCTAATATTAATTGACCTTTAAACATTATTTTTACAACATAATCAACCCATTTTATTGCTATTTATTTTTTTTAAGAATCTATCTGTGGTGGTCAAAAAACTAAAAATATAGTAATTTTATATACGTTATCTTTTGACTCTGTGCGCACTATCTCATTTAATATCAATGAAACAGTGAACGTGCATGTCACCTCTCGTTTAATACAGACCATTTCGGTAACCAAGTCATAGATATCACGAGATAAAAAGAATGTTTAACGTTTGATTTAACCTTTCTTTTTCAACATATCTCAAACTAACAACTGCACTGGTTGTAAATTTCGAATTTTTGTTCGTACCACAGCTGAAAACATCCACACCTGATGTTCTCGGTATACAGATGGGAGATTTTATATTTTCAGGTAAATCGTCTAAATAGATATTAATTCTCGAAATTGGCAAGCGCAGGCAGTCCCTCTGAAATATTTCAAGGTTACCATTGAGCTTTTATACTTTTCGGTTTCGAATTTTGTCATATATGTACAGGGTGTATCATCCTAAAACATTAACAAGACTTAGTTTTACTTAAATAAAAATATGCTTTTAAAGGGAATACATTCAAATCTTGTTAGGATTATTTGAGATTAAAAAGAAACAAGTTATACGATATAGCAGGATTTGATCAAGAATTGACAGAATTGAAAAAACTCGTGACCTGTTTCGAAGCGTGTACTCTTCTTCAGATAGAGAGACTAGCTTGAATTTTTGAAAGCTGGAGATGGTACATGATCGTATATACACACACATATATATATATATATATATATATATATATATATATATATATATATATATATATATATATATATATATATATATGGCGTTTGCTGATGATCTAGCAATTTTGGCTCAAGATGTATTAACGGCACGGAAACAGATGGAAATCCTAAAAGAAACAGCAGAAAAGGTAGGATTCCAAATTTCCTTTGAAAAGACACAATACATGACCTGCAACAGACTAAGAACACCATTTCTAAAAACAAAATATGGTAACATCAGATGAGTCTCTCAATTCAAATATTTGGGTGAAATAATCATGGAAAATGGGTTGGAAAAACCGACCAATAAAGGTAGATGTCAAAAAATGGAAACGGCATTGGGACTTACACAAAATATTTACAACGAAATATGCCTGTGTAAAAACACAAAACTGAGACATTACAAAACATTTATTATGCCAGAATGTCTATGGGGCAGAAACGCTCATTTTGAATAGAAAGAGAGATATCGAGGACATTGAAACGAAGGAAAGAAAAATCGTAAGGAAAATCTTAGGCCCCAAACAAATACATAGCACAACATACCGTCTTCGAGAAAACCAAGAAATCAAACAATACACAGATATACATAGCGATATGAAAAAAAGAAGACTTAAGTTTTACGGACACATAAAACGGATGAATCCGAGTAGGCTAACTAGACAAATAGTCGAGTTTTATGAAAATAGGAGTGGAGCTAAAGTAGAAGTAATTAAATGGATTGCTGCAATTAAAGAGGACCTAAGAGCAGCAAATATTACACAAAGTGAAATTCAGGATAGAGGCTGTTTCAGACACAAGGTTGACGTTTGGAAGGTTGGCCAGGGAGAAAAATGTAGGAAGACTGGAACAACTTGGTCTGACGAAACGAAAAAAGCTCATAGCGAAAGAATGAATTAGTATGGGCGCAAAAGAAGGCTAACAACAACAAACGCCTATAATTGTACTTCCTAATAGTACCCCTAACTGTAACTGTAATTATATATATATATATATATATATATATATATATATATATATATATATATATATATATATATATATATATATATATATATATATAAATTTATTTTTATTTAAAAAAAAAATACATATTCTTATTTTTAACTATAAACGTTGTATAAATATGAAGTATTAATCTAAATATTCAAATAATATCGTGAAGCAAAATGAAGAAAAACACTTCAAATAAGTCAAAATAGTAAATAATTTGCTTGATATTTTGTGACATAACCGTTGCTACTAATAACTGCTTGGTATCTTCTAAGCATTGACTCGAGAAGTGTATTAATCAATACTTTTCCATTGATCAATACTTTTCCATTTTTCTTCCAATACCCTTAGATTTTCTTTGGTGAAGTAATTATTATCTTTAATCTGATTCAAGTGATCCCACATATTTTCTATAGGGTTTACATCCGACGATTGCGATGACCGTTTTAAGATAGCAATGTTTTCATCTATACAAAATTGCATAACTAGCTTTGAAGAATGCTTGGGGTCATTATCTTGTTGAAAAGAAGATCTTAAAGGCATGTTATTTTCCATATATGGCAACATTTTGTTCACTAATATATCACTGTTAATAAATCTATCCATAATCCTTTCTATGCAGTGTAATGGACCTACTCCAAACCCCGAAAAGCAACTCCAGACCATGACAGATCCACCTCCATGCTAAACAGTAGGAACTGTGTATTTATGATGCATTCTTTTTGCAACAGGGTGTCTAGCATAACGAACTCCATCAGATCCAAACATATTGAATTTTGATTCGTCGCTCTAACATACTCCATCTTGTAAAGTCCAATGGAGACGTCGACAAGCAAAACCCAAAAGGTTCCTTCTGTTCTTCTTTGAAGGAGGGATTTCTTGATAGGTCGACGTGCAAACAACTCTTGTCCATTAAGCCTGCTTTTAATGATCTTTGAGGACACGTCTTCTAATCCTTGGTTTATTAAATCAGTTCTTATTTTGGTTGGGAGTTTTGAATGGAGCCTTGGATGAAATATTTTGTATTAACTTTACTGTTCTCTCACTAAGTTTTCTGGGACGACCGGATCTTGGCGATATTTCTATTGTTTCCCCTTGTTTAAGTCTATAAGTATTGCCCATGCATATCTATAAAGTCTATATAATTTTGTCTCCCAAAAAAAAATGTTTGCTTAGTTTCCTTTTTTGGCTGTAGAGTAAACAAAATAAAATCTACGGCATATTTTTATTTCAGTGTCGTAGAATTTATTGACAATATAAGTAAATTTAATTTAACAACAAATAAATATATGCAAAGTAAGCATTAAACTGGTTGTCTATATACTTTTGTCGATATAGAAACCTTTTGATGAGTCTGCGTAGTCTGACGGTGACTCTCACGCGGATTCACCTGCAAAAGTAAGTGAATAAATAAAAAATAAACGATAAAGCTTAGTTATATATATACAAAGGGACATCGATGGGTTGTCCTTGAATATTTCTAGGTAAGATAAATTGCGTTGCTATGAAACCAGATATTACTATTGACAAAGTTTTAGCAGAGTGTCCCTGATTACAGGAAAACAAACAAAATATCAGGTGAAGATTGTAAAGTACGAGGTCATTGTACATCCTATTCAATGATTAGTAAGTGGCTTGCTGGTATTAAATGTGGAAGAAATGGTGTTATGAGCGAGAGGAGACCTTGAGACACTCGCAGTGTCCATCCAACGGACTCGTACTATCCTCCGCCTGATTATTACCAGTTAAACTTATACAAAGGCACACGCAAGTCAAGATACATATTCTATCAAAAAAGTACCGGGAATTGATCATTTGAAAAGCCCGTTTAAAAGAATTGTCACAATTATTTTTAACGCTAAGTTGACACAACTGTCCTCTATACTGACTCGGAGGACAGTTGTGTCAACTGTCCTCCGAGACAGGAGGACAGTCTGAGCTGACAGTCTGAGCAGACAGAGCTGAGCTGAGGAGGACAGCCGAGACAGGAGGAGGAAGTCATTTAGTTTGTTTACAGTGCTCGATTTTGTCACTTCATTTCAAGTGTGTTTTGCGATTTTTACAATGGATAAAAACATCGAACAAATAATTTGTCTTAATGTTGCTGAAGGATTACAGTGAGTGGACTTTATCAAAAACACGTGCATATGAGTGGTACAGTGGTACAGTAGAAAATTTGCCTCGCTTTGGTCGGCCATTAACGTCTTCAACAGAAGTTAACATCGCTTAAGTGAAGGAAATGGTGACTGAAAATCGTCATTTAAGTTTGAGAGAGATAACTGCTGATCTTTCTGTGTCTCACGAATCAATTCGTACCATTTTAAGCGATTGTTCGTCATGAAATGCGTTGCCGTTCGACTAGTGCCGAAAGACTTGAATTTCCTTCAGAAACTCAATTGCGTAAAGCATCCGCGCAATTCCGACCCCACACTCATAAAACGCATTGTAACTGGTGATCAGACATGGGTATACGAGTTTGGCATGCAAACCAGTCAACAAACTTCGGAATGGCGCCTTCCAACTCAGTCGAAACCGAATAAACCACGTCAAAGTCGATCAAAAGGTAATGTTGACTGTTTTCTTTGATCGTTTGAATTTTTGCCAGAAGGTCAAACGGTAAATAAAGAGTATTATCTGTGCGTTATGCGGCGTTTGAGAGAGCAAATTCGTCGATATAAACCAGATTTGTAGAAAGAAAACTCTTGGATTCTGGATCACGACAATGCTTCATCTCACAAGGCTATCATTGTGAACGAATTTCTGGGCAAAAACTCAACAAACGCCACCGGAATCCACCGTATTCACCTGATATGGCTCCGGTCAACTTTTTTCTCTTTTCAAAACACAAATTATCATTTCGAGGCATTCGTTTTCAGTCGATAGAAGACATAAAAGAGAATTCGCGGCGAGAAAATTCGATTCCGAAAAATACGTTTAAAAAATATGTTGACAATTTAATTATTCGTTGGCATAAGTGTAGTATTTTGGTTTGAAGGCGATACAATAAATTTGGATAAATAATAAAGAGTTTGTGTTTTATTGACCAATTTCCGGTACTTTTTTGACAGAATGTATAAAACACTTATTCGGCCAGTTGGTTTATTGACTTATTGGCTGCGAGACATGGACCCTCACGAAGAAAACAGAAGAGATGCTGTAGCTCCACGGAAAGAAGAGCTCAAAAAATTATTAAAGGAGGAAAAAATTATAATTAACAAGACGGTAATTGATACTGTTGATATTTTTATTTATTTATTCATTTATTTTCGTACAATGTAATATTTAGCAATATCTTTGTGAATAAATCTAGCTATTATTCTGATGATATTGAAAATATACAACCAATATCATCTTTGAAAAATAATTTTCGCCATTCACATGAACCGAACAAAAGAAAATATATTGTTAGGTTAGGTTTGGTACGTAAAATTATAGATTTTTGTTTTGGCTAGTAATGTGACCACACAGAACAAGATACAATCGTCATCCTGCATTATTTAACTGACTTATTATCACGAAATATCAGGTACGGCAGTTTTACTTTTCAGTCATGCGAGCCAGCACGAAATTATCTAACTCAAACATTCTTTCGAAGTAGGTTTGTGGGTCATGATTTAATAACGTCGAATCTGACTGTCTCATCGTCGCCATTACCGAGCTGCGCGTTGAATTTTTTTCTAATTAATACCGCCATTTTATTATTGCACATTGTTCATATGTATTATTGCGTCATGACATTGAGCAAAAAAAAATTCAGCCAAATAAAAAATGTGGTAACTCTATGGTGAGAGTGCATTAATTCTTTTCTTTTTTTTTCGCTTTAATTAAGATAGAAAGTCATTTTTTAACAAACCTTTTGAAATATTTCTGCTCGTTTCGTTTTTTTTATTATAATTACAATTCTTAAACCAGGTCATGAATAATATCGAGTCAATGAATTTTTTTAGAAAAGTTATATGAGCTAACTTCCACTTCATTAAAATTTATTACATTCATTCATTAATCATAAGGCATCATTTATATATATATATATATATATATATATATATATATATATATATATATATATATATATATATACATACATATATACATACATTTATATACATACATATATATACATACATATATATACATACATATATATATATACATACATATATATACATACATATATATACATACATATATATATACATACATTTATATACATACATATATATACATACATACTATATACTAGGTTCTCGGGTAGAACCGCGTTTTAGATTTGTAAAATCTCGACGTTTCAGTTTCTACTCTGAAGCCATTACCAAGAGAATCTAGTTAATTTACTCCTAGGCCTTAATCTGCCTACTCCCCAGAGTTTACAGCTAGAAAAGGAGAGTTTCCCTGAGTTTACAACAATCCCTTTCTAGTTGTGAACTCTGGGGAGTAGGCAGATTGATGCTTCGGAGTAAATGAACTAGATTCTCGTGATAATGAAGTGGAAGCCGGAAGGTCGACATTTTACAAACTGTATTGACTCCAACTGTACTCTTACTGTATGACTCCAACAAAAGGAGATTAGGCCTCACCGTGGATGAAATTGAGGTAGATCTTTAAGAAAACTTAAAGAAATAAAACCCCTGAAACAGACTCTATACTATCAGAAAGGCTGAAGTAAGCAGGCACTAATAATAATCGCCAAAACAAAAAAATAAGAACGCCAAAACATTGTCGAAGAGGGACTAAAAATTTTGATAAAAAGACCGGGATCTATAAGAAAAACCGAGACAGTCATTTAAAGGAATGTTATTTCATCGATAACTCTCATGTCTGTTCAGGAGACATTCTAGATTCAGATATATCCTGGATATGTAATGTAAAATTTTTCAAAAGATCTATTAGATTGATTTCAAAATATAACATTTTTCACAAAGTTTTTTTTTCGTAATTCTTATTTCAATTTTTTTTCTGTATTTTTGTTTTAAATTTATTGGAAATGTTTATAGTGAGTACTTAAATTTTGTAAAAGGTTGCGTTCAAATGTTTGTCTTTTGGTGCAAGTTGGTCACCCTGTTAAAATCCTTTGACCGTACTCGACCATGAACCAAGCTAAAATAGTGAGTGATTTTCTGATGATATAATAGTTTACTAATCTCTCTTGGTTATTCTTCACCCCATATTGCGACAATTATATTTGTTGTTGTATATCAAATATAGTAAAAATACTTCGCATTGCTAAATACAAAAAAACTGTTTTTATAGAATGCCGCTTTTCATATGAAAATTTTACAAATTCTAGATACTGTCGCGTACTGTAGAAAAGAATTTTACTTCAATTCTATTACAAATATTATTATATGTAAATTATGTATATGTAAACACATTACAAAAATTTACAGATTTAAATTATGTATATGTAAACACATTACAAAAATTTACAGATGTAAATTACACATATTAATTACCTGACGTGCATTTACATATGTAAATTATACATATTACATGAAAATTATACGTATTACTTATCTGCCATGTATTTACATATGTATGTAAATTTGGCATTGTGAGCATTTACATATGTAAATCATACAGTGCATAGATTTACATGTGTAAATCATACAGTATATATATATATATATATATATATATATATATATATATATATATATATATATATATATATATATATATACATATGTAAATATATAATACATATGTAAATATACATATGTAAATCATAGAATACATAGATTTACATATGTAAAAGCTAATATAACACTTATACACATTTTGAACACGCATTAGAGATTAATTAGGAAATTAATTAGGAACAAGTTACATATATAATTAGGTACTATTCAAAATTAGAATACATATTTCATTTCAGATTAGGGTCAGCTTTTGTAAAACAAAAACGATGCTTAAAAGTAGAAATTAATTTTTAAATTTCATATTTTATGGGTATTTTGCATTTTACATACTTAAATTATGAATTACATATGTAATTTACACATGTAAATTACATAATATTTATGTAAGTAACAAACCATGTATATTTGTATTTAAAAATTGCTGTTGATTGATTGCATTAGGTGTACAATGATTTTTTCTATATTTGGGTTTTTTGGAACGATCTAATACTCAAAAATATCAAAAATATCAAACGTTTTTGATATTTTTTGTTTTAAATCGTAGCGAAAACCCCTAATAAAGAAAAAAAATGTATGATTTGCATTTTACATGCTTGAATTATATTTTACATATGTAATTTACACATGTAAATTACATAATATTTATGTAAGTAACAAATTATATATGCTTTTATTTAAAAATTGCTGTTGATTGATTGCATTACGTGTACGATGTACTAAGTAATGTCTGAATGATTGCGACGTGTTCATATATTCTTTCTTTATTTGATTTTTTGCCACGATCTAAAATACAAAAAATATCAAAAATATCAAATATTTGTGATATTTTTTGAGTTTTAAATCGTAGCGTAGCGATCGTAACCCAAATAAAGAAAAAAAAATTATGATTTACTATTTTACAAATTTGGTGAACATTTTACCATATTGAAGTAATTTGATCTTCATACAATCAAAAAATCAGCTTGTAATTTACTTAAATTACAAGCTGATTGTTCATATGAAATTGATATTTATACTTGCTTATCCAACAATCAATGTATATTAATAATTTGTGACATTAACCTGATATGTATGTTTCTAGATTATTTATGTAAAAGTAATTTTACATATGTTAAGTAATTTTATTTTGAACTTTCCCTATTTAAAATCATCGTAATTTTTGACAATGCTTCTCTGTACAGAAACTTTCTAAGTTATTTTTAATTAGATTTTAAACAATATTTACAATAAATGTTGACATTTTTATTCTTACAATAACTTATTAAAATAAAATACTTTAAATTAGTGATCTGCCTGTTAAGTTGCTTCCAACAATTGGCTAGCAGTTGACATTTATATTAAATAACCCGCAAACAATCTTTTAAAGTGAAAGTGGCCGCGCTATAATGTACGTTTTAGGTCAGGACAAGATAATATTCTGTTTGCTCTGACGATAAAATCTTAATTTAAACATAATTTTTAATATGATCGTTTCGTAAAAGTTTTCTCGATTAATATCCAGAGCTTTTTCGCCCAAACAAGTCCACTCTTTATATACCACGAACATTATGCAGTATAATGAATAAATTATTTACCTTTGAGTTGAGAATATTTTTCTAAGGAAAATAAGCGTTTTTCTACAAGAATGTCGGAATTTTGAAACGTCATAGCGCAAACAATGTTTTAAAAGTGTATGTCGCTCTTAAACTGCCGTGTTCAGTATATTGTGTCACATATCAATTCAAGATGGTAGGCGAACCCCCCCCCACACACACACTTTAGAGACAAAATATTATTTTCCGACGAAGCGCACTTAATTCATGATTTATGAATTAAACGACATATCTTTACGATTTGACGAATGAAAATCCTTAAGTGATTCAGGAGTTTCTGCTTCATCATCAGAAAGTCACTGTTTGGTATTGCTTTTGGGCCTGAAGGCGTGATAGGACCTTATTTTTTTTAAGACGATGTTGAGCATCGTTTTAAATTTCTGACAGTCTTATTGGACACCCACTCTTATTGCAAAGTTTCACAGTTCAAAATATGAATTATTTTCAAAATAATCAACATACATTTTGGAAAGATTATAATCCACATACCAGGTATGTAAATATGAAACCGGATTTTTTTTATAGAAAATACTCGTTTATTGTATGGAAATATTTTATTTGAAGTACTGCCAATCGCTAGCTATACATTTTTCCCACCTGTCTGACAATTTGTGGATGCCACGCCAAATAAATTGTTGCTCTTTTGACGCGAACCAATCATAGAGCCATCTTTTCATGAGAGTCACATTTTCGTGAGAAGTGAAGCGCTGCTCAGCAAGTGCGTGTCTCATCGATGCAAATAAGTAGTAATCGGACGGAGCCAAGTCTGGTGAGTAAGCCGCATGCAAAAGTATATCCCAACTAAATGCCTCAATCGTTTCCTTGACTAGTTCTGATGTGTGTGAAAATCATTTTGTGTCATTTTGCTTTTTTAAAATCCTAGTCATTTTGCACACAATGTTTGATTCAAATCGATCATTTGTTGTCGGTAGCGTTCAGTATTAATGATTTCGCCAGGTTTTAGCAGCTCCTAATAAATCACACCTTTCTGTTCCCACCAAACACAGAGCATTGTCTTCCGTCCATAGCGATTTGGGCTTGCAGTCGATGTCAATGATTCGCCTTAAGTTACCCATGATCTTTTACGCTTAAGGTTCTCAAAATAAATCCAATTTTCATCGCCAATCAAAATTCGATAAAGAAATGACTTTCTTTTGTACCGAGGCGAGTAGCATTCTTTCAAACGTATAGAGACGAGTTCTCGTGTCACATGTAATTGATCCGGTAGGCGTTGTTACGTTTGAGCATCATCCTCATCCAACAATGCTTGCAATTCGCACATCAAAATCACCACTTTTTAATTTTTTAAACCGCTCAAGCCACTGTGATTTACCAAGAGTATGCTCACCGTAAACTTCGACAAGCATTCGATATGATTCTTTCATTTGAAGAAAACGACTGTCAAAACTTATCGATTGTTGCTGAACCCGAACTAACTCTAACCCAAAAAACTTGTGAACGATGGTTTAAACGCTTCCAAAGTGGTGATTTTGATATAAAAAACAAGAAGCGTCCAGGACAGTCGAAAAAGTTTGAAGATGCAGATTTGCAAGCATTATTGGATGAAGACTTAACTTATACGTTGAAACATTTGGCAGAAGCAGTATTTACCATTTCCTAGACGTTCGAAAATGGTGAATACTGCTTCTGCTTCTGCAAAGGTTTTTTGAATAAAGTTGTGACAGGTGATGAAAGGTGGATTCATTGTGACAACCCAAAATGCAAACAATCATGGGTAGACCCAGGCCAGTTTTCAACATCACAGCCAATGCGCAATATACATGGAATGAAGGCTTTGCTATGTGTTTGGAAAGATAAATAACTGTTGAAACCTAGTGAAACAATGACTGGCGATCAATACCGATAAACATTGGTAAAATTGAACCGACCATTGAAGGAAAAACGGTTAGAATACGCCCAAAGGCACGATAAAGTAATTTTTCAACAATGGTCGGCCTCATGTGGCAAAATGTATAAAAAACTATTTGGAAAACATTAAATGGGACGTCGTACCCTGCCCGCCGTATTCACCAGATTTAGCCCCTTTAGACTACGATTTATTTCGATCGATGCAGCACAGACTATCAGAACAACACTTACTTCTCATGAAGAAGTAAAAAATTTAGCTTGATGAATGGTGGGCCTCAAAAAGCCAAAAGTTCTTTTGGTGTGGAATCCATTCTTTGACAGAAATATGGGAAGAAGTAATAGCTAGCGATGGTCAATCGCTAGCTCATCAATCGTCGACATCAAACCGAAACTCCTATTAAAAGTTAGTTATATGTAATTTTCAAACATGTAAACGACCGAGAAGAAAAAGCACGATATCGACAACTTTTACTGATTAAGAATCCATTTCAAAGTGTTGCGCAAGTCGGTCGAAAGAATCTTCACGTTCTAGACGACCTACTTAAGTCCATACGGTTTGAAATAAAAAACAAAAACGCCACAAGAATGCTATTTTTAAATCGTTTGCGTTACTGTTACACGTTTTGTCGAAAAAGTACAGTTACGCCTACTGTTTACGCTGACTAGTTCCATGTTTATGTCGCTTTGGTTTTAAATAAAGATAACAGCACTTATTTCGTTAAAGCACTTGCGATAATAGCAGATAATAGGGCTTTAGTTGTCTGGAATTGATATTATACGTATATGAATTTGGTTGTAAATGATACTACGAAATGAGAAAACCATGTAAAAGGTATACAACTTTGCTCCCGCCGTTTTTTTTTTCAAAATTCCTGGCTTGACCACTGCTTTCAGGCAGCTTTCGAATCCCGCGTTGAAAAAAACTGGTCTTTTGAAGCGATCCCCGAATCGATCCAATTTTTGACTTCTTCATAAGACCGGAAGTGCTGGTCAGCCAGGCCGTGTGCCGTCGATCGAAACAGGTGATATTCAAAGGGAGCAACATCTGGAGAATACGGCGAGGACTTCCCATTTCAACGTTCCTAAGTATGTTTGCTGATCATTGTCATGCTGCAGAATTACTTTTTCCAGTCTTTCGCTGTATACGGCCGTTTATTTTTCAATGCTCGGTTAAAACGCATTAATTGCGTTCGATGACAATCACCTGTGATTGTTTTCCGTCGATGTGGAAGCGTAGCCGGGATATCTCTATGATTTTCGGCGCTTGGAGTTATTGTAATAAAGCCAATTTTCTCCCCCAGTTACAATGCGATACAGAAATCCCTTCCATTTTTGCCTTTCAAGCAACTCTTCACAAGCTCTTCACTTTTATCGCCCTGGCATATTTTCCAGACTTCACGCCTTTCGATTTTCATCTCTTCTGATCCCTGCATCTTCACCTAGTTGATAGCTGCATCATATCTCTTGATGAAATCGAATAAATGCTTCAATGATTTTATCCCATCAAAACAACTTTTTTTTCCACAAGTGCCTGAAAGCTGACACAAGTGTTATTTTGAAAAGTAAGTTTGAATTACTTTTTTCATAAATAATTGTCCAAGATAGTTGAGAACCTCGTATATACTAGATGAACTGTCAAACAAACTTCATTTTGGAAAATACCACCTTTAAAGCAGATAATTAACAAAAAGGATTTAGAATTAATACAGTGTCTTCAGAAAGTAATAACAGTCACAGTTATCACACTGCATTTTTGTTGTCACACATGAAAATCATTTAAAAACAATTAAGAAAACAAAGCGTAGATATATTATAAACAAATAAAAGTAAATTTTTTAATAATTTAAATTATTTCACTTAAATGTTGAGATCTAACGAGTCTATTCTTGATCGTTTCCACATTGATGAATACGACCTCCTAGACCTTGTAAACGACGAAAAATCGACTGAAAAATGAAAGAATGAAAACGAAAAAAAGAGAGAGAAAAAAACGTTCCTCCGGTTACGGTTCTGCGCTTCGGTTTCAAGCACGAGTCAGGCTGGCAGTGAAGCAATATCGGTGACATACTTTAACGACCTACATTTCTAGCACGAAAGAACCAGGTTTTCCAATGGTTCGAGCAGAAAAAAAATAATATAATGGTTAATATTATGTTCAATTGTATCAATTATACGCGCAAACAATTACTTATATTGCGATCGGGAAGTTTGGAAACACTTTTTTTCGTTTCATCATGTTATATAAAATATTGTTCGATTTATTATAATATTTACTTACAGCCGTTACCAAAAACTAAGATGAATTTGTAAATATAACTCGCAGTATTTTACTTATTCATCTGAATTAATCCAAAGTCTCACTCCAATACACTTATCCAACGTTTTTTCCAATCTTTCAAATAGTTTGCATATCCGAGTTCTGGGATTCCCTTCAAAACGGTCAGCGAAATCTGTTGAATGACTTCTTTGGATCCAAAACAGTGTAATGCTTCTTTAAATCGAGAAAACGGGAAAATGTCACGTTACCATAACTGATGAATATAGTACTTGTAGACTGGTATTTGTTTGGCGTCAGTTTAATATTTATTTATTCGATTCAGACAATAAATATCTTGTTTCAAATTGAATTAAAATGTCAAATAGAAAGTGTAAACAAAGTTCTGGTCGTTTTTGCTACGTTTGTGGACAGTTTATGTGTTCAAAAAAAAAAAGAAAACACATTGTAGATACGTTAAAAAGTGCATATCTTCATTATTTTGGACTTCCTGTTCGACTTCGACTTATTTATCCAGGTTTTTTGGTTAGCCTCGCTGGCTCTTACCAGTTTCTATTGAATTCTCCTCTTTGCGGGTTAGGAAAGGATGGCCTATTCTACCCTCTTTACTCATTAAATTGGAACTAATAAAAAATTTTGTGAAGGCGCTTAACAAAAATAGTGATGCTTTCCTGTATTTACAAAAAATCCTTCCAAGTATTACAAAAACAAACCTGAAAGAGGGGACATTTGTTGGCCCACAGATCCGTAAAGTTGTAAAAGATTCTCAGTTTGAAAGCCTTTTATTTGTTAATGAAAAAAGCTGCTTAGAAGTCATTCAAAATCGTTGAAGTTGATTCAAGAATCTCTTCAATCGTTGTCGATGAATTTTTCGGAAATAAAAAAAGTGAAAATTATAAAGATATTGTTGCTGATTTATTATTATTGTTGCTGATTGAAGATTTAGTTCGTGCACCCGCATTTGAGTTTGTTCCCTGAAAACTTAGAAAGTATGAGTGACGAACAGGGGGAACCTTTTCACCAAGATTTAAAGATTTTCGAAGAACGACATCAAGGATTTTGGGATGAAAACATGTTAGGAGATTACTGTTAGTCCATTATAAGAGAAACCGATTCAAAAAACTATAAGAAGGCGAAAATTGCCATCTTTAATCTTTTTTTATTATTCATACTAATTTTTTCCATTTTTAAGTGAATAAATATTTCTAAAAGCAGACGTGACATATTGTTTTTATTATTTTTTCTAGATAACTCTTACCTAAATAAACAATAATTAACAACTTTCAGCTGCGGTATACCGTGTAGCTAGTGTTATCACATTTCTTTATAGAAAGTACGTCTGTGACATATTGAAGGTAAAACTGAATTTTGTAAAATTAAACCTTGTTGCATCACACTTTCGATCAATAGGAGAACCAGTAAACATATTCAGCATTATTTTGAAATATGTTAATGTCGTCTTTGACTACCGTTAGCGAGAAAAATAACTTAAATATACAGTTATGGCATTATAAAATATCACAAAAACAACAAGCAATCATGTCACCACTCAAGATCATAAATCGAAAAGATTGTCTAAAGAAAAGAAGTCACGAGGAATTAGATATGAACACCATAAAATGTTGAAATAATGATTTCTAATAAATAATTTTTCAGAATCATTTTCCAAGGGAATTACTAAAAAAAATTAAAATAAAACGAATGTGACAGCAAAAGTTAACGATTTTTTCCATATCAGTAACAGTCGTTTGCAATGATCATTGTCCTGATAATAAATGTTTTTCTTCCTTGTTAATCCAAACACATTAACCACAACATTTGAATACACAAACCCAGCTGTCAATAGTGGAAACGAGAAGAAGCCATCTCTTCAATCATTTTATTTCTTTCGTCTCATTATAAACGTCAATTCAGTTAAGTCTTTCAAAAATAAATACTCTCTAGCATGCTCTTAATTAAACCCCTTTCAAAACAAAACTAATGAATCCAACGATATCAAATTTGACAGTAAAATTCAAACTAAAAGTAAAGTTTTGGGGTTAAGAGGCGCATCAGCAACTAAAAGGGCTATTTAGCGACTGGACCTACAGCTTAACGTGGGTTTCGAACCACGGTCATCAGCTACCGAAAGCCCCAGTCATCACCCCTCTCGGGCTATCAACCCTTGGTTTTGTGCTTAACCGAAAGTATCTCCGAGAAGCCTACCGACTGGGGGGTGACTGAGGGGTGATTCCTTGTCAGATTTTACACTCTTACCTATAAACATTTACAGGATTTTTAGAAAAACTTTTTTCCCTATTATGGGGTTTGAATCCGCTCCACATTAACTGCCGTATCGTAAGGCCGACGCCTTAGGCACCACAGCTAATGTGGCTCCCAAATTGAAACTGATCGACGCAACAATTTGACATTTGACAGTCCTGAGAAGAATCTGACATTTGACAGTCCAGAGAAGAATTTGTCAGCGTGCCACAAAGAATCTATCTACAGAGCCTTTATTTAAACTTAGAAATTTTCTTTTTTTTTTGATAAATTATGTGAATGTGGTATCAGTGTCGAGAACAACGTGTAAGATTTTTTTTTTAGTTTGTATGTTTCCTGAGCAACAATAATATTTTAACCTTTAAACCGTAAGGTTAAAATTTTGCACGCTAACCGTAACCGTCGGTCTGACAGACCGTTATTGAAAGTACACTAGGTTTTTTATTTTTAGGATAAAAAATCATTTTTTTTTTATATGAACAAATTACCTCTTTTAATGACAAAGACATTATTCAAATATAATAAAAGCTTTAGTTTTTTTTTAAATTTATAATAATTAACAATTTAACTTAAAATATTAAAATTTACTTTGGTCGTAGTTTTTAAGACGAGTGTTTTTGTTCTCAAACAAAATAAATGTTCAAATCTATAAAACTTACAATTACTAGGTTAATTGAAAAGTTCGCGGAGCGATACCTGTAGAGAAGAAACAGAACTATATTATCTACTACATTTTGAAGTTTCAACCTTCATATGAACATGTGTGAAGTGTCAAGTCGATCTGTCAATTCATTCATACAAAAACAGCAGCTTAAAGTAAACATATCAGTGTTGTTTTTTAAAATGGAAAATATTGAAAATTATTATATATTGTTCGATTTTGGAATTCCTTTTTTATAATATTACATTGTTCTTTATTCCAAAAATATTGACAGATTTTGCCTTTACTATACCATCCATTCTCGTCATTTTCGTCTTCATCGTCACCAGTAAAATCATCCGAACTATATGATTCTTCGGAGTCGATATCTTGGTCAATTTTACAAAAATTATCAATTATCTCTTCATCTGAATAAGGTTCATCTTCATATAATTTTGATTGCCGGTCATTTTCTATTTTTTTAGGTTTTTTTTCTGAAAATAATTTTTTTTATAAATTATATGAATAAGTTAAAGTTATATTTCATCATTTTTTTATAAATAAAAAATATAAATCATTGGGTTTCACTAAGTATTAAATATTTTTCAAAATTTAATAATAATATAATAAGTTCTTAAACCGAATAAAACAATTTTTTCTATCATCTATCAACATCTATCCGTCATCCTAAGAACTATTCAGCTCACCGTCGTATTTTGTTCAGTTTATTCATTATAAGTTTTATTTTTAGTTGTTTGTGCTGTTTTGGATTAATTTAGTTTGTTTTGTCAACGACGATAATCTAAAGACGTATTATTATTAACGATATATTCTCAAATGAAGACTGCGTTCTGTTTTTTTGTCAAGAAACGGACTGGTTCGTTGTTGTTTGACAAAATTAGAAAATAAAATTAAACGTAACACCTGTACAATGAAAATATGACCAAGGCCAATACCAAATGAACGAATGTCGCCCGAAAAGAAAGTAAACCCATATTATTTAACAGTCGAACAACGCATTCCGAACGTATCCTCACCGCCTAATTTATGTAAGGAGGTCGCCACTAAAAAAATTATCGTCATTTTTATGGGTGTTGCCTCTCAAAGCCACCAACCAACAATGTTAAAACGGTTTTATTTAGGTTTTCTGTTACAGGTACAGTAACATTGTCGCTACGACATTTAGATGGAGTTTAAGCAGACTGTAAAAGATGCCGTTGTAAACTTATAGATATCGCCTATTTATCTAAGTATTTAACTCAATTTTAATTGATTGTTCTTGCTGTGAAACCTTGAAAATATTCGGTGCAATATTTTTTACTATTTTCTAATATTTTTTTTCAATGGTGAAGAAAACTTCCGATTGAGATCCAAATGTGCTTTGTTCATTGGTCTTGCATCCACGTCAACGTTTATATACGTGTTTGTTTGTGTGTGCCCATAAGGTAGCGTAACGAAACCGTGGAGGGAAATATTATAGAAATCTTTCACCCTTCCTCCATGTGGTGCCACCGATCGCCTTCGCCCAACTGTCCACCATACGACGTCACGTATCTCTCGGGACCGGTTTCTACCCGGACGATCGGGGCCAGGCCATTTTGATAACGGGTACCCGGGGCCAGTGAAGATCGTGATCGTGATCGTGCTATATATATATATATATATATATATATATATATATATATATATATATATATATATATATATATATATATATATAACAGTAGTTCTCGATAACTGAAGTCAACCGACGTCGATTGTGGCCAATATCTCGAACAATGATCTTAATATAGGAAACCCAATAAACTGATACTTAGCGGAATAAAGGTATGAAAAGCCAAGGGCCTCCAAGGCCTGCAGTGCTGGAGCCTGTATAATAATTTACGTTTTACCAAACTTTCATTTGGCATTTTTAGGTATTTGCTGTCTTGGTAGACGTTTTCGAACTGATGTCAAAGTCTGATCAGTTCGAAGTTATCTACTAGGAGAATAAAGCCTTGAAAATTCTAAATGAGATTTTGGCGAAGCGTCATTAAGAATGAAAAACTCAAAATAATGGATTGACAGTCGGAAGAATAATTCTAACGTTTCTGCATTCGAATCACTGGGGGATGACAGGGAACTAAAAGTCAGCCAGTAAAAATCTTTGGTGGAATGAAAATGTTGAAGATATGAACTTAAGTTGTTTAGTAGTAAAAAGAAGCGGACAAACACACATACACTAATACAAAACAAAGTGTTAGATGGCAGAGGAAAATAAGAAAATATGGGAGGATAGATACCAGAAAGTAGAATATATGTGGGAGATCGGAGATTCACCGAAGCATTGGAATTTCAGAAAAAAAGACATCGGACAATTATTATAGACATCTAATCACCGAAAATGCAACAGGACATAACAGAACCAGATCCAGAAAATGCTGGAGTGAGAACACCAAGAAATCGATGAACCATCGTGAGGCTCCAGAAGTCACAGGAGAAACAAAAAAACGAGGAGCTTAAAGATCCGTAATATGGGGATCCAAGTGATGTTGCAGGGATCGGAAGAGATGAAAATCCAATGGGGCTAAATCTGGAGAATGCTCTGGATACTATATGTTCTTTCCCTGCTACTGTAAAGCCTTTTTTCCACCTGAGCCTCACTAACACTACTGTTAACGATCAGGAGAGACCGATATACTCACTCACAAGCAGCATCTGTACGAATTCCTATATACCAATGTTTCATATGTTTGGATAAAAAATTATCTATTTAAATTTTAAACTCGAAGTGATTTACCACTAAACACCAAATCATTTTTTAAGCTTTTCGTTAACCATGTTAGCATCATCAGAACACGATTCAATCTGATTTGTTAAAGTTTAGTGCTTCACACCGAAGGTTCCAATTTTGTATTATTTTAGTCACAAACGTTGTTAAGGATTTAAAAGTTTGATTAAGGAGATATATGAGTTGTGGAAAGCTAACAAATGAATAATTTAATTCCCAATTTCGTAGAGGGCCTCGTACATTTTCTACCGAATTAAAAATTAACTATGGCATGGTTATATAATTAAAACGAAACGTTTCACCATAATTTCATCATCGTTGACTCGTTTTCAACTATTTTTCTTCTGGTATTCGGTTGGATTTTTTCGTGATGCCATTTCGGTTTTTATTTGTATTTTCTTTGCCAAGAAAACTACAGGTCAGGCTTAACACACAAAATATAATTCTTTGTTCTCTAGTTGGACTTTCACTTTCTTTCACAAATAAAAAAGAAAACGCGTATGTAAAAGAGACGATTGTTATTTATTGCCTTGTTTTTATTGTAGTTTTACTAAAAGAATGTTGATATTAATTAAGTGGCACATTTTATAAATCACAGATTCTAAAACAAGATGTCTGCGTAGGGGTGATCTATAATCTGTCCAATTTGCATATTTTGTTCGCCACTTCCATTGCTTTGAAATATTATTTCCACTACTTTAGAGATCACCCTAATAAAATCAGATTGTTCACTTACTGATGATCCTAACAAACAAGGAATATGAATGAAGTAATGAGATATATTACAGCTCTACATTGTCTTCTTCAAAGTAGCTGCCTTGGAAATATTAACAGCGCTGGATACGGCTTGCTCACTCTTCATAGTGCTGGAACTCAAATACTGAGCTCGCATATTCGGTTACGGCTTTTTCAGTGTTCAAAAATGGTGCTCTTTGGTGTGAATTTTCGATCTTGGGAAAAGAAAATAGTTGGTGAACACTCAACCAAGTTGATCACGTTCTAATAGAGAAAAAGGCGGCCTCCAGCATTCTCGACGTGCGTACATGTTGAGGGACTAACTTCGACACAGATCATTATTTAGTAAAAACCAAGTTCCAAAGTTAAATAGCAAACCGAGAACACTCAAAAACCCTAAAGTATGAGAAAGTAGTTGCGAAATACGCATCAGCCTTGGAGAGGCACTTCGCGACATTGATGAACAACAACACCAGCATACGTATAGAAGAAATGTGACAAAATATCAAACATAGCATCACATCCATCGCAGAGGAGGTGCTAGGATAACAATCCCGGCGCAAAAGAAATGAAATGAAAATGAAATGAATGCAAAAAATGAAGCTTACAAAATATTAACGGAACACGAGCCAAACAGGACGAATATAAAGGATCTTACATGATTTGCAAACAAAATTAGCAAACAGATAAAAACGGAAGTTAAACAAAAGCCGCGTATTCCGTAGTAAAACGGATGAAAGAGGGATACCAACGGACGACGAACCTCTGCAAGGATGCAGAAGGCAAGATTATAAGTAATGCGAAAGATATTAACTAAGATGGACGATTGCACCAAAGTATTGACTTTGAGTACATCCTCAATCCGAACCCAACATCCACACGAACAGCAACACCAGACATAATAGCAGGTATAACAGCTGATGAAGGATCCTCTTTGAGTCCTTCCACACTTGAAGACGATCCACCCAAACAACAAAGCGCCGGGGTCTAATCAAATTCCAGCTGAGCTGCTGAAAGCCGGCGATACCTGCATGGCACATCTATACAGATTAATCTCGGACATATGAACCCAGGAAACACTTCCTGAAAATTGGCGCAGGAGTATCATATGTCAAATCAAATCTATAAAAGATGACAAACTCTGCTGCGAACACTACCGAGGAATATCCTTGCTGTAGGAAGATCTTAACGAAAATTCTAGAAAATAGAATTAAGCCCATTACTGACAAAGTAATTGGTGAATACCAAGGCGGATTTAGAGCTAGACGATCCACCACGAACCATATATTATCAGTTAAACAGGTGCTGGAAAAGTGATGGCGATATAACATTGATGTGTATCAAGTATTTGTTGGCTTCAATAAGATTCAAGTGACTCTAGTGAGTTCAAAATCGCACTGAAAACGCACCAAATGTTGACCTGCTTCCTCTCCTAAGGGGAAGCCAAAGGTGTTACCGGATACAAGGACTCTACACAACCAGGCTCATTACTTTATGTACACCCCTGGTAGGTTGCGTATCAAAAAAGTCTTAAACAAACATTTTTTTTGTTATATGGAAAATCTGTTCCGAGTTATTCTTTTAATGTGCAAATTTTTAACCTTGAATCTGTTAGAAAATTTATTGATGGTAGTTTCAAAGTAACTGAGACAATTCTGTGGAGAAAAACAATCTCTGAAAAGTTACTGGCACACGAATAGGTCCTTGACATTTGATCGTCTTCTTTGTCCCGGGAAACAAAGTATTTAGAAACGCATGTCATTTTAAATACAATATTATGTCGCATCGGGAATTCAGTAAAACACCTACTCGACTTAAATTTTTTTTTGTAGTCCATATATCATTTTTTTATTCTTCCCACACGACGGGAAAAAATCCTTTGTATTCCTTTGATCATCGACAATCAAAAACCGATACGATAATTATTCAACATAACGTTCCTTAACTTTAAAGAAGTTAAAAAAACACATATTGACCTTTTCTGTTCGTGTATTCGAAGCAAAAGCAACAAGTATACGTTATAAATAAAGCGAAAAAAACCTTGTACTTTGCCTCTGAGTTAAAAATAACTCTTTTAATACTGTGTTATGTTTTAGATTATTATATATTGCAAATACAGCTTTGTTTCGTTCTAAATAAGAAATAATCCTTCTTAATAAGAATCGATTTTAGGCTAGTCTCTCTAGAAACGTGTGGTTTGGTGTTGTGGTGGAACACTTAATCATTAAGAATTTTTTATGGGTCAAATTTGGCTTCCTGCTGCCGATTGCTTACTTTAACTTGCCAGTTGTCAGATATACTTGGTCGAATCTTTACGATTCAATTTCATTTTTTGTTTTGAAAAAACTGAGACGACAGTTTTACAATCTAATATTTATTTAATATAAACAGTGACAAAAACTTTTAACTTTTTCTTCTTTTGTTCTATGGTATCTCTTTTTAAAAACCAACAGTATTCGCACAACATAGATGGGTTCCTTCCTGATGTCCTGGTGAAACCTCTCTCGTAAAAAAATGGATTTTCAGATCATTCATAGGCTTTCAACAGTTCATCTGTGAGGTTTTTTTTTAATGTAGTGAACGCAGAAATGGATTGAATGATTGAATTGAATAAATGTTCTAAAGTAAACTGATTGACGAATATAACAAATGAGTAAATCAGTAGATAAAAATTAATTACTGAATGATAGCGATGATTTAAATTAAATAAATGCATGAAAAATTATGATGGTAAATTAATGAACTAAGTGAATGAACACATGAATTGAATTTTAACGAATGGGGGCAAATTATTAAATGAAACGAATGCAGTGCAACAATTAACAGAATAAATGTTCTTAATGAAGTTAAATGTCGAATGCAAGAGCAGATTGAATGCAATGAACGAAAGAAATGTTTGCATGAATACAATATTCATCTACTAATAGTAATAAATTAAGGAATGAAATGAATGAATTGAGTGAATGAATCATTAATGAACGTACTTAATGGAAAAAAAGGATTTAATTAACAAATATAGTAGATGAATAAATAAACGGATGATGAAAGTAATTAGGGACATGGATAAATGCTAGTAAATTAGTGAAAGTGAAAACGTGCAAATTAATACATGAATTGAATGTGAGTGCAAATTCAATGGATGAATAAGGATAAATTAATAAACATGTAAAAAGAATAAATATATTTGATGAGAGGACTGAATGAATTGAGGTAAATAAATGAATAAAATGAATGCTGTGAACGCTATAATTAATTGAATGATTTAAACAAATAAAAAATAGTGATATTTCAGTATACAGATAATATTATCGATAAATAATGTTTTTTGTAATATGTCATATGTTTATACGTGAACACAGTCTGATTTAGTATATTGTAGATAATAGAAATATGCTTAACAATTATATTACGCGGACAAAACTCAAGCATACTGAATTGAAAGGCATTTCGAAATACTGCTCCTCCATACTGTTAGCAGCAAATAAAGATCCCAACCGAATGCTTTTGTATCTATTTTTAAATGATCACCTTCCTAAAAATATCCACACATTGTTACCAATTACGCATTTTTATACCAATCTGTCTTGTTTTCAGTAATTTCGCGCAGTACTGTAGTTATTTTTCATATTTTAACCGTTTACGATTTTAACTTAAATTTGTTTTTCTTTTCAGGCTGTTGATTGGTGGTCTGTCGGTGTTTTGACGTATGAATTGCTCACCGGTGCTTCTCCGTTTACCGTTGAAGGCGAACGAAACACCCAACAGGAAATCTCCAGAAGAATCTTAAAGACAACTCCACCCATTCCGGATTGTAAGTTACCAAGAATTTAAAACACATTCCGATGTTTAACAAACTTGTATTTTCTTTTACAGCTTTGGGAAAAGACGTGGCAGACTTTATCAGAAGGCTTTTAGTAAAGGATCCAAGGAAACGACTTGGGGGTGGCGAGGGAGATGCTAAAGAACTGAAAAGACATCCTTTCTTTAAAAATTTAGATTGGAGCAAGCTTGCTAACAAGCAGATACCTGCTCCTTTTAAACCCGTCATCAGGTTAGTTAGTTTAAAGCTTATTTTTATCGACTTTTTACTAACTCGTACTGTTTTATTTCAGATATGAACTGGACGTGTCCAACTTCAGCGAAGAGTTCACTGCAATGCCTGCAACTGATTCTCCTGCTATAGTACCGTCAAATTACGACAAGATCTTTAAGGGATACTCGTACGTGTCTCCTTCTATCGTTTTCTCCAAGAACGTTATTTCTGACAAGATCCTGAATCCCAATCTTCAAAATGACTTCTCGTCTTTACTCAGATCTCAGCTAGGGGACTCGCCCTTCTTCGAACAGTATGATATGGACCTGAACGAGAATATTCTCGGCGATGGTACCTTTTCAGTGTGCAGAAGATGTATTCACAAAGCTACAGGAAAAGAATATGCGGTGAAGATTGTGAACAGAAGTCGAGACTGTACTCAGGAGATCAATTTGCTGAGAGCCTGCCAGGGTCATTCTAATATCGTCACTCTCCACGATTGTCTCCACGATAATCACTTTACCTATTTGGTAATGGAGTGTTTGAAGGGTGGAGAACTGTTTGATAGAATCAGACAGAAAAATAGATTTTTGGAGAGTGAAGCTTCCACTATTCTACGTAAGCTGGTTTCGGCGGTCAGTTTTATGCACATGCGAGGAGTGGTTCATCGTGATCTGAAACCAGAAAATTTAGTTTTTACGTCTGCCGATGATGACGCTGAAATTAAAATAATCGATTTTGGTTTTGCCCGACTGAAGAGAGAGAAAGAGTCTTTGCACACGCCTTGTTTCACCCTCCACTACGCCGCCCCAGAGGTATTGAAAGGTGATCCAGAAGGCTACGACGAAAACTGCGACTTGTGGAGTTTAGGTGTCATATTGTACACGATGTTGTGTGGAAAAGCCCCGTTCCACGCCAGATCCAGAGAAGAAAGCGTCACTTCAATAATGGAGAGAATTAAGTGTGGTGATTTCAATTTCGATTCTCCCGCCTGGGATGATGTTTCAGACGACGCCAAACAGGTTGTCGAAGGACTTTTAACCGTAACTCCTAGTCAGAGGCTTCAAATGATCGATCTGCAAAACAACGATTGGTTGCAAGGTCATCAGAGATTGCCCCAAACCGCCTTAATGACGCCCGACGTGTTATCATCGGGAAGCAGTGCTGAGAGATCTCTCCAAACCACGTTTAACGCCTTCCATAAAGCCGAACGCGAGGGTTTTCGCCTTCAGGACGTCCTCAGCGCCAAATTAGCACAGAGAAGACGGAAGAAGAAAAGCTCGTCCATTAACAACAGCACCAGTTCCAGTTCCTTCACCAGCGACGGCTCCATGAAGAGCAGCAAACTATCGTTAGAATTGAAAAAGACTGATGAACCTAGCCAACCTTCTACCACCAAAGAACCACTCAACGTCCAGGAGGGTGACTGGGACTCTCGGGTGTCCAATTTCAGTAAGTGCGAGAGCGATGTTCGGGAATCGACGGGTTCGAGTGGCATCGTCGTGTCGGACAAGAATTCGGTGGAGTCCATGTGCAAAATAGAGAAGAAGAAACGCGAACGAAAGGTGTACGTGCAAACCAGGCAGAGCGAGAGAATCTTGAGACAGAGACTGGAGATTGATAACGATCCTTTGTCATTTATTTCGTTACCGCATAGAACGAGGAAGCGGAAAAACGAGGAACCCGTGAACAGCGAATGTGATACGCCCACAAAAATGATCAAAAAGACTGTACTGTTGAAGGCAAAGAGGAAGATTGCCCGGTAGAAAACTAAACTGTCCTCTCTTTATTTATTTATTCACTCAATGAAAGAAAATCGTGAAAAATGTGACGGTAGTTTCGTAAATAGTTTTGTTTTACGGAGATCAATCGTTTTAGTTGATCATTTTAAGTTTTAGGAAGTGTCTTCCACTTATAAAGTGCTTTTTATCACAGGTTTTTACAAAAAAATAACAAGGAAACTACTGTCACATTCTTTATGGATAAATTTTATCCAACATACCTAATCAAAACTACAAATAAAAAAATGTGATAATATAATTATAAAATGTTTGATGTTAGTCACACATTTTACTGATTTTTTCAGTTTGTTCTCCTTTTTTATATAAGAATCTATTGAAGTGCACTTTTTAAATTGATATAATTCATATATATTATATACCCCTTACCAAAAAA
This sequence comes from Cosmopolites sordidus, assembly GCA_031761425.1. Taxonomy (NCBI): domain Eukaryota; kingdom Metazoa; phylum Arthropoda; class Insecta; order Coleoptera; family Curculionidae; genus Cosmopolites; species Cosmopolites sordidus. The sequence goes on along the minus strand of JARFXV010000947.1, from coordinate 1,160,520 downwards.
AAAATTGTATATAAGAAATATTATATGAAGTGTATATTAGCGAAAGATTGTATATATTATTTTTGTTCTGCCTTTATTAAACAATCTAATATTGTTGAAAAGTCGCGATTGCTTCAACAGTTCTTTTGAAAATGGTGGAGGCCCTCAAATCATTGTCAATACGTTATTTGATCAGTATTAGGAAAAAAATTGTGCGAGATTGTGTGAATTTTACTTTTTTATCTGTATTTTTTTTCGATTTTGTTTTATTAGTTATACACCAAAAGCAATTTTAAATAATGTATTGTGTGATCTCAACCAATATTGAATCGTCACTATTTGCTCATTAACTCCACTGTTGCCGAAACGTTGAAACGCAAACGCAAAGATGTTTAAATAATCAAAGTGTCGTTTTCTTTTTTAAGTTTTGAATGTGTGTTGATACGAAATCAAAAGTATTTATCACGATCATGGACTCTGAATCGTTGTCTTTCATAGTCAATTTTTTTTGTATAGATAAAAATTAACTTAGGTAATTTTTTTTAGATAATTTTTCCCTCAATATTTTTAGTTGGTATATGTAACTTTTTTTTTGATTTTGCACTCAGGAAAATGATGAAAATAACCATATTGTCACTTATTTTTAGTGTTTTAATTTTATATGTATTACCAAGGAAGTACGTTAAGTTTGTATCGTCGTGGTAGTTTGTTCAATCGATTTTGAATAAAGGGATTATTTATTTTTAAATAACGAAAAACTTATAGTTGTAGATGAAAAATGAATAGACCAAAAAAAAAATGGACTGCAGTGCCTTGTTATTTTTGTTATGGATCTGTCGGCGGCCTGGTTCTAGTAAAGATGTATTAATAATATTTGGCCCTGTGTTAATGAAATAAATTTCTTTATCCTTGAATTTTGATTTTTATTTGTGAGATATTTCCCCAAAAAAATATCAGTTTGGTTTCAAAGAAATCATTTCTGCCAAATTTGGAGAAAGAGTTAAGGAAGGAATCTTGCGTGATCATTTCGATCTAAAGGCACTGCTTGGTAAGACATGAAAAATACCAATAGAATCACCAACAAACTTTTAACTGTTACTCCTAACTGAAAGTCTCCAATGATTTCAACTTGCAAAATAACAACTGGATGTATCTCATCCAAACTCGAACCAAAACACTACAATTGATCAAGCAGACACTGACACAACACAACCAACACAACGTCTCAAGTGAAATTTATGGGAGAAATTTTCGAACCCTTCCTGATTAAAACCCGAGTACGCCAAGGGGATGAGTTATCCCCATTCCTCTTCAACCTGGCCCTGGACAAAGTCACAAGGGAATGGGAAAAGGAACTGAAAAATCCCAAAAACAACATAGAAATATCATGCGAAGCTTTCGTAGACGACCTAGCCATACTCGCAGACAATAAAAAAAGGACAACCAAACAGATAGAAGTCCTCAAGGAAGGTGCAGAGAAAGTCGGCCTACAAATCTCCTTTCAAAAAACTGAATTCTTCTGCTCAAAATTAGATATCCGAAATTTGAACACCAAATATAGCAAAATAAATAGCGTCACTTACTGCAAATACCTGGGCGAGAGCCTCGAACCCACAGGAGGAGAGAAGATATCATAAAAGACTCGATTACAAAAGATGAGGAGGGCATACAACAAGACATACAATATCTACAATAAGAAATGCATATCCACACACTCAAAGATAAGACACTACAACAGAGTAATCAAACCAGTGGTGCTATACGCAAGCGAGACACTTACATTCCATACAAGAAGCGACATAGAAAACATACTAAAAGAAGAACGCAAAATTATGAGGAAAAGGCTCAGCTCAAAACTGACAGAGGAAGGATACAGACTACATTCTAGAAAGACCACAGAAATGATGAACGTAGCGGCGGGCTACGGATATAAGGAGCCAAGTCAACAGTACCATGGATTGCACAAGTCAGAGCTGATCTGGGAAAGGCACAAATGGGCCCGACAGAGATTGAGGAGAGAGGAACGCACAGAAACAAAATACATATGTGGAACGTTGCTCAGAGAGCGAAGTTTCTAGGAGAAAGGGGACAAGGTGGACGGAAGAGAAAAGATAATCCACGGAGAAAGGATGAGAGAGATGTGGAGAATCAGAAAGAACACTCGAAAATGAGTCAGAATGCTTTGCGCGATCCAACTGGGTCTATAAGCATCTAATTTTATATATTCTTCTAAATCGGCGAAGTGCTGCTCTGCACGCGTGTGCCCCATCGATGCGAAAAGGTGGTAGTCGAATGGAGCCAAGTCTGGAGAGTACGACGGGTGCGATAAAACTTCCCATCCAAGTGATTTCAACACTTCTTTGACTGGTTTTGCTGTATGAGACGGCGCGTTGCCATGCTACAAATATTAACCTTACCATGTCTTTGAGCGTATTGTGGACGTTTTTCGATCAAAGCACAGTTCAAATTGATTATTTGTTGTCGGTAGCGATCAGCATTAACTGTTTCTCCAGGTTTCAACAGTTATATACGACACCAACGTGGTCCCACAAGACAGTCTTGCGACCAAAGCGATTTAGCCTTGCAGTCGACGGGCCGGCTTTGCCATTTGAAACAAATCCATTTTTCATCACCCGTTACTATTCGATGTATCAATGACTTCCTTGCATAAAGCAGCATTTCACTGACGCTTTTTCGCTTTTCTAATTGCCTGTCATTCAATTCATCTGGCACCCATCTTCCCATCTTTTGGATCTTTCCCATCCCAAATAGCGACTCGGCTGACATTCAACTTTTCTGCCAATTGTTTTTGAGTTTGTATTGGGTCTTCATCCAATAACTCCTGCAATTCCGCATTTTCAAACCTTTTCGGCTTACCAAGACGTTCTTTGTCTTGAACGTTGAAATCACCACATTTGAATTGTCGAAACCAGGTTCTTATGGTTGGAGCATGCTCACCGTAAGTCTCTACCAGCAAACTATCACTTTCAGCGGCTTTTTTCTTCTGATAAAATAAGAAAAGTAATGCAAATGTTCGTTTTCAGGCACAAAACTCGACATTTTCAAAAAATTATAAATCTATAACGCTGTTATTTTGGCGGAACGAAAATTGTATAGTTTTGAGGTTAATGTCAGTAGAATAAAATGACATGTATCAAATCATAACATTGCATACTTATGGCTAGTGAAATCTGTTACAAAAACCGGAAAGTAATTACCGACACACTTGGTAAATATGTGTGGGTATGTAACATCACTCAATAAGTTTGTAGGATGACATACTGATGGCGTCACTATTGGCAAATCTATATGATCTTTACGAAGTACTGACCTTTAAATGACACGTATAAAAATTTCATGACAATTAGAGATTTAGTTCACGAGTTACAGTCATTTTAATAAAAAAATACCGTTCAAGCAAGGCAATGGCTTGACAAGTGTTATTCGGGCTCCATCGAGATAAATGATAGACATGTTGTTTGGTGATTTTAAACGCGGCCGTACGAATACTGATGACGCTGAACGCTCTACTCGCCCAAATTCTGCAGTTATTCCAGAAAACATAAAAACAGTCCACAAAATAGTTTTGGCCGATCGTAAATTGAAGTTACGTGAAATAGCTGACACGTTAAAGATATCAGAAGGCAGTGTGTACAGCATTTTACATGATATTTGTCCATGAGAAAGTCCGTTCGAAGTGGATATCGCCTTTTCTCAGAGTCGATCAAAAACTGAACTTTTTTTTGAAGCTTGAAGCTGAAGTTTGGAGCTGTTTAAGCGCAATAAAAAGAATTTTTCTTGCGATATGTGACAATGGATAAAACATTTATCCATCACTACACTCCACAGTCAAATCAGCCAGTCCACTGAGTGGTCAGCAACGGGCGAAAGCCGTCCTAAGCGACCAAAAACGCAAATGTCAGCTGGAAAGGTTTTGACATCCGTATTTTGGGATGCGAAAGATATTTTATTCATCGATTATCTTGACAAGGGAAGAACCATCAGAAGCGAATATTATATGGCGTTAGATGTGTGTGTGAAGGAAGAAATTGAGAAAAAACGACCCCAAATGAAGAAGAAAAAGTGCAAAATTGCATGAATTGCTTCCCCGCCCACCGTATTCTCCGAATCTGGCTCCCAGCGACTACTACCGGTTTGCAGATCTAAAAATAAAGCTCCAGGCAACGAGATTTGGTTCCAATGAAGAAGTAATTGTTGAAACTGAAGCCTATTTTGAAGCCAAAGGAATCGTTTTACAAAAAAGGCATCAAAATGTTGGGGAAGCGTTCGAATCAACGTTTCACTCTTGAAGGAGACTATATAGATGAATAAAGTCAAATTTTGCCTAAAAGTTGTTGTTTTATTAGTCATCCTACGAACTTTTAGTTTTTATAAATTTAACGTTTTTATTTGTCTTTTTTTCGATTTTATTTTATCAGTTATACTTCAAAAGCAATTTTAAATAATGTATTGTTTAACCAATATTGAATCGTCACTATTTGCTCATTACGCAGACGCAAAGAGGTTTAAATAATCAATGGGTCCTTTTCTTGTTTAAAATTCGAATGTGCTTTGATACGGAATCAAAAATGTGGGAAATTGTGTGAATTTTACCTTTTATTTGTCTTTGTTTTCTATTTTCTTATACATATAGTATATTTTCAAATCCATTTTGAATGGTGAATTTGGTGTGATTGTGAAAGAAATTGTCAGCAACTTATTAATTACATTGTGAAATGTTTAAACCAAATTTTATTTTAAAAAATTATACTCTAGTGGCATCTGTCGACTACTAAGTTAAAAGTGGAAATTAGTATTATCATTTTCTTTATCTTCTTACATATTTTATGCCCCCGGTCAATAGATGGAGACTCAATATCATAGAAAATTTTTACTGCATTTCTGTTTTTCAGCATTGTTGAAACACATTTTACAAACTAGACCTCATGTCTTTTTGTTGTTGATTTTTGATATAACCCTGATCAGTGTTTTTAAACCCAAATCTCTTTATTATTATTTAAAGCCAAATTTGAAAACGACATAATTTTCTTCTATAGTTTTCCGTTGAAGTATTATCCTAGTCTATTGGTTAAAAGATGGCGCCAACATATCAAGGTATAAAAACTTTAGTACTGTGATATTGGTAACCTTCCTAACAAGAAGTAAGAATAATATGAGGAGAAATTCCATGAAATTTCTATAATATTTTTAACACCATTACCATTAAAATTTTTAATAATATATGGAATTTTTAGTTGTCTACAGGTTTTTATCAGGGCACGTGACATGTCCAATAATCATGTGCCCAATTGTTTTTGACAGTGTCAAAATCATATGACGTTTGGGCGAGGTATCACAAGTTGTAGAGGTGTTTTTGCTCATCGCCTCTTCCAGTTCGATTATCAAGAACTCATCAGACGTTAAAAATGAAGGGGTGCATTTTTAACATCGACAATGGCTACCTGGAAGGCTTGTGTCGTGGATTTAAGTGTGGCATTTTGAAACATACCGATTACTTGAACTTGGTTCAGTGCGAGACCCTTGAAGGTAAGTTGTTTTAGTTGATATTTTTTTCAGGTCTTTATAATTATTTATAACTTACTCGATTTAATTAGAGAACTAAAAATCTTTGTTGTTTTAGATCTTAAGCTTCATCTGCAAAGTACAGATTATGGTACTTTTTTGGCGAATGAACCCTCACCTCTTGCCGTTTCAACCATTGACAATAAATTACGCGAGAAACTTGTAATAGAATTTCAACACATGAGAAATCAAGCCGTTGAACCTCTCTCAACCTTTTTAGATTTTATAACTTACAGTTATATGATTGATAACATTATTCTTCTTATAACTGGTACTTTGCATCAAAGGCCTATAGGTGAGTTAATTCCTAAATGTCATCCTTTGGGAAGTTTCGAGCAAATGGAAGCCATTCATGTTGCTTCAACTCCGGCTGAATTATATAATGCTGTCTTGGTTGATACTCCATTAGCTCCTTTTTTTGTCGATTGTATTTCTGAACAGGATTTGGATGAAATGAACATTGAAATTATCAGAAACACTTTGTATAAAGCTTACTTGGAAGCTTTCTATTCTTTCTGTAAGGAAATTGGTGGAACTACAGCTGATACTATGTGTGAAATTCTTGCTTTTGAGGCTGATCGACGGGCTATCATTATTACCATCAACTCTTTTGGTACAGAACTTTCAAAAGATGACAGGGCTAAATTATATCCACGCTGTGGTAAGTTGCACCCTGATGGATTGGCTGCCCTTGCAAGGGCAGAAGATTATGATCAGGTAAAAGCAGTGGCTGAATATTATGCCGAGTACCAGAAACTATTTGAAGGATCTGGCAATAACCCCGGAGACAAAACTTTGGAGGATAAATTCTTTGAACACGAAGTCCGTCTCAACGTGAACGCCTTCCTGCAACAATTTCATTTCGGAGTCTTCTATTCATACTTGAAACTAAAGGAGCAAGAGTGTCGTAACATTGTCTGGATTGCAGAATGCGTAGCTCAAAAACACAGAACAAAAATCGATAATTACATAAATATTTTCTAAGTGTTAAAACGTCTTTATAACAGTTTCCCTTTCGGTCATTCCAGGTGTAGATATTCTCTCCCCTAATTTTTTTTTCTAAAACAAATTTTGCCTGCCAGAAAAGTAAAATAAAAATAACATAAAGGATATTTATGTAGAACAATCACATTTATGTGAAAAATTATGTATTATATCTTAGTTTTAGTAAAATGCATCTGATGTTTTGTTGTTATGTTATCCTAAAATATTTAATCTCGATAACAGAAACCACTTTTAATGTATCATATCATTGTAAATCTGTTTTATTTCCTGTTAAATAAAGAAATCACTATACTAGTTTGCTTTTTTTCTTGAATCATAGTCAGGGCAGATTTTTATTTTGTTCAAAGCAAATATGACAATTTTTTTTCAATTTTCTTTCAATTAATATTTTGGGAAATTATTTTAATTTATTTTGGAAAATTATTTTATATACCTGTTGTGTTTGATTTTTAACTTATTATGTCTAGAATTATACGTCTACAAGGCGTACTTTACAACTTTTTAGTTTACACTTTACTTTTATATCTCAAACCAGGTGTAGTAATAATAATAAAAATCTAAAAGATTGTCATAGATAATGAATGACAAAGAACGTCCCTTGATAGATCACTGTTAAAAGTATTAATTTTTCAAAATATTTTCCTTGATCAAAATAAATTCCTTCCGATTCAAATCAAAAATAAAACCGATCCTTCCGAAACCTTCCGATCAAAATAAAAAACTTATATGTAAAATCACAAACAGTGATTTTACATATAAATTTCAACGGCCTGATCAGGTGTTAAAAATCAATCACGCAATTTATTTTTGATAATCGGGTACAAAACAAAACAATGTTATGTCGTAGTATATTGTGTTGCATAATCAGACGTGAATCATTATTTTTTTGCTACATAATTTTTCTGGTATTACCATGATCATCATGGAAAAGCAAAAACAAATATTATTTTAAACATGAATCAAGGTACCGGTTTGTTTACTACGTGAAGAAAATTATATAAGATAACTGTACTTTTTAAATTATTGCAATCTCCGGTATGTTGCGCCATCTGACGGTAACTAGCTTTACTTTTAGAGAAACATTACCATATAGATATGGTTATAGTTCATCTATACCCTAATAGATATCACTTCAAATCTACTGATAACATTATTTTATATACCTGTTGTGTTTTCTTTTTAACTTATTATCCCAGAATTATACAGCTTACCAGGCATACTCTGCTGCTTTTTAGTTTACACTTTACTTTTATATCTCAAACCAACTGTAGTTATAATAAAAATATAATAGATTATTATAGATAATTACTGACAAAGGACGTCCCCCCTTAATAGTTCACTGTTGAAGTCTTTATTTTTCAAATTATTTTTCTTGTTGGCTATTGAATCAATTTTTTAGCATGGCTTTTGACATTTAGACATGACAAAGTCAGAAATTAGAATACATATTTTTTATGTCTATATGAAAATACATATTTTTTAACAGGCTAATCAGCCGTTAAAAATTGACCTATTTTTAATATTCAGGAAGAAAAAGAAACCACATCGTGATAAATCTGAAATGAGCACACCCCTGATTAATATAAATGATTGTTGTATATTATGTTGCATAACCATATATAAGTCAATAATTGTTCTTATACAGTTTTAATTTGCTATAATGTATTGCTGATACAATAGTATGCTATAATCTTAAGGCAGCAAAAATAAGTATTTTTTTTAGACCTGAACTAGAGAATATTTAAACCTAAAATATTTTATTTTTTATTTTTGCCAAAATGATTTCTCTTTTAATATGTCGCGTCATCTGGTGGTAGTAAGACTAACTATTAGAAGAACACTACCTTATTGAGGCGATTATAGTTCAGCTACTCCCTAATAGATACCACATTATGTCTTAATTGAAAATTATGAATTCTTGAGTTTATTTTTTCCTAACAAATATTAAATATAAAATCTACAATCTTGATTATTATCAACATTATATTCAAAACATTCTACAAGCCTAAGTTATGATAATAAAATTAATAATCCTGGACTATCTCTCACTGTTGACATATATGTATTATATCACATTCTAAAGTTGAAATAAAATATTTATGTCCAAAATGTCGTCCTACTTTTCTACGTCTGTTATATAATATTAAAAGTCTATTATATAATATTAAGTCTATTATATAATATTTGATGGGAGGATAGTTTTATTTCTGTAAGATAAACCAGCATAACAATATGGTTTCAGGGGGAGATATTTCACTTCATTTTCCATATTTTCTTCACACTTTTCCACTTGAGAATCACTTTTCTTCACAATTTGGACAATTAAGAACAGCTAAATCTGAATTTTGAGTAGCTATTGAAACAATAAACAATCTGAAAGTTGTACATCTCCTCTATAAAACGAGACCGCCATCATTAAACTACGGTTTCCTAAGAAAACGGTGTCGTTATCTAGAGGTTGTAATGTAACAATCGATTACGTCACTACAACGTTGTCTATGTAAATCCGATGGCGTTGGTTTCCTCGCGAGCGTTCATTGTAACGGTTACGTCAAATAGCGGGGCCGCTATTTGGTTGACAGCCGTCATAACGGCGACAAACAATCGTGGAACGTTTTTTCCCGTGTGGCGGTGGCCGTTTTAAAATTACAAATGAGTGCACAATGTACAAACGTGATTTGAACTAGCGAAGATGACGAATTTTTGATTGATTAAGTGAGAAATAATAATGCTTGATATAATGTGAAGAGCAAAGACTACAGAAAAGCACACTTAAAACAAAACAATTTTACAAGTTTACTTTAAAGCAAACTAACTAATTGTTTCTTTTAATTTAAAAAGTTCTGTTATTTTCCGGCATACTGTGCATTTACAAATTCGGCGCTTTTTTCCCTACAAACAAAAACAAAGACATAAAATTTCAATTAACGAATTTTGGATATTATGCATATTTACAAAGGATAAAAGGCACTTTTTTACCTGATACGTATTTGTATTTTAAACATAAATTCACTTTTGTTTTTCGGTTTAGCATTTGGGAAAATTCGAATTGAAATATACGTTTAATAATGTTTCATCGTTGTGGAGGCAGCAAAATCAGTTGCAGAAATCGTTTTTCCCTATATTTTGTAATGTTCCTCTCGTTATATTATTCTCTAATTTGACGCTTGAATGATTTAGATTTACTAAATTTAATGAAAATGAATATTTTCCTGAATTTTCAAAAAGCTTTTATAAACCGTATATAATATAATACAAATGAAAAAGTAAGTGAGCAGGTTCTTTTATGCAAACACTGCAGAAAAAGAAATTTTTTAAAATATTCTGTTTAAGACAGATGAAGTCTTGAAGCAATTTTCGCAAAATCTATGCCACTAATACACTACATACATTCAATATTGCAGGTTAGAATACCGTGTTTATTTACGATATTTAATCAGCTGTTATTGCTATCAAGGCAATTTCCAACGTCAGTTTAATATTAGTGGTTATTGGTGATTCAAATACAGGTATTTAAATCGGGCAGTGTATGACTGTAATAGTCGGATTCAAAAGGAAAATATTTCATTTCACAACTAAGAAGGAAATTTAGTCTTGTAAGCGCTAACTACAATTTGAATTATCTTTGTAATTGATTTCTATTTTAAATTTTTGTATTAAACCAGTTTACCTATTACATAGAGTTTTTATATACTCGTGAATTAACTACACTACATTGAGGTTAGGGTTAAATGCTTGACAAATACATTGAATATTAATTAAGTACATTATTACCTAACAACTATTATAAATGACGTAATAGCTCTTAAAAGAACTAATTTTATAAAGAAAAATGCTCAAAAATAAACAAATCTATAAACGTCAACGTCAAGTTCGTCAAGAACGTCAAGTTCAACTGTTGGGGAATTAAACAGCCGATTATTCTATTGCTATCTCTCTTTAAGATATAGAGGTTATATGATGATATCTCTGGACGTACTTCTTGACTTAGAAGACCCATTTTTATTTTCTCTTCTTGTTTATAGAATATAACTGATTTTATAAAGCATGGAGGACATACGTTTTTGATATGCTGATAAGCTAATAATGCAGAGGTAATATACCAGTGGTACTGCTGTATATATGTATATATCGGATGGGTGAATGGACGTCGTGGTGATAAAGCACATTTTTTTCGCCAAATGAGGACGACTTTTACTCAGCTCTTCGTGAGCTTCCTTTCCTTCATTCCGCTTTCCATTTTTCAAATAGTTGTGAAGGTAATACGTTGCGAATTCCACAATCGCAAAAGTATTTGACGTTTTACTCTATACTCTTTTCCCTTGACTTAGTAGCTTTTTCTCTCATTCTCCAACACCCAAAAATTGCTGACATTTGTATGTTAGCTAGTATATTTTATTTATTATTTTAGAAAATTCGAGTGCAATTTGTTTTTAATAACATTTTATTGAGGCGCATGCAGTATAATCAGCTGCGAAAGTTGTTTTTCACTACATTTTGTAATTTTCCTCTCGATATATTATTCTCTAATTTAGCGCTTCAATGACAAACAACATCATTTTATATTCTATTGATTCTATTGAGAATTTATAAAATGGCAAATTTCCCGTTCACTTTGCTATACAGTGATGAATTAATAATCGATATAATAACTGGAACATCTATTTACGTAAAAAAGATATTAAACAAAATTATAGAATACGATACAAATAAAAAAATATGTCTAACAAAGCGGAGCTAAATTCTACTCTGCAATTAGACGCCATCCAATGGAAGGTAGGCGAAAGTATGGGTTGTTGACTGTGGATAGGGACTCCCTATTCTTAACGAGAGAGCATATGTCGGTACCCTGAAGGGTCTGGAACATCAAGAGACGAAACATATGCCCTCTAATTGCAGGGATGGGTGGGGCCCGTTCCTGGTCAATCAATCAGTAAACTGCTCATTTAGGCGGAGACGCAGGTTGTTGTGTGTTCCACATGAGATTGTGAAACACAGCCGTTGGGTGTATGATTACACTCAGCACTATGGTCTCATTGGACGCAGTCCAAAGAATTCTAACACTGCATATATATGCCATCCGACGGAAGGTCGGCGAACGTATGGATTGTTGACTGTAGATAGGGACTCCCTATTCTTGATGAGAGAGCATATATCGGTGAGAGATGAAGAGGAAGGAACCCTGAAGAGTCTGGGAACATCAAAAGACGAAACATATTCCCTCTAATTGTAGGGATGGGTGGGGCCAATTGCCGGTCAAGCAATCAGTATATAATAATATATAGCAATAATATAATACAAGCAATAATATATATGTATATATATATATATATATATATATATATATATATATATATATATATATATATATATATATATATATATATATATATATATGCCCAAAGATCCTGCAAGCTGATCCTGCCCTGAACAGATCCTGAATCTGAAGTTGATTCTAAGACATCAAAAACTGTACAATAAAAATCTCGTCTGTACATTTGTGGATTTCAAAAAAGCATATGATTCTATTGACCGCGAATCTTTATTCCGAATCTTGAAAGAACAAGGACTAGATCTGAAAACGCTGGCAATTATTAAAGCAACGTTAGCTAACACAAGGTCAAAAGTTAAATTCATGGGTGAGATCTCAGAGCCCTTCGAAATTAAAACTGGAGTGAGACAAGGGGATGGACTCTCGCCACTCTTATTTAACTGTGTTCTAGAAAAAGTAATACAGGAGTGGCGTGAAAAAAAGTCCGCCCTGAATATTGACCAGCCCATTAAACTGGGGAGAACCAACATCAAAATTGATTATGTGGCGTTTGCTGATGATCTAGCAATTTTAGCTCAAGATGCATTAACGGCACAGAAACAGATTGAAATCCTAAAAGAAACACCAGAAAATGTAGGACTCCAAATTTCCTTTGAAAAGACACAATACATGACCTGCAACAGACTAAGAACGCCATTTCTAAAAACAAAATATGGTAACATCAGACGAGTCTCTCAATTCAAATATTTGGGTGAAATAATCATGGAAAATGGGTTGGAAAAAGCGGCCAATAAGGGTAGATGTCAAAAAATGGAAACGGCATTGAAACTTACACAAAATATTTACAACAAAAAATGCCTATCTAAAAACACAAAACTGAGACATTACAACACAGTTATTAAGCCAGAATGTCTATATGCTGCGGAAACGCTCATTTTGAATAGAAAGAGGGACATCGAGGACATTGAAAAGAAGGAAAGAAAAATCATAAGAAAAATCCTAGGGCCCAAACAAATAAATAGCACAACATACCGACTTCGAGAAAACCAAGAAATCAAACAATACACAGATATACATAGCGATATGAGAAAAAGAAGACTTAAGTTTTACGGACACATAAAACGGATGAATCTGAATAGGTTAACTAGACAAATAGTCGAATTTTATGAAAATAGGAGTAAAGCTAAAGTAGAAATAATTAAATGGATTGCTGCAATTAAAGAGGACCTAAGATCAGCAAATATTACACAAAGTGAAATTCAGGATAGAGGCTGTTTCAGGCACAAGGTTAACGTTTGGAAGGTTGGCCAGAAAGAAAAATGTAGGAAGACTGGAACAACTTGGTCTGACGAAAGGAAAAAATCTCATAGCGAAAGAATGAAATTAGTATGGGCACAAAGGAAGGCTAACAACAACAAACGCCTCTAATTGTACTTTGCGTGGTCCACCAGGGCCCGTGAATAATAATAATAATATATACCCAAAACTATATGGCCTGCCAAGATCTACAAAGCTGGGGCCCCCCTACGTCCAATTATCAGCGCCTTCAACTCGCCATTACAAAATCTAGAGAAATTTTTGGCTAATATATTACAACCTATTACAGAAAAAGCCGATTCGTACATTAAAAACTCTCACACAATACTCTTACACAATAGATCAAAAGGACATCATGGCCAGTTTCGACGTCAAATCCCTTTATCCGAGCATACCAATAGAAGAAGCATTGCAATTAATAGTGAAGAATGAAGACCTTCCCAACCACGTAATAGATTTGGCCAGACATTGCTTAAACAATGCTTACTTCATGTTTGACCAAGGCATGTACCGACAAACCGATGGTGCAGCAATGGGTTCATCTCTATCACCAGTAGTGGCCAACCTCTTCATGATAGATTTTGAAAAGATGGCACTGCAGAGCGCTGACCTCAAACCTAAACTGTGGGTCCGATACGTCGACGACATTTTTGTCATCTGGTCCTTTGGTAAAAACGAACTTGCCAAATTTCACAGCCATTTAAATTCTGTCCACCAAAAAGTACAGTTCACTTTAGAAATCGAAGAAGACAAAAAACTCCCTTTCCTAGATGTCCTAATAACCAAGTCCCAAAATGGACGCCTACAACACACAGTTTACCGGAAACCAACCCACAGGAACAGATACCTGAATGCAAGGTCCCATCACCATCCAGCACAACTTCAAAGGGTTGTCGACACCTTGATTTCTCGGTCTTTCCGACTATCCCACGACATCAACCGAGAAAAAGAGCTCAAAACAATCACCGACGCTCTAAAACAGAACGGCTACTCAGCGTATAACATAAAGAAGGCTATTAACCATCAAAACAACCAACAGAAGACAAATGAATATGAAAATAGGCCCGTAACAGTTCTGCCGTACATCGAAGATGTCACAGACCGCATTGGACGACTGCTTCGATGACATAATATATCTGCCGCATACAAGTCACATAAAACAATAAAATCAGCCAGTCCCAAAGATCACATCATTCTAGAAAATCCGGGCGTATACAGCATATAGTGCGGGACTTGTAACATGGCATACGTCGGACAAACCAACAGAAGAATATCAGCCCGGCTCGAAGAACACAAATTGGCGGTTAGAAATAAACAAACCACATCGGCTCTGTTCCAACACCATCTACAAACAGGACACAAAATCGACTTCGACAGTTGCCGACAAATTGCAGATATCCCGAACTACAAAATAAGAACCATACGAGAAACAACAGAAATAGAAAAAGTCGGACGCCTAAACATAAGAGATGATGCCCTCAATCTGCCAGACACGTGGAAACCAATAATTAACCGACAGACCGAAGCTCAGCGGCTGCAGTCGGGAGAGCAACTGACTACCACTGTGGCATCGTTCGAGGGGGTGGAACCAACACCAGAACCAATAAGAAGTACCCACCATCACAATCTGCGACCCAGAAGAATATAAATATTAAGAGACAGTTTCCACAGCTTTCAGTCTTCAGACAAGCATTGAGAATGCCAAGTGTGACCTTGGCGAAACGTCTGCACGTTCCCAACAAACGGGACACAAACGATCGGATGTACTCCCGGACTAATAGTCTACCGTATTCTTCCATCCGCGAAACACTACGAACTAATATATATATATATATATATATATATATATATATATATATATATATATATATATATATATATATATATATATATATATATAAATAGGAACATTAGAAGTTTTCATTTCTATGGTGTGGTCATAAGAACGCACCCAATTTTTTTGATGCGAAAGCAACGGAAATTGTAGTGGTGTGGTTTTTTGTTTTTATTTTATAACTGTATAACAAATGATCTCTGTATAATGAAAAAAGTACGATTAAATGGAAACAATAGTATCAAATGGATCAATTCTTGTTCTATTAGTGTTAAACACTAAGCCTAAAGATATATACTACCAAACATCCAGTCTCTATTTAATTTTTTTTATCAGTAGCCGATTTAGAGAGATGAGATTAAATTATCTCCTGATGATGCTAACATGGGAAACGAAACGCGCGTCGAGATTTAAAAAAGTGGTTTGGTGTTTAGTGGCAAATCTCTTCGAGTTTAATAAAAAGTAATTTGTTTAGCATGTTTGAACTTCCGATAGAGGTCGCTATCAAACGAACTGTGAGTATGCGCTCCTCTAGTGTCAAAATTATTCAGTATAGTTTGGCAAATTATCATGAAACGTTTACCATCAGAGTAACGCTAGCAAATTATCGACATTTATTATTAAATTTAGTGTTCTGTGCGCCAAATTTATAGATCACTGCAACCGAGCGATGCATTCGTCGGCTTATCGACAAATTTTGAACGCAAGTCACGCTGCTCGATATTAAAACAAAAACAAGACAAAAAACTGCGCGTTCCGAAGGAAATGTCTTGATGAAGATCCATACTTTTTAATACGTCGGCGTTCGCAGGAAGTTGGGTTTCGTTATTCAACTATGTGGACAATTTTCCGAACAGATCTGGTGCCTTAGAAGATCCAGCTTGTCCAAGAACTTAAACCGTAAGAACGTCGTTTGCGTCGTATTAGTGGATTGGCTCAAAATGACAACTTAGCCCAAAATTTAACCGCAAAATTTTGTTTAACGACGACGCTCATTAATGGTTAAATGTTTACGTTAATATGCAAAATTACCACATTTTGAGTGAAAATAATCCGCAATTGCTTCGACAATAATCGTTGTATCCAGAAAAATATCACACCGTATGGTGCGGATTGTACGCCTGTGTCATCACTCGGCCTTATTTCTTTTAAAGTCAAGTTGGAAAACACCTGACCGTTAATGGGGATCATTACAGAGCGATGATCAATGTTTATTTAATTTCGAATTTGAATGGTATTGATCTGGAGGAGATATAGTTTCCAACAGGATGGTCCTACATGCAGACAACGCAATAATTGAGATCACAATTCGGTGTGAAAATTATTTCGAGGAACGGACCTGTTAATTGGTCACCAAGTTATTTTGATTTAACGTTTTTAAATTATTTTCTTTGGGGTTATGTTAAATATTTGGTCTATGCCGATTAACCAGCAACGACTGACGTCTTAAAAGCCAACATAACTCGGACAATTGTGGACATAACCTGCTTGACCTTGACCTTGACCTTGACCATAACCTGCGGACCAATTGCTTGAAAAAGTGGCCGGAAATTGGATTGATAGAATGGGCTTAATCAGAAGTAGCCGTGGCGAACATTTATTCGAAATTGTCTTCAAACATCAATGTCATTGAATGATATTTCACATAAAAAAAAATTCAATGTATCTAATTTGGTTGTTGTTTTATTTGAAGTTGGGACGCACTAAAAAAAAATACCCTATAGAACAAGGGACCATATAACTAACAAGGGATGAAGAAGCACAAGAGACAAAAGATAGACAAAAATCAGGAAAATTCTCACGAATATGGTTGGAAAGGCGGTTCAACGCTTGCTATTTCGATGCGGATATTTGTGAAAAATTTAATCAGCAAAAATAGACAATATCTTTATCAAATTTTTAAACTAACAAAAAAATAAAGAGTTAGGAAATGGTGAAGGAGACAGGAGACAGAAGAGATTCTAAACATTTTAGAGAAACAGTGTTTTAAGGAAGATTCTTATGTTTCTGTTCTTGCTCTAGCTGGATTTTGGATGGGTGTATATGAGAATTTTTTTTAATACATTAGTGAGACTATCATTTTATACCCAGTTGAACAGAGCGTTGTTGGGCTAATGTTATTGGAGCTTGTTATTCGCGGATCCAAAACTAATGATACATATTGTAGTTTTTGAATAACATATATTTATTACCAGTTACCTTTCAAAACAAACAAGTGTCAAGGTATTTATAAACAAACTGTTTATAAATACTTTGATACTACAGACTATCGCTTGATCGAAAGTTCTTTGACAAAGTCATCGGTTTACTCGTGACGTTATGGCTTTTGATAAAAGCCGCCTTCGCAACGATCGGTGCCGAATTTTGTGTTTTATTACTTCAACTTGTTATTCGTCGCAATAATTTCGAGTAAATTGCACGTGTCTGGGCTCCACTTTCTTCGCGATTTATAATGTCGAGTAAAAGCAAAGGAAAAATAGTTCCTACACGGAAAAAAACCTTTTTGTCGCTTAAGGTAAAAATAGAAATGCTTGTCCATCTACGCCTTGACGAGTCGTTTGCATCCATATCATATGTTTTTAATGTCAATGAATCACCTGTACGATCCATTAAGAAATCAAAAGAGAAAATAGAAATTTCAACAGCTTCAACTTTACTGTCAGCAAAATTTGTTCGTGATTCAGCAATTGAAAATATGGAAGCTGCATCAACATTATGGATTGAAGACTGTCGCCAGAAGACAGCGCCTCTAAGTGGTGCTATAATCCATGAGGAAGCTAAGCGTTTTTACAGACATTTTAAAGAACCTGGTGATAAACAGATGGATGGAGGATTTCAAGCATCGGAAGGTTGGTTCAATAAGTTCAAGGTGCGACAATTGTTGGCGAAGCTGCATCTGCACACACTTCAGCAGTAGCAACATAACTAAAAGAATTTTGAAAGTTAATTTGCTGATGGTAGAATAAATCTGAACAAGTGTTTAATGCAGTCGAAACTGTCCAGTTTTGGAAAAGAAACCCAAACAAAACTTTTATATCCAAAAGTGAAAAGTCCGCCTCTGGTTTTATGGCATCAAAAGCTTTGTTCTAATGCATCAGGATATTGTTTAATTATGCCACTTAGGCTTTACAAGTCGTTAACGACAACCGACCAGTGTTTTGGGCTTCGAACAAGAAAGCGTGGGTTATAAGTGTCATTTCCTGTAACTATTTCAGGGATTGTTTTGGTCCTGAAGTTGAAACTAATTTAAAGAAAAGTAATTTAGATTTCAAGGCAGTTCTACTTTTGGACAATGGTCTAGGTCACCCTCGTGAGACTGAAGCTATGCATCCAAATTTAAAGGTGATATTTTTGCTTCCTAACACGACTTCTTACTCAAACCTAAGGACCACGGGCTAATCCAGGTCATTAAGCTCTATTACATTAAACAAATCTTTAAAATTATACTGGATACAATGGAATGTGATCTTGATATGAATGTTACACAATGCTGGACAAATTTTGACATAGTTGGAAAAAACTGTGGCCTGTTCTAACTGCCGATAATGATGAAAAATCCGTGCAAATTCAAATATTAACTGAAAACATTGCTCAAGTTGCGTATGACATAGGACGTGATGGTTTCGAACAGATATAATCAAGTGACATTCAAGTATTGCTTGAATCGCAAGATGATTGACTGAAACCGATGCTTAATTAAAATGCTTAATCGCCATTTCATTGAAGAGCAAGCCTCAACGAGCATCGAACAGGTGGCATTAAACTTAAAAAATCTGAGTGAAAGTTTACGAATGAAAACTTAGCTTTGTGATTTCTTCATAAAAATTGATTCGTCTCCGGAAATAAGTCTTGTTTTTAATGGCATTAAATTGCTTTTATTATATATTTTTTTCCTTTTTATTTTGTGACGTTGGAATATATCCATTATAATCAACAAAAGTACAAATTACCATTCCATATCCACGGTTTCTTGATTCTGTATTGACTGAACGTGTCCCCCGCTTTGACTGTACTCGCTTTATAAGTGAATACTGCTCTACTTTTAACATTCCTGAGTTCTTAGTTTACTCTAAAACAAAAAACGAAACTAAAACACTAAAACAAAACTAAGATATTTTATTTTAAACTGAGGAACCTTCTTTTGTACCATCCTGCATAATCTATATCGGTTTCTTCAATATCATCAGGCTTCTGCAATCTATCTTTAAAATTATTCTTCAACTGTCGAGGTTTTTTCGTAATGGTATCAAATGATTTGTACGAAATAATTATGAAATGTCACCGAATTTATCTGTTTTGTATAGCTGGAAATATCCAGGATTATTAAGTATATTATGACTGAAGGTATGTAGATAGGAAAAGCGATATAAATGGTTTGCGTAGTCGACAATTTCTCAAAATCACCGGTGTATTGTTGGACGACAATTTGGATGGCGAATACACATCGGATCCATCGTGAGATCGTCCACAAAAGATGGCAAATTTAAGGTTTACGTCCTCCCATAAACGATATATTATAATTCATCCTGCCAGCGTATTCCTATTAATCAATATTTATGATGCAGGTTTTTCCTGCCATTATTCCGAGATGTACCATAAGTTTCTAATGTCATTTTCTTTAGGTTTTATTCACCTTACTCATAGTATAAAGATGCACACTAGTAAACTATGATCAAAAATTAAGGAGAGTTGTTTTAACATTCGCGTGAGTTAAATCGGAAGTCTTAGAAATTCTGTTTTAAAGCTTTAATTTAAAATTACAGAGTGGTGTGTGCCATGCTATTATGTTCGAGAGAAAGATACATGATTTGTCTTCTAATTGTATTTATACAATAACAAAAATTAAACATGCAGTAAAAATGTTGATTAGCATAATAGTAGTAGTTTTCTTGATTCATTCTTGATTTCATGTTAACCATACCAATTTAACTGATCTTGTGCAAACTTTGAACGTTATTTTATATTCTTGGTGCATAATAAAGGGACTCATCCGGCTGCTCTACCGTGTAAGTTACTTGCCTGAAGCTTTCTCTGAATTGTTTTTTAACTTATTTGTAACCCCAGTCTGCTTTTAATTTCGTCAGACGAATTAAAAAGAGTCGTTAAGGCTCTAAAGGCAGGTATCTGAAGTGAATGGTTATAATAAGAACATTGTAGACAAACTAATTAGAAAACATAAGTTCAGAAAATTATTGAAAGAATCTTCGACTTTTCAAAAAGATCAGAACACAAAGAAATTCCTGGTAATACCATTTGATGCCCAATTAGCAAGAGGACTCGACAAAATTTTGAAAAAAGTGGACATTAAGGTTGTGTACAAACCATATAATAAATTAAGAGAAGTTCTGGGAAATCCAAAGGATAAAGTAGAGCAACATGAAATGTCGCGCATTTACGAAATTAGCTGTTAAGACTGTGATCGAAGGTATATTGGGCAAACAAAAAGATCCATATTGACAAGATATAAAGAACATATTGCCCACATTAGATATGGGAGAAATGAAAAATCTTGTGTTGCCCAACATGCAATCGAACATGACCACAGTATAGATATTAATAATTTAAGACTAATTAAAAGTGTTAATAATAATAGGGCTTTGGATGCATATGAAAGCATTCAAATAGAAAAAATGTAAGAAAATCATGAACCGAGATAAAGGACCGATTCCTTTCAGTCAACTTTTTCAATTATTAATGTAAGGCTTTAGTACACTTCACGGTTCATGATTTTTATACGCTTTGTTAGGTATGGTTTTCATATGAATATAACATAGCTTAGTTTTAAAATTAGATTAAATCATCTCCTGATTATGCTAACATGGTTAGCGTACCGTGCGTCGAGCAGTTCAAAAAAACGATTTGGTGTTTAGTGGTAAATCTCTTCTTTTCGCAATGTTAAAATCTGCACTCTTTCAGTGACAATGGACATACCATTGTCATTTCTAACACAATTATTATTCGGCCAAGTTTGTTTTTATATATTTTTTAATTTCAACGCTTGAACTACACAAAACGTGTCGATAAATTAACAGTAAAACGGGAAGAAACAATATGAGGTAGATGCTGTTCCCCAAAGTTCAATACCATATGTTCATGAGTTTTAAATGTTAAAAGGTTGTTATCGATCGAAAATTTGGATTTTCTATCAAATTACTATCTTTTTGTATACATATCTTTATCTCCAGGACAGTCTTCTTCAGTATTCAGTATTTAACTTCTTCTTTCTGAGTGATTTATGTCTTGTTCAGGGTTTTAGGACATGAAACAATGCGCGTTGCGAATTTAAGATGCACATATTTGGTTTCGTTAATTTTAATCTTCAATTTGTTGTATGTTGTCTAAGTTATCTTGCAATATTTCAGGAGCTATAGTGGGGTTTTGGTTGGAAATTATATTTGCCATTGTCCCACATGTCTAACTGTGGTATCCCAGCTCGTACGGATTAAGGATCAGTAACAATGGTCGTTTTCTAACTGACGTTTTTGTTTTCCTTATATGATTTCAATATTAGGTATAGTCCGTTTTAAGATATTTCGTTGTCCTTCTTCAAAATGTTAATTGCCCCAATAAATCTCAATAAAAATATACCTAGTTTCTTAAAAGGCGCCACCGCCATAGTGGTTTAACTTCTGAATAATTTTGGGAAAAATAAAATATTGTTAAATTATGATTAAATTATTATCACAAACATGATTCAACGATCATCTCACCCTAGGCTGGTCGGCTTTACAATGCTAAGATGAGAAAGTAGTTCAGATATCATTCAGCTTAATACCTTACGAACAATGTGGCAAGTTTGTAAGAGAGCTGCTCGTTGTCCTACTGTGGTAATAGATTTTGAAACACCAAGAATTTCCAGGTTTTTGGAAAAGTTTTTGCTTAGTAACCCTTGGACGGATATAACAAAAGGTAACACTTCCACTTTCCGGAGTTTCCATTGATTTTTCAGATCAAATGGAAGATTTTCGTATGTTGTGAGAGAGTGGTATTGCAATATCAATTATGAAAGCTCTCCTCTGCTTTTTGTTAATTAGAACAATATCCGCTCGATCGATGTAATTGGTCAATTTCAGTAAAGAATGGTATCGGCTGACTTCAAGTACGGGGGAAGGCGTGTACTTGTAATATGGTGGGGGTATTTTGTCAAGTAGCGATTGCTTTAAAGCGATTTGCTGGGGTATAATTTTCGCCAGCTGATTATGCCTGCCTAGATAAGCATTAGGGGCAAGGACTGGACACCCCCCAATAAGGAGTTCAATTGGTTTAAATAATGGTTCAATAATGTTGGTTTCATCTTTTCTTAGCCGCTGTTGCAATAAATGCAATGTAGACACAGTTTGCTTTTCATACATAGCATAAATTTTGCTTTTACCAGTTTCACTACGGACTTTTTTAGCTTTAATTGACTTCGTCACAATATCTATATGTGGACAAGGGAGTTTTCGTTAATAAAGGCGTTTCTTCCTTGAATGTATTTACATTATGCCCCCTATTCAATAAAGAAACATACACATTAACAATTTACTTAGCATCGGGCGATAAATGTTTTTTTTTAATTAGCACTACAGGGGGCACAATGATCATTATCTTGCCAAGAACGCCACATTTTTAGCACGTTTTGAAGGAATAACAAAAAAAAAACGATTGAAATTATAGAACTGTACTGTTTAAGTAAAGAATGCGAACTAAACTAAAATATTTCGAAGCTACTAAACCAACTATAAATTAATTTTATCTTTTTTCCTCTTATTTTATTAGGCCCGGCCCTGTTTACGTTTCTTGCAACTTTGCCGGCTTTCGTTATGGCAGGAGTTGTTAAGAGTTTATTGCAGCCAATCGGTAAAAGATTTATCTTGAAACGCATCATAATAGCCGAACGGGAGTATTACATTATACAGTAAAACTGCTGAGCCATGACTTTCCGAATTCTGTTTGTTTGTTTGTTTGTTTGTTTGTCTGTTGACCAATCTGTGAACTTGTTGCTTGTTAAATCTTTTTGCCTGAAACCGAATCGAGGTGGTGGAACCAGCTTACGACTTTTTAGGCTGGGAGTTAGTGTATTTAGTAGTAGTTTTTCTAATATTTTTGACATTATTGGCTAATAGATCGGTAGGATTAGATTTTTTTATCCCGATTTTATTATGAGGGTGATTTAGACTACTTACCATTGTAATGGAGAGTGGGATTAAAAATATTAGGCAAGTGTGGCGATGAAGCTATGTCAAAAAAGTTTACAAAAGGTACAATGACTTTAGTTATAGTAGAGAGGCAGTTGAAGATGAACCTCGTTTTTGAATGGATTGCGTAAGACAGATTCAACTCTTCTTCGATCCTCCTGACTGTTAACTGACGATTAGTCTCATTACTATATTTACAAATCTTGTATTCCGACTGATTTTCAAAATTCTGTCTATGTATTGTTTCCTGCAACTTTCTTCAATTATTTGATCTTCATCAGTCAGTTTTTGTCTTATATTCTCCATATCTTAACCGTACTTTTTATTTTTCAATAAATTATTAATTAAGAAAACCAATGTAGCTCGAAGGACCAAAACTAAGAAGATCGTTATATAAAATACCGTTTAATATCGGCGATCCAAATTGCCACATCGCGAATAACAAAAAAAAACCGAACACATTCTCATCCAAGGTTTTCGTTCAAGCAGAGAACGTGGAGATCGTTTTGGACCCCAAAAAATCACCGAGATATGAAATTTTTGCTCTTTCGAGCGGAATAAATTTTAATTTTGTGTGCCGCAAGAATATGGTGAAATTGAAATTTGGAAAAATCTTTTATTAAATGGAAAGGTACCGATGTAACTTAAATCAATTTCACCCAGTGGGATTTTTCTTAGCCGAAGGAAAAAAAAACGTCACGTGAGAAAGGAAACAGGGGGAGGAAATGTAATATGAAGTCCTTTTTTCATCTTCCTTTTATTAATTTGTTCGGTTGCTTCAAGGTCATGTCATTAATGTGTTTTTATTTACTTGTTTGTTATTGCTTATTAAATTTCATTGATATTAAGAGACTGACTTGTCTGAAAATGGCGCAAAAAGCTTGTAAACACTGGATAACAAAAATTAGCTTATTTTTTTGCCTAGAGCAGTTTGCCGTGAAAACTACAGAGCCTTCATTTAATTCCCTAACCCACGTGTATGGTTCCAGGTGTGGCGGTTTATAATTTCCAATTTTTTCATGACGTGGCGTTGGAAACAAGATTCGGTTCACAGTCTAATTTTTTTATGGAATTTTGTTGCTACGACAGTGCCTTTCAAAACGCCAGGAATGTTTAAACGATTTCGAGTTAGCGTCTTTTTTTTTGTGTGGTAAGTATGTCGAGTTTCGTGCCAAATAAATGGGCTTCAAGACGCGGAAAAGTGATTTTGCAATACGACAATGCCCCATCACATACAGCGAAAACGCTCAGGACACCATTTCTGCACTTGGCTGGGAACTAGCCCCACCCGCCGTACTCGCCAGAGTACCCGCGTCGCCGTACTTGATCTTTCACTCACTTCCCATGAAACACTTCAACAATTACCGAGATGTCACAAAAATGGCTTGATCATTGGATCACCTGAAGAGATGAATGGTTTTTTAAGAGGTCATCTACAATTGCCAGAAAGATGAGAAAAATGTGCAGCTATTGATAGCGCATACTTTGAAAAAACCATTTTTTACATTTCTCCCAAATTAAACGTGATTTTTTAAGCAAAAATATTCGTTACACGTGGTATTGCATGTTCTAGAAGTGTTCTAATAGTGTATAGAGAAATTCTATGAATGATGTTTTGCATATTTGTTTCCAAATTACATCATAAATATCTAAAAAAATGTTATGAAAACTAACTTTAGAAATAATATCAAACTTAGGCAACCAAAAAAACACAAATCTAAAATAATATCAATTTAATAAATTTAGTTATAAAAACAAGCTACATTAACATTAACTGTTTTTCTGCTGTAAAATATTTACCTAACTGAATGTCAAACATCGGTAAAATAAACTGAACAATAGGAAATTCTTCTCAGATCATTTTATTATGAATTCATTCTCCCCCAGCCTATTAGGATACGTTTTCCGCTTGTTAAGGAGCCCCCCGGCAAAGAAAACATGGTTGCCGAAACATTGGCGTAACCTTTAATTAAAATTAATAATGAACGAGGCCAGGTTAAAACAGCGCAACTTGTGTGATGTCTTAATGGATATCAGGCAATTAAAGCAATTAATTATTGATAAAAGGAAAACTATGTTTTCTCTCAGATGTTCTCCAAAATAAACGCCCGCCTCCCCTAATTCAGTTGGCGGTTTGAAGGCAAGAAATTTAACTGAAGGAAATTTTCTATAAAACATTAAGTATTTTTAGTTCTTCTATTGGAATCTTCCATGTGAAATACTAAACTCTAAGAGACTTACCAATAACCATTAAATAACGCTATTAAATATTTCGACGCGCGTTTCGTAACCATGCTAACTTCATCAGGAGATGTTTCAATCTAAATTCAAACTAAATCGTTTGTTTTAAGTCTCTGGATGGACGTTTCGTTAACTCCATTTATAAATAAGTGATTCCGTATACCTAGAAAAATCTTGCGCTAAAGCTATCGTGGCTTATCATTGCTTTACATAAATAAACATCGTAAGAGAGGGAATAGTTTAGAGGGAGACGTGCAGCATCATCTCAGTTGATTATAGCGTGTCAAATAATGGAGATATATAATTTGTTTGAAATATAATAGTATACGAGGTTATAGAAGAAGTGGGAATATCAACTAATATTATTAGATTAATCTAGATGACGATGTTTAACTCTAAGGCAGTAGTAAAAATCCAATATTACACAATGGAAAAATTTGAAATCGGGGAAGGTTTACGATAAGGAGATGGATTGGCATCAATTCTGCTTAACATAACTTTGAACAAAGTAATTAGCTGAACAGACATGGGCGTAAATGCAACAGTAATAAATAAAGAAAACAGTTAGTGATATGCAGATAATAAAAAAAGCGTGTGTGTACTTATGTACGCACGTAATGGCGTAATTAATAAAACAAGTTTTTTATGCATTAAAACATTTTTTACTTGAGTCAACGACTAATAGACGAAAATAAATTCTACAAAAAAAAATAATCTTGACAAATGGCGAAGGTACCATAATTTTAAAAAGAAAATAAAAAATTATGTGTTACATGGGTGCGCGCACCTTCGTTCCCCGCTAAAAATACACTCTGATTTGTTTTCCCAAACGCGACATAAGAAGTATAACTTCAATAAATATATTAACATGATTCTCACTAACAAAAAAAACGAACTGGGATTTTTTTAAACACTTGCTTGATGAAAGAATACATAATGTACTAAAATCTCTTAAAAACATAGGCAAGGCTGTAAAGATCTAACTATTACAATATAACAAGCGCGCTTGGGATGTACCTCCTAAAATTAGTAGTCAAATTCAGAATCAGAATTGCTCTGAAAGAGAAAAACCCGCAATTGTCAAAAAACGAAGACCTAGATAAAGGTGGATGATAACTAGAGCCCCAGAAGACAGGAGAATATCAACAGAGCAGTGAAAGAGGCGAAAGAATTACTAAACTCAAAGAGATTTGCCACTAAACACCAAATTACTTTTTTCTGGATTTTCTGGATTGGAAAAGTTCTGGATTTGAGCTTACAACTGGGCAAGTTATTAAACAATTACCGGAAAAAGCATTAGTTGCCCTTACACAAATATATAATGAAATACTTAGAGTCGGTCATTATCCGTCACAGTGAAAACTAAGACAAATCATATTGATTTCAAAACCCGTCAAAGCTTTTTGAGAAGTTGTTCCTAAAGAGACTAAAGCCGTTGCCTGACGAACTAAATACCATTTCAGAACACCAGTTCGAATTTTGCAAAAGGCACTTAACAATCGAACAAGTGCAGAGGCTAGTAAAAAATATTAATAATGCTTTTGAAGATAAAAAGTACTGCTCGGCTCCATTATTGGTTAGAGTATGGCACTCGGGCATACTATACAAACTTAAATCAAAAATTTCCTACACCATACTTTCAGGTATTATTATCATACTTGACGAATAGATACGTTGCTGTTAAATGTAAACGACAAATAACTAATATATATCCGATAAAGTCAGGTGTACCTCAAGGGAGTGTCTTAGGTTCAATACCTTTTCAAATCTTTACTGCTAACCTATCAACTACACCAAACACGTCTATAACAACCTTTGCTGATGATATCACGGTTATGACAATCAGCAGGGTCCCAAGATATTCATCTGAGAAGCTTCAGGAAGCTCTTGATAAAATAGAAGATGTGTGAAACAATGGTGTCTAAAAATCAACGAGGCAAAATCGTAACTTTCATCTTAAGGAAGGAATCATGCCCGAGTGTAACTGTTATGTCGAATCCACAAGCAGCTACCCGCTTACCCGGTCTCGACTCAGATTTTTTTTCTGGTTAAAGAAATTCGATTTAACTTTAAAATATTATATTGCTAGAACTCAACTGCACTACAAGAGATAATTCTATGCAAAAACAGGAAACGCACATACAGATATCGATTGCGCACCTTTGGCCTACTATTTATTTCTCTAACAGCAATTTCTAATATCATCGGACATACAATGAATGAATATCTTAACCTTAAATATCTGATACGTTGTTTAGTTCCTTCATTTTTATAAGAAGTATGCTCTCTTAACCTCCAATGTGATTTTTAAGCTTTGAATATAA
The DNA here is from genome assembly GCA_031761425.1 of Cosmopolites sordidus. Lineage (NCBI taxonomy): Eukaryota > Metazoa > Arthropoda > Insecta > Coleoptera > Curculionidae > Cosmopolites > Cosmopolites sordidus. Next base: position 1,132,788 of record JARFXV010000947.1, on the reverse strand, counting down.
ATTTATACAATGGGTAATGTTTTTTGACAGTAACACTTGATGGACATCAACTCCCCAAGGCAGACTGTGCAAAATATTTTGGAATGAGATCGAAGACTAAACTGGAAATAACGCATGTTTGTGTTGCTACTTGGGTTAAAATTATCCATACTCTACTGGTTAATAGGTAGAAAATCCAAACTATCGTTGGTTAATAAGTTAACAATCTACAAAGTGATCCTCAAACCTATATGGGGTTACGTCATACAACTGTGGGATACTGCGAGTGTATCCAATATAGAAATACTTTCCAGATCCAAAATCCTGAAAATAATTACTGGTGCTCCTTGATTCGTACCACATCAAACTTTACACCGCAATCTAAAAATAAAACTTGTGCTAGAAAAAGCCAAATGATTATTTGGCGATAATCTTTAGAATTTAAGATAGAATTAAGATTATTCCACTATTATAGTTATAAAGGACCTATTTTCCTGTACATGTTAGGCCTTTAATGTAAGCGCCCTAACAGAAAAGGAAAACAGAAATATTTCACGAAGAGAACAGAACTGGATAATCGGTGATGAAAACATTGTAATTGTGAAAAAAATTTCATATCTGGCAAGTAAACTAAACGAAAACAATGTCATCACAGGTTCACGTTTAATTAACATAATGTTTAAAAATTAATTAGAACAAAATTTAAAGAAATAAACATATAGAAATTCGTTATTCTTGTTAGTTTTAAAAGTAAAAATAATTAAATTCGTAGCTTGAGACTTGCCTCACTCGTTATAATACATATAAAAGAATTTTGTTTTTATATAAATAATTAACATTTAAATTTATGCAACCAAATAAACAATACAGATTTATATGCAACCGAAAAAGCAAGTTCGCAAATTAAACATAAAACGTAAAAAAAAATCTAGGAAATAATGAGAATCAAGACCAATGAAGCAAAACAGAAGTTTTAAAGCGGCATTTCGAGCAGATACAACACAAAGAGGAACAGAGATAGGAAAAAAGAAAAAACAAAAAGCGATCGTAATCGTTTTGCGGAGCTATTTTTCAGTGGCGAAACGTAGGGCGATTTTGGAACTTAATGGTAAGAGCGTTCGATTTATATTGGTTTTAATATAGCAAAAAGGACAGGCCATATTTTTATTAAGAGCAATTTAAAAGATTGCTTTGGGATTGATTTTTAACTGTTATTTTTTGTAAAGGGCCATAATTGCCCCGCGGCCGCCTTTGATCCAGGCGATATTTCGGATTTTATCTCTGGAAAAAAATTAAATTTTTTTCGATGGCTTTTACCTCCTTCCACTCGGTAGGAAAAAAAACGGACATGGGGTTAAAGTTGACCAGTTCGGAGTGGACGTGATTACCTTTCGTAGGCGCGTCAATATCGGAATTTATACAGTCTGTGCAAGGGAATTGTGATTGATGCGAAATGGCATACAAGGCGTTATTTATTTGTAGTTTTAATTATCTGTTATTAAAAATAGATTGTAGGAGAAAAATGTAAGATTTTTTGTGTTGGTTTATACACATAAAATCATATTGTGAGTATTTATAATTAATAATTAATATTAACCAAATAAACAACGTTAATTTATATGCAACCAAAAAAACAAGTCTAACCTAATTAGACCGAAAACTAATTAGACCTAAACTAAAAGATGTGATGAGAAAAACTGAGATGTAAGAAGTGTTAAGTGAATATAATCCAAAGAAGAATAAAGTAAAATTTTTTAAGCTTCTAAATAAAATTTTTAGATTTATCTCCTGGAAAGTGGAAAATAAGGTAAAGACAGCGAAATAAAGTTAACTTTCGTATTCAATTACATGGGTCAGGAATGATTTAGAATATTTCACAGATTTTCTTTAAATCACTCTGGAAGAAAAATCTTTATATTTTAAGTGTGGAAATCAATTTGTAAAAACTTGTGTAAAGAAAACACTCAAGAAAGAAATCAAATGTCCCTTTCAACTCTTAACATTTGGTGAAATTTGTTCAATAATTCAGCAAAATAATTTTCAGTGATCGTCTATCAATTTTCCAAATAATCGATAATAATGTCGAATAAATAATGCCTTGCAAATCCCAGAGAACAGTGGCCGTAATCTTTTCAAGCATTTCTTCGGGGCATTTTCGCCGGGTAAAAGCCACTGTTTTATTTGTTCCTTCATTGATAAGTTCCTTGATTGAGGAGTGATGAATTCAAGTTTCATTAACAGTTACGAATCGCCGCAGAACCTCTTTCGGATGGCGCTTATAAACGGTGTTTTAGTTTGTTTACATTTCCGATACAGGTCGCTGTCAAATCATCACTGCAAATGTCGTCATGATGCATCAAATGTGTGACAATCATCATGGACAGTGGCGGCTCGTGAGGATGGGCGTTGGGGCTCCGCCCCTCCAGCATTATCACAGTAAAAACATTTTCAGAATAAAACACCATATTTTATTCCCGTTCAGTTTTTTCCTTTAATTAGTTTTAAGATATTATTAAAAATTAAAATCCATCCTATATAAAAATTCCATCCTCTCACCACATCTTTTACATCGTTGGTCGGACGTTTACCTCCAGCGACCCTACGCCACGTCATATTTTTCGTCGTTGGTGTTACATGTTTTGTTGGTTGCCAGAATTCGGGGGTTGAACTGCTTTTTAAAACATGGGATTTTGACTTGGTTTCCCTGGGACCGAGCGTATCGGCAATTAGTTTTAAACGCTGATTTGACGGGTTCGGACCGTTTGATATGTCTCGCGTCATGTATTTCGTCTGCCTCCCGAATACTTGTTTTGATTTGGGATTTGCTATGTATGCAGTTGCTGTGTGGTAGTTTTTAAATAAAAATAATCCACTTTTAATTGCAAACATGAAGGTGTCTGATTTAAAACCGTTAAAGATGGCTAATTTAAGTTTGGAGGAGAAACTTGAATTAAAAACTAATAGTCACTCAACAAAAATAGGACAAGTTTTACATAAAATTTGACAGTAAACTACACAATAGTATTTTGTGGCTATGCGATTGTGAAGACGATTTAAGAGATAGAATAATTAAGTTTATTTAACTCGCATTTACTAATAATAATAATTAGGTATATTATGTTTATACATAGTCACTGTCGTCTTCTATTTCAAAGTCCTCAGTTCGTCCAAATCCAAATCCGTTTTTATAAACGTCTTCTTCAAACGTCTGCTGGAACGAGTGATATTAAATCTTATTTGATCTTATCGAGAATATCAAAAGGAACTTCCAATTAATGACAGAAAAATTTTGTGAAACTTTTCCGACGATAGAAAAGGAAGATTTGGAGACTGAAGCGGAAATTGTTTATTCAAGGCCCGAAATTTGTTAAAATTAAGACATTAAAGGCTGTTTAAAGACATTATTTATTATTATTTATTTTGAATATGGGACTGGATACAGCTTTTAAAGAAATCACTAAGGCATTGAGAATACTCGTGACTATACAGATGACCACATTGTTCTCTTAAAGTATTACTTCAAAATAAAATATAATATTTTTATAGCCATTTATTCGATACGTTTCCATAAAATTTACACATTAATGTCAAAGTTGAATTACTAGTTTTTATTAAAATTACTAATCTGTCATACCATAACACGTTTTAAACGATTCGCGTCACATTACGAAACACATGATTCATTGCTTTATTAAATTCATTGTTCAAAATCTCCATCTTTTGAGTCTATGAAAGCCATGTATGATTGTAACCTAACTTTAACTTGTTTGGAAAACATCCTGATACATTTCGTAAATGAGAATATCGTGGCATTTCGTTTATATTTAAATATGCAAACATTTTTGCTGGCAAACACGAGGTAATCATCTGTATTAGGCCATACTACTAGATAACCATACTACCATATTACGTTGACATCTCGATTTTTTGGCTGATGTATAACCGATTTTTAATTTTCAAACAAATGTTTTTATAATGTTCATTAACAATAATCTCTGACCCAACAGCCCTTTTGGTCCTTAGCCTCCTCTTCTTCGAAGCTCTTCCTCCCGAAGGTTTTTTCCATTTTGTTTTGTCTTCTGTAAACCTTCTCCAGTTTCGAACTGTCAGAAAGTCCATTGTACGTTATCCATCCTTTCGTACATTGTCAACCATCTGATCACCTTGACATAATTTTTGGTCAATTCTTCTGTTGGAATCTTGGGTGTGAAAAACTAAACTTGAAGAGATTTACCACTAAACTAACCGCTATTCGCTAACCATGTTAGCATCATCAGGAGATGATTTAATCTCCTGATGATTAAATCTCTCCTGATGATGCTAACATGGTTAGCGAAACGTTAGTCGAGCAGTTAAAAAAAAAACGTTTTGGTGTTTAGTGGTAAATTTTTTCAAGTTTAGTATTAAAATTTTTGGTGACAAAATTATACTACCTTCAAATAATTCAACATAAAAAAAAAGATAGTTTCTAAGTGTAAACAAATTACTATTCACGTGGTTTACGTGACTAAACGAAGACTCTGTATAAATTAAAAGAAGGAAGTCTTTTATCGACCTAAATTTAAATCGCATAACGAATGAAATAAAAGTCATCGGAACGGTGGATATCGACCACCTACCTCCGACAATAAATCTGGAAATTTATTTTCCGAAGACGCCGGGACTAGGGATATAATTGTTGACATTTCGAAAACGGCTATTAGGTGACAGGATAATGGCAGTAATAAAGGAAACGTTTGATATATGAGCTACAATTTGCATTTGGCGACAGACGAAGAATATTAGAAATGTAGTTTGGGGCACAAGATGAGACGAACCTTAAATGAGTGGCGTACGTAGAGTAAATGACGCATATGATTATAAATAACACGATTTCACAACAATTAAAGTAAATTGTTCGTCCCAATTTTACACAAACATTTATCTTTTTGGTGATTTTTCCTCTTTCAAATTAGTGATATACGTTCGATTCAATTCGACATATGGACAGTGGCGGCTCGTGGATTTTTAAAGTGGCAGGAAGTAGAAGAAAATAGTGTTGTTTAAGATTTTTTTGCCTTCCCCTTCCCCCTTTTTACTTTTCGTGCTATTGAAATCCTATACAGGAGGTGATTTAAAGGAGGGATTAAAATTTTCTATTGTTACTACTTACAAGAACATTGGAGGATGGGTTGTTGCATGTTGCGCAGATAAAGGAATGAATAAGTAGGTACTTACCGTTTCCCGAAGAGTAAACCATTCAAACAGTTTATTGTAACTGCAAATCAATAGAGAAAATTCGAAAAAGTTCACAAGAAATTCGAAAAGTTCAAAAAAATATCAAAGTTTTATGACAAAAAAGGGTTATTGTACACATTTGTGTCGGTCAATACCAGCTCGCCGTTTCCTAGTTTTTAAAGTGAAATTCCATTCGCATGGTTTTGCCCAATAAAACTGACGCCATGACCTTTTAAACCATTGTTATGACTGTTCCTTCGTTTTAGGTGTGAAGTAATGGACCCACGTTTTATTCATAGTAATGAATCGATGGAAAAACTTAGCTCTGTTCCTTTGAAACTTCGCTAAACGCTCGATTAAAATAGCCCCACGACGTTGTTTTTATTCCATTTTGAGTAATCGCGGCACCCATCTTGAGCACCGCTTTTTCATGTCCATTGTTTTGAAAATAACAAAAGTATGGTCGCTTAAATCACAACAACTCAGAAACTAGTAGACAGATTGTCATGAAATTTAGACACATGACGTTTGACGTTGACAGGTTGACCACTGGTAAGGATTTTTCGTAAGTAACGTCATCTATATGTCAGACCTGGGACTTATTGATCGATGTGTTAGTTGCTGGTTTATCAGCATAAATCAAAGATTTAACATAACCCCAAAGGAAATAATGACCTTGTTGGACATTGACCTTTACAACCTATTCGACAGTTTTTCGAAATGTTTTCGACAATTTCCAATCGCTGCTCTGATGTTAAAGATTCCAAGATGATTTGCCAGGCTATACTGAATAATTTTGACACTAGAGGCTTGCAACACACAGTTCGTTTAACAGCGACCCTTATAGGACCCACTAAACAATCACTCTTTATATTATGAGTTCTTACTTTGTTTATGTGTATTGCGAACATGTTATGGAATAGGTAAGCAGGGTTAGGCAGGCAGAAACTTAGTATTAGTTTAATTTGATGTGAAAAACACACAAGGTGCTGCTAAAGCAATTGTGTATATTCTCTAAATCAAATATAATGATAGACTGAATCATATATTGATAATGCTAACATGATTAGCGAAACGCGTGTCGGGAATTTAAAAAAAAGGGAGTGGGTGTTTAATGATAAATATTTTCGTGTTATGAGACCATTTGAAACTCATTTCGTGTCCAAAAGTCTATGTTGGACAAACACGGTCTTTTTCCATCCCGTTAATGTGCGCCTGTGTCGAAGGCCAAGGTAAGTACGCAGTCTGCTTAGCTATGAAACAGAGATCACTGGGCTTGTCCGACTATTAATATTCAACATAAGATTGCGACATGGCTCCCAGCAACATTGTTTCGTGGCCAGATATGGTACATGTGAATTGGATCAGGACTGATATGATTGTAGGAAAGAGTAGGGTATGGTAAGCGTTGTGGTGTAGGGTAGAATTTGTCCAGGAGGGGTATAGGACAAAATTGCAAATTCTCTGAAGAGGTCTGTTTTCCTGCTACCCCCTGTGTTTATATTTATTTTGTGCATCTAGACATTGAAAAAATTTAATTTCCGACTATTATAATTTATGATATTATTAGATCCATGGACCTTTTAGGTAGTAATTACTGTTCTTGTTGTAAAGCTTAATATAGTTTTCTTATTAGTGTCTTATATAAAAATCTTTAGTTCGTTTAAAATGAATTTCAAAGAAGTCTCACAATTAAGTTAAACATTTTATATTATTATTATGATCATCTTCAAGCAATGGCTTAGTCATTCCAGTATATGCACTACTATGTTATTTTTTTTATAGTAATGTTGTTAAATATTATCTCTGATTTTTCCGGTCTTTTACTCAACATTAAATCTCCAACATTTTCGACATTTAATTCCGTACCGCATATCGTCTGAGCATTTCTCCTGACGTGGCCAAATCGTGAACAGACGAACAAAGTGTATTCCGGACTATCTGGTCCTTTGTAATGTCTGAATAATTGTGGCGTGTTCATATATGTTAGTTTTAGATCGTGGCGAAAAACCCAAATAAAGAAAAAAATATCTGGTCTTTTACAACAATACCAAACCAAACCAAATTAATATCCCTCTGGACGCGCAGACGGAGCCTGTGGTACAGCGAGCACAAATATTTCTTAACTGTGTGTGGTAATTTTGAGTCGTAAATATTTTCGCCCCACAGTAAATTCACCACATTTGCAAATTTTTATTGGCGTGGATTCAGCTATTGATGGTTCGTATGCGTACTGTGCGGCGAAAATATTTGTGTGTGATTTTGTGTTTTAAAGCGTCTACATTTCCACGCACGCACATCACATACAACACATACAGCCCTTACAACGCAAATTTCTTTGATGTGGACCCAAGTTTTAAACACATTTGATTATTTAAAATAAATAATTTACGTTGTTGTATTTGATCAGGTTCGTGCGCTTCTCTTCTTTTTTTCCTTTCATGCTATTTGCTCTGATGGAGTTATTTTAACATTTTTTTTTACTTGAGCATCAAAATAATGTAGAACTGGAATACAATTCAAATAAACAGATTATTTATTAAAACTGAAAAAAAAGGCCAGTAAACATCCTAGTCGTAGTTTATGAAACTTAAGTAATGACTAAGTTTATCCAGTATATGCAATACTTTGTTATTTTTTCCTTAGAATAATGTTGTTAAATATTACAAACTATTTGTAAACAAGCTTACATTACAAACAAATATTTCTAACAATTGTATATTTGCGGTCAAACCACGAGAATCGATTATCCAAGTTGCTAAAAACTTTAGCCCCATTTGTCTGCGCTACTGAGATGCCCTGCAAAATGATAAATGATAAAGCCATTACTCACAGTTAATTGGTCTTAGTACTGTATCAGAAACGACATTTATGTTCTGCCATTGTTAGCGAAATATTTCTTTAAGGAAATAATGGATTACCACCTAACTGCTTCTTGAACGAAAACATTTTTAACGTTGCTGCCACTGCTCCTGCTGTTGTTGCTGCTGATACTTTTTCGTACTCGGTTATTTCTGGATATTAAGTTTTTCTGGCAATAACTTCGACGAAAAACGACCTTAAAACACAACTTTATATCTGTATATTTTTGTTTTCTGTTTATTCTAGTCATTTATTTATTCGGTTTTCATATTATTATATTAAAATCACATTTCACTATAAGTTATTATAATTAAATTAAATAATTATCTTGTGTCTGTGCGGTTGGTCTAAATGTTTTGAACAGCAAGGCGACTTCGTTGTAAAACTTTGTGTTTTCATAGTCATGCAGAGAAATTTTCTATTCTATTATCTTGCGTAGAAGATAAAAGTAGTAAAGAACTATTCTATTATCTTGCGTAGGCATCTATTACTTCTATAGAGACGTAGACATCTATTAGACTCTATATACAAAGCCTTTATTTAATCCGGTTACCCAAGTGGCTTTTTGGTTTGGGTTTTTATCGCCGTTACATATGTACCCTCATCCTCCTTCGTATTTGTCCAATCCCGACATTCGGCCGACGTCACCAATTTTCTACTTACATCCGTATGGCCGGCGGCTTCTCTTATCTGTCTCAGGAAACACGCCATCCATGGTGTATATTCCGTCATCCCTATCCTTTCTAAAATCCCTTGTATCACCGTCCCGCTTGGTACGACCAGCGCTGCCTCCGTGAATTAATCCGGCATTTGCGAATCTGGCTGCCGGCGATCTGCAGGGTGGCGCGTTCTCCTAGCCCTTAGTATCCACAACCACGGCGAGTTTTCTGATTCTCAAGGCGCTTTTGTGATTCCGTCTGTCGTTATATTATACAGGGTCTACTATAACCTCCATCACAACCACGATACATCCATCACTAAGGATACAGTACGCCAGCACTTGTGTCGATCGAACGTAAATTGCTGTACCATTACATCATTACATTGGTAGATCATTACCTGACCTTTTTTTATTGCAATATATATATATATATATATATATATATATATATATATATATATATATATATATATATATATATTCCTGATTAAAACCAGAGTACTCCAAGGAGATGGGTTATCCCCACTCTTCTTCAACCTGGTCCTGGACAAAGTCATAAGGGAATGGGAAATGGAACTAAAAAATTAAGGACATTGGAAACCAATACGGACTCGGACGAATCAAAAACAACATAGAACTATCATGCCTAGCCTTCGCAGACGACCTAGCCATATTCGCAGACAATGAAAAAAGGGCAACCAAAGAGATCGAAGTCCTCAAGGAATGTGCAGAGAAAGTTGGCCTACGAATATCCTTTCAAAAAACCGAATTCTTCTGCTCAAAATTAAATGTCCAAAATTTGAACACCAAATATGGCAAAATAAATAGGGTCACTCACACCTACAGGAGGAGAGAAGATAGCACAGACTCGATTGCAGAAGATGAAGAGGGCATACGGCAAGGCACACAATATCTACAATAAGAAATGCCTATCCACACACGCAAAAATAAGACACTACAACACAGTAATTAAACCAGAGGTATTATACGCAAGCGAGACACTTACACTCCATACAAAAAGCGGCATAGAAAGCATACTAAAAGAAGAACGCAAAATTATGAGGAAAATTCTCGGCTCAAAACTGACAGAGGAAGGATACAGACTACATTCTAGAAAGACCACAGAGAAAAAGAAGATTGAAATTCTATGGACATATCAGTAGACTCCCACCGACAAGACTCACCAACAGAATTCTTACGAACATACAAGGAGTCAAGTCAACAGTACCATGGATCGCACAAGTCAGAGCTGATCTGGGAAAGGCACAGATAGGTCGGACAGAGATTGAGGATAGAGGAACGTGCAGACACAAAATACATATATGGAATGTTGCATTAGAGAGCGAAGTTTCGAGGAGGTCAGGAACAAAGTGGACGGAGGAGAGAAAGAGAATCCACGGAGAAAGGATGAGAGTAGTGTGGAGGATCAGAAAAAACACTCGAAAATGAGTCAGGATGCTTTGCGTGATCCAACCGGGTCTATAGGCACCTAATAATATATATATATATATATATATATATATATATATATATATATATATATATATATATATATATATATATATATATAAGTAAGATTTTTAAGACCACACACAACCAAACCAATATCCCCTATACAGGTAGACGGAGCCTGGTGTATAGCGCACACAACTCGAATATTTATCAACTGTGTGTGGTAATTTTAAGTCGTAAATATTTTCGCCGCACAGTAAATTCAATACATAGTAAATTTTTATTGGTGTGAACCCAGGTATAGATGGTTTGGGTGCGTGCTATGTGGGGAAAATATTTGTATGTGACCTTGTGTGTCAGAGCGTCTACATTGTCACGCACGCACAAATATAACAGATACAGCCCACACAACGCAAATTTTTATTGATGTGGACCCAGCTTTAAACACATTTGATTATTGGACTAAATAATTCCCGTTGTTGCATTTCATCAGCTTCATCTTTTTTCCTTCTATGATATATGTTCTGATGGAGTTATTTTTACTTTTTTTTACTTTACTTACTTGCTTTAAAAAAATTCAAAGAAACAATTCAAAGAAAAACATTATGAATAAAAACTGAAAAAAAAACAATAAATATATGTCGTTGTTTATGAAACTTAGTGATTTCGTATTAATCCCTTATCGTTGGAAGGCTCTGTATATAGTCTTGTGATTGCTTGAGATAGTTCCTATATAGTTCAAAGGTTACTATGTTTTTTCTTGGTTACGTCACCTATCTATCAGTATCTTCTGGTAAGTTGTTATGGTGCCCTGTATGATTATTGACAAATATATTTTACAACATACTCTATCTAAAGGAACAGGTAGCTAATGTAAAATAAAATACGATTTATCATTTATTTGTAATATTTATTATGTTTTATTTAAAACCAACTCCTTGTTGGGCATGCTAATATCGAAAATAGTTACAGCTCTAGCTGAAATCCTATAAGAGTGATTTCCTTTCACCGCCGGTTTGAATGCTAGAAAAAACTAAATACTACATGGAGCCAAATCAGGCATATATAAGGGATGATCGAGAATTGTAGATATTTTTGGGTAAAAAAGCACATACAGTCTTGCTTATCGTGTACAATATTGTTTTATAGTAGATTTAAGAATGCCAGCAAGCTCCTCAGGAATTACGAAATCTCGCAACTCACTTAATAGGTTTTCAGAGTTCATTACACTACTAATAAATTTTTGATGCAGTTGCATATGAAACATTATGTATTATTCTTATAATTTTTTTTTATTTATATTAAATACAAAGCCGCCAGAAATCCATTGAAATATTTTATTATAAGCATCGACAAAACTTCTGCTTGGAACTATTCTGAGCACTACAGTCTCCTTTAGTATTTATATATCTGTTATTCTGCTCGCAATACTTTTTACATAGTGACATCTCACAAAGAGATACTGGAAATGGAAGTGTAGTTGCTTCAACTGAAACAAAAAAAAACGAAAATAATAAGCAATACATTATATTCTTTACTTCTTATTTAAATATTCTGGAAGTTCTCATTTATGCAGCTGTATATGCATTATACAGCTGCATTTGTAAAGCAGCAAAAGGAGGGAGAGGATTATTTTTAAAATACAATCATAAACAATTATACCCACTGCGCCATCAACTAAATACTCAAAAATATCTTGGTTCATTTGTTTGTCAAATAAAAATTCAACATATTAAGAAAGAAATAAAAAACATATTTATTTAAAAATATTTCTATCTACAAAATATTATAAGCAACGACAGTATTTTCGTTGAAGATGATCTTTAGCAGTACAGTCTGCCGTGGAGCCAGGATGGTCGTTAGAACAATATCTTTGACAATTCGGTAGAAACTGACAAAGAACAACGTGGTAAGGAAGAGAACTAGCTTCAGCTGGAAAGAAAGAACGTGATTTACATAAAGATAATTAATTAAGTTTAGAAAAATAAAGCGTGTCTCAGAATGTTTTCGTCTTTGTTTTAACTGTTACGTACCAAATACAGATAGCGGTGGAGGGGAGTGGTGTCAAACGCTTGACAGGTTTTTTAAGTTTCGTAGCGATGGATTGTTTCACGGGATCAGAGCGCGCATTTTGCGTGCGAGCGTTTTATAAAAACAACGATTGAGATAACGACTGAGAACGATGATACCTTAGCCGCCTTAGATCATGCAAATTAAATTCCTTAGATTATTTTCTCTGGGGGCATATGAAAACACAGGTTTATAGCAATAAACCCGCCACTATTTGCGACTTGAAAACTAACATTCTTCAAGCCATAGTACCTATACAGTCCGACATGTGGGCCAGGGTCATCGAAAATTGGCGCGAGTGGATCCGTGTCTGTTATTCAGATCATAAATTGCATGTCTGAATATCTTAAATAAAGCAATCGGAACTGATTTTGAACAAAAATTGTGTGGTTTATTTTTATTTTGAAGTTCCATCATTCTTATTGGTAAAACCATTATATAAAACTTTTTTGTTTCAAAAAAGCTACATAAAAAAATAGAAAATAAGCGAGAATGAAAATTATTTAATTGACCAATCACCATATGAAGATGAATGAATCTTATTCAGATGAAGAAATAAATGATAATTTAAGTAAAACTGACTATCAAAGTCTGAACTAAAAAGAAACTTGTTAGGGATGCTTTGACTGTGCTATAATTCATATGATTTTCTTATAGTTTATTATATTCGTATAATATGAATAAAGATTTATATCAAAATTTCCACTATAATATAGCGAAAATATAAATATTAATCTAAACTATAAGGGAAAGTTAGATATAAATGTTAGTTCGTCTATTTGAAATGAATTTCCATCAAATATCGGCTATCCTAGTACAATATGAATTGATTTGGTTTGGTTAAAGCTTTAATTCTGAAGCGCATTACTGATATTATATATTAAAAAAATATATTTAATAAAGTATTATTTAGCAAAACTTACCAAAAGATTGAAGGGAAACTATAACAAAACAAACCATCAATAAACCAAAAACGACCCTCATATTTTTCTCGTCATCTAATTCGTGATTACAATATAAAAATTGAACAAAAATATTATGAATATATATTTAACATGTATTCTTTTCTTTAAATACCGTAGCGGACGACTGTTTATTCAAAAAACCGGACTGCGGGGAATTACTTTGCCTGAAGCGTATTGTCGCATCATATTTTTTGCAACAAGCGCCAAGAAATTGGTGCTTTGAACAGAGGTTATCGGAAAAGAACATCTCTGTGTGATAAAAGAAGTATTAAACACATTTATAAGTGATATTTGTCAGTATGTTTATAAAATATGAAAAAAAAAACTATATAGGGTGATTTTTTAGTCTGAAATTTAAATTCTGCAATTTTATTATAATTTAAACAAGTCAAGTTATATTTCTCGGAACTATTTATTTTATATGAAATAACATTCCATAACAACTTCGGCCTAATGTTCACCGCGAGTACTTCTGACAAAGCGTATGCTGTCAATCGAATTTCCGACTACTTTTTCAAGCAATTGGGGGCCTTATATCGACAATTGTCCGAGTTAAGTTGGCTTCCAAAGCGTCAATAGCTACTGGTTTATCGGCATAGACAAGATTTAACTTAATCCCAAAGAAAATAATCCAAATGCTTTAAATCACATGACCTTGGTGGCCATTAACAGGTCCGTTCCTTGAAATAATTTTCTCACCTGTGTGACATGTGGAGCCGTCCTGTTACAACCACATCTCCTCTAGATCAATACCATTCAAATTCAGAATTAGATAATCATTGATCATCATTCTGTACCATAAGCTGCATTTTCTAGATACACCGGCAATTGTTGGATCATTCGCAAATTATTTTTGCTCCAAATGTGATAATTTTGTTTATTAACTTAATCATTTAGCCAAAAATTCTGGGTCAAGTTGCATTTGATTTTGAGCCCATTAGCCGAACGTATGACACAAACGATGGTCTTGCGGCTGGAGTTCTTGAACAAGTTGAATCTTGTAAGGCATCAGACAAAGATCTTTACGCAAAATTGGCTATTCAGTCGAATAACAAAGAGCAACTTTCTGGGAACGGCGATGAATGGGTAAAGATGAAGAGAAAGAATGGGTGAGATCTTTAGCAACACTGTCAGTTTTGTTTTAATATCGAGAAGCATGCAATGCGTTCGGAATTTTCGATAATTCATAAAATTCACGAAATGGTCTGTAAGGGTAGCTTGAACTAATACTAATGGTCAAACGCAGTGTTTCCAAGTGTACAGATAAAATTATTTCTTTTTTATTTCTTGCTTTTTTTTAACGTCTACTTTAGCTATTCTAAATATCGGCTGGTAAAAACCGGGCTATTCAATTACAATATGATCTTATCTATTACCGGGGTGTTTTGGAAATTTAGATGGTCATTCTTGGTTATATTTGGGTAGGTCGAATATTTCTGGTAGATCTAATTTTTTACTTTTCTTTTCTGAGTGTAATAATTTTATCATTGTTTATATCTATAAAATTATTGTTTTCAATACAATGTGTAGAGATTCCGGTGCTTTTTATATTATTTAAGATACCTGTTTTGTATTATTTTATTCTACAATCTATATTTCTATCACTTTGACCGATATAAACCTCTTCACAATCCTTACCCTTAATTTTAGGTACACCCGATTTATCTAAAGTATCCATTTTAACATTATTATTAACTAACCTTCTACCTACATTAAGTTTATTTACAGAAATAGTCTTACAATGTACTTTATTTAATATTTTAGACACTGTATTACTCAGTTTATAAATGTAATTAATAAATTTAAATGATTTGCCTTTTTTCTTTTTAATGTTATAGAATACTTGTAAATTTAACGTTCTTTGTTTATTTTTTAATAATTTGTTTATTAATAATTAATTAATTCTTCTTTGTGGCCGTTGTTTTTTGCTATCTGTTTAATGGTATAGAGCTCTTTATTAAGATTACACTGGGGAACAGCAATTTTGTTGACTTGGACCTGTGACTTGTTTTTGACTAATTTTTCATCTTTGAATTCAAAAATATTCACACTCTTTCTCTATCACGTTAGGTTCTTAAGCTACAGCATACCCTTCATTTTACCTTAAAAGTGTACATACGAAAGGAAATAAGGTGAGATCTGACCAAATAGATTAGAATATTTTATTCATACAGAGGTTAACATATTATTAAAAGTTAAATTGTGTTTATACAAAAAATAAATAAAAGATATTATGGTAAAAATTTCTTCTTATTGCTTTTCTTGGAGTGTTCAGTTTGTGGACATTCTCGCTTGATGCTCCAACAGTAGTCAGCCATCATACTAACATCCCATCTACCTCGATACCGCGCTTCCATAACCTTTAGATCTTGATGGAATCGCTGGCCCTGTGTTCATCACTAATAGCACCAAGATTTTCTGGGAAGTTAGCAAGATGACTATGTAAGAAATGCAGTTTGATGCTCATGTTGCAACCAAGCTTTTTAAAGCTCTCCAAGAGTTGTTGAACAATTTCGATGTAATTCGGGGCTCGTGTATTTCCAAGAAAGTCTTTAACAATATTTTTAAAAGCCAACCAAGTATTCCTTTCAAGCTCGGTCATTGTTTCAGTGAAATTTTCATCTTTAACGAGCTGCCGAATCTGTGGACCGTCAAACACACCAGCCTTTATCTTTTCATATGACAGGCTAGGGAATGCCGAAATGATATACTTAAAGCAGTCTCCTTCAATTGACAAAGCCTTAACAAATTGCTTCATGAGACCTAGTTTTATATGCAAAGGCGGAAATACAATGTTTTTTCTGTCGACTAGTGGCTGAATTAAAATGTTTGGATCACCAGGTCTTAGGTCAGATCTTGGCGGCCAGTTCGATTGCACCCAATGCTTCTCACGAGCTCTGCTGTCCCACATGCACAAAAACAGGGATACTTGGTATACTCGCGTTGCTGGCCAAGAAGGAAACAGACCATTTTAAGATCAACACAGATGATCCATTGGTGCATGTTATATTGCAACAAGTCAATGACTTTTTTTATGTCGCCATAATCTTCACGCAAAGAAACTGAATGACTTAATGGGACTGAATCTATAAATTTCCATTATGTAGGAGAACACACTTCAAGCTTCGCTTTGAGCTATCTATAAACAATCGCCATTCAGTTGCGTTATAGTTAGAAATGGCCAATTCTTTCATTAAACCTTCTACGTTCTGATAATATACAAATCCGTCATTATTTCTGAAGTACTGCCTAAATTCACTTTCTCTGGATCGATAGTAAGTGACTTTAGCTCGTCTGTCAAGCAAATTATTTTCGTGCAGTCTTGATGCTAATAATTCCGATGCTTTTTTGGATAATCCCAAATCTCGTGCTAAATCGTTTAATTCATGTTGATTGAATCCTTTACGAACAGAATCATTGGAAACTTTGAATTCTTCGTCGGTGGAGTCACCTCGATCTTCACTTGATTCACATTCTTGTATTTCTAAAGAAGGTAATTCTTGAAAAACTGGCACTGGAATTTCAGCTGAATGAGGCACAGGGGCTTATAGCTGACGGTAAACTTGGTTACTCAATTTTATGTTTGTTTTTCTTGTTGAATCCTGATGTTTTCACTATGCAAAAGTAACAATCACTTAAGTGATCTTTGGGCTCTCGCCAAACTATTGGTATACCAAACGAAAGTTTATTACGTGTTCTCTTCGTTCACATTCGTAAATTGTCTACACACTGCTTGCACACTTTATGAGGGGCCCATGATTTATCTTGGTCACCTATTTTCACTTTAAAATAAGCAAAATAGGCTTGCCTGACAAATGTACTAATATTAGTACTTTGAATGGGGATGGTGAAACTGCCACATATATAACAAAACGAATCATAACGAAAATCTGTAGTTGTGTATGTATAGTTTGACTTCACTATATCAGAGCGACACAGACCCGCGTACTTTAACATCTCATGCGTAACTGACCGAACTAGTTTTGGATGACGCAACGTCACTCACGCCCCCACTCCTAGGTCGAAGAAGGTTCGCCGGTAGGAGAGCAGTAGTGACTTCTGATTCGCTAAGCTTAGTCGTATGCGCAACAACTGTAGAGAAAAAAACTTGACGTGATAGAAAAAAACTAAATAAAGTTTTGGAATTGGCATGTCATTTTACGTATAAAACAGCTTAAATATCGAACTCAACAGAAATTATTTTTCAAATTGTTTCCCAGTGTTATCTTTGTTTAGTAGAAAACTAACTAATCCATGTATTAGACTATGAAAAGGGGATAGTTTGATAGTTTTTTAAATGGTATAACCGTGTCTGTTGTTGTCGGTTTTCTGTAAATATCAAATTGTAATTTATTAGATGTTTTCTTTATCTTTATGCAGGTTAATTTCATCATTAAGTCCAATCTCCATAGTGAATTGAATATTTTTGTTTATATAAAACGGGTGTAAATTTCCTTCCGTACTATTCCAAATGAAAAAAAAAAAATACTTGTATACTTGGAAACACTGTGTTTGACCATTAGTGTTAGTTCAAGCTATGAACCATTGGATAAAGTATTTACTTATTACTTTTTCCCATCTTTCTATCAAAGAATGGATTTCGCACAAAAAGAACTTATGTTTTTTTTTTGAGGCCAACCATTTATCAAGCCAAAATTTCACATCATCGTAAGAATATAAGAGTTGTAGTCCGGCGAATACGGAGGGTGGGGTAGGATGTTCCATTTAACCTTTTCCAAATAGTTATTTACATATTTTGCAACACGGGGCCGAGCGTTGTCATGTTGAAAAGTTACTTTTTCGTGCCCTTGTAATCGTTTTACCAGGTTTCAGTAGTTCGTAATACACAGATTCCCTACTGCTATACCACGAAATACACAGCAAAGCCTTCTTTCCATGTATGTTGCGCACTGGTTGTGATATTGAAGGCTGGCCTGGGTCTACCCATGATTTCTTTACACTTTGGGTGTCATCTGACACAACTCGATGCAAAAATCTTTCCGGCAGGCAAAAGTTCACAAGTTTTTTTTCGTCTTTTTTAGTCTCTTTCCTTCAATTCATATGGAATCCATTTTTCTTCCTTCTGGATCTTTCTCAATGCGTGTAGACGTTCGGAAATGGTGGATTGGGTAACATTCAATGCTACTGCTAATTGTTTCAACGTATGAGTTGAGTTTTCATCCAATAATGCTTGTAAATCTTCTAGCTTTTTCGACTTTCTTGGTCGCTCCTTATCTTTTATATCAAAATCGCCACTTTGAAACCATTTAAACCACCGTTCAAAAGTTTTTTTTGGGTCAGACCATGTTCACCATCAGCTTCCATCAACAATCGGTAACTTTTAGCAGCCGTCTTCTTAAAATGAAAGAAAGTTATTAACTTTCCCGCTAAACGTCTTTTTCTAGTATACGAGGGTCGCTCAATAAGTCCTTAGAAAAGTCCAAGAGATGTCACTCGTGGTATTGGAAATGGTTTGTTTTTAGTAAGCATCATATTCAGCAGATAGCTGTCAAAGTAATATTCGTCACATGATTTCATTTTTATCGTCGATTGAAGCAAGAAACTTGTCTATTTAGTAAAATGGAAAAAAGTGAGTTTCGAGTGGTTATTAAGGGGGTACTCTAGTCTAGAAGCCCGAATTTCGAGCGTTTTTTAAGGATTCATAAAAAAAAGCAATTGATATTTTTACTATCCATTTTTTTATGGCTTATTTATTCATATTTCGAGAGTATATAAAAAAATAAAAAATATAAACATTTCAGTAAGTTATGCGTCGTTGAAGTAGAGGGGGAAAAAAGCCGTGCTCCGGTCGTCATATCTACCCTCCTGGTCATTTGAAAAATAAAATTATGGATAATTTTTTATCAGTATACATGCCAGTATCGTATGAACCAGAAAAAGTGTCAAAACATTTTTTTTGGCAAAATGGTGGCTACTTAAAAATTGAGGTCGATTTTCCCACTATTTTTTTAACTTTTACGAATTTTTTAAAAATATTGAAAATAAAAAGTTTTTATTGGTTCATACGATAGAGGAATATATAAAGAATATTCATGCCAAATTTTAAGTAAATCGATAAACTAAAATTTGAGATATTATGTCAACCGCATCGAAAAAAGTAATTTCGAGAAAAACGCGTTTAAAGTGTTACATCAGGTAGTGTAACTGATAGATGCGTACATATAACTTACATTCTCTTAATCAGCCATCCCAGCTCCATACATTGGGCCTTCTTCTACTTCATATTGCTGATTTTCAGCGTATAATGAAAAAAAGGAGAGAGAGTTATTCATCTTCAGGTAGCTGCAGCCTTCAGTCGCCTTTTGTTACAGCTGCTTAAAACCGGTCTGGGTGCTACGTCACTAAAATGGCTATAACTTTAAAAATAATTCGAATTTTGAAAAATCCTTTTAAGGAGATATTCTTGAATATCTAAGCTATCGATATATGGAAAAAAATCGATTTTTTCAAATTTCTAGACTAGAATACCGCCTTTAACACATATTTAAAAGGCTTAATACCGAAAGAGATCAAAGTTGATGAAAGTTAGTTGACTGATGAAAGTAAATGAGTTTAAACGTGGCCGTACGGGACGTCCAGTGGAAGTGACTGCTCTCGAAATGATTGACAAAATCCACGACATGGTTTTAAGTGATCGACAAATCAAAGTGCGCGAAATAATTGAGGCTACAGGCTTATCGCAAGATACATTGTTTTCAATTTTGCACGGAGAATTGGGTGTGAAAAAAATACCGGCAATATGGGTGTCGCGTTTGCTCTCAGTGGAAAATAAACGCGATTGTGTGGTCGACTCTGAGGTTGTTTTGGTGGTTTTTCGCTGCAATCCTGATGAATTTCTGCTTCGATAACATAACTGTGGGTGAAACATATACTCCAGACTATACTCCAAGAGATAAAGGAATAATCAAAATAGTGGATTTTTGAAGGCGAATGGTATTCCGAAGACGGCGAAGACGACATCGGCCGGCAAGGTTAACGCACAGTTTTTTGGGATGCACGTGGATTTATCTACATATTACTTGGAAAAAGGAAAAACAATAACCGGACAGCATTATGCGCCGTTATTGCACCGGTTGAGCGAAAAACTCAAGAAATATCGTTCTCATTTGAAAAAGAAAAAGATCCTCTTCCATCAAGACAATACACGGATGTATATCTGTTCAGTTTCAATAGCCAAAATCATGGAGATAAAGTTTGAATTATTACACATCCACATATTCATCCAGATTTGGCTCCCAGTGACTTTTTTATTTCCGAAGTTAAAAAAAATGGCTCAGCGGACGACGGTTCATATCGACGCTTGGAAAAGTATATTAAGCTAAAAGGAGATTATGTTTACTTAAATTAATTTGTTTTTCTTTCTTTTACCAG
This sequence comes from Cosmopolites sordidus, assembly GCA_031761425.1. Lineage (NCBI taxonomy): Eukaryota > Metazoa > Arthropoda > Insecta > Coleoptera > Curculionidae > Cosmopolites > Cosmopolites sordidus. The sequence continues at coordinate 1,112,190 of JARFXV010000947.1, read as the reverse complement.
AGCCGGTCGCGTCGGCGCGGACGGTAAGAGGTGGCGAAACCGCATCGGAGCGATAGTTGGTTCGATTCCAGTGCTCGGATGGTTGATTTTCTTTTTTTCTTCTGTCTGTTTACTTCCTAAATGTTTGTGATTGTTTCTAGGCAAGAGCGTAAAATCCGACTACGAATTATTCCTCAGTCACTCCAGTTAAAGGCTGGGTAAGGCCGGATACCTTCTGAGAAGTGTTCTACGTTGGTCACTCGCCAGTGGGTAGGTTTCCTGATAGACTTATGGGTAGGTACATAACTAAGGGTTTATAGCCCGACGGGGGTGCTGGCCTGGGTTTGTCGGAAGCTGATGACCGTGGTTCGGAACCCACGTTAAGCTGTAGGTCCAGTCGCTAATAGCCTAGTTGCTGATGCGCCTCTAACCCTTTACCGTTTACCTTTATCTTTTACCAAAGACTTATTGAATAACCCCCGTATATTCAAAGTTATGGAAAGCTATGTTTTTTGCACAGTGACAATTAATAAAGAACTGACTTTTGATGACGTATGTGTATCCTCTAAATCGCCATACACCTCATTAGTCTGTATAAACAAATATATGGATCGCCAAATCGATATTATTGACCGAAACAAAAATTAATAAAAAACCGTCGGGAACTTTTAACTGCATTAGGGAGAAAATCTGGGTATTTTTTCAAAATTAATGCATTTTTCACGGTACATGATCTCTTATTACTTGCTTGTTATCACGATTGTTTAACTTCATCAAAGAAAAAAAAAGGAATTCTACCTGAAAAAACGTAAAATCGAAGCGCGACCTGGGGGGATCGAAATATTATGTTTCAGTTCTTCGAGCCACCAAATTACAAGATCCATTAAAAATGGCAATTCCGGATGCTGCTTAAAATTGAGTAAACCCCCTTTAGTTCATTACGGACCGAAGAGGAGAAAAACACCAGGTAATTTTGTAATAAGCTTTTGATTATAGCGAAAAAAATAAAATACCTTATTGAAAATTACGAGTTGCAATCAAGTTTGGAAAATTAAATTCATTGTAAACAGCTTCTCTTTAATAACACTTAATTTGGATTTTTTTATGGTACTATGTTCTCGTAAAAATTATTGCTTGTTTCAAAATTATGTTTTATTCTTTCGGGGCATTTACGATGCACTGAAAAGTTTCAAGAAATTATATTTCAAATGATCAGCCATAAATTTTTTTAACAGTTACATAAGTCGCACTTACACAACTATCAGATACCATGTTAAAAGAATAAGTTAACTATAACCAAGAGATAAAATTAATATAGGAATATAAAAATTGATTTCAACAATATTTATCTTTTAATGACAAGAATGAAGCTTAGCCAGTGTTAAAAAAAATCAAAGCGTTGGTGCTCGTAGCATCAGAAATGGTTTGTTTTATTAAGCATCATTATTCACCAGATAGCTGTCAAAGCTTCAGTTATATTCATATAATGGTTTCATTTTTACTGTCGATTGAAGCAAGAAACTTTTATTTATTTAGAAAAATGGCAAAAAGTGAGTTTCGAGTGGTGATAAAACACTTATACTTAAAAGACTTAACACCGAAAGAGATCACAGCTGAGTTGCATGAAGTTCATTGTTACGTCTGCTCCTGTGTTTGCAACTGTGTATAATTGGCTAAATCAGTTTAAACGAGGCCGTATATCCACAAAAGAAGAACATCGTTCGGGATGTCCAGTGGAATACTCCCGAAATGATTGACAAAATCCACAACATGGTTTTAAGTGATCGACGAATCAAAGTGCGCGAAATAGTCGAGGCTTATCGAAAGATTTCGACAAGATGGGTGCAGTGTTTGGTCTCAGTGGAGAATAAATGTAATCGTGTGGTCGACTCTGGGGCTGTTTTGACGCTTTTTCGTCACAATCCTGATGAGTTTCTGCATCGATACATAACTGTGGACAAAACATGGATCCACGACTGCACTCCAGAGACAAAGGAACAATTCTGATTTGGCTCCTTGCTATGGTTCATACCACATTATGTATCCACCTGCGGTAGTTCCAATCTACAATTTGTACATGTATTTCAACGGTTTTCCCCGAATAAATTCACCTACACAAGGCTTCACTTACACAATGAAATCGTTTGTGTAATATAAAAATTGCGTATTCATTATATTGGTCTACTTTGTCCACTCCTGCCTTTGTTTCATTATATGTGGTAATTATATCTGGTTTATTTTTACTGCTTTCATCAACTTTATCCTTGTCGTCCAAGGTACCCAGAAGAGTACCAGCTTTGTTTTTTTTGGGTAGTATGAAGCAATCATTGTGTCATACTGGAATCCAAAAAGTGAAGAAGTTGCTATAAATTCTAGTAGGAGTTCTGCTTTTTTTTTCTAATAGTTCCCACTAATGTTAGGTTCATTTTGAAAACAGGTGAAAAAATTGTCGCACGTAATACTTTTTATGATTTCTTGCACCATATCCTTCACAACTCTCTCTCCCTAAGCTACTTCTCGTTGTGCCCTTGTTTCTTTTCCTTTGTACGCTTGTATTTTCCACACATAGCCAGTAAATGAGTCACAAATCGTCCAAAACTTGATCCCATACTTCACAGGTTTTGAGGAAATATAGTGGCGAAACGGACAACGGTCGCGGAACGTCACCAACCATTCATCCACTGTCATAGACCACCCAGGCACATAAGCTTCTCTCAAGTATGTATTCCAACATTCAAAAACGTCACGGATAGGTTGTAACTTATCTGGAGTTTTTTGCTTCCTTCGTTTTTCTGCGTCATCAAATTTTATAACTTGGGAGATATCCTTGAACCGGTCCCGGCTCATTATCTTAGAATAAGTAGGTCGACAATCTTGGCGACTCAACATTGTACTGACATCTTCATTTTGATTTGTAGACTCCAACCAAAATGAGTAAGCCAACATATATTTTTTAGCTCTTCAGCGTTCAGTTCTTTCCATTTCGTTTGATATACCAATTTTCTTTCCTTATTACTCCAATGGCATATTTTTTCCTGGAGGGGTCGCCTGAAAAATAATAAAAAAACTGTCTGCCACTGATTAGCACTTTTTTAAAGCCAATTGAGTAGGACCTTCCGTATCCTTCAGAAGATTCTGTGCTCTTTTTCGACCACTAGGATCTGAAAGTGGTAACGAGCACCACAGTTGTTTTTAATTTTTTTATATACACGAGTATTCCCCATTGCGGGTTTCAATAGAGCTAGAAGGTAAACTACTCACATTTATGTCCATAGCTTCATCCTCACTATTCTCTTGGATAGGTTCTGGGTCGTCGGGAGCTTCTTCACTTTCACTTTCACCTGACTCCATGTCCGATTCCGAATCATTCGAAAGTTTTCCTTCTAACATTCGCTCTATTTCTACAATAATAAGCCTTCTTTCCATATACATTATGCAAACAAAACATTATAATACAAGCACTCAAACACTGAAGGTAAACTGATCTGTAAACGGACAGGTAAGTTTGAGACATTATTGCAAATATAAAATATAAAAACTTGACCTCCCCCCACCCCCTTCCCTATCACTCAATTATAGTACTGACTATATTACCTTACTCTCTACTAGACGGTGCCAAATTGATCCCAGACAGGGTAAAAGGGATTGAGGGGACCTTCCTCTAAATAATTCTATACAGGCTGTACAAGGTAGGGTCTGAAAAGCTTACCCATCTGGAGCCATAATAAAGTTGTTTATAAATAGAACTATGCAGTTTTATGTAAAATAAATTCCACGATTTTGAAGCAAACATGATATGGTTCACTTAAAAAAAGTTAAAAAACTTCAATTTTTTTTAAAACAGGCCTTATAGGCAGATTGTTGACAACAAACCAAATCTTTTTTAAATTCTTTATATATGCTGTCGGAATACTGTAACTGAATTACATGCCCATGCGAATAAATATTAAAAAATAAACTTACCGAGATATCTTGAAGTGTATGGGCATGGCCATGGCAATTTTTAAAGTGGCACAAACTATACAAATCACAGCAAACTTATAGTTATTTACCTTTAAATGTCAGTTTACAAATTTAATTAAAGACATCACATACTGCCATCTCATGCAGAGTAGTTTACTTAACGCAAGAGTCGATAAACTTGAAGACATTTATCACTAAACACCAAATCACTTTTTTTGAACTGCTCGACGCACGTTTCGCTAACCATCATCAGGAGATTATTTAATCTAGATTTTAATCTGATTTAATCCGATTGAATCAAGAGTCGATAACAAAGTGATATGTTAAGTGTCCTTCTTTCTAGAGACTGTTAGCCTAACTGGGTTAAAGAAAGTCTTTTCTTCCTGCAATAAGTATTTTTTTTTATTTATAAGCTCTATAGGCCCTGAAGACCTAGGGCGTAGTGTTTACAATATCGTATTTTACATATAATTATAACATTGCATATGTGGTTCCCATCCTTCACTAGTTCCTCTGCAGCACAGTTTGGACTATCCCTCTCCACTCCTTTCTATTGTTTTGCTATGTCCTTCCATTCCCCCATCCTTATCGTATCCACATCTTCCTGCACTTGACCCATCGATCTTTTTCTTGGTCTGCCCTTCCTCTTCTTCCCTATTGGCCTTCTGCCTAACACTAGATTTGTCATTCTCCCTCCGCCTAGTCTCTCCACGTGTCCAAGCCATATCACTCTCTCTCTCGGCTTTCGCAAATGTTATTATATTTGGACTTTTGTACAGTTCTTCCAACTCATTATTCGTTATTCTCCTCCATACCTCCTCAGTTCTCTTTCCATATATAGCTCGTAACATTTTCCTTTCCCATCTTTTCAGTTTCTCTTCCTCTGTTCGGTTTAGCGTCCAAGTTTCACATGCGTATGTTGATGTGGGTTTTATTATTGTTGTATAGATTCTTAGTTTTGTGCTTCTAGACACATAGTTGGACTTCATCAGTGCCTTCAGGCTTCCATATTTTCGATTACCCTTTAATATCCTGGCCTGTATTTCGTGTTCTTCTTGCCCGCCCTCTTCGATTGTAACTCCTAGGTAGCAGAATTTCTGAACTCTTTCGAAAGTAGATTATCTTCCATCACTGGCTACCATGGTCATGTTTCCCTCTTTTGCTGATAGATCATGCATTTGTCCCATCACCATGTATTTTAACTTATTTTGATTTATTTCCAAGCCGAACTTCTTCCCTTCTTTTGCTATTAATTTTATGGTTCTCTTTAGCTCCTTTTTGGTTCTTGCCAGTATGGTCAGATCATCTGCGAAGGCCAAGCATTGGTGTTCACTGTTGTATATTGTGCCGTCAGTTCTCAGCTTGCTATTCCTTACTATCACCTCCAGTATTAGATTAAAGAGTGTCGTTGACAGAGGGTCTTCCTGCCTAAGACCTCTTCTCACCTCGAATTCTTGCGATACATCACCATTCCATACTACTCTATCTCTTGTTTTCTCCAAGGGGTCATCTTTGTCAAACTAATGAGTTTTTTTGGGTATTTCTAGTTGGTTCATTCTTTGATACATTTTTTCCCTAATTATTCTGTCATAAGCTTGTTTAAAGTCTATAAAGAGAGTATGCAGCTCAATTTTGTATTCATAGGAGGTTACTTGGATCTCTTTTAGAGTAAATATTTGGTCTGCTGTAGATCTGTTGTTTCTGAACCCTGCCTGGTACTCACCTATGACTTTTTCTGCATATATATATTTAATCTTTTTCTTATTATCTGACCCAGTATTTTGAAGCATGTATCTACCAATGCGGTACCTCTATAATTTTCATATAACGATCTATCTCCTTTTTTGTATATTGGGCAGATTAAGGCTTTTGACCATTCAGCCGGCATCTTCTCTTTTGTCCATATCAATTTTATTATTTCGCTGATGATTTTCTGTAGTTGTTCTCCTCCTGCGTTTATCATCTCAGCCGTAATGCCATCCTCCGGGCCTTTTATTATTTTTAAAATTTTTATAATGTCCTTTGTCTCTTCTTCTATTGGTTCATCTATCACTATTCAATCTTCGTAGCGTGAATATTGTTCCTCTTGTTCTTGTGCCCCTCCATCATACAACAATTTATCAAAGTGGTCCTTCCATCCATGTAATATATCATTTTGGTCAGCTATCAATGTCCCTTCTTCGGTTTTAAAATAGTTATTTCTACAATGGTAACTCTTTTCAATTTTATTCATACCCTGGTAAAACGATCTTACTTCTCTATTTTGGAACCTTTCCTCAATATCCTTTAGTTTTGCTTCGTTATATTGTCGCTTTTTCGTTCTGCGTAGACTTTTCGTATCCTTTCTTATTTTTTCGTAGTTTTGGTTATTTTCCTCGTTATTATTAAGCACCAAAACGAGCCTTAACCTTTTTTTCCTTTCTGATAATTCTTCATCGTACCAGTCTTTTGTGCTCGTTCTTTCTCTTCTGCAGTAAGTATATTTCATATTGATCTTTGTTCGGACATTTTTCCTATAGTGTTATTGAGTTGTCTCCTTTTCTTTAATTCCTTCTAGATGTTACAATTTTTATGTCACGTAGTATATATACGATTATTTTTCAATATTGAGACTTTATGTTTGTAAACACGCTAACAAAAGCAGCAGGTATACATATTTTTAATCGTTGTTTTCTTATGCTGGTAACAACATTTCCGATAACTTCTATTCATGGCGATAATTCCTCGATGCTTATGGCTGGAAATATGATTCTTCGAATATGCAATCAGACGATACGTTCCAGACAAAGTAATTCCCCGCATTCGAAATTTTTTGAATAATTCATAGTCTGCTACTGTATTTAAAGAAAGGAATACATGTAAATCGAATCAGTACACGTCCATATTATTTGTCGTTCGCGATTTTCTTTTGTGATCTTCATAAAATAAAACTTGGAAAATATGAAGGGGGTTTTTTGTTTATTTGTGGTTTGCTTTATTGTATTTTCGCTTCAAACTTATGGTGAGTTGTGCAATGGTTTGAATATTATTTAGTAATATGAAATCTGGTGTAATATAATTTGGTAGAACTGTGTTAGTGTGTATTATTCAAATCAAAAACTATCGGAATCTGTTCATTGAAATAATATTTCTTTATTTTTGTATTTTTCCTTCAACATGATGAGTAGAATATTTTCTCCTGAGTTTTTTCAACATTTTTTCATAGTGAAGACCTGGAACCTATTCCATGCTAATGATAGGTTTTATTATAGCATCAGCCGGTCGGTTTGGTGCGGATTGAAGCGGTAGTTGGTTCGATTCCAGCGCTCGGATGGTTCATTTTCTTTCTTTCTTCTGTCTGTTTACTTCCTAAATGTTTGTGATTGTTTCTAGGAAAGAATGTAAAATCCGATAAACGAATTACCTCTCAGTCACGCCAGTTAAAGGCTGGGTAAGGCCGGATGCCCTCTGAGAAGTGTTCTACGTTGGTCACTCGCCAGTCGGTAGGTTTCCTGATAGACTTATGGGTAGGCACATAACCAAGGGTTTATAGCCCGAGGGGGGTGCTGGCCTGGGTTTGTCGGAAGCTGATGACCGTGGTTCGGAACCCACGTTAAGCTGTAGGTCCAGTCGCTAAATAGCCTACGTTTACTTTTATTATAGCATCTGTAATTGTTAAACCCTGTCAAAGCTTTGCGATCTTCAGACTGAGAAGACAAAACTGATGGCAGCAAAAGTAAGCTTTGTTTCTTCAGTCTTTCACTTTGCTTTCATTTCTTAATAATTTATTACCCTATGTTTTCTTAAGAAATAACCTCCAAAAAAAGGCCAGTAGATCTGGGACACTTTATGCACTGTTAAATGTGTAGTATTTATGATCCAACGAAGATTTTGTTGAAACTCAGTTACTAGTTCTGGATTCCTAAATAATTTTTTATTTTCATTTCAATTTTTGTAACCATTATCACTTATAGAAAGATTTTATTTTAATTTTTTAGTTTTCACCCGTCATTGGAAGATTTTGTTGCTTCTGTATAAAATACTATTCATATATTATTTTCTCCATCTTCCCCCCTCTATCACCAATCTTTCCCTTGATTTCAAAGTTTTTCTTTTAGTAATTATGCGGACATTCTGATGTTAAGCTGAATATATTCACGTAATTTTTTTAATTTCTGGAAACAGTTGACTTAGCAATGTATTTCTTTTTTGCAAGATGGCTAACTCTCAGCTCATTTCCTAAGAGTTCTATATGGTTAACATTTCCCATGTAAGGTTTTCTTTTTCGAAATATTAACTATTTGAACAGACTCGAACTCGATGAGTCGATCATCCTTCTCGATAACAAATATTCTACAGTCGATTTTCTAGACTTGACATCGGATTCATTATCGTTTAGATCGATTCCATACACTTCTATTTCTTTTATTTGTTATTCTTTTGTTTCAGTTGAAGCAAGCACACTTCCCTTCGAGGTATCTCTTTGCGAATTTCTGTCAATTTGTCAAAGATATTGTGACCAGGATCATCCAGGAACTAAAGGAGATTGCAGTGCACAGAATAGTTTTAAGCAGTATTATTGTCGATGTTTATAGACTGACCGAGATGAAAGACTTCAATAAAAATATAACAATAAAATCCTCATAAATAAATGGTTTTTTCTTATGAATCGAATTATGAGAATTCTGATAAATTGTTAACCTAACCTCGAAAAAAAAATGTTTTGAAATAATATTACTACTGTAGATATATATGACAAGAATGTATACATTTTGTTTAAATAAACATTCTTTTCGATATATAATTTAATAATAATTCTTTTCGATTAATTCAGTTTCAGTGATTAGTTCAGTTCAGTAATTAGAATTACTATGTTCTCGGGTAGAACCGCGTTTTAGATTTGTAAAATCTCGAGGTTTCAGCTTCTACTTTGAAGCCATTTTCAAGAGAATCTAGTTGATTTACTACGGGGCCTCAATCTGCCTACTCCCCAGAGTTTACAACTAGAAAAGAACGTGGACGGTGCGACCTCTATATTAATAGGTGAGGTTGCGGGTGGGGCGCTCGGCCGAGTGGTGGGGGGAGACGGGAGGTGGACGTTTGACGGTAAGGGTTTCGGATGGACCGTTTGGAAATAAGCGGTTTCCATGTATTTGGAACTCTAAGTCCGTCTTGTTTAAGCAGTCTGGACGTTTTTCGATCTCATTTGCTTCACGAATTATGCGGGATTTATAGGAATATATAGATACGATTACTTTGGCTTTTTCGAAATTTATTTTGTGACCCGTTTGGATATGATGTGCTGCTAAAGTCGAGGAAAGATCAGATTTTCGGACGGCGAGAGAATGTTCGTATATGCGATTTTGGATACGTCTATTGGTTTCGCCGATATATGATTGAGAGCAGCCAGAACAAGGAATCATAGACACCATGTGACTCTTGTGGACTATTATCTTTCACTGGTCTAAGGGAAGTGGATATATTTATTTCTGTTGTAAATATTGTTTCGATATTACGGGATCTGAATACGTGGTACATTTTATCAGTAACTCCCTTGATGTATGGCAGAATAACTTTGGGGGTTTTGGAAGTTTTCTCTAGTGGATTGATTGGTATGACCATTTACCTGAACTTTATTAATATGCCTTTTTATTTGACGCATGTCATAGCCGTTTTGAATTAGTGCCGTTTCTAGGGAATTAAGTTCTGTTTGTCTATGTTCCCTATTTCCAGTTTTGACTACCGAATTTAATTGCGATGGATGATGATGTGAGTCCGCATTTAGATAACGATTTGTGTGGGTGGGTATACGATAGACTGAATAGGAGAAGTTTCGGTTCTGGCCTTTTTGATATTAGAACGTCAAGAAAAGGGAGGGCAGAATGGTTTTCAGTCTCAATTGTAAATTTCACCTGGTGATGTATACTTTTTAAATACGAAATGAACATATTTAAAGATTGTGGTCCATGTGGCCAAATGACGAAGGTGTCTCTTTCGGTTCTCCGGTCATAGCCAATATTTTTATGGAACACTTTCAAATTCAAGCCATCAACACCAGTCCATTGAAACCTACTTGCTAGTTTCGATATGATACACACACACACACGCACATATATATATATATATATATATATATATATATATATATATATATATATATATATATATATATATATATATATATATATATGTAATGTTAGATTTTCTTGGACTGCGTCCAATGAGACAGCAATAGCTGAGTGTCATCACACACCGAACCGTTGGGTTCCACAATCTCATGTGGAGTACACGACAACCTGCGTCTCCGCCTAAAAGAACATTTTTGTTGGTTGCTTGACCGGGAAGGAGCCCCACCTATACCTTCAACTGGATGACATATGCGTCATTGGACGCAGTCCAAGAAAATCTAACACTACATATATACGCCATCCGACGGGAAGTCAGCGACAACATGGGTTGTTGGCTGTGGATAGGGTCTCCCTATTTTTAATGGTATAGTATATGTCAGCGCCCTATACAAGAATGTATACATTTTGTTTAAATAAACATTCTTTTCGACATATTTTTAATTCAGTTTCTGTTACTTCATATCATTGGTACACCCCGTAGAGAAGTCCATCGACCTTGTACAGTTGCTCAGCAAGGGCTTAGCATTATTAAGCTACCTGTTATTTTATAGACGGCAGGAATCATCCGGTCAGGAGAGCACGAGGACAGTAGCTAATTGGACATATGATAACAAATACAAAAAGGTAAAGTAACTGAGATTTATATCTAAATTTCCACTATATTTAAATATATTTAATATTAATAATCATAATATTTCCACTAGATTTATTTTAATTATTTTGACTCACAGTACTTTTTTATTCAAATACGAACTATATTACTCTGATTAATGGTTTAATACATTTGGTATATGAAGGCACTATGTGTTGAAACAATTGCAATACATACAAGTTTTAAATATGGTGGAAATTTAGATATAAATCTTAGTTTGTTAATTTAAAATGAATTCCTATCGGCTACTTACAAAGAGATAAGAATTTAGGTCGTTGAAAGAGATTGGCAAATATCAAGAAGAAACGCAGATTAGCGGGTATAAAAAGTATTACTGATGTTGAAAATATTCCGCTTTTGTCTCGGTTGAACAAATTTTTAAGCCATTCAGCAATAAATATCTCAGAAAATTAATGTACAAAGCCTTCAATGGCTTTATCGGGCATAATGTGTATATATAATAATATCTTATAGTAGGAGGATAAAAATAATACTTAACACTGCTACGTCTTATCTAATAATAATTAAGAAAATATAATTTGGAATATGCATTAAAATATCTGGGTCATCTCCTAACCATTACCATAAACTTGTTGTCCAATTGACTGACGGTATCTTATGGCGGTGTCGAAGAATAAAAACGTCATGAAACATGTTCTATTTTCTCGCAAATCAAGAACCAGTCGGCAGGTGTAAGTTCGGGCGTACGTGGTGGAACTCAAAAGGTAGGGCAATCTTCATGAAGAATATAAAGCCCTTGCCTGTTGAGGTTCGCAGGGATTAAGATATATCAAGGTGTATCGTAATAGATGTTGTTTATTCCTAATATCGCACAGCTTTGTTTCATAAACATGTTATTTTCATAACTTTCCATATGTATATATATATATATATATATATATATATATATATATATATATATATATATATATATATATATATATATATATATATATATATACCAGGTGTCCCATTAAGGATGGATCGCGGCCGTATCTTGAAAACTATTTATCCCACAGCATTGGGAAAAAAAATTGTACTAAAAATGATCATGAGAAATTTACCAAAAATATTTTTAAGCTTCTAAAATGACCGCGAGTGGGCGTGACGAGCTAAACATTTTTAAAAATCATTTTTTTTGTGTATTTTCAAGTGTTAACCGAGTAAGAAAAATTCTCAGTTATAATTACCAAACTGTCTCCTACAACTTTGTTTTATGACATTTTGTCGTAACTTCGCAAATAAAGAAGTGGGGGGAGTTTTACCTATTTAGATAAAAAGTCATCTAATGTCCGTTTGCCTAAACCGATTTTCCTCAATTTGGATTCATTTAAAAGGCAATTGCTGGGACAATCAGATAATCCGGGAGGTAAATTATTTAGTTTATAAATGAAACCGCGAGGTGGCATTACATTCAACAATAGATTTTTTGAAGTTTTGTTCAGTTTTTTCAAATGGAATGGTACAGCTTTTACTACATGGCAAGAAAGGTAATTTAAAGAGGAATTGTCCAGTGAAAACCCGAAATCGATATCTCTGTTGTTATTATTATTATCTTCGTTGTTGGCCCGTTGGCCTTTAAACACGCTCCAAATTAACATGGCACGAAGAATTTGGACCAATCCTAAGCCTGGGTAAATTGTGAAGGAAGACAAACATTAGGTTAATATTTTTTTAACTTAATGCAGGTAGTAGTGAAATAATAACTGATTTTTTCAGAAAAATCGAAATATCTCTTGACATGTCAGAGATATCGATTTCGGGTTTTCACTGGATGATTCCTCTTTAAATTACCTTTCTAGCCATGTAATAAAAGCTGTACCATTCCATTTGAAAAAACTGAACAAAACTTCAAAAAAACTATTGTTGAATGTAACGCCACCTCGGGGTTTCATTTATAAACTAAAGAATTTATCTCCCAGATTATCTGATTGTCCCAGAAATTGTCTTTTAAATGAATCCAAATTGAGGAAAATCGGTTTAGGCAAACGGACATTAGATGACTTTTTATCTAAATAGGTAAAACTCCCCCCCCACTTCTTTATTCGCGAAGTTACGACAAAATGTCATAAAACAAAGTTGTAGGAGACAGTTTGCTAATTATAACTGAGAATTTTTCTTACTCGGTTAACACTTGAAAATACACAAAAAATGATTTGTAATAATGTTTAGCTCGTCACGCCCTCTTGCGGTCGTTTTAGAAGCTTAAAAATATTTTTGATGAATTTCTCATGATCATTTTTAATACAATTTTTTTTTCCCAAAGCTGTGGGATAAATAGTTTTCAAGATACGGCCGCGATCCATCCTTAATGGGTCACCTGGTATATATATGATAGTCTCTCAAACGCCGTATACGAGCTCGAAATCTAGCTCGGAATTCAAGTGCAGCATTACGAATCGCGTTTCAGGAAGACTGCCGCAAAAGACCATAAGAAATTTTCTGCGAAGAATGCTCAGAAAGATGCAACTGTGATTAACAATATGCTAATCCCTGTTAGCTAAAAAATAATGTTAAATTATTACTTTTGTTGTTCTTTCAATTCAATGTTATAATAACAAATACGCTATGTTTCATTCCATCAACCACGAGTATATTCTAACGCTACGTTATGCAAAGAAAATGATTTTACTGTACATAGGATACTTCAAAATAACATACTTAATAATAGAAATTATAGAAATGTTACGGTTAAATTTAAAACAGAAAGGTAAAAGTAAAGGTACTAACTAGGGTTAGAGGCGCATCAGCAAGTAAGGCAATTTAGCGACTCGACTGATAGCTTAACGTGGATCCTGAACCACTGTCATCAGCCACCGACAACCCAGGCCAGCACCCCCCTTAGGCTCTCAATCCTTGGTTATATGCTTACCCATAAATCTATCAGGAAGCCTATCGACTGGCGAGGGACCAACGTAGAAAACATTTCAGAAGGCATCCGGCCTTACCCAGCTTTTAACTGGCGTTACTCAGCGATAATTAGTTGTCGGAATTGCCTAGAAATAATCACAGACATTTAGGTGTAGATACGTGAGTGCGGGTCTATGTGTGGGGTAGGAAGTAAGACGAGCAGAAGAATTAAAAATAAACCACCATCCGAGCGCTGGAATCGAACCAAGTACCGCGCCAATGCGGTTTCAGCACAGCAGCTGCAGACCGCCGCTCTTACCGTCCGTTCCAACGCGGCCGGTAATTTAAAACAAACACATTAAAAAGAAACTTTTTGCAGGTTCTCAAGGTCAATCAAATGAAGATTGAAGAAAATCACCGGCCAGATCAATTAATAATAGTTTGATATGAAGAAATAATCTCCAAAATAATCACTGTGAGTCTGTCAAATTTATGATACAACTCAATAGTATTCTTCAATGTACCATATAACATATATTATTTTCAAATTTGTGAAGTAAACGCACATAAAAGAGCTAAAACAATGAATAGGCACATATTCGCCCGATTTATATCGGTGTGAGTCTTAAAAGCGAATGCAAAGTGTGTGAATATAGTTTCAAGTGCCCAACAAGCTTCGATTATGTCTTCGGATGTATTAATGTTCTACAGGATTGTACTTATACTAGGCTAATTAAAAAGTTAGCGGAGCGGAAATGATAAAACAAGCTTATAGTTGAAAAAGTGACTTTATTCTTCCATATATCTTCCCTTAAAATGAATACATTTTTTCCAGTGGTTTGTGACCTATTATTTTCTCTTTTGAAACAAAATAAAAAATATATAGATCACAGCGACGGCAGCTGTTTGCCGGGAGCACCGGGAAGAAGGTCCAGGACAGAATGAAACCACGACAAAAGTTGAGCGCCACCCGGTTACTTCATATATCGGAAAAGACCCTGGAACCGGGAAGGGGTCTATCTTAAATAAAACGGTTTACTAGAATTTTACACACACACCCACACACACACACACACACACACACACACACACACACACACACACACACACACACACACACACACACACACACACACACACACACATATATATATATATATATATATATATATATATATATATATATATATATATATATATATATATATATATATATATATATATATTACAAAAGCGCACTCAAAAAAGAACGACACAAAGCACATAAAAAAAGGAATAACTAAAACTATCAAACAAAAGACACGGCAAGGTTTAGGGAAGATGGTTCTCCAAAAATCAAATAAACAGCTCTGAATTACACCAGCTGGTCTCTATGTCCCTATATTTACAAATTAGAGGTTATTTCCTCTATTCTGACAATAGTAAAAAGATAAATATATAACGTTAGGGTAACCAAGAATGGTCAGACGACAAATAGATACAAAATATAAGGTAATAAAACAAGTGTTTATCTGGCTTTATTTCCTGATGTTGTCTATCCTTGCCTATCCGGTACTGGGTGTCCAAAAACACTGAGTACGACTGCGGACAGTCCGGTATCCCTATGCGGGGGCCCCGAAATAATCTCGATCTGACCAACCGGTTACTCTGCCACGTGGCCCCAAAAAGGTGTAAGGTTTCCACGATGGTCGGGCTCTGTGATAGGTGGTCGTTCAATGGCCTGATGTCTGTTGATCGGATTCTCTGCTGCCGGGTCGTAAAACCCTCAATAATCAGAAATTCAACAATCAGAAATTCAACAATAATCAGAAAAATCAACCCAAGCGTGGCTTGGCCAGCAAACCTACGTACCTCGGTCGGAAGGGTAAGGCGCGAAAATGTCCGCTCACCTGGAGATTTGGCGTTAGACTGTCTTGTCTTGTCCCAACGATACCGAAGCTCTTTCAGTTAAGAATTTGTCCGCAATAAACCTACCAGTGGTGATCAACAATTTACGAATGCTACCTGTAGCGATCAAGAATTTGTGAACGCTATAGGTTCTCCAATTCATTTATTCCATCTCTGAAGTGATTTTCTGGAAGTGCTTCAAAATACTAATCTACGGCTACTATAACTTCTTCATTTGATGACAAACGCTTGCTGCGTAGGAATTTTTTGAGGTTTGGAAACAGATAAAAGTCAGAGGGGCCAATGAATACGGTGAATGCTCCAACAATTCGTAGTGTAACTCCTTCAATTTGGCCATTGCAAAAACACCTCTGTGAGCCGGTGCATTGTCTGAAAATGATGAAAAATGATTTTTTTCTTCACTAAATCGGGTTTTTTCTCACGAATTTTTGCATCCAATTATTCCAAAACGTTTGGGTAATACTGTCCTGTTTTTAAGGTAATCAATTAACAGTTTTTGATCAGAATTTGATAAATCCGGCACCCATCTTGTACATAACTTTTTCTAGCCCTATTCCTTTTTCAAAATATGAAACATCCATTCAGTTGAAATGTCTATGGACTTAGCAATTACACTCAAAGTTAACGGTCTGTCATCCAGAATGATATCATGTATAGAATAAATTATTTGTTTAGCAGTTGCACTTATTGGATGCCCTGAACGACGATCTTCATCCAGGCTTGTACGATCACGTTGAAACTCACCCGTCCGCTTACAAAACATTGTTTTTGAAGGAGTAGACTCCTCGAATACTTTTACCATTTCTCTATGAATTTCCATCGCTTTTAAACCTTTTTTTCCAAAGAATTTAATCACCGCACGATTTTCAATATGTTCCATTTTAAGAAATAACACTGATACGTTTTCTTTAAGTAGCTGTTTTTGTACGAATGAATTGACAGATCAAGTTGAAACTTCACATATGTTCATTACAAGAATGAAACTAGAAAATGAGAGGATTATATAGTTCTTTTACTGCTCTATAGGTGTCGCTCCGCGAACTTTTCTATTAGCCTAGTAGATGGTACTCGCTGTCAAATAAATAAACATCAGAATATGGATATTTTAAAATACTTTTAAAGGAGAGTTAGCTTCAAGTGTTTTAGTTGGATTTTTGTCTTAAATATTTTTGCTTTAATCTAAGTAACATTATTTCTTCTAGTTTACGTTTCTTTTTATTAACAAAGAAAAAAATATATAAATGTTATAACTTTGAAGGCGACATTTCATTATATTTTGATTAAGAAAACATTCATTATAATGAAGGTATTTTTATAAGTTTTGCTGCAATTTTGTTGCATGATTTTTGTTAGTTTTACGAGTATTCTTTTAGCGGGCTCGTTGATTCTTTTATTGTTATGCATCTAATTCAATTTCTTATGACAATAAATGAACCATTTGCTTTCTTGTTGGAGATTTTATTGTTCTCATGAACTTTGGACTGAATTCTGAAGAATAGTTTATAAAAATATAGCACTGTGTGGAATTAATAACTCATACAATTGGAATTAATAAATTACTGTAGTTTTAACCCCCGAATAAACTTACTATTACTAAGTGCTATTACATTTTCGAAGTACTATTTTTTATGTCATATTATATTATTTTTAAATCATTCGAACAATTTTTAATTATACAGTATTTGTAACAGTAATTTTCTGGTATTGGTGAAATTTGACAGGCTAAAAGCAAATCTGAAAATTACATTTTTCTATCATCCATAGATTTTCTATGGATGATAGAATCATTAAATTGAGTGTGATTGAATTGAATCGATTTCAAACTTTTTATTGATAATTTTATTTTACTTTATTAATTTTATTGATTTTTATTGATAATTGAAGCATAGTATATGTCATTTAAACAGGAAAGACAATATCTGTCAAATAACCATCTCTTGCAGCTCAACAGTCGTTCACTCTTTTGTCAAAATTTTGGATGACATTTTGGCATCACCGTGGCTCCATCTCACCAATACAATGACTCGAATAACTTCATCCCTTACTTCAGGTATCGATTGTGGATTATTCTTATAAAGCATTATTGGGTCCACAGGTTTTTTTATGTTACTTTTTAAATCTTTTTTTGAAAAATTCCAAAAGTCAGCATTGAAACTTGAACTAAAAAAAAAAGTTATTGGTGTATCCTCGAAATTATTTTTTTATTTTAATGTGTAATGTTGTAGGGTTCTATGAAAATCAAAACTACATGCAAGCGCCATCTAAAAATACATTGAAGGCTCAACTTTAAATTGCATATAAAAGACAATGCGTTACATGCGCCAAACTTTAAAATGCGTTATAACAAGCTATGCGTTATTGATATAACGAAAATATATCCAAGAAGAAAATTATTGCAATCATTAACTTAACTGTTTTTTAACTAACTGCTTTTTTTTCAGTATCGAAAAAGTCAACATTGAAACTTTCGAATAACGCCCACCTTCACGTCCTCTTTCCTAGATCGAGTTCCCTTTCCCCACCATCATCAACGAATCCTTCTCCCACCACTCAATAAAAAACTATAATAATCTCCGAGCCGCCCCTGACTATCGATTTCCTCTCGATGTAATTAATTATTGTTTTAGTCGTATTTGTGGAAGATAAGGGCTTAAATTAAATCAAACCTCCCTCCCCTTTTCGCAATTAGTTTACTTCGGTGAACTTTATTAGAAAAGGTGTTGTTAGAAACAGCAGATTATCCTTTGATCAGCGTGTGAGAAAAATCAGTGAATCAGGCAAAGTTTCGTAATTTAAAGGATGCTTTCGAGGGATCTCGTTCCCCTTTACGTTATTGACAGTTCGTTTAATGAGTTCTTGTTTTTTTGTTCAATATTTGAGTTATAGTTTGTTTATAATTAACTTCTTGCTCTATAATGAAATTTAGTAATACAACGATAGAATGAAAAGTCAGATAATTTTCTATGGATGGTAAATACATTCCTGAAAAGTAACTTCCTTTCTCCTGATGCTCTATAAATTTAAAACCTATGCGACATTTAGTTTAGTCTTTGAAGGCAAATATGTTCGATATTTTTGTTGTCGTAGAAAAAAGCGAATTTCATTGGTTTAAAACTACTTTTTGTAAAAGAGAAGCAAATTTCTGTCGACTTGATCGTACTAATTACACAGGTCGAAAATTTTTTTTTGGGTTTCTGTTCTAATATTTGCATTCTGATTCTAGACATCGAAAAATACTGAAAAATTTTTAGCTTTTAAAGTTTGCTTTTGGTTGATATACTTATCGACGTATATCAACCAAAAGTAAGTTATGAAGATTTTTTGAGCAACAGATGGTAGCAGATTTGTGAAGGGCACAGTAGTGAGTGTTTTCTTCTCTATCACATTTGTAACAACCGCCATTATGTATTACTAAGTTAAAAAATGGCGCCAAGACAGTGTATACAGGATGTTGATTCATTCTGTTTTATTTGCGGTGAATTTATTACAGTAAGAAGCAAAAAATTTGCTTTGGTAACAAATTTGAAGCTTTGTGAAGCTTATGAAGGCTATTTTAACATTAAAATCCGGAATAAAAATAAAAATTGGGTACCTCACTTTGCCTGTATTAATTGTAAAAATACTTTATAAAGTAAAAAACTAAAATTTAAAATTTAAAAAAATGTCGATTATATTAATATTCTATTTTAGCATTTTTTAATTTTTTATGCATAAAACTTAAATTACACTAGTTTTTTTCGTTATTTCTAGCTTGGTATCGAGGAGAAAAACGACACATAAAGTTTGCAGTGCCAAGACTTTGGAGGGAACCTAGTGATCATGTGCTGACTGTTATTTTTTTATCGACTTTCGTTTGTTCCTGCCATACACCTCGTTCTACATTAATTCCCACTTCAAGGTCATCAAGGTGAATTGTGGCTGTAGCTCCATCATATATCGATCCTTATAGGTTTACATATGCTTGATCTATCCCTTGGCTAAGCAGTGCATCCACTATCGCATGCTTTGAGATGGAGTCAAATGCTTTTTCGTAGTTGATAAAAGCCAAGCCCAGTTGCATGGTGTATTCGTTGTGCCTTTCTATTCTGAATCCTGCTTGTTCTCTTGGTTGTGCGTCATTCAGTTTTTTTAATATTCTTTTAGAAATTATCTTAGTGAAAACTTTGTACATTACTGATAGGAGGCTTATTGGACGGTAGTTCTTTAAATGTTCCTATGCTCCTTTTTTATGTAAAAGGATCACTTCTGCATTTTTCCCTAAGTGAGGTACTTATTGTTCTTTGAGGTATTTTGAGTATAATTTTGCCATTGTTTTATGTAACGTCCGACCACCAGCTTTTAGCATTTCGACAGTTACACTGTCCTTTCCTAGAGCCTTACTGTTTTTCATCGATTCTATAGCATTTGTTACTTCCTCCACTAGGATATCTGGTATTTGTTCTTCCGTGGGTATTTTTATCTTTGATTGGATCTGATCTTCATATAACTGGGAATAAAATTTTCTGACAACCTTTAACATTTGCGTAGGCGCCCTGCACAATGTGCCATCCTCACGCCTTAAGGCATATATTTGCGTTCTTTTGTTTCTCAGCTTCTGTTTAGGCCTGTAATTCCTTTGTTTTCTTCCAGGGTTTCTGGCACTAGCTGCATGTTGAATCGGCTCGTGTCCGCTCTGATACGTTTTCTGATAGTTTTGCAGAGCTCAGTGTACTGGACCTTGCCAAAAGGATTACCTGCTTTTCTCATTGCCCGCCGTTTCTTCTTTAAATCAATGGTCTCAATGGAGATTTTTGTCTGTATGAGATATTTTTCTTCTGGTGCTAATAAAGCAGCTGTTTGAAGCACATTGTTTGCAATTTCTTCATATTGAACTGATACTTCCACCTCCTCCAGATCTTGTAGCACAGCAAACCGGTTTGACAAAGCAATCTCAAAATCGCTTCCTCTCTCCAGCAGTTTCCCAGAATCCACTCTGGCCTTCTTTGACCTTACCATTCTTTCGTGTTCTCTTCGACAGCTAATCCTAACTTTTGCTCGTACCATTCGGTGGTCACTTCCAACATTAAAATTGTTAAGGACAGAACAATAGCAAAATATTGTTTTATCGTTGGTCATGATGCAATCAATTTCACTTGTGAGTCCAGATGGACTTTCCATGTCCTTTTTCTGGTAATATTTTTCTTATAGAACGAATTCATAACATATAGTTCTTGTCCTTCAGTAAAATCAACCAATCTGTCACCCCTATTGTCTCGCTCACCAGTTCCAATTCTGGTATTAAAATCACCCATCAGGATTTTGTACCTACATTTCTCTTTGTATAAACACTGTATATGGCTTATAGTTGGTGCATAAGCTTGGACGATTTGAAGCCTAAACTTTTTATTCAGCTGAATGACGCATTGGGCTAGTCGGTCAGATGTACTTTCAAATTTTACTACACTGTCCCTCAGCTTTCGATTGATGAGGAATCCAATTCCGCCACATCGGCCATTTTCCGAACCTCGCGTGTAGAGTTACGTGTCCAGTTGGTTTGAGTTTGATTAACTCTTCGCTCTTTCTTGCAATCGGGCCTCCGTTTTCATAGTCCGTATATTTAGCATTGTAATGTCAAAAGTCTAATGGCAGCCTGATCTAACCCGGTGATTATTAGCACCTTCTGCCTTGGGGCAGGTCTTCCCGTTGCTGTAGGTAGTTGCCCCTTGGCCTCCGGGAAATGTGGGCCGCGTTTGAGGTTGTACTGTCATATTGAAACATATTTAAAAACCATGTTGAAAGTATGGACCGTAATCTGCCATACTGGTCCAATGCGGGTTGGTAGTTTTTGGATCATGTTAGTTTGAGGCCTCTGCCTTGACCGGTCCGCCAGGGGTGATCGTCCCAGGAGCATAGACTCCAGACGGCATAGCTCAAAACTTCATTGCCCTACTCAAATCCTTTTATCACGTCAACGTCTGATCCACAAAGGGGATATATATATATATATATATATATATATATATATATATATATATATATATATATATATATACATATATATATATATATATATATATATATATATATATATATATATATATATATATATATATATATATATATATATATATATATATAGTATATATATATATATATATATATATAGTATATATATATATATATATATATATATATATATATATATATATATATATATATATATATATATATATATATGTGAACTAATTTTTTCTTGAAAAACCTATTAAAGTGAAAGTTAATTGTTTTCCTTTTGACTAAAAATATTTCTTACCAAGCTTAATAATGAAATTTAAAGTACAGCAGTTTAATATTTAGAATATTAAACGTTGTTTACAATACTAATTAACAGAATTATCATTGTTTATTGACAGGAGTATTAATACCAGTTCTCTGATGCAAATTTATCCATACGTAACAAAATTACGATCGGATAATCGAAATGTCGGATATTATGGAGAAAAATAAATCAAATTAATTATTGAAATCGCTTATGAAAGTAATCGTATTGTACGGTAACAATACATGTAATGCAATTAAATTCGAATAATATTAATGTATCATCAGAACAATTTTAGTTTTATTAAAACAGAATTATCGATATCGACTTTAAAGATATAATATTGTGATTTAGAATAAATCGTTTATTTCGTTTGTTGATTTCTAGATGATGATGGTAGACAAGTATTGTATTGTTGAAGGATTTTTTATTGTATACCTGATTAGCTGTCAGCTGCATTAATACTATAAGAAAAAAAAACAGGGCAATGGTGAGAATAGCGAATTGTGCCATCACCAATTCTCTTCAACGTTTATGGTAACTATTCTATGCGTACATCACACTTCTTGTACACTATTTTTTTTTTGTCATAAATGGAAAGCTCATACATAAGTTTTATAACAAAACTATTTTTATTTTTATTTTTTTCTGTATAATTAAAAAGTTATATCAAATTAAAAATACATTTTTAAACCTAGTAGCGGTGACATGCCGACGAACGTATGTGAACTCACAATGGAAACGAAGACCAATATCGCCAATATCGGATCGGTTCGGAACAATTCGGAAGTTATACCGAAATTTTTCTTTCGTGCTCTTTCTGAAAAGACGTTCGGAAAGAATCGGAGTCTCGGCTAAATAAAACAACTTATCGATTGTAGTCATTGTTCTATAGGTTTAACCTATATCTTTGACTAAATTTGTTGGTTTACTATCGATTTCAAAATATATTTGCTTTTAATTGTTATTTAGGCTTTCGATGTTACACACAAATATCTTTATATAAGATATGGAGGCTCAAAGGTGGGTTCAGAATGAAATATTCAAATTAAATTAGGGTTCCTTTTGTTTTTTTGCATTCGTTTTTATATCTTTTATTTATATTATTTAGTTCATGTAGGGAAAACAAATTAACGTGCCAATTTTATAAGAAGGAATATTCCTGCGTGTCCGCAAAAAAAAATCTACATGTAGCAACACAATCGAGGGTAGTAACAATGAGAGATGAACCTTACAGGATCGTTTATTTTGTAAGATACGAATAATAATATTCAAGAAGTTGCAAGGATGAAGTTTGCGAGCAAGCAGTATTAAGCCGAAGTAAAGCATTCAAAGATTGGAACAGTCAAAAAACCACAATAAACTATAACATCTTTTTGGAAGTAAGAAAAGAAACATCGAAGCTAATTAGACAAACTAAAAGAAAATATGAAAACAATCAACTTAATGAAATAGAAAAAGATTTCCAAAAAAATAACACCCGAAACTTTTACAAAACATTTAAAACTAAATTAACAGGCTATCAACCGCAAAGTCTTTGCTTCCAAAAGGAAAACGGACAATTAGCTTTAAATAACCAAGACAAAAGAACTTGCGACATATTTTGAACAAACACTAAACTGTCCTGAGCCCTTAAACAAATTACCAACACTAAAACCTAAACAAACAAACCCAGATTCATTACCACTGAATGAAGATGAAATAATTAGGCAAATCAAGCGGCTTAAAAATGACAAGGCTTCTGGTGAAGATGGAATCACTGCTGAACTTTTAAAATCCACTGGTCCAGGTACAATCAAGGAAATAACCAAAATTCTACAAGAAGTTTGGCGAACCGAACGGATTCCGGAAGATTGGACAGATGCTCTAATCCATCCACTACATAAGAAAGGAGATAGAACGGATGTAAACAACTACAGATGGATATCTCTTCTCCCAGTTTGTTACAAGATTCTATCTCAATGTCTACTAGACAGAGCACAAGGACAGTTAGAACCTAACATTGGTGAATATCAAGCAGGTTTTCGACCGGGCAGATCCTGCCCTGAACAGATCCTGAATCTGAAGTTGATTCTAAGACATCAAAAACTGTACAATAAAAATCTCATCTGTACATTTGTGGATTTCAAAAAAGCATATGATTCTATTGACCGCGAATCTTTATTCCAAATCTTGAAAGAACAAGGACTAGATCTGAAAACGCTGGCAATTATTAAAGCAACGTTAACTAACACCAGGTCAAAAGTTAAATTCATGGGTGAGATCTCAGAGCCCTTCGAAATTAAAACTGGAGTGAGACAAGGGGATGGACTCTCGCCACTCTTATTTAACTGTGTTCTAGAAAAAGTAATACAGGAGTGGCGTGAAAAAAAGTTGGCCCTGAATATTGACCAGCCCGTTAAACTGGGGAGAACCAACATCAAAATTGATTGTCTGGCATTTGCTGATGATCTAGCAATTTTAGCTCAAGATGTATTAACGGCACAGAAACAGATTGAAACCCTAAAAGAAATAGCAGAAAATGTAGGACTGCAAATTTCCTTTGAAAAGACACAATACATGACCTGCAACAGACTAAGAACGCCATTTCTAAAAACAAAATATGGTAACATCAGACGAGTTTCTCAATTCAAATATTTGGGTGAAATAATCATGGAAAATGGGTTGGAAAAAGCGGCCAATAAGGGTAGATGTCAAAAAATGGAAACGGCATTGAGACTTACACAAAATATTTACAACAAAAAATGCCTATCTAAAAACACAAAACTGAGACATCACAACACAGTTATTAAGCCAGAATTTTTTTTGAATAGAAAGAGGGACATCGAGGATATTGAAAAGAAGGAAAGAAAAATCCTAGGCCCCAAACAAATAAATAGCACAACATACCGACTTCGAGAAAACCAAGAAATCAAACAATACACAGATATACATAGCGATATGAGAAAAAGAAGACTTAAGTTTTACGGACACATAAAACGGATGAATCCGAGTAGCTTAACTAGACAAATAGTCGAATTTTATGAAAATAGGAGTAACGCTAAAGTAGAAATAATAAAATAGATTGCTGCAATTAAAGAGGACCTTAGTTCAGCAAATATTACACAAAGTGAAATTCAGGATAGAGGCTGTTTCAGATACAAGGTTAGCGTTTGGAAGATTGGCTAGGGAGAAAAATGCAGGAAGACTGGAACAACTTGGTCTGGCGAAAGGAAAAAAGCTCATAGCGAAAGAATGAAATTAGTATGGGCGCAAAGGAAGGCTAACAACAACAAACGCCTCTAATTGTACTTCGCGTGGTCCACCAGGGCCTATACGTGAATAATAATAATAATAATAAATATTCAAGAAAGCGCGAATAGACAAGAACAACATTCAACTACTAATTTGATAGGTAATCGTATATGAAAAGTCTTATACATGTGAAATTTTTACAGGATAATCTAATTTGTAGATGGTCAAAGAGTACAGGAATTAGTGTGATAGGTTCGATGAACATCAACTAGTTAAATTAAGGACTGGCAAAGCATTTTTCTATGGAATCAAAAAAACATCTGAAGTAGTATGCCAAAAAAAAAAAGAAATAGAAAAGCAAACCTACTATCCAAATGAAAAGTAAAGAAAATGGATTTTCTAATTCTCTCTTTCTTTTCTCTTTTTTCTCTTTCGATTTTCGATTTTCGATTTTTTCTCTCTCGATTTTCTCTTTTCTATTCTAAACGAAACAAAATAGTTAAAATATGTAGTATTTTTCATGATTTTAGTACAATTCATGTATTGATTGAACATGTTTATTTGATAGGGTATGTTTAAACATAGGTTGGAAATTTATTATAGGCATTGAAAACTGATGGTAGGCTGACAGTAGTTCTAGGATATGTTATGGTACAGAGTGGTTTTCCAGTGCGTAGACCTTAACAGGAGAGTCTCACAATTCAACTATAAAAGTTTTCCACTCAAATATAAAAGGGTTTAGGTGCCTCCTCTTATTTAGGAAATCTCTAGCTCGACATGCATTAGAGTTAGTTGGCAGCCAAATTTATTTATATTTGCAAATATTATTAAATCAAGAGTCTAATGTGATGGTTTGAAAAACATGTAAGGCAAAAATCACCATCGTTTTAAAAATATTGAAACCCTTAATTAAAACAATAATGTAATATGGGTGGTTTTCTTTTTTCTTTTTGAAAATATTTTTAATAGAGTTTAGTGTGGTGGTTTGAAGAATCAGTGTGGTTTTAAAAACATTGTAAACTTCAATGGAAGAAATTAAACTATTATGCAATCAAACAAATATGTATATAATTTTTGGTCGTTATTGTTTTTATTCCGAATTGATTATATGTAGTTTACATATTATAATCTACTGCAATACATTATCTATATTATCCTAGTTAGGGGAAATTTTATTGTGTGTATTTTACAATGTATTTTGTATTGAAATAAAATTCGTGATTTAAACTGTATGTATGTGTTTTGTTTTTGTAAATTATGATTTATATTTTTTCCTTCAAAAAATAATTACATAACTAGGAAATAACTTTTGGTTAACTTTTGTTTGGAAATAACTTTTGGTTGAAAACCAATATTAAAAAAAAATATTACCAATATTTCAATATTACAAATATATACAAAAGATTACTATTTATAACATTATATATTTTTTTTGTTTGGGTATTTATTATCTGCAGAAACTGCACAATCGTGAAATTTTCTTAATTTTTTCATTAATAATCAACGTAACTGTATAAGCTTTACTCGGAACTTTATGTCCTGGACATACGAGCCGTTTTACCGTAGAAATGTCATTTTTGCGATTAACTTGAACAAAACCTATTACCTTGTCACCGTAACTTTCTCGTGACACCCTGCAAATAGTTTAATTATACTGAATAGAAATATTTTGTTTCTTATTTATTTTTACATTATTATTATTTTTTAAAAACTCACGTTAATGCTTTAACACCTCGAGCTTCAGCTAAATTGTACCAAATGTCATTTTTGAGAAAATCTATGACCATAACAATATCCAAAGCAAGTATATTATGAGAATTAGCCTTTATGAATCCTTTGTCACACATTAGTGAACTAAATTAGTAACCAACAATATTTTGTTTTACACTTAATCAACAATAATTTTGACAGCATATATATAGGTAGAAGCCGTCGACAATACTGACGTGAAAACACTTTACTATTGTGACGTCATAAACATTCGTAGTCACGTGACTTTTTTTTAAATTTTATACATTTTAACTAATTTATAATAAAGTATACGATAACGTTTTAAAACTTAATAAAAAATCGGAAATTATTTTTTATTCAAAAACTTAATTATCAAGAAAATAAATGATGAAAGTACGGATTAGAAATTTATTTACCGTCAAATCAACAATATGTACAATATCACTCAAATAGGACAATTTAAGGTAGTAAGCCAATTCGTATATTCTTTTCCATGAAGTGTAATTTAAGCCTTAGGAGCAAAAAAAGTGATGAGAGGTCAAGTCTAGCGACTTCGATACTTGGTCGATGATGTTTGTTGAGTTTTTGGTCAAGAATTCTCGTACCAGTATTTTCGTGTTAACGTGGTTCAAGATTTAAGAATTGATCATCCACAAATCTTGCGCTTAGCATCTCATAAGATGATATTGTTTGTTGACTGTTTATGCCCTCTGAAGGAATTCCAAGAAGACAACACCACGACATCCAAAGAAAACAGTTATCATGACATCAGAAATGAAGAGCTTTTTTTATTTTACGAACTGATTCATGGGAGATTCTAGGCCATCACTCTTAAGCTTAAATGATGATTTTGCATCATTATCTTCTTCACATCAAGAGGAAGAAATCAGCTTTATAGTCGCGATCAACCTCATGGTTATTTTGCGACTTTCTGTTGCTTTATGTTTGTAATCGCTCATGGTGCTTAGTGTTAATTAAGCTCTTTTTATTCTTTATAATATTATACAAGAAAACCAATCTCATTCAATTTCTATGAAGGTAAGCCACAAGATGGAGAAAATTACGTGGAATCAAATGGCGAAAAGCGCAGTTTGATATCTCAAAAGGTTTTCTAGGTAATACTTTAAAGAAACAAGATTTTACATTAAACATAGATATATAAAATTAGAGCTTTTAACATCACAGATTTTTCGTAAGATATGCATCGCCTAAAAATCGTAGAATGTGAGATTTAGGTTATTATTTCAAGAAACCGGTTGTATTTTTTTTTAAGTTGAAGGGGCTGCTTCAAGTCTACAGTTTTCTCTTTGTCTATTTCTCCGTTAGGTTCAAGCTGCTCTATAATGTAACAATGTATAATGTAACAACATTTAAGACTATGAAGACTATACATATTGTTTTATTACTACCTTTGATATTTAAATCCACTTCTTCTTCCCTCATAGTGATACAGTTTAAAAGGTGGAGATGTAGTCATTTACCATTATTTTTTCTGAAAAATGCCCAATCCCACGTTCTAAATATATCTTCTAGGGCCATCGTGAAGTGTTTCAGCACCTCTTTTATGTATATAATGTCTAGTTTTTGTTGTAGGTCTATTATTATTGATGATTTTTTTTTGAAGTTGTTCATGGTCTTTTTCTTTACAGTTCCAAATTCAATATATTAAATGATTCCCCATATTTCAATAAAAGCAAAGAAATGGGACAGATTATGTTTATTTGTCTTCTTCAATAGGGTTTTCTATGTACTGCATTCTTTGGACATCCAATTTGCTGGACTCAGCGGTATGCATCCATCTGGTTAGTGGTCATCCTTATAAGCTTGGGACAACAAGGATATGGGTCGGCAGCCTTTGATATTGCTTCTTTTAATAATAGTAGTATAACTATGCTAATGAAAAAAGAACTAGCTAAAGAAGGGAATAGAACTGGATAATTGATGATGGTTATATTGAAGTTGTAAAGATTTTTGTGTATCTGGGAAGCAAACTTGATTAAAACAATATCACAGGAGATATCAAAAACTGTTTTATGAAGGCTAACAAAGGTACTTATACCTTGTATACTTTCTTAA
The DNA here is from genome assembly GCA_031761425.1 of Cosmopolites sordidus. Taxonomy (NCBI): domain Eukaryota; kingdom Metazoa; phylum Arthropoda; class Insecta; order Coleoptera; family Curculionidae; genus Cosmopolites; species Cosmopolites sordidus. The sequence goes on along the minus strand of JARFXV010000947.1, from coordinate 1,083,392 downwards.
GTAATAATAAATTGAAAGGATTACGAAAGTTAAAGGTCATAAAGATTTACCAATACTTTTATAGTACCAGCAAATTTTTTGGCATATCTGGTACCTAGACAGGGCCTAGGTGGGTCACTGGCAGTTTCGCGCAGATCGACCGCTGCGGACGTTCGTCACAGGATGCATTGTATTAAGCCTACACCAGGCATGGCCGATGTATATGGTCGTATATTCCATCATTCATTGAACTGCTTTCGAACGTTCAGCTGGAGCCCGACTAATCTTACGTGGAGCGCCGAAGAAAATTTCCTGTTTTTTGAATATTTTTAATATTCTCCACGAGGCTACCATACAATTCAGGTCTGCATTAAGGTACTCTTTATTGTTATTTCTTCGATATTTTGGCCATTTCTTACCTTTTCATAAAAAAGAAGCGCTACGTTAGTAAACAAAAACCAAAAAATTCTATTTAATACGTTTTAAATCATAGCAACTTGCCCTGGTACAAATTCCCCCGGGATCCTAAAAACAGCAGACATATTACGTCGTGTCGGGACTTTTTAAACTCCCGAAGTTATTTCCTATGTGTTGTTTGACAGCTACCTACACTTTGGAAGTTTATAAGCTATTATTCGCGTGGCCCCGGGGCTGCTCTGTCAAGATAAAAACCCGAATTTACATAAAAGGTGGCAAGCGAACGACATTACGGAATTCTAATTTAGATTAAAACTTATTCTGCCGGGCAAAAACAAATAAAACTTGCCACAATTAGTCAGCTTGGAATCGTTTCGGGATTAGGTCGTTTTGACGAGTTTCTTACCCGCGATAAGTTCTAATATCTTATGCTGAGAACGAGACGTTCTTCAGACTACAGGAGATACTGATAAAGTAACGTCCATTTTTATATATTCAGCATAATGAAGCAGTTAAAAAAAAATAACAACGTAGAAGAAGAAAAACAATCTAAAGGAGTGGTTTGCAAATTTCATGATACCACATCCCCTTTTAAAAAAATCTAATCTTGGCTGCCTTCATAAAATAATACGGATACATATTTAAATCGAAAAAAATATATTAATACAAAAAATGAAAGAAAATTAATGAATGTTTTATATATATATATATATATATATATATATATATATATATATATATATATATATATATATATATAATCACCATCACCATCACCATTCAGCCATTGTTGATCCACTGCAGGATGAAGGCCCCAGCATGCTTCCAATTCGCACGGTCCTGAGCTTTCCTCTGCCATTCGGGTCCAATATACTTGATGATGTCCATCGTGTTTTTGTCCTTCTTCGCGGGCGTTTGTAATCAAACGGTATCCATTCCAGAATTGCTTTGGTCCACCTGTCGTCGCATCGTCTTACTATATGACCTGCCCACTTCCATTTCAAATATTTCGCCCTTCCAATGATGTCACATATCTTCGTGTGTTCTATGATCCATATGCAGGTCTTTCTGTCCCGCTTTGTAATGCCAAGCATACACCTTTCCATTCCTCCCTGTGTAACCCGAAGCTTATGAACTGATTGTGTTGTGAGTATATATATATATATATATATATATATATATATATATATATATATATATATATATATATATATATATATATATATATATATATATACGCAATGCTAGACCTTCCCGGACCGCGCCCAATGAGACAACAGCAGAGTGGGAGCCATCATACACCCAACCGTTGGGCTTCACAATCCCACGTGGTACACACAACAACCCACGTTTCCGGCCAAATGAACACCCCCGTTGGTCGGTTGACTTGTTGTCGCTTGGGTGTGTGAACCAAACGTAACTGCCCTTTCCATGCTATAGGTAATGCCATAGATAATGAACACAACTTTAATTTTAACGACATATAAATCCTAGATTTTGAAAAACAATATAAAAAAAGGGTATAAAAGAAATGATGTATATAAAAAAAACATATAATACCATTAATTTCAGAAATGATACAGATAATTTAAGTTGTGTATATAATAACATTATTAAATAATAAATTTTCATAATTTTTTATTTTTGCATCTAATATCATTCCACATAACAAATTCAAAACAATTACGTTATAATAAAAAACAAAAATTTAAAGGTGAAAGAATTGTTAAATATGTCAAAGTCAAATATGTTTTTTAAAAATTTTATACAAAATTATCACATTAGCTAAAAAATTTTAAAAATTAATTGTTTAATTTAATATTGGTAAGTTTTTAAATGTAAGTTTGTGTTTTTTATAAAAGTAAAGTTATATTTATTGTGTGTAGAATTATTCTGAGGATGGTTCATTGTTGAACCGAAACGTTAATACAAAAATTAAAAATTAAAAATTAATTACTGACCGAAAGTCCCAATAAATAAAAAAATAATAGTAATAATAAACGGTCAAGAGAATATATGTAATAAAATATATATATATATATATATATATATATATATATATATATATATATATATATATATATATATATATATATATATATATATATATATATATCCATATATATATATTTGATAATAAATAAGTCCTGGGAAATTCTGGAAAAGACTATCTTTAAAATTCCCTCTAACCATGTAAAAATACTATTGGGTGATTTCAACGCAACGGAAAGAAAAAAAGTACAGGAAAACAGTCGGCAGTTTTCCCGCTCATAAATGGACTAACCATAATGGTAGAAGATTGGTTGAACTATGTTCGCAGTTTAATCTAAAAATAATGTCAACACATTTTAAGAAGAAAATAACAAAACAAAAGACCTGGAGGTGCTCAAACACGTACATAGGTGAATTTCAAATTGACCATGTTGCCATTTCGTACCCCAATTATAAAGAGATTTTGAGTGTTCAAGTCAGGAAAGGAGCTAACATAGACACGGATCACTACTTGATTAGAATCAAACTTAGCTTAAAACCTCGAAAACTTATTCAAAAGAGACTGCTAATACCAAAGTTCGACCCAACGAAAATAAAACCAGCCCTAACAGAAGAGCTTGATAAACAACTAGCAGGCAAGAACTGGCAAGAATTGAAACAAAAAATTATTAAAACAGCTTTAAAGTTGGTCCCTTTACAAAAACGTAGAAAACATCCATGGTGAGATGAAGTTTGCGAGCAAGCAGTGTTAAGCCGAAGTAAAGCATTCAAAGATTGGAACAGTCAAAAAACAGCAATAAACTATAACATCTTTTTGGATGTAAGAAAAGAAACATCGAAGCTAATTAGACAAACTAAAAGAAAATATGAAAACAATCAACTTAATGAAATAGAAAAAGATTTCCAAAAAAATAACACCCGAAACTTTTACAAAACATTTAAAACTAAATTAACAGGCTATCAACCCCAAAGTCTTTGCTTCCAAAGGGAAAACGGACAATTAGGTCTAAATAACCAAGAGAATTGCAAAGAACTTGCGAAATATTTTTAACAAATACTAAACTGTCCTGAGCCTTTAAACAAATTACCAACACTAAACCCTAAACAAACAAACCCAGATTGATTACCACCGAATGAAGATGAAATAATTAGGCAAATCAAGCGGCTTAAAAATAACAAAGCTTCTGGTGAAGATGGAATTACTGCTGAACATTTGAAATCCGCTGGTCCAGGTACAATCAAGGAAATAACCAAAATTCTACAAGAAGTTTGGCGAACCGAACGGATTCCGGAAGATTGGAAAGATGCTTTAATCCATCCACTACACAAGAAAGGAGATAGAACGGATATAAACAACTATAGAGGGATATCTCTTCTCCCAGTTTGTTACAAGATTCTATCTCAATGTCTACTAGACAGAGCACAAGGACAGTTGGAACCTAAAATTGGTGAATATCAAGCAGCTTTTCGACCGGGCAGATCCTGCCCTGAACAGATCCTGAATCTAAAGTTGATCCTAAGACATCAAAAACTGTACAATAAAAATCTCGTCTGTACATTTGTGGATTTCAAAAAAGCATATGATTCTATAGACCGCGAATCTTTATTCCGAATCTTGAAAGAACACGGACTAGATCTGAAAACACTGGCAATTATTAAAGCAACATTAACTAACACAAGGTCAAAAGTTAAATTCATAGGTGATATCTCAGAGCCCTTCGAAATTAAAACTGGAGTGAGACAAGGGGATGGACTTTCGCCACTTTTATTTAACTGTGTTCTAGAAAAAGTAATACAGGAGTGGCGTGAAAAAAAGTCGGCCCTGAATATTGACCAGCCCATTAAACTGGGGAGAACCAAAATCAAAATTGATTATCTGGCGTTTGCTGATGATCTAGCAATTTTAGCTCAAGATGTATTAACGGCACAGAGACAGATTGAAATCCTAAAAGAAATAGCAGAAAAGGTAGGACTCCAAATTTCCTTTGAAAAGACACAATACATGACCTGCAACAGACTAAGAACACCATTTCTAAAAACAAAATATGGTAACATCAGACGAGTCTCTCAATTCAAATATTTGGGTGAAATAATCATGGAAAATGGGTTGGAAAAAGCGGCCAATAAGGGTGGATGTCAAAAAAAGGAAACGGCATTGAGACTTACACAAAATATTTATAACAAAAAAAGTCGAATTTTATGAAAATAGGAGTAGAGCTAAAGTAGAAATAATTAAATGGATTGCTGCAATTAAAGAGGACCTAAGATCAGCAAATATTACACAAAGTGAAATTTAGGATAGAGGCTGTTTCAGACACAAGGTTGACGTTTGGAAGGTTGGCCAGAGAGAAAAATGTAGGAAGACTGGAACAACTTGGTCTGACGAAAGAAAAAAAGCTCATAGCGAAAAAATGAAATTAGTATGGGCGCAAACGAAGGCTAACAACAACAAACGCCTCTAATTGTACTTCGCGTGGTCCACCCGGGCCCATACGTGAATAATAATAATAATAATAATATATTTGATAATTGAAGCATAGTGTATGACATTTAAACACGAAAGACAATCTCGGCCAAATGATCACCTCTTACAGCTCCACAGACGTCCACTCTTTTGTCAAAATTTTGGATGACATTTTGGCATAACCGATTGTACATTGTTCTTAAAAACCTGGGTTTTCACGTAACTTGGTGGCCATTTAACATCATCGTTTCTTGCAATAACTCGTCAAGGAATTTTTTCTCTCAATAAATCAATTGTTTCATTACCAGAGTGCTGTGAAGCGCCATCCTGTTGAAACACATATCCTCCAGATCAATATTATTCAACTCAGCAAACAAAAAGTCCAGTTATCGTCTCAGCATATCGAACACTGAGAACACCGAGTGCTTTCGGATGGACGATTTTGCAAAGTATAATTATCATTTCATTCTCTAAAATCATTTTTCCTTGAACGTCCCTTTTCATAAAATAATTCAACAATATTAATTCGTTACATTATGTTCGACTTCATTTATATAAATGTTATACATTTCACTTCTGAAATGAGACTATACATAAACAAATTCACAACATAAGGGAGCTGCGGCCCTCCTAAACGGGGCATATGAAGACGGTTTTTTACAAATATTTCCGAAACCGTTTGCAATAAAATTATGAAATTTGGTGAGATTGTAAACTTTGGGCTCCGAAACGAACTGCTGCATTTAAAATTAAAAAAAAAAAATCAGGGGCGTTACATAAGGGGGGTCCAAGGTAATAATTTTTAATAAATAGTTAATACTTAGTATGTAATTTTTGTACCCATTTTATTTTTAAATTTTCATTCAAGATTATGAAATTCCTAATTTTTTTTACGTAAAAAGGTACTCTTAGTTCGTCTTAATAAGATGCACCGTTTGCGAGAGTAAATCTCTTTTAAACTGTTCGAGAGCGACAATGTAAACCGCATCCAAATAAAAAATAGAGATTTTAAAAAAATTAATTAAGTAATTAAGTAATTAAGAATAATTGCAAATCACAAGTAGTGCTCAATAATAATAATAATAATAATAATACTTTGGAACACGGAACATTGCACGGAAGGTTTCCTAAGTCACTCGAAGATGACACCATTGACGAACAATTGTCTCTGAAGTGGCTGACCGATGGACTCTTGTACCCAGAAACAGAAGGTTTCGCGATATCTATTCAAGATAGGGTAACAAAAACAAAAAACTATGAGAAGTACATACTGCATTTGGACGTAGTCGATAAGTGCAAGAAATGCGGTACTTTGGGGGAAACAATTGAGCACGTTATTGGCGGTTGCCCGGCCCTTGCTCCTAATGCTTATTTAGGACGGCATAATCAGCTGGCAAAAATTATACATCAACAAATTGCAAAAAAATACTCGCTATTAGAAAATGCACCTCCTCCATATTATAAGTACTCGCCTTCTCCTGTACTTGAATCATCCGATGCCATTCTTTACTGGGACAGACCAATCACTACTGATCGAACGGTTGATTATAACAGGCCGGATATTGTTTTAATCAACAAAAAGGACAAGAGGGCTTTTATAATTGACATCGCAGTGCCACTATCTCACAACATTAGAAAAACTGAGATAGAAAAATCCACAAAGTATGAAAATCTGGCATACGACTTGAAGAACCAGTGGAAACTGAGTAAGGTAGATGTAGTGCCCTTCGTTATATCCGCCGAAGGCCTGATAAGTAAGAGATTTTCAAAGAACCTCGAGAGCCTCGGGATCTCGAGATCGATTGCCATAGTGGGACAGCGTGCCGTGCTCTTGCAGACGTGTCACATTGTTCGTAAGATATTATGCTAGGGTGAGAGGAGCTGAATTGCTTTTTCATCTTGGTATTGGAATGCCGGCCAGCATGAACTGAGATTCTACAGTAAGGATGAGCAGAATAATACTTTTATTGCAGTACATTTAACAATGATCAATACAGAAAATAGCAATACATTACAATATAATAGATCAGTTATATATTTCATTGCAGTACATTTAACAATGGTCAATACAGAAAATAGCAATATACCACAATATAATTAAAAGCTCATATAAAATCACTGCAAAAGGACCGAGGTGGTAGAAGTACTGATTTAGAAACCTCAGCCTTAATTCTTATTTAACCCATAGTACACATAGACTAAGCTATATTACATATAATAATCTTATAGGCAATAAGTGAAAATTTTAAAATATATTATTGTTCATATACAATCAAATAAGAAACAAAACAAAAATCAGTCATTGAAAAGAAGAGAGGTGTCAAGGTAATAGAGGCACAGACAAAATCATTAATCATTAAGGCAGGCATATTGCTTTTCATATAAGTAGTTCTAGTAACATTTTTTAAATCGGACAGGTCTAAAGTATTTATACTCTTGAGGTATATCGTTGTACACATCAAATATATTATATGAAAACGACTTCGTAAATTGCGCAGAGGGAAAAGAATTGTGCAGAATAAAAGTTTCTGACCCCTTCGCACAACAGATCGTGTGGTGTACGAAAAGTTTAAAAACGATTTATTCGAAAATGGTGCATTCTATCGAGGTGAATTAAGAGTACCTCTTTTACGTAAAATAGTCAAGTTTTTCATAATCTGCAATTGAAATAAAAAAAATGTACAGAATGAATGCGACCATTTTTACATTAGACCCCTCATAATGTCACGTCCCTGCATGAAATTTTGTAATTTGAAATACATGGTTCGTTTGGGTACTCAAAGTTTAAAACACTAAGAAAATTTAAGAACTTTATTGCAAACGGTTTCGGAAACATTTATGAAAAACCATCTTCAGGATGTCCCATTTAGAGGCGCGTAGCTTTGGAGGGGCATAGCTCCCCCGAAGAACATGCTGGTGAAGCTTCGTCCATACAATTCGGGACACCCTGTATATATATATATATATATATATATATATATATATATATATATATATATATATATATATATATATATATATATATATATATATAAGACTACGGAGTAATTTAATAATTTTCAGATGGCTGTAACTGGTCTTCTAATTATGATAATCATGCGTTATTATAGAGTTTTGAAAAGCTCAAAGTGTTAGCTTTCTGAATATATAATCGTTATTTGATAAAAAATTTAATGATTAAGTGTAATTTCAGTTTAAATGAAAAAACAAAAATGTTAAATGTTAATGTTAATGAATAGGAAACTAAAATGAAAATAGCGACCTCTTAGAGTTGAGCTACAGCGCACTTCTTCGGTGAAGATTTTTTTCTCATCAAACACGAACGTTTGGGAGAGTAAGAGTTTAAAAAAATGAAATAAAATTTTTGAACCACCCAAATATATATATATATATATATATATATATATATATATATATATATATATATATATATATATATATATATATATATATATATATGAGCATTCTTGTTGGTTGATGATTGGAGACTAGCCCCACCCATCCCTTCACACTGGAGGGCATATGTTTTGTCTCTTGATGTTTAGACTCTTCAGGGTACCTACACATGCTCCCCCATCAAGAATAAGGAAACCCTATCCACAGCCGACAACCAATGTTTTCGCCGACTTCCCGTCGGATGCCGTATATATGCAATGTCAGATTTCTTTGGACTGCGTCCAATAATACAACAGTAGCTGAGTGTCATCACACACCCAACCGTTGGGTTCCACAATCTCATGTGAAACACACCAAAACCTGCATCTTCGCCCTAATGAACATTTTTGTTGTTTGACGACTGGATCCCATCCCTTCAACTGGAGGGCATATGCTTCGTCTCTTGATGTTTAGACTCTTCAGGTTACCTACACATGCTCCGCCGTCAAGAATAGGGAGGCCCTAACCAAACCAAACAAAATATGGTGATATCAGACGAGTCCCTCAGTTCAAATATTTTGGTGAAATAATCATGGAAAACGGGTTGGAAAAACGGCCAATAAGGGTAGATGTCAAAAAATGGAAACCGCATTGAGACTTACGCAAAATATTTACAACAAAAAAAGCATATCTAAAAACCCAAAACTTCGATCAACAAATCGAACAGTACACAGATATACATAACTATATGAGAAAAAGTAGACTTAAGATTTACGGACACATAAATGCTGATGAATTCGAGTAGGCTAACTAGACAAATAGTCGAATTTTATGAAAATAGGAGCTAAAGCAGCTAAAGTAGAATTAATTAAATGTATTGCTGCAATTAAAGAGGACCTAAGATCAGCAAATATTAGTGAAATTCAGGATAGAGGCTGTTTGAGACACAAGGTTAATGTTTGGGAGGTTGGACAGAGAGAAAAATGTATGAAGACTGGAACAACTTGGTCTGATGAAAGAAAAAATGCTCATAGCGAAAGAATGAAATCAGTATGGGCGCAAAAGAAGGCTAACAACAACAAATGCCTCTAACTGTACTTCGCGTGGTCCACCAGGACCCTTTACGTGAATAATAATAATAATTAAAACGTTGTTATATCGTTAATCGAAAAGCTATAATAAAAATTATCATTTTAAGCAAATATATATAAAACATATACCATTTGTGTCTCGTCGATTAATATATTCATAATTTAAGACAAACTCCGATCAACTTATTGGTGTCCTTTTATGTTTCTGGTACCCACTTGTTTAATTACTTCTTTGCAATATTTTTTAGGTTTTTCATTACAGTTTGTGTTGTTATTTTTATGATATCCCTATCATCTTTCTTTCTTTTGTAGCAGTTAATTCCTAAATATATGCTGTATATAACTAATAAATAAATTCTGAAATAAAACGTGTAAAACCAATTTAGTAAATCCAATGAATTTATTAATATCGAAATTATTATTCATTTTAAATAATTTCACATACTTTTAGTATTATTGTTTCTGTTTGAACTGTTATTAATATATATCTGGTGTCAACTGGTCGCCTTGTCTACTGAATACAATGTGTAAATTCATTTGACTTGTCGCTAAGTTTAGTAAGACGAGATAATTTTTCATTATCACCGAACCATTTCTCCAATCATATATTGTGCCTTATTTTAGAAAGGGAGAGTTAAAAAAAGGAAAACATTGTTTTTGTTTCTCGACAAGAGAATACTCGAAAAGAAAATTAAAACAGTAATTTTGTAGTTCCTGTATGGCGCCAAAAATGATAACATCATTTTCTATTATTGTAGCAGATTCCTGCCTCAACTGCGTTCTAAATTTCTTAAAAATAGACCGTCAGAGAACCGCCTCTCAAATTTCCAATTTGGACCAGAACTGTACAGGATACGGTTGAAAATGAGTGATTATAAGAACATATGAATAAGTTAAAACATTTTCACTATATCTGAAAATGGTATGATAATTATTTCCAAACACAGTTTTTTATGAAAAATCATCTGTTTTGAATGATCAAGTTGTTTTAGATTGTATTTGAAAAAGACAGAACTGTACAGGATACGGTTGAAAATGAGTGATTATAAAAACATATGAATAAATTAAAACATTTCCACTATATTCGAAAATGGTTTGACAATTATTTCCAAATACAGTTTTTTGAGAAAAATCATCTGTTTTGAATGATCAAGTTGTTTTAGATTGTATTTGAAAAATAGTCTGGATTTGAAAAAGGCACTGTGTGTCGAAACAATTGTAATACATATAATTTTAAATATAGTGGATATTTGTAGATATTAATCTTTGTTTATTTATTTAAAATGAATTTCCATCAAGTATCAGCTACCTCAGTTAAATTGAAAGTTTTCCTTCTATTTGTTTAAATTCTAATATTAACCTTCTTCTTTTTCCTCTACTTAGCGCGTTTTCTATTCAGTTGTCTATATCTTTTATCACCCCTTTCTTGGCACCATATAATTTCTTCTAAGCCGTTCGACATGTTCCACCTATCTTCATGTTTGTATTTTGGCGTGGGTGCTTATGCTCGGTTCTTTATAAAGCTCTTCCACTTGTTTTTATTTCTCCAAAAATCTTCCGTATTTTCTTCATCCCCTTTCTTTAACACCCTTGTGCACTGTCGGTCTGATTACTGTCTCATAAATTTTGATCTTTTTTTATAGATATTGTGATTCTATTCAAGCTTTTGCAATATTTTCTTTTACCATCTTGGTTTTTAATTCTTACTCTTCTATTTCATTTCATGTGTTACTTCTGCCAGATTTACAACATTTTTAACCTTCTCGTTTTTATTACAAGTTGACAAGTACGAATTGTTTTCAATTTCTTCTTGCTTGAGTTTTCCATTACTATGTATTTTGTATTCTATTCGGTTATATACAAGATGCGTCTTACGGAAAACAGGACTTAAAATAAACACAAATATTAATTTTTTCGGCAAAAATCATTATTTATATTTAAAATAACTCCCTTGCCCGTCAATACAACGTTTTACATGGTCAATTGGGTTGACGAATGGATTTTTGAGCTCGGCCAAAGCACACGACAAATATGTAACAACAAACCCTTTATAACACTAAGATAAAACACAGCATTGATCGTTTGGCCGATCTCACGTGCGAAATTTCCTCTAAATCGTAGAAATAAATAAACATTTTTTTGATTTTTGACTTCTCGAGACGGCTTTTCTTCGGATTTGACTCGCTTGGGTCCTTACATTCGGCTTTTTGACGTTTGGTTTCTGGATCATATTGAAAACACTATGTCTCATCACCTGTAACAATGCTGTACTTGAAGTTTTCGTCCTTTTTCAACTCTTTAATTACGTCCTTGCAATGTTAAATTGGGAGCAATTTTTGGTCGCCAGTCAATTTGCGTGGAACAAAGCCCAAATCTTTCGAAGTCCCAAATGATCGGCCAAAATGCGAAAAATTGAATTTTTGGAGATGTTTAATTCCATTTCCATGTATTGTAATAAAGAGTTTGGATGATTTTTTATAAATTCACGCACAATTTCAATTTTACTTTGAGTAACCATGGAATTTTTCGGAGCAGATGTCCACACGACGTTCTTTGAATCGTCTAAACCACTCGTGGGGTCTGCCACGGTATAAACAATCATCATACATTTGTCTCATTAATTGAAATCTTTCGGTGAATGTTTTCGACCGATGGTATAAACCACTGAAACTTTAAGCGCGATAAATTGGTTTCTAATAATCCGAATGTCATTAAATTTTGTGAGAATGTCAGTGAAGGAAACACCTCCCCAACGCTTAAATCCCCGCCCAAAGATGGCGTCACTAGATATAGCAATTTTTAAAAAGTCCTGTTTTTGGAGGGACTAACATTGTATAACCCAAAACTATTTGTTTTTGATTGTGTTTTTCTTTGCAGAACTTCTTGTGATCTTATTTCTTGAAGGAAGAGATTTAGTTACAACATCGCTGAACAAACTATTATTTATATCTTGTCTTTTCGTATATAAAAGATAATGTATCTTAATTATGTGTACTAAAAATATGCTATTAAAAAACGAGAAATAGGACTGATGATTAAAAAATGTTTAAACAAAGTTATTTAAGATGAATATTTGGAACGTAGTAGAAGCTGATGTCGTCGTATCCGCTTCCGTTGGCAGCATCCTTAGTTAGCTCCAAAAGCTTCCGTTTCCATTTCCTGGTGCTTCCGTTACCTGAACTCGCTAATTTCGTAGCGTCGCGCCATTTGGGAGTAGTTTCGGTTGGTTATTACATAATATATGACGTTCTTGCGGTTTTCTTATACATTTCCAGAGGAAGTCGCTCTCGGGCAACGTACCCAAAGCGAATGGCGGACTTAAGTTATGCAAAATTTTTGTTTCAGAGCCCTGCAAACCTAGCACCATTAACGTACTAGATATTAAAGGGCAATCATTCGATGTACAGAAAAGATTTCTCTTCCATCAATACTTATTTGTGGACTTTTAGCACCTTTTGCGTCGACAATGCTACACCACGTATCTAGTTATGTCATAAATTATTTTCCGACCTCTGAAGGCGCGCTAGAATGTATTCAAGTGCAAGTCATGTATTGATATTTTAATTAGGCTAAGAATATTTCTGAGTGGGGTAAAAAAAAATTGTATACTATTACAGAGCATAAGTGCAAAAAAACTGTAAAGCATATTTTCAACTTCAAGCTCAACCCTTTTGAAACCGTCAAAAATATTGAAAACCTTTGTTTATCGCGCTATCTTACGAGATCTCTTCAGTTGATGAAAGAGAGCAAGAAGTGGCCAATCTTTCGACACTAAGATATCAGGAATTATCAAGACAATCGCCGACCACCAAGTCGAGTATTATTAAACATGATCTAGAGCTTGGAGTTGGTCGAAGAACTAGACGAAAGTCGAAATTTTGATAAAAGTCGATTATCAGATAAAATCGATTATTGGAAAATCTTGCTATCTTAAGTTTAAGTTACCTTCAATTTTACGGTTCCATTTGTCAAGAGTACGTTTTGAACCACAAAATATTAGAAAACGAGTGATTTTTTCTCGAAAATTTTACGCCGTCGCCCTGACAAATCAAAATTTGTGTGACTATAGTTTCGTAAAACGACTTTACATTCTCAAACACTACTTTAAAACTAAGGTTTTACAGCTGTTTATCTATTCTATGTACCTAATTCTATACTTTTATTGGGGTTAATTTTTTACAATATTTTAAAAAGTAGGGAATTTCGGAGATCCGTCTGATTGTTTAATAGCTGTCTAGATGGATCTTTTATTATTATTATTCACGTATGGGCCCTGGTGGACCACGCGAAGTACAATTAGAGGCCTGGGTTGTTGTTAGCCTTCCTTTGCGCCCATACTAATTTAATTCTTTCGCATTGACCTTTTTTCCTTTCGTCAGACCAAGTTGTTCTAATCTTCCTACATTTTTCTCTCTGGCCAACCTTCCAAACGTCAACCTTGTATCTGAAACAGCCTCTACCCTGAATTTCACTTTGTGTAATTTTTGCTGATCTTAGGTCCTCTTTAATTGCAGCAATCCATTTAATTATTTCTACTTTATCTCTACTCCTATTTTCATAAAATTCGACTATTTGTCTAGTTAGCCTACGCGGATTCATCCGTTTTATGTGTCCATAAATCTTAAGTCTTCTTTTTCTCATATCGCTATGTATATCTGTGTATTGTTTGATTTCTTGGTTTTCTCGAAGTCGGTATGTTATTTTATTTATTTGTAAGATTTTTCTTATGATATTTCTTTCCTTCTTTTCAATGTCCTCGATGTCTCTCTTTCTATTCAAAATGAGCGTTTCTGCCCCATATAGACATTCTGGCTTAATAACTGTGTTGTAATGTCTCAGTTTTGTGTTTTTAGATAGGCATTTTTTGTTGTAAATATTTTGTGTAAGTCCCAATGCCGTTTCCATTTTTTGACATCTACCCTTATTGGCCGCTTTTTTCAATCCATTTTCCATGATTATTTCACCCAAATATTTGAATTGAGAGACTCGTCTGATGTTACCATATTTTGATATTAGAAATGGTATTCTTAGTCTCTTGCAGGTCATGTATTGTGTCTTTTCAAATGAAATTTGGAATCCTACCTTTTCTGCTGTTTCTTTTAGGATTTCAATCTGTTTCTGTGCCGTTAATACATCTTAGCCAAAAATTGCTAGATCATCAGCAAACGCCAGACAATCAATTTTGATGTTGGTTCTCCCCAGTTTAATGGGTTGGTCAATATTCAGGGCCGACTTTTTTTCACACCATGGATCTTTATTATATTTATAAATTTCAATAGCTTCTAAAATGTTTAATTTTTTTGCTTTAGGGCGCTGTATGTAAAATTTTCAAATTTGTAATCTCGGGAAATATATGTCCGGTATCTATGAAATGGTTCGCAAAATTAGAGTTTTGTTTCTTTAATATGTATGCAGATTTATGATCTTTGTATCTGGTCTGAAATTTTCTGCCGGTTTGTCCAACATAGCAGCTACTGTACTCGTTGCAACTTAACATATAAACTCCAGATTTTGTAATTTTACTGGTTGACTGGGTGGTTTTAAACCACCCAGTGTGCTCTTTTGTGCTCTTAGTTTTATTTTTTTGCAGTTCTATTTTTCTATTATATTCAGATAGTGGAATTGTGAAAGCTCGGTGGATTATAAACTTATATGAGGCATATTTATGTGTAATGGGGTGGATTGATTGTTCTGTATAATATATTTGTAAGTTATAGATAACACAGTAAAAATGTTTTATTTATTTTTTTAGTTTAAAAAATGAACTATCACAAAGTAACGGACAAATCAATCAATAATTTGTATTAGTGATTTTTCGAAGTTTTGCCACCAGTTTTGCAAAGAGCACGTTTCGTACCATAAAACATCTACAAATAAGGGATTTCCATTCTTTGAAGTTAGCCGAAAATTTTACGATTAATTATTTAATGTTGTGATTTTTCTATATCTTTCTATCAAAAATATTGATGACTTTTGTTTATCGCGCTGTCTTACGAGATATCCTCAATTGATGGGATAGAGCAAGGTTTGATTGAGATTTAGACAGATAGATCTTTCTGGATACTGGATGTTGGATTCGCCATTTTACTTCATTTTCACGGTACAGTGTTTTGTTATATATAAATAGATGACTTAATTTTTATGGAGAATGTCAGCTTTCTGTATATAAACTGTTGGTGAAGTTTTTTTTATGTAATTTGATATATTGTGCCTTTTCCTTATCGTAGGAAATTTTAAAGATTTTATCGGCATAGTGGCTTGTTTTTAATTATCCATTTCCAACTCTCTACAAATATTAATGGATATAGGAGGGCGTAATGAATTAATGAAATGAATGAATGAATGAAAAACTGAACAAAACTTCAAAAAAACTATTGTTGAATGTAACGCCACCTCGCGGTTTCATTTATAAACTAAATAATTTATCTCCCAGATTATCTGATTGCCCCAGCAATTGCCTTTTAAATGAATCCAAATTGAGAAAAATCGGTTAAGGCAAACGGACATTAGACGACTTTTTATCTAAATAGGTAAAACTCCCCCCCCCCCCCCCCCCACTTCTTTATTCGCGAAGTTACGACAAAATGTCATAAAACAAAGTTGTAGGAGACGGTTTGCTAATTATAACTGAGAATTTTTCTTACTCGGTTAACACTTGAAAATACACAAAAAAATGATTTTTAAAAATGTTTAGCTCGTCACGCCCTCTTGCGTCACGCGGTCGTTTTAGAAGCTTAAAAATATTTTTGGTGAATTTCTCATGATCATTTTTAGTACAATTTTTTTTCCCCAAAGCTGTGGGACAAATAGTTTTCAAGATACGGCCGCGATCCATCCTTAATGGGACACCTGGTATATATATATATATATATATATATATATATATATATATATATATATATATATATATATATATATATATATATGTAAAATATGGCCGGATGCCTTCTGAGAAGTGTTCTATGTTGGTCACTCGCCAGTCGGTAAGCTTCCTGATAAATTTACGAGGGGGGTGCTGGCCTGGGTTGTCGATCGCTGATGACCGTGGTTCGGAACCCAAGTTAAGGTGTAGGTCCAGTTGCTAAATATCCGTGTAGTTTCTGATACGTCTCTAACCCCAATCTTAACTTTAATTAATATTTTTTTTGCATCTAATACCATTACAAGTGAAAACTGAAACTTCTTAGGTTATAATAAAAATATATATATATATATATATATATATATATATATATATATATATATATATATATATATATATATATATATATATAAATATATGGCGAATTTGTAAAATATGTCAAATTGAATATGTGTCGTCAACTGAAGGTTTGATAAAATGTCATATTTCGTTTAAAAAAAAATTGGAAAATTAATTTTTAAATAAGATATAGTTGGTTCCATTTCGCAAATAATG
This sequence comes from Cosmopolites sordidus, assembly GCA_031761425.1. NCBI lineage: Eukaryota > Metazoa > Arthropoda > Insecta > Coleoptera > Curculionidae > Cosmopolites > Cosmopolites sordidus. Next base: position 1,066,657 of record JARFXV010000947.1, on the reverse strand, counting down.
CATATTGACGTTCCAGATCTCAAATCGACTAGAGAGTCGGTTGCGTTGGCAATTTCAGTATTCACGGTCTCCAAGCTAAATGAATTTTCACGTTCGTCAGTACCCATTGTAACAAGTGCTTCTTCCAGGTCCTCTTCAGTTTTCAATACCGTTTTAATCGAGTCCGGTAAAGACTGAATTCCAATATGAGCTTTTCTTCCTAAAAATTAACAACAAATGATGCAGCTGCGTCTTTTTAAACATTAAAATATGCTTCCCGAATATTGCCTCAAAACGAATTTGTCGTATCCCGCTGTGATATGCATTGTTTTTTTGCAACTGGCAGAAACGTAGGCCCTCACACCAGCGTTTGGTTTTATTATCTTTCATCCAAGAGAATAATATATTTTGAACATCCTGATTTGACCGCTCTACACTTCCTTGACTTTGGGAGTTCCTCGGTTTACCATGAACAATATATAGCTGCGGCCATAATATTTTTAATTTTTCAACAACACGATTTGCAAATTCACGTCCATTATCAGATTGTAGCACTCACTAATGGGGTTCCCAAAATACAAAAAATATCTATTAAAGTGTATGCTACCTCTTCTGCTGTTATTGTCTTAACCGGTCGTAGAATAAGGTATTTTGAGAGATGATTTTGATAATTGAGGATGTATTTGAAGTCCCCATCATGACAGGTCTGCATATCGATAAGATCGACTTGTCCTCGCGAATTCACTTCTCTAAATAGTAGAGGTTTTACGGTTACTGTGTATTTTCCAAACAACTCTTTGTTTGAAACAAAGTATCTTACATCAGTCGCTTGCTCAGTCAGTGGAGTAACTTCTTAACATCCCCAACTCGAAGTACATCGTAGCGCCTAAGACGTCTATATTGTAGTGTTTCTTCGTAGCCTTTTTTAGCATTTTCCACTTCTTTAATTATTTCTCGATATCGCTCCTGTGATTCAATATAAAATGAATTAATTTGTTTCTTAACGCCTGCTAGTTTTTCCATAATTTTAATTCTCATTTCACCATCACTCACAGTTTCATTAGTTAGACTGATGGCTTCACTTTCACTCATTTTCTTACAAAATTCACTTGAAATCAATAATTCGCGCAAAACTAATACAAGCTAGACAGCCAGACTAATACTGGTTACTTGTAACGTAAACAGCATAAAGACGCCTGCATCGTTTTTATAACAAGTCATAACTCGTACGGACGAATCAGAACAATCGCTTGGAATTGTTTCGGGCTATGCCTGCTACACATTCGACAAACCTAGGATTGCCGTACTACACAGTAGGCAAACTCCGATTTATAAAATAATTTCGGGTTCTGCTTAAATCGTTCCCGCAATGCGCGGTTTACCCTGGCAAATTTAAGTTAGACGGCACAACGAACTTTGCCGTTAACATATGTATATATATATGTATGTATGTATGTTTGTATGTATGTATGTATGTATGTATTGTGTGATATTTTTTTGCTCCATTAGCAGGTCTTCGTCTCGTCCACTAATTCTAAACATATATCTTTCCATGGCTATATTCTACCATGACACATAAGACACATTAATTTTAATATATAACAGATATGATCTATTAAACCGGATGACAGACGCCGCCGAAAAAAAATTAAGATTTATAGAGATAAAGTATTTATTACAATAAAGATGAATATAACGAGATGAAGCGTTTATCCAAAGACTGGAAATCGGGATAATGGAAGAAGGCAACCCTGGACAATCGTCTGGATTTTACGCCGCGTTATCTGTCGGCCCGAAAGATATCAGATCGGACGTAAAATCAATACAGATAATCGCTGATTCCTTTAATGGTTTTCTAGCTTTAACTTGCTTTATATTCGGGATTATTGACACAGATTTGGACGCCAACTTTTCTTATGGTTCACTGAAAATGTTATTTTCGATCGGATATATTTTGGGTCACATTAAAGAGAAGTTTCGTATTAATTGTTTTAATTTAATTTATTTTATAAAGTTATGTTTCTGTAGTATATCTGAACTTCCGATAGGGATCGCTGTCAAATCATCATGACATATTAAATGTCTGGCAAATCGTCCTGGAACGTTTAATAGTACGACAACGCTTGCAAATTGTCGTAATTTATTTTCAAAATCAGTGTTCTATGTGGCAACATTTTAGGAGTTTTTTTATGATACATAATCGCCCAACTGAGTCATATGAGGTGTAATTATTATAATATTAAATAACGAAACTGACGTTGTAAAACATTTTATTTAGTTATTATCACCTTCCAATATACACCTCTCCTCTATCCTTATACCTTCTCTACAGCTCCAACAAAATCAAATGTCGTTCTTTTTAATAGAAATTTCAGCTTAGGAAACAGATTGAAGCCACAGGGCGCAAGATCCGGCGGATCAGGTGGATGGTGGAACATTGGGATGCTGTACTTGGCTAGAAACCTCTTGACAGACAGTGCGGAATGAGCTGGCGCATTGTTTTGGTGGAGAACCCAGAACCCATGGAGTACGAAGCAAGAACGAAGGGTGAATGTAGTAATGTTGATTAATAGTTTGACGTTTCAGGATCGTAAGTAAAAAACCACGTTTCGTCACCTGTTATTGTTATGTTATTACCCTTTCCAATAAGTTTGGGTCATTTTCAGTAGTATTCAAAGTGTCAGTACAAACATTTTGCGAGCTACTTGTAGCTCAAACGTGATAATTTTAGGCACCATTTTGGCATACACTTTTTACATGTTAAAATTGTTAAGTAAAATTTGCCGTACGCATTTTTTGTCAGTTTCTACAATTTCAGCAATCGCACGAATGGTTAATGGACGGTCAGATCGAACCACATTACCGATTTTTTCGATATTGTCATCCGTTTTTGACCTGGAAAGTCGATCCGGTCGTACATCATTTTCAAAGTCTTCTCGGCCATCTTGAAAACACTTAAACCAGTCAAAAACACGTACACTCGATATACATTCATTGTCATACACTTATTTCAATAAATTATAAGTTTTAGTAGCGTTTTTTCCAAGTTTCAAGTGAAATTTCACAATTCGTTGCTCTATCGTTACATTTAACATTTTTCCGGCGAAACAAAAAACAAGTCTAATGCGAACGAAGGCTACGGTTATACGGATTTGTTTACAGAAGCGAGAGGTACTGCATTCTAAAGAGAAGGCTTCACGCGAAACAGCTCTTGGTTGCTGGCGTTTGGCTCATGCGTACTGCTTCTGCAGCAACGTCAGTCTCGTTATATAATAGGCTCATCTGGTATATTCGCCGAATTATCGACAAATTCCGAAGGCACGCTGCTTCTGCTTCTCACGCTGCTCGATATTAAAACAAAAACAAGACATAAAACTGTGCTTTTCAAATAAAATATCGTCGTGGTGCTGGCAGTGTTGATGAAGATTGAAATTTACCATTTCTTTAATGGGGATCGTTACAGAGCGATCATCAATGCTTATTTAATTCCGAATTTGAATGGTATTGATCTGGAGGAGATGTGATTCTAATAGGACGTCTCCACTGTCCTGCAGACAACGCTACAATCGATTTATTGAGGAAACAATTCGGTGACAAAATTATAGATTATTTTTTTGGAGTTTTGTTAAATTTTGTCAACTGCGGACATAAGACACAAATTGTTTGAAAAAGTGGTCGGAAATTGGATTGTCAGAATGCACTTTTTGATAACCGCCGAGGATGGCGGATATTTGTCCGAATTTTTTTTAATTATTAATGACATTGAATGATATTTCACATAAAAAAAAAGACGAGGGTAAATCAAATATAAACCGGAATTGTTTAATACATATTTATTATTTATTATTATTATTCACGTAGGGGCCCTGGTGGACCACGCAGTAGTCAATTAGAGGCGTTTGTTGTTGTCAGTCTCCCTTTGCGCCCATACTAATTTCATTCTTTCGCTATGAGCTTTTTTCCTTTCGACAGACCACGTTGTTCCAGTCTTCCTACCTTTTTCTCTCTGGCCAACCTTCCAAACGTCAACCTTGTGTCTGAAACAGCCTCTATCCTGAATTTCACTTTGTGTTATATTTGCTGATCTTAGGTCCTCTTTAATTGCAGCAATCCATTTAACTATTTCTACTTTAGCTCTCCTCCTATTTTCATAAAATTCGACTATTTGTCTAGTTAGCCTACTCGAATTCATTCGTTTTATGTGGCCGTAAAACTTAAGTCTTCTTTTTCTCATATCGCAGTGTATATCTCTGTATTGTTTGATTTCTTGGTTTTCTCGAAGTCGGTATGTTGTGCTATTTATTTGTTTTGGGGCCTAGGATTCTTCTTATGATTTTTCTTTCCTTCTTTTCAATGTTCTCGATGTCTCTCTTTCTATTCAAAATGAGCGTTCCTGCCCCATATAGACACTCTGGCTTAATAACTGTGTTGTAATGTATCAGTTTTGTGTTTTTAGATAGGCATTTTTTGTTGTAAATATTTTGTGTAAGTCTCAATGCCGTTTCCATTTTTTGACATCTACCCTTATTTATCGCTTTTCCCAACCCATTTTCCATAATTATTTCATCCAAATATTTGAATTGAGAGACTAGTCTGATGTTACAATATTTTGTATTTGAAATGGTGTTTTTAGTCTGTTGCAGGTCATGTATTGTGTCTTTTCAAAGGAAATTTGGAGTCCTACCTGTACTGCTGTTTCTTTTAGGCTTTCAATGTGTTTCTGTGCCGTTAATACATCTTCAGCAAAAATTGCTAAATCATCAGCAAACGCCAGACAATCAATTTTGATGTTGGTTCTCCCCAGTTTAATGTGCTGGTCAATATTCAGAGCCGACTTTTTTTCACGCCACTCGTGTATTACTTTTTCTAGAACACAGTTAAATAAGAGTGGCGAGAGTCCATCCCCTTGCCTCACTCCAGTTTTAATTTCGAAGGGCTCTGAGATGTCACCCATGAATTTAACTTTTAACCCTGTGTTAGTTAATGTTGCTTTAATAATTATCAGCGTTTTCAGATCTAGTCCTTGTTCTTTCAAGATTCGGAATAAAGATTCGCGGTCAATAGAATCATATGCTTTTTTGAAATCCACAAATGTACAGACGAGATTTTTATTGTACAGTTTTTGATGTCTTAGGATCAACTTTAGATTCACGTTCTGTTCAGGGCAGGATCTGCCCGGTCGAAAACCTGCTTGATATTCACCCATTTTAGGTTCTACCTGTTCCTGTGCTCTGTACAGTAGACATTGAGATAGAATCTTGTAACAAACTGAGAGAAGATATGTCCCTCTATAGTTGCTTACATCCGTTCTATCTCCTTTCTTGTGTAGTGGATGGATTAGAGCATCTTTCCAACGTTCCGGAATCTGTTCTGTTCGCCAAACTTCTTGTAGAATTTTGGTTATTTCCTTGGTTGTACCCGGACCAGCGGATTTCAAAAGTTCAGCAGTGATTCCATCTTCACCAGAAGCTTTGTTATTTTTAAGTCGCTGATTTGCCTAATAATTTCATCTTCATTCGGTGGTAATGAATCTGGGTTTGTTTGTTTAGGGTTTAGTGTTGGTAATTTTTTTAGGGCTCAGGACAGTTTAGTATTTGTTCAAAATATTTCGCAAGTTCTTTGCCATTGTCTTGGTTATTTAGAACTAATAGTCCGTTTTCCTTTTATAAGCAAAGACTTTGGGGTTAATAGCCTGTTAATTTAGTTTTAAATGTTTTGTAAAAGTTTCGGGTGCTATTTTTTGGAAATCTTTTTCTATTTCATTAAGTTGACTGTTTTCATATTTTCTTTTAGTTTGTCTAATTAGCTTCGATGTTTCTTTTCTTACTTCCAAAAATATGTTATAGTTTATTGCTGTTTTTTGACTCTTCCAATCTTTGAATGCTTTACTTCGGCTTTATACTGCTTGCTCGCAAACTTCATCCCACCAGGGATGTTTCTAGATTTTTGTAAAGGGACCAACTTTAAGGCTGTTTTAATAATTTTTTGTTTCAATTCTTGCCAGTTCTGTGCTGGTTGTTTATCAAGCTATTCTGTTCGGGCTTTTTTTATTTTCGTTGGGTCGAACTTTGGTATTAGCAGTCTCTTTTAAATAAGTTTTCGAGGTTTAAAGCTAAGTTTATTCTAGTCAAGTAGTGATCCGTGTCTATGTTAGCTCTTTTCCTGATTTGAACATTTCTTTATAATTGAGGTACGAAATGGCAACGTGGTCAATTTGAAATTCACCCATGTACGTGTTTGGGCACCTCCAGGTCTTTTGTTTTGTTATTTTCTTCTTAAAATGGGTTGACATTATTTTTAGATTTATTATTTTTATATTATTTATAAAATAATACAAAAAAACTATTGATTATTTTTCGACATAGAATCCTCCACGCTTTACACAATTGCGCTCGAAGTCCTCAACATTTTGATCGTTATCGAATCGTACCCCTACAACTGTATCTTTCAAGGGCGCAAGCAAAAAATAATCACAGAGTGACAAATCTGGACTATATATAGAAGGTGTTCAAGAGTTTTCTAATGCATACTCTCCAGTTTTTCCTTTGTCAAAACCGTTGTCTGTGGCCTGGCATTGTCCCGGAGAAGGAGGACGTCTCTGACGTCGGAGACACCGCGTCATTTACTCCTGTAAGCGGATTTTGTTATCTCCGACAGCTGGCAGTAGTAGGCATCATTAACCGTACGTCAATCATGTAGAAAATGATTCAGCAAAACTCCCTTCCAGTCGAAAAAATCGGTTACGAGACCCTTACCGGCCGAGAGATGGGTTTTGGTCTTTACTGGGCAGGTGTTATCTTTCCCTCGTCATTGCTTATTCGTTATTTTTGATTCTGGGTGTACTGTACTCACGTTTCATTACATGTCACGATAGCCGCTTCAAAAAAAGTCTCCCCTTCCAGCCGAAATCGATTTAGAAGTCTCTAACTGATTTGCAATCGGATGTTTTTTTGATCATCGTTCAACAACTTCGGAACCCACAGATTTTCTTGAAGCCAAGATGATTTCTGATGATTGTTTGAGCAGTAGTGAGCCGCCTGTCACCTTCAATAAAGTCGCGAACTGCATCAATGTTGTCAGCAGTGACACTTGACCTGGGACGTGGATTATGACTTACATTTACCACACTTTCTCGTTCATTTTTAAACTTCTTGACCCAATTAAACACTTGGATCTTAGACAGCCTTTAACGCCTTCCTTGGTTAAAAATTTTATTATAACCTGTTGCGCAACGGACGGTGTTGTTGTTCATATCAACCTGTTTATGTAAACCTGCTGCTCATGGCTGTAGCGACTAGAGATGTCTGGATCGGATCTGATCCGACTCCTAGATTCGGATCTTTTAAAAGAGCCGAATGAACCGGTTCCTAAAATTACGATTCACGGATCTCCGATCCCAGACGGCTCTTGGATCCCAGACGGTTCTCGGTTCTGTTGGATCTTAGATATGGGCAAAGATAGAAAGCTTATGTTCTATAACGCAGAAAATATGGCTTGTATCTTGGGGAGTGTGTTGCTTTCGTCCGTCCGCACCTAGCCAACAGAAAAAAATAGTAGCTGTCGGGTCGGACGGATCTCGGGTCACGGGTCTTTTTTAGATCCGTTGATTTGTGAACCATGAGAGAAAAGATCCGTGGGGAAAGGATCCGTGTATCCGTAATGTAAAATAAACCGTTCGAAGTCGCCGTACTGTGGCTTAAAATTTCCAATCTATTATTGTTTTATGTACCTAAATATATAAATATATAGAATAATACACATAAAATATATTAATTTATTTTTAAACAATTACAATTATGGATTTATATATATATATATATATATATATATATATATATATATATATATATATATATATATATATATATATATACATATATATATATATATATATATATATATATATATATATATATATATATATATATATATATCATCATCATCAGCCCGCATCGATCCACTGCAGGATGAAGGCCTCTTCAGCATGCTTCCAACCTTCACGGTCCTGGGCTTTCCTCTGCCACTCGGGTCCAATATACTTAACGATGTCATCAATCCATCGTGCTTTCGGTCTTCTTCGCGGACGTTTGCGATCAAACGGTATCCACTCCAGGATTGCCTTGGTCCATCTGTCGTCTCATCGCCTCGCGTCCCATCGCCATATGGTCTGCCCATCTCCATTTCAACTGTTTTACTCTTCCAATGAGTCACAGACTTTTGTTTGTTCCCTGATCCATGCGCAGGACTTTCTGTCTCGTCTTGTAATGCCAAGCATACATCTTTCCATTCCCCTCTGTGCCACCCGAAGTTTTTGAATTGATTGCGATGTGAGTGTCCAGGTTTCACTTCCGTATGTCATAACGGGTAGAACGCACTAATCGAATACTTTTCTTTTCAGGCAAAGTGGGAGTCTGCTCTTAAACACTATGTTGAGCCTACCAAATGCCTGCCAGCCACATTTAACACGCCGTTCCACCTCCCGGGCGGTATTCCCCTCCATGGAAATCCTCTGCCCAAGATATATACAGCTGTCCACAATCTCTAAATCCCTTCCTAGAACTGAAATTCTTCTGTCCTGAGCGAAGTTATTGAACATAACCTGACTCTTTTTCAGGTTTATTTTCAAGCCAAATGGTTCGCCAGCCCTTTGCAGTTCTTGTATGCGTCTTTGCAGCTCCTCTGGGTCTTGTGAAATGAGAATAATATCATCTGCAAATCTAAGATGGTTTAAGTTTGCACCATTGATCTTTACACCATCCTGTTCCCAATCCAGTTTACGGAATACTTCTTCAAGGCCAGCCGAGAAAAGAATAGGCGATATTGCGTCACCCTGCCGTAGACCTCGTTCTATATTAATTCCCACTTCAAGATCATCAAGGTGAATTGTGGCTGTAGCTCCATCATATATCGATTCTAATAGGTTTACATAGGCTCTCTCTACACCTTGGCTAAGCAGTGCATCCATTATCGCATGCTTTGAGATGGAATCAAATGCTTTTTCGTAGTCGATAAAAGCCAAGCACAGTGGCATGGTGTATTCGTTGTGCCTTTCTATGACCTGCTGTACAACCTGGATGTGATCCATTGTACTGAATCCACTTCTGAATCCTGCTTGTTCTCTTGGTTGTGCGTCATTCAGTTTTTTTAATATTCTTTTAGAAATTATCTTAGTGAAAATTTTGTACATCACTGATAGGAGGCTTATTGGACGGTAGTTCTTTAAATCTTCCTGTGCTCCTTTTTTATGTAAAAGGATCACTTCTGCATTTTTCCATAAGTCCGGTACTTTTTGTTCTTTGAGGCATTTTGAGTATAATTTTGCCAGTGTTTTATGTAACGTCCGACCACCAGCTTTTAGCATTTCGACAGTTACACTATCCTTTCCTGGAGCCTTGCCGTTCTTCATCAATTCTATAGCATTTGTTACTGCTGTCTCATTGGACGCAGTCCAAGAAAATCTAATACTACATATATATATATATATATATATATATATATATATATATATATATATATATATATATATATATATATATATATATATATATATATATATATATATATATATATATATATATATATATATATATATATATATATATATATATATATATATATATATATATTACATATATAGAAAATATATAGAAAACCCACTCAGATATAACAATTATGAAACAATCAATTATCTCCATTATATATAAATATGCAGGATATAAGTCTATGATCCACCGAACTTTCACAATTCCATTATCCGAAAATAATAGATAAATAGAACTGGAAAAAATAAAACTAAAAGCACAAAATACCGGCTTCAAAGGAAAAAAAATACTTAATAAATAAAAAAAGGAAACAAATACTAATTCATCAAGTACAAAAAAATCAAACAAACAAATGAAAAAAAATACTGTAAAATTACATATTTCGGTCCAATTTCAGAACAAATAGCTGGCTCTTTGAGGAAACATAATTCCATTTCCATTTTACATGTTTACACTCTTATATGTTTCCAATCAGGTTGACTTCCGTGGTGTTGAAGTTTGTGTTTTGCTTTTTAGGACGCTTCTATCTAGCCTAAGTTGTAAAAATAAAGATGACGTGGACGAAAGGGAAAAGCTCGGATCCTCCTTAGGTGGCGCTCCCTTGGAGGTTGATCTCTCTCTCTTATTTCGTTCTCTTGATCGAGAGGACGCCAGTTGGAATCCTTCATCATTTGTGTGATGTTTGACTTTTGGGTTCGTGGTCCAATTGGACCTCGATCGTTGGTGGTTCTGTCTCTAAGGACGTTTGTGTGGTACTGTCAGTCTTTTCCATGTCATCAGTTTGTCACCATTGTCACCACTAGGATATCTGGCATTATATATTGTTCTTCCGTGGATATTGCTGTCCCTGACTGGCTCTGATCTTCATATAACTGGGAATAAAACCTTCTGACAATCTCTAACATTTGGGTACGCGTCCTGCACACTGTGCCATCCTCACGCTTTAAAGCATATATTTGCGTTCTTTTGTTTCTCAGCTTCTGTTTAGCTTTGTTAATTCCTTTGTTTTCTTCCAGGGTTTTTTGCACTAGCTGCATATATAGCATATATATATATATATATATATATATATATATATATATATATATATATATATATATATATATATATATATATATATATAATATACATTGAAATATATTACATAAATAGATTAAATTGTAAAGCACAACACTGTGTGTGCTGAGTGTCCAAGCAACCAACAAAAATGTTCATTTAGGCGGAGACGCAGGTTGTTGTGTGTTCCACATGAGATTGTGGAACCCAACGGTTGGGTGTGTGATGACACTCAGCTACTGCTGTCTCATTGGACGCAGTCCAAGAAAATCTAATACTACATATATATATATATATATATATATATATATATATATATATATATATATATATATATATATATATATATATATATTATATATATATATATATATTATATATATATATATATATATATATATATATATATATATATATATATATATATATATATATATATATATATATATATATATATATATATATATATATATATATATATATATATATATATATATATATATATATATATATATATATATATATATATATATATATATATATATATTACATATATAGAAAATATATAGAAAACCCACTCAGATATAACAATTATGAAACAATCAATTATCTCCATTATATATAAATATGCAGGATATAAGTCTATGATCCACCGAACTTTCACAATTCCATTATCCGAAAATAATAGATAAATAGAACTGGAAAAAATAAAACTAAAAGCACAAAATACCGGCTTCAAAGGAAAAAAAATACTTAATAAATAAAAAAAGGAAACAAATACTAATACATCAAGTACAAAAAAATCAAACAAACAAATGAAAAAAAATACTGTAAAATTACATATTTCGGTCCAATTTCAGAACAAATAGCTGGCTCTTTGAGGAAACATAATTCCATTTCCATTTTACATGTTTACACTCTTATATGTTTCCAATCAGGTTGACTTCCGTGGTGTTGAAGTTTGTGTTTTGCTTTTTAGGACGCTTCTATCTAGCCTAAGTTGTAAAAATAAAGATGACGTGGACGAAAGGGAAAAGCTCGGATCCTCCTTAGGTGGCGCTTCCTTGGAGGTCGATCTCTCTCTCTTATTTCGTTCTCTTGATCGAGAGGACGCCAGTTGGAATCCTTCATCATTTGTGTGATGTTTGACTTTTGGGTTCGTGGTCCAATTGGACCTCGATCGTGGGTGGTTCTGTCTCTAAGGACGTTTGTGTGGTACTGTCAGTCTTTTCCATGTCGTCAGTTTGGGTGCTTATTGTCTTCATTACTTCATTCAAGAGCGGCTCTCAGCCTAACATTTCCTGCATTTAACTTTTCCACGATTTCTTTTGTTTCAGCTATGATCTTGGCGTAGTTGTCCCCAACACTAGCCTCCCTCATTTGCTTTATCTTTCGATCTTGATCATCTAATATACTAGTGATCTCTTTTTGTATTTGGGCGAGCTCTCTGATCTTTTTTTCCTTCGCTTCGCCCACATCTAGGGTTTTGCGTTTTGTTTTGCCCATTGCGGACACTTTTATTATAAGGAAGCATAATTTGCAAATAGTGTTTAAAACCTCCCAGTCAATCATTTAATTAATCTTTTTAATGCCAAAGATAAAAAAAATGGAGTTTATATATTAAGTTGCAATGAGTGCAGTAGCTGCCATATGGGACAAACGGGCCGAAATTTTCAGACCAGATTCAAAGAACACAAATCTGTGTACATATTAAAGAAGCAAAATATTAATTTTAGAAACCATTTCATAGACACCGAATATATATTTTCCGAGAGTACAAATAGTGCAGCTAGCGATGGTGCACAGTTTGAATAAACCATTTTTTACCTTTGTCCTAAATTAAAAGCGTTTTTAAGACTTTAAAGAACTTTGAAGAACGTCTAACTTCCACCCATGGTATGTAAAGCGTGCGAATTTTTAAAACAACTACCTTTAATTTTTGATCATAGTAGCACAACAGAAAGATAAAACAACAATATTTCCGATTTATAAACAGTTAATAAGAAACAAACAAGATCCGTTGACGTTATGTGTTGTAGATCATCATGAAGTTGCGCCTTTCAACCAGTTTCACAAAATTAATTCTACTTTTAATGCGCTATCAAATTACCTTTTTCCGACCGAGTCAATCATTAAAACTATTAGGCCTGATATAAAATACATATGCCATAAATTTTAATGAGTTTCGAGTAAATTGTAGTTCATCACGAACACTTAAATAGGCGCTACCCTCTAATTAATGCTAACTGATTGCTGTAGTTAGCTTGATAATAGAGCTAACGCGGCGATCTGGACGAAAATACTGGGTAAAGAACTTTAATATACCGTTTTTTTATATAAAATTGAAACTTTGCATAAATAAATACAATCGAAATTGATCCTTTTCGAATGGATCGGTAAAAAAAAAACTCCAGAACTGATCGAGATACTTAAAAAAAATATAATCATATTTTAATTCCTAAAGATATCGTTTGAGATGTGGCTTCTGTCCCTTGGGATATATATTGCTTCAATCTCAACAGGACATTATTCATTACTCTGAATAAGGTTTCTATAAGAATTCGGGTTATTTCTTGTTGAATTTTGATTATCAACTACACCTTGGTCTTAAAATAACTCCATTAATAAGTATTACATGACGTTGGATCTGGTTATATTGCTGGCTCAGAAATAGCTCTACATTTGGAGATGACATGATGGGAAATCAATTTCCTAGCGGTGTTTGTCGATATCTTAGCTTTGTGAACATTTGCCACAATGTCTCAGTAGTTGCATTTTGATTGGCATCCTGTTCTATTAATGACTGATGATGCAAAATGATAGTGAGTGTTACATTGTGACCTTTGAACGGTGTAAGAGTTTCTCTATGTTTGCAGATGGACGTACAATTCTGTCTTTACCAGATAGCTTCTTTTTCAGTGCAGAACCACTTCCTTCAAAGTTTTTAATCCACGGTTTAATGACATAGTACGGTTTGATGTTAATATGATTAAAATGGAATTGGTCCCGAAATTATTGTTGAGTTGTCACAATACAGTTATTAATTTTGTAGCACGCTTTAAGGATAAGAAAAGAAATATGGCATGAAATCTCTTGATTACACTTCTGCACAATAGCATGAATACAAAAGCTATGGCACAAATGGATGAAACTGAGGTTTTTGAGTATAAGATTTATGTGATCGTGCCGAAGCGATTTTGTTGCAGCTCTCTTGCATGATGTAGATGCAGATTGTCGTTTTCAGTTAATATATCATATAGAAAAAGACGGAGCCCTCTTCAACCTGGCGCGACTTAAAACCAAATCAAAATATTGCTATAAACCAAGCAACTAAAACGAACAAACTACATAATCGAAAAAAATAAAAGTCGGTTATTTTTCTTGAAAATATGAAAAATTGCTCTAGTTTCTACAAAAGCAAACTTTGATGAGAAATAACGTTTTTTCTTTTATTTGTAATTTAGGACGAACCAAAATTTCACATGCAAAAGCCAGACCCAAAATCGTGTCGACCGGTGTAATTGATAACGGCTTGCGTGTTATTGATATTGTCATGATGCTCCAAGCCAATAGTGAGTGGTCGTGCAAAAACTATATTGTTCCGCTAGACACTTCGCGGCTTCTTTGAGATGATACTGGATGTTGGGTGGCAGGGATATATAAACAGCTCCCGCGGCGTCGTCTGCAGTTTTGGCAACAATATTCTTTCACAAATTATTGCGACGGCGATATAGCGGCTATAATCAGTATGATTATAAAACGAATTTAATATGCATACTAAGCATGAATTGAAAATTTGTTGCTGAGTCGCGATTTTTCCAAAAAAAGTGAACTTGTATTTATTTGTAAACATTCGAGAAAAGTCCGTGTTTTTGATATGTTGTGAGAATGTTGGTGTTATGAAAGAATATAGTATAAAAATACATTACCATACAAAACACGCTGTCAAATTTGTCGGAATTGGGGGTCAAATGCAAAAGTACTGATATGACAGTACTGACATGGCGTCGATCATAAACTTGCTGACCTTTGTCCCATGAACAGAACTATGAAGGGAGCAGATATACTAGGCAAAAAAGTTTTTCTAAAATTCTTGTGAATGTTTCTAGGTAAGAGTGTAAAATCTGATAAGGAATCACCCCTCAGTCACGCCAGTTCGATGCTGGGTAAGGCCTGATGCCTTCTGAGAGGTTTTCTACGTTGGTCACTCGCCAGTCGGTAGGCTTCTCGAGATAATTTCGGTTAAGCACAAAACCAAGTTTTCGGTAGCTGATGGCCGTGGTTTGGAACCCACGTTAAGCTGTAGGTCCAGTCGCTAAATAGCCTTCTCAGTTGCTGATGCGCCTCTAACCCCAAAACTTTACTTTTATCTGGCATAATAACAGATGGAGCACCAGCTATGGTAGGTAAAAATAATTAATATGCAACTTAATATTATCAAAAATATCGCAAATAATAATGGATATCAACCTAGCATTATAGATAAAATGATAAAGAACAATATTAAGAAATACAACATTTTTATGCCGCAACACCGGAAAAAGATTTTAAAAATTGGCATGCTATGAAATATATTCGTAAATTAAGTTCCAGAATCACAAATCATTTAAAGAAATAAAACATTAATATTATCTCTGTTTATAACAATAACCTTGCATATTATGCAATGTTAAATAATAAAATAAAAAAACCAGACCTAAATCTAATGCAATATCATTCATTGTATTATACAACAAAATGTATGTGACAAAAGATACATTTTGACCATGTTATAAAAGAAATTATAAAGATGATAAATTTCATGAGGTCTCGAGCACCCAACCACCGAGAATTCCAAAGTTTTTTTGTTCGATATTGATGGGGGATGTTTCTTACTTCTCAGATGTTTGTTGGCTTAGTAGGGGAAAAATGTTGAAGCGACCTCAAAGAAGCAATTAACACATTCTTGGCTGGCAAGGAAAAACCTACTGCCTTCTTCAATGACCAAGGATGGCTAAGTGCAATGCTCAGCTCAATGGACTCCAAGCCAAGAAGATGTCAATCAGTTATTAAAAATAGTCCGTGCTCTAAATGATTAAATTTTCTTAGTTATACTAGTCTAATTGAAAAGTTCACGGGGCGACACCTATAGAACAATATAATCTATTGCATTTTGAAGTTTCATCCTTCATATGAACATATGTAAAGTTTTAAGTCGATCTGTCAATTCGTCATTCGTACAAGAACAGCTGCTTAACACGTTCTCTGCCGGTAAGAAGTTTTTGTTTAAATTTCAAAGCTGGTAATTGAAAACTATTTATAAATGTGTCTATAAATGTTGTAAAAGATAAATTTGCAGAGTTTCGACGGCTAATACCGTTAGTGGCACTTCGGAATTAATATACGAACGGTGTACAAGTGACGGTACTTGCCGTCGAACGTCATGACCACCTATATTTGTAATATACATACATATATATGTAATATATTTAGTTAATAAAAATTAAAATTTTGCAAATAAGATATATTACTAAAACAAAAGATAATATCTATCTATCTATCTATATATTATTATTATTATTATTATTCACGTATGGGCCCTGGTGGACCACGCGAAGTACAATTAGAGGCGTTTGTTGTTGTTAGCCTTCCTTTGCGCCCATACTAATTTCATTCTTTCGCTAAGAGCTTTTTTCCTTTCGGCAGACCAAGTTGTTCCAGTCTTCCTACATTTTTCTCTCTGGCCAACCTTCCAAACGTTAACCTTGTGTCTGAAACAGCCTCTATCCTGAATTTCACTTTGTGTAATATTTGCTGATCTTAGGTCCCCTTTAATTGCCGCAATCCATTTAATTATATCTACTTTAGCTCTACTCCTATTTTCATAAAATTCGACTATTTGTCTAGTTAGCCTACTCGGATTCATCCGTTTGATGTGTCCGTAAAACTTAAGTCTTCTTTTTCTCATATCGCTATGTATATCTGTGTATTGTTTGATTTCTTGGTTTTCTCGAAGTCGGTATGTTGTGCTATTTATTTGTTTGGAGCCTAGGATTTTTCTTATGATTTTTCTTCAGTTCTTTTCAATGTCCTCGATGTCCCTCTTTCTATTCAAAATGAGCGTTTCTGCAGCATATAGACATTCTGGCTTAATAACCGTGTTGTAATGTCTCAATTTTGTGTTTTTAGATAGGCATTTTTTGTTGTCAATATTTTGTGTAAGTCTCAATGCCGTTTCCATTTTTTGACATCTACCCTTATTGGCCGCTTTTTTTCAACCCATTTTCCATGATTATTTCACCTTGTTCTTAGTCTGTTGCAGGTCATGTATTGTGTCTTTTCAAAGGAAATTTGGAGTCCTACCTTTTCTGCTGTTTCTTTTAGGATTTCAATCTGTTTCAGTGCCGTTAATACATCCTGAGCTAAAATTGCTAGATCATCAGCAAATGTCAGACAATCAATTTTGAAGTTGGTTCTCCCCAGTTTAATGGGCTGGTCAATATTCAGTGCCGACTTTTTTCACGCCACTCCTGTATTACTTTTTCTAAAATACAGTTAAATAAGAGTGGCGAGAGTCCATCCCCTTGTCTCACACCAGTTTTAACTTCGAAGGGCTCTGAGATGTTACCCATGAATTTAACTTTTGACCTCGTGTTAGTTAACGTTGCTTTAATAATTGCCAGCGTTTTCAGATCTAGTCCTTGTTCTTTCAAGATTCGGAATAAAGATTCGCGGTTAGTAGTATCATATGCTTTTTTGAAATCCACAAATATACAGACGAGATTTTTATTGTACAGTTTTTGATGTCTTAGAATCAACTTTAGATTCAGGATCTGTTCTGTTAGAGATATTCCTCTATAGTTGTTTACATCCGTTCTATCTCCTTTCTTATGTAGTGGATGGATTAGAGCATCTTTCCAGTCTTCCGGAATCCGTTCGGTTCGCCAAACTTCTTGTAGAATTTGGGTTATTTCCTTGATTGTACCTGGACCAGCGGATTTCAAAAGTTCAGCAGTGATTCCATCTTCACCAGAAGCTTTGTTATTTTTAAGCCGCTTGATTTGCCTAATTATTTCCTCTTCATTCGGTGGTAATGAATCTGGGTTTGTTTGTTTAGGGTTTAGTGTTCTAATTTATTTAGTGTTCTAATTGTTCTTGTGTTATCTGGAGAATACATGCTGAGAGGATTTTGTAAGTGACTTGTAGTAAGGAGATTCCTATGTAGTTGTGCACATCTGTTCTGTCTCCCTTCCTGTGTAGCGAGTGGATAAAAGCACATTTCCATTCATCTGGTAATTTTTCTGTTTGTCAAATATTCGTGATAATTTGCGTAAGTTCATGCAGCGAATTTGGTCCGAGGTTTTTCAATAGTTCCGCGGTGAGACCATCTTCACCGGATGACCTGTTATTCTATAGTTTGCGTATGTGCCTGTGGATTTCTTCCTGTGTTGGTGCTTGTGATTCTGAGTGGGTATGGATACAATTTTCCTTAGGGAATCTTAGGAGATCTAGAATCTAGGAGATCAGAGAAATTATGTGCCAGCTCCTGACAATTCTCCTGATTGGTTAGCGCTAATCTCCCATTCCGGTTTCTGAAGCAAAGATTTTGTGGTGTGTATCCACGAATTTCTATTGCAAAAGGTCTATAAAAGTCTCTCTTGTTATAATTGCGGAAATTCTCCTCTATAGAGTCTAGTTGTTCCTTCATGTACTTCCTCTTAGTTCTTTTGTTCTTTTTCAATGGGATCAGTTCCTGTGCTTTTTGTGTAATTTTTCTCTGGTATTTTTTTCATTCCTCTGTTATGTTGGATTCCTTGATCTTTTTTGTGTCGAATTTCTGTAGGTATGCTTTATTGTGATGAATTTTCCTTGAGGTGAACTTGACTTTGATTCGTGTTAGGTAGTGGTCTGAGTCAATGTTCGCGCCCCTGCGGACTTGGACATCTTGGATCTCTCTTTGTTATGAGATTTTCTTAGTGATGTTAACATGATCTTAAAGTTATTCTGTTGGCATAGTTCGATGAGTCTTGTGCCGTTCTTATTGGTAAATTTATGACCGGAAAATTTGCCTGTTTTCACCAGGACAGGAAATTTCACCAGGACAACGTCTGTGGGGTCACTTAGTTATAAATAAAGTAATTGTTTACATTTAGACTAATTCATCCTGAAAAATGAATGGTGTCTTAGAAAGGATGTAAAAATGAGTTTAATTAAAATATATTAATAAGGCTCAGTCACTTTTATCTTCTTGGCGACCATTGTTTGTAATATTAATGTTAACATTTTAATTTCCTATTTTAAGAAGAAACAGTGTATCGAAGTAACTGCAATTTTTTAAATATGGTGGAATTTTAGATCCACTTAAGTCTTAGTTGTTTTATTTATAATGATTTTCCACAAAGTATCGGATACCTTAGTTCAAAATTGATTCTATTAAGGTCCTTATTCTCTCTCTCGATATCCCACGGAAACGTTCATATCACAATATTACTTACACTTTACTTACGTTACTATTCGTTCGCGTCTTTCCCAATAAACATCCCCTTCACATTCGATTCGGAGTGACAGGTTATAGGCCACGTTTCGGAACTGATTGAAATGGCGCTTTGCAGGTCTTTCTCTTATGTTTTCTGCATCAACGGTTTCGATAAAATTGAATGGATTTTTATTATTTCTAACGTGTGGCGTATTTGTTAGTGTTATGACGGGAGAAAAGGTTTCTCGCCCAGTTAACGCCTCGATGCTTAACCCCGAAAACGACGTAATGCCGCTTCCGTCAAAAGAAATTGCTTTGATTTTTCATGGTTTGTTCTAGATGATGCGTTCGAGAATATTGAAACTTCAAGGTAATGATTATAGACATTCATATAGAGATCTAATACGATATTAAAAATATATTATGGAACTCTGAAGAAGACAATCTAAATTTTTTAATTTTATAAAATTAGGTACATAGGATAGATAAACAGCTGTAAAACCTTAGTTTTAAAGTAGTGTTTGAAAAGGGCAGAAAACGATTCACGGTTAGAGATGCATCATCATCTACAAGGCTATCTAGCAACTGGAGCTACAGCTTAACGTGGGTTCCGAACCACGGTCATCAGCCACCAACAACCCAGGCTATCAACCTTTGGTTATGTGCTAACCCATAAGTCTATTAGCAAGCCTACTGACTGGCGAGTGATCAACGTAGAACTCTTCTCCAGAAGTTATCCGGCCTTACCCAGCCTTTAATTGGCGTGACTGAAGGGTAATTCGTTGTCGGATTTTAAACTCTTGCCTAGAAACAATCACAAACATTTGGAAAGTAAACAGACAGAAGAAAGAAAGAAAAACAACCATCTGAGCTCTGGAATCGAACCAACTACCGCTCCAATGCGGTTTCGGCACAGCAGCCGATCGAACCAACCACCGCTGCTCTTACCGTCCGCACAAACGCGACCGGCAATAGTGTTTGAAAATGTAAAATGGTTTTACCAAACTATAGTCACACAAATTTAAAAACAAAGGTTATATATAACAAAGTATAAAATAGTTTTATTCCTTTTTATCACAAAGTAACGGACAAATCAATCAATAAATAAACTAATCAATAGAAATAAATCAATCAATAAACTAAGCACTGCTAAAAAGGCACTGTGTGTCGAAACAAATGTGATACATACAATTTTAAATATAGTGGACATTTTTAGATAGTAATCTTTGCTTATTTATTCAATATTATTCAATTCAGTCCACAAAAATCGAGTTATCATCTCACGATTACAGTTATAGCTTCACCAGCAGCATTCTGAAAGAAATACGTCCCAATTATATCACCTCACCATAATGCCCGCCAAACAGTGCCTCGTTTAGGATGTAGACATTTCTCTTGAATCAATCGTGGATCACCCCTCACCCCGAATGCAACAATTTCATCATCTGTTTGTTCATCGTTGTTGTTCATTGTTGAAAATCATCTGTTTGTTCTTTGAGCCAATTTACAAATGCACGACGTTCTAAACCTTTCAACCTTATATAACTTCAGAGCTAAATTCTCTTGTAAATTACGTCATGTTGTTATGTACGCCACTGATTCTAAATTGTTTTAAACGCCGACTAAAGGAAAATATGGGTCTTAAACAAAAGTTTCATGTACCAAATCAATATGCTTTTGTAATGTCTGAATGATTGTGGCGTGTTCATATATTTTTCCTTTATTTGGGTTTTTCGCCACGATCTAACTCTAACTCAAAAAATATCACAAATACCTGTTCTTATGTAAAGAAAAAATCACTGGGTAAAAACAAAAAAACAAACGGAGACAAATTTCTCAGTGATTCTTTTTTGTAATAAATTTGCCTAACAAAATTTTAAAGATATAAAAATGTTATACAAAATTTTACAAACTTTTAACGTTAAGGTTTCGGAGGGTCCTCTCCCCCCGTTTTCAAAACTAAACTAAAAAAGAAATTATATTAATTTGTAATATATAAAGTAACGAGTGAAAGTAAATATATATTTTTTTTGTGTATGTCAACGATTCTTTTAATACTGTTTTGGAATTATTCCAATTTATTTTATGACCCGATTCCCATGCGTGTTGACAAATTCTAGATTTATTACAAGCGCCCTTTCTAAGAAGGCCTTTATGCTCTTTTATTCTAACATCTAACGGTCTAGATGTCTTACCTATATAGAATTTGCCACATTCGCAGGGAATTTTATAAACCACATTTGTGGTATTTTGTTGTATATTGTTTGGTTTAGTCTTTGTTAATAGAGATCTAAGAGTACTTTTTGTTTTAAATATCGTTCTTATGTTGTATTTATTTCCTACTCTTTTAATTGTGTCAGAAATACCACCTATATAAAGAATTGTGAGGTTAATTGTTTGAGAGTTATTATTATTGTTATTAATAACTTGTCTGTTTTGTCTATTATCAAAATTATTAAACGATTTATCTATAATTTTTTTTTGGGTAATTTTTTTTTATTAAAATATCTTCTATGTGATTTGTTTCTTTTTGTAGTGTATCACTGTCGGTACAAACAAGTCTTGTTCTGGCATATAAACTTTTAATTACTCCTATTTTGACCGATTTTCAGTGATTTGAAAAGAAATTGAGATACCTATCTCTGTTTTTCTGTAGTTTTTAATGTGTTGTTTTGTTTTAATATTAAAGTGTCGAGGAATGGCAATTTATTCACCTTCTCCATCTCTAAAGTAAACTTAAGTGTAGGCTCTCGAGAATTTTTATGTTGTAAAAAAATATTTAGATCGTCAATGCTATGTTGCCATATAGCAAAAATATCATCAACATATCTATATGCTTTTGTGAACGACCAATGCTATATATTGCTCTTTTTTATCTTCCGTCGAACCAGTTTCTTGGAATTTTTGAACAATTCGATTGATATGGTCGCTTTCAGATGGACGATTGTGCAAACCGTAAATACCACGTGATTTTCTATAAACCATTTTTCATTGAATACCTATTTCTATAGAATAATTCAACAATTTTGTCGCGTTGCTGTATTACCGTACGACTGCGTTTTTATAAATGTCATATATTACACTTCTGAAATAAAACTAGATGATTTTTTGATGGAAATATGTTTTCAAGTTGGATATTTGTTTTTCATGTAGATTACATATATTTATAATTCCTCTTCCTCCTTCAGTTCGTGGTAATATAAGTCACTTTTTATTACAGTGTGGGTGGTGTTTCCTATATTTTATTAGTGTAGTTCTAATTATGCGTTGTAGCCTTTCGATATTTGTGTTTGATTAAGAGATTATGACCAAACAAATATGTTAAGGCTGATATAGCAATAGTGTTTATAGCTTTTGTTATATTCCTGCTGTCTAGGTCAAACCTGCATATTTTTTGCATGGATACACGTAGCCCTCGTTCATTGGCTCTATATATTCTTGTTCTGTAGCGACAAACCCTGTCAACTCTAACTTAGACTTTCTCTTTATGTTAATACTTCTGCATCTATCTAATCCAAAGTGCATGTTAATATCAGTTGTAAATTTTTCTACAACCTGAATCAGTTGTTGCAATTTCCGTGATGATGGTGCCTACAATTTTAAATCATCTATATATAGTAGATGCGACATTTTGATTTTGGAGTTTGTATCCGATTTGCGTCCTTTTAATCAGATTAGAGAATGGATTCAGTGCCAGGCAAAACCACAGAGAGCTCAGCGATTTCCTCAGTTTTGGTGGTACTTCCATTTTGCGATAAATGAATAGTGGTGCGCTAATTTTTTTATCAGTTCTTGAAGTGTATTTATTAAAACTGGGTGGACTTTGTCTAGCGTTAGTATCTTAATTAGTCAAGAGCGTGGAAGCGAGTCGAAGGCCATCTGATAATCAATATAACAACATGATAAATTTCGATTTTTCTTCCGAGCGTGTTTCAATATAACTGAATCTATAATAAGTTGGTCTTTACATGCCTTCATTTTTTGTACAACAACTTTTTTGTTCTTTATTTAGAATATCATGTTTGTCTATATGTTCTGTGAGTAGTACTGCGAAACATGATGTTAAGTAATGTTCGAATGTGGCAAATTTTATATAGGTGATATTTTTAGACCGTTAGATGTCAGAATAAAAGAGCATCTTAGAAAGGGTGATTTTAATATATCTAAAATTTGTCAAGACGCATGGGAATCGGGAATCGCATGGAAATCGGGAAAACGAAGAAGATTGAAAGAAACCGCTATAATTAATTTAAATAAAAATAACTGTATTGCTATGCCCTCGGTAGATTTAAATTCAATATGGTTCCCTATTCTAAAGAATACAGTTAAAAACATTTAAGTATTTCAATACACAATCAGTACAATACAACAATCACACAGTAAACCTCACCTATATATTTTTTGGTAGTATGTCACTGTCTTTAAAAACTATTATTGTCAATGTAAGTATCATTGATGATACTTACCTGATGATAAGATATCACTTGCTATATTTGCACTATATATAGAAATTAATATAATTTATTTTTTAGATTCGTTTTGAAAACGAGGGGAGAAGACCTCCCGAAACGTTAACGTTCAATAGTTTGTATTTATTTTAGAACATTTTTATATATTTAAAATTTTGTTCGCTAGGCACATTTATTACAAAAAAGAATCACTGAGAAATTTGTTTTCGTTTGGTTTTTGTTTTTACCCAGTGATTCTTTATTTACATAAGAACTGATATTTTGATATTTTTTGAGTTTTAGATTGTATCGAAAAACCCAAAAAAAGAAACATGATGTTAGCAGTTTATATATCGTTTGAAGGCAGGTAATTGGCTGTTATATTTCTAGCTTATTAGAAGCGGTTTCTTTGCGAAATAAATGTTTTACCTTAAATAATAAATCGAGATATTTGTTTCGATTG
The DNA here is from genome assembly GCA_031761425.1 of Cosmopolites sordidus. Lineage (NCBI taxonomy): Eukaryota > Metazoa > Arthropoda > Insecta > Coleoptera > Curculionidae > Cosmopolites > Cosmopolites sordidus. Next base: position 1,042,714 of record JARFXV010000947.1, on the reverse strand, counting down.
TCAACTGTATTTCAACTGATTGAAATATCTTACTATGTAAGGGAGGAGATATGTGAGTTTTTTATACCAGTAATTATGAATCTTATTAGTTCCAGCGCCCTGCAGATTTTTTGTTATATTCTGTAGTACAATTATATTTATTTCAGGATAAGACATTTGTTAAACAGTGGTTGTATTTACTTCTGCTTCATACAGTCAGCTGACTTGATTGTTATATTGACTGTTGTTTGCCAAATCGAGGACCAAAATGTCTGTATATCCTTGCTGGATGGTGTACTAGAATTCTCCTAAAGATTTTTATCATTACCGTCTCTTAGGTTTCTATAGAATTTTCGCTCGTCTCTTCTAAAAAGACAGTTTTGCTTCTTACGCCTTATTGCTTTTCTATATCGATATAGGCGGGAACTATAAACTTTAACTTTTCGTTTTTGAGTATCGATAACCTCTTAGGTTCTTTATTATGATTATTATTATTAAACGATATGGTATAATTATGTTTTGAGAATAAGTACCGCGTATTATTGTAACTTTAACTGGATGTAATGGAGCTTAATGATTGTGGTGTGGATTCTCTCTTGTTCAGAAACGGCTCTTCTGTTTATTTATTTGACCACTTAGATGAAAATGACGGCATTGCAGTATTCTAAACACTTATTGTCTGTAGACAGCTGGTCATGAACAATTTGAGTCTTATAAGGAAATATATGCTAGTCACTTCTTAAAATTCGGTTTATGCTGCGTGCAGAAACTCCCATTTGTACACCATGTTTGCTCCACATTTTGCTCAAATTCACGTTTAGTTGCGATTATTGATTTTTTTAATGTAATTTACAACAATTTCACTGCATTCTTTTAACGTGTATGTATCCATAATAAAACTTTCACGACTGCATTGTACAATAGCCAAATCCAAACTTTCCTAATTATCACAAAAACAATGGTGTCAAAACAAAATGATGAATGATGATTGACTCTCCCTTTATTATATCTAATGCCAGTAATAGATAACACTGGAGAACAGCAATTTTGTTGACTTGGATCTGTGACTTGTTTTTGACTAATTTTTCATCTGTGAATTCAAAAATATTCTCAAGTTTTTCTCTATCACGTCAAGTTCTTAAGCTACAGCATACCCCTTATTTTACCTTAAAAGTGTGTATACGAAAGGAAATAAGGTGAGATCTGACCAAATAGATTAGAATATTTTATTCATACAGAGGTTAACATATTATTAATAGTTAAATTGTGTTTATACAAAAAATAAATAAAAGACATTATGGAAAAAAATTCTTCGTATATCTTTTCCTGGAGTGTTCAGTTTGTTGACATTCTCGCTTGATGCTCCAACAGTAGTCAGCCATCATACTGACATCCCATCTACCTTGATACCGCGCTTCCATAACCTTTAGATCTTGGTGGAATCGCTCGCCCTGTTCATCACTAACAGCACCAAGATTTTCTGGGAAGTTAGCAAGATGACTATGTAAGAAATGCAGTTTGATGCTCATGTTGCAACCAAGCTTTTTAAAGCTCTCCAAGAGTTGTAACAATTTCGATGTAATTCGGGGCTCGTGTATTTCCAAGAAAGTCTAACAACATTTTTAAAAGCCAACCAAGCATTCCTTTCAAGTTCGGTCATTGTTTCAGTGAAATTTTCATCTTTAACGAGTTGCCGAATCTGTGGGCCATCAAACACACCACCCTTTATCTTTTCATATGACAGGCTAGGGAATGCCGAAATGATATACTTAAAGCAGTCTCAATTCAATTGACAAAGCCTAAACAAATTGATTCATGACACCTAGTTTTATATGCAAAGGTGGAAATACAATGTTTTTTCTGTCGACAAGTGGCTGATTTAAAATGTTTAGATTACCAGGTCTTAGGTCAGATCTTAGCGGCCAGTTCGATTGCACCCAATGCTTCTCACGAGCTCTGCTGTCCCACATGCACAAAAAACAGGGATACTTGGTATACCCGCGTTGTTGGCCAAGAAGGAAACAGACCATTTTAAGGTCAAAGCAGATGATCCATTGGCGCATGATATATTGCAACAAGTCAATGACTTTCTTTATGTCGCCATATTCTTCACGCAAAGAAACTGAATGACAACTGATGAAGGTTCGTCGGTAGGAGAGCAGTAGTGACTTCTGTGATTCGCCAAGCTTAGTCGGATGTGCAACAACTGTAGAGAAAAAACTTGACGTGATAGAAAAAAACTAAATAAAGTTTTGGAATTAGTATGCCAATTTACGTATAAAACATCTTAAATATCGAACTCAACAGAAATTATTTTTCAAATTGTTTCCTAGTGTAATCATTACTAGATTAATACATAAATAGACAGGCTTAAGAAGTTTATTTCAGCTTATTTTCAAACTCTGTCCGACAATTCGTTTTCGTTTAATGCCGTTTAGAATTATAAAGTTTTAAACTGGGTGCTGTTTGATTGTTTTCATACAAGCCATGAACGCACGCTCCGGTGCGTAATCATTCCAAAATTCCGATATTGCTATTTGCAATAGCGTAAAGATCAAATTTGCGGCAGAGCGAATAGTTATAAACGCAACGAACGGTCGACGCAAAAATGGGTGCAATGGTGTATCTAGAAGAATTAATATGTTAAGAGGAATGCGATTAAATTATTGGTTTTAATGAACATGACCGCGTAAACCGGCTTCAGTAAATTAATTTTCCGCAGATTTGCACAGTACAACATTACAATTTGCTTAAATCAAACGCAAACGAATGTGCTGTTGTTTATAGGATAACAGAAAATTAACACTACACGAATTTGAATTAATTCGAAAATTAAAACAATCATTTTTGTAAATGCTCACTATAATTACAAATACGAGGTACAAGGAAAAATACTGAAAGATGTATTCGCTGCTGTGAATAAGTATGAGAGGTCGGCAGAACAAAATAATGTCTTTTTTCAGTTTTACCTCTATACACCAAATTACTTTATTTAACATCACAATGTCCAATTCGCTAACCATGTTAGCATTATCAGGAGATAATAGCATCTGTTGTGAAAACGTTCACAACTGAAAAAAAATTCAACCTGTAGATGTATACAAAATTAATAAAAGTCTAGATCCATACTGAAATTGAAAAACGACACCATCAGAGAAAAATGAACACCCGCATTTTTCTGGAGAATCATAAAAAAACCCGTTATAAATATAAAATTTGCAAGTACCCTAATGTGGATATTGATGGTAATGGCACTTGCCAGCAGAAAAACAAACATCATTTCAGAGGAACGTGATAGTGAAAGGCACTGTAGCTGGTAAAGGGGCGAAGTGAGGCACTTGAGTAAAACCCAAGAAATAACAGAAACAGATGGTTTTTTATAGTTTATCACGCGGACAGGGATAGGTAGAAATTCAAGGCAGAAGTCCGAAAACAGTACGAATCGAGAGTTTGAACTGAAAGGTTGAAGAAGAGAGTTCAGGTTAATCCGTTGCACGTAAAGTGTTCGAGGTGAATCACGAAAATGGAGAGCGAGTTGAAAGTTACACGTTGAGAGTACGAATCGAGAGTTTGAACTGAAAGGTAGAAGAAGAGAATTCAGGTTAACTCGTTGCACGTGAAGAGTTCGAGGTGAATCACGAAAAGGGAGAGCGAATTAAAAGTCACACGTTAGCAGTATCGCGTTGAGAGTACGAATCGAGAGTTCGAACTGAAAGGTTGAAGAAGAGAGTTCAGATTAATCAGTTGCACGTGAAGAGTTCGAGATAAATCACGAGAAAAGAGTGAGAGTTGAAAGAACACGTTTAAGAGTTGCACACGAATATCAAGAGTAGAAAGCACCATTTTAAAATTGCATGTTAGAGTCAGTTCCCTGTTGATTCCGAAGTCAAGTTAAATAAGTATTTTGATACGTCAAATTTCGCAAAACTTTAGACAATAAGTGAAAAATTTCCCTTCAAAAGTGTAGTCCAGCATTTGGATATTATTGTGAATTAATGTATATATGTATATCTTCTGCTTATTAATTCAATAACCAAGATCCATTTCGCGAACCAGCGAACCCTGTGGAAATATTATTTTATCTCTCAATGCGCGGACGAGATGTCTAACAGAGGACTTCCCGCACAACATCATCCAGATTAGCATTATCAATCTACATTGAACCATCTTTTAGAATGATCTAGATTGGATCAAAGAATCATCAGCCCGTGAGAAGATCATCATCATCAGCCCGTGTCGATCCACTGTAGGATGAAGGCCTCTTCAGCATGCTTCCAACTTTTACGGTCCGGGGTTTTCCTCTACTACTCGGGTTCAATATACTTAACGATGTCATCAATCCATCGTGCTTTCGGTCTTCTTCGCGGACATTTACGATCAAGTGGTATCCATTCCAGGATTGCCTTGGTCTATCTGTCGTCCCATAGCCTTGCCATATGGTCTGCCCATCTCCATTTCAATTGCTTTACTTTTCCAATGATGTCACAAACTTTGGTTTGTTCCCTGATGCATGCGCAGGGCTTTCTGTCTCGTCTTGTAATGCCAATCATACATCTTTCCATTCCCCCCTGTGCTACCCGAAGTTTTTGAATTGATTGCGATGTGAGTGTCCAGGTTTCACTGGACACTCACTTCATTATGGGTTGAACGAACTGATCGAAGACTTTTCTTTTCAGGCAAAGTGGGAGTCTGCTCTTAAACAGTATGTTGGAGCCTGCCAGCCACATTTAACACGCCGTTCCACCTCCCCGGCGGTATTCCTCTCCATTGAAATCCTCTGCCCAAGATATATAATGCTGTCCACAATCTCTAATATATATATATATATATATATATATATATATATATATATATATATATATATATATATATATATATATATATATATATATATATAGTGACCGTTTAATATATATTTTTTCATCTATTCAGTGGTTGAAATTGACAATGCCGGGTTTCCAACCAAGACATAAGTAGACTGAAGGAATGACCTTACTATTCTAGTTATTCCCCAGATAACTACCTTTTGAGCTGCCGCAATGATATTTTCTGACAGTTGAAGTAGTCTGATTTGCTCGTGAACTAATCCATTTACAGTAATGACGATGGTAACATTTTTGTTTCTTTTAATTTGCGCATTTCTTTTAGTTCAAAGGCTAGCTCTTCGTATTTCTGTTTTTTCTCCGCATAGACTTTCTTAATGTTTTCATCTAGTGGTGTTGTAAAATCAATGATAACAGTTGTTTTATCTATTTTATTAAATAGGGTCATATCTGGTGAGTTGTGTCACAGTATAGCCTAAAATCGGAGTTCCCCAAGATTGGTTGTGGATTATAGTTACAATTCTGCACCTGATTATTGAGACGTCTAGTTCGCAATGCTAAATTCTGATGGAAAATTTTGCTCATTTCATCATGCCGTTTAAGATATTGTCGTGGTGCCATAGTACGACATCCCGGTGTGATATGTTGGACTATCTCTACTGTGGACTAGCATTTTCGACTAAGACATCTATACCTTGTTCTTTTAGTATATGTTTCCGATAGTTTAGAGACTGTACAACCTGATCCTGTATATCCAAAATATAACCCTATGTTTCAGGGAACAAGTATTCCGCGTTGAGGTTAGCGTTTGAGTGTGTTCTATTTACGCTTCTTTTCATCATGTTAGCTTTATATATGGCATGTAGTGTTTTGCCTGCCCAATCAATTTCTATTTTTCTGTGAAGGATTTAGATGGTATTTCTTCATGAAAATAGCTTCTTAATTTTTGGACATGTATATTATGAGCCATTTCTACATTAACTAGACCCGTTCCACCCCTTGCTGTCTGTATATACAGTCTGTTGATTTTTGCTGTCGGGTGGTGGTATTGATATTGTGTTAGCATCGTATGAATATTTAATATCTATTCCTCCTAAATCTGTTTTTGTCCATTTAAGGATCCCGAATGTATAGGTCAGAGCGGTGAAGAGTTTTATAGATGCTAGTTTAGTGGCCTTAATATTAACCTTATTCTCCTGTACAATTCTTCCAACATAATCTTATTTATGATTGTGCCATTCATTAATAATGTGTTTTGTTGTTCTGTAATGATGCTTCTTTTTATATGCAATACTGCACATTTCTCCAGACCCATTTCCATCTGTATATCAGAACTGAATGACTTGACTATTTCCTTTGATTTGGAGCTGATCTGAGTTTGAGGCATATATTTTCAAATATTTCAAATCCATATAAGACGAATAGCTTAACTGCACGTTCTTTTTTATATCGATTTTGTAGAAAGTTCTGGTTTTATTGAGCAGATAGCTAAGTGGATTTAAGGTCAAACAAAACCATAAAGGCCTGAGAGAATCACTCGTAAAAATTCCTCGTCTTATTTTTATTTCATCAGTAGAATAAGGGCCACTTCACAAATCAACCCGAAGTATTGTACCCCATCCTTCTATAAGATATTTGAGACAATTTCAAATCGTTCCGTATATTGGTAGCACTTTTCGAAGCCATGAATGGGGCATAGAGTCGAATGCTTTCTTGTAATCAACCCATGCCATTGAGATATTTCGTTTTCTTTTTTTCACCTGTTCACAAATGATTCTATCAAAGACTAACAATTCTTTAGTTCCTCTAACTAATTTTTTTTTGTTTTGTTTTGTTTGCGTTACAGTATAATAACAAACCATCTTGTAGCATAACTCTACAATATACATTATTTTTATAAAAAACTACAAATTTATATTTAAAAACTTACCATTAAATCTAATTAAACAATTAATATAAAAAACAATATAAAAACAATTATTATTGTTTTGTTTACGTTACAGTATAATAACAAACCATCTTGTAGTATAACTTTACGATATACATGATTGTTATAAATAATACAAATTTATATTTATACATTTATATATTATATATATATATATATATATATATATATATATATATATATATATATATATATATATAATCATCGATCGATTATCGAGTATCGATCCACTGCAGAATGAAAGCCTCTTCAGCATGCTTCCAACCTTCACGATCCTGGAATTTCCTCTGCCACTCGGGTCCAATATACTTAACTCCATCGTGCTTTCGGTCTTCTTCGCGGACGTTTGCGATCAAGCGGTATCCACTCCAGGATTGCCTTGGTCCATCTGTCGTCCCATCGCCTCGCTATATGGCCTGCTGATCTCCATTTCCTCCTGCAAAGTGGGAGTCTGCTCTTAAACAGTATGTTGGAGCCTGCCAGCCACATTTAACACGCCGTTCCACCTCCCCGGCGGTATTCCTCTCCATTGAAATCCTCTGCCCAAGATATATAATGCTGTCCACAATCTCTAACACAATCAACAATCTCCACACTCTCTTAAGAACAAGTATTCCGCGTTGAGGTTAGCGTTTGAGTGTGTTCTATTTACGCTTCTTTTCATCATGTTAGCTTTATATATGGCATGTAGTGTTTTGCCTGCCCAATCAATTTCTATTTTTCTGTGAAGGATTTAGATGGTATTTCTTCATGAAAATAGCTTCTTAATTTTTGGACATGTATATTATGAGCCATTTCTACATTAACTAGACCCGTTCCACCCCTTGCTGTCTGTATATACAGTCTGTTGATTTTTGCTGTCGGGTGGTGGTATTGATATTGTGTTAGCATCGTATGAATATTTAATATCTATTCCTCCTAAATCTGTTTTTGTCCATTTAAGGATCCCGAATGTATAGGTCAGAGCGGTGAAGAGTTTTATAGATGCTAGTTTAGTGGCCAATATTAACCTTATTCTCCTGTACAATTCTTCCAACATAATCTTATTTATGATTGTGCCATTCATTAATAATGTGTTTTGTTGTTCTGTAATGATGCTTCTTTTTATATGCAATACTGCACATTTCTCCAGACCCATTTCCATCTGTATATCAGAACTGAATGACTATTATTGTTTTGTTTACGTTACAGTATAATAACAAACCATCTTGTAGTATAACTTTACGATATACATGATTGTTATAAATAATACAAATTTATATTTATACATTTATATATTTATATATATATATATATATATATATATATATATATATATATATATATATATATATATATATATATATATATATATATAATCATCGATCGATTATCGAGTATCGATCCACTGCAGAATGAAAGCCTCTTCAGCATGCTTCCAACCTTCACGATCCTGGAATTTCCTCTGCCACTCGGGTCCAATATACTTAACTCCATCGTGCTTTCGGTCTTCTTCGCGGACGTTTGCGATCAAGCGGTATCCACTCCAGGATTGCCTTGGTCCATCTGTCGTCCCATCGCCTCGCTATATGGCCTGCTGATCTCCATTTCCTCCTGCAAAGTGGGAGTCTGCTCTTAAACAGTATGTTGGAGCCTGCCAGCCACATTTAACACGCCGTTCCACCTCCCCGGCGGTATTCCTCTCCATTGAAATCCTCTGCCCAAGATATATAATGCTGTCCACAATCTCTAACACAATCAACAATCTCCACACTCTCTTAAGAACAAGTATTCCGCGTTGAGGTTAGCGTTTGAGTGTGTTCTATTTACGCTTCTTTTCATCATGTTAGCTTTATATATGGCATGTAGTGTTTTGCCTGCCCAATCAATTTCTATTTTTCTGTGAAGGATTTAGATGGTATTTCTTCATGAAAATAGCTTCTTAATTTTTGGACATGTATATTATGAGCCATTTCTACATTAACTAGACCCGTTCCACCCCTTGCTGTCTGTATATACAGTCTGTTGATTTTTGCTGTCGGGTGGTGGTATTGATATTGTGTTAGCATCGTATGAATATTTAATATCTATTCCTCCTAAATCTGTTTTTGTCCATTTAAGGATCCCGAATGTATAGGTCAGAGCGGTGAAGAGTTTTATAGATGCTAGTTTAGTGGCCAATATTAACCTTATTCTCCTGTACAATTCTTCCAACATAATCTTATTTATGATTGTGCCATTCATTAATAATGTGTTTTGTTGTTCTGTAATGATGCTTCTTTTTATATGCAATACTGCACATTTCTCCAGACCCATTTCCATCTGTATATCAGAACTGAATGACTATTATTGTTTTGTTTACGTTACAGTATAATAACAAACCATCTTGTAGTATAACTTTACGATATACATGATTGTTATAAATAATACAAATTTATATTTATACATTTATATATTTATATATATATATATATATATATATATATATATATATATATATATATATATATATATATATATATATATATATATATATATATAATCATCGATCGATTATCGAGTATCGATCCACTGCAGAATGAAAGCCTCTTCAGCATGCTTCCAACCTTCACGATCCTGGAATTTCCTCTGCCACTCGGGTCCAATATACTTAACTCCATCGTGCTTTCGGTCTTCTTCGCGGACGTTTGCGATCAAGCGGTATCCACTCCAGGATTGCCTTGGTCCATCTGTCGTCCCATCGCCTCGCTATATGGCCTGCTGATCTCCATTTCCTCCTGCAAAGTGGGAGTCTGCTCTTAAACAGTATGTTGGAGCCTGCCAGCCACATTTAACACGCCGTTCCACCTCCCCGGCGGTATTCCTCTCCATTGAAATCCTCTGCCCAAGATATATAATGCTGTCCACAATCTCTAACACAATCAACAATCTCCACACTCTCTTAAGAACAAGTATTCCGCGTTGAGGTTAGCGTTTGAGTGTGTTCTATTTACGCTTCTTTTCATCATGTTAGCTTTATATATGGCATGTAGTGTTTTGCCTGCCCAATCAATTTCTATTTTTCTGTGAAGGATTTAGATGGTATTTCTTCATGAAAATAGCTTCTTAATTTTTGGACATGTATATTATGAGCCATTTCTACATTAACTAGACCCGTTCCACCCCTTGCTGTCTGTATATACAGTCTGTTGATTTTTGCTGTCGGGTGGTGGTATTGATATTGTGTTAGCATCGTATGAATATTTAATATCTATTCCTCCTAAATCTGTTTTTGTCCATTTAAGGATCCCGAATGTATAGGTCAGAGCGGTGAAGAGTTTTATAGATGCTAGTTTAGTGGCCAATATTAACCTTATTCTCCTGTACAATTCTTCCAACATAATCTTATTTATGATTGTGCCATTCATTAATAATGTGTTTTGTTGTTCTGTAATGATGCTTCTTTTTATATGCAATACTGCACATTTCTCCAGACCCATTTCCATCTGTATATCAGAACTGAATGACTATTATTGTTTTGTTTACGTTACAGTATAATAACAAACCATCTTGTAGTATAACTTTACGATATACATGATTGTTATAAATAATACAAATTTATATTTATACATTTATATATTTATATATATATATATATATATATATATATATATATATATATATATATATATATATATATATATATATATATATATATATATAATCATCGATCGATTATCGAGTATCGATCCACTGCAGAATGAAAGCCTCTTCAGCATGCTTCCAACCTTCACGATCCTGGAATTTCCTCTGCCACTCGGGTCCAATATACTTAACTCCATCGTGCTTTCGGTCTTCTTCGCGGACGTTTGCGATCAAGCGGTATCCACTCCAGGATTGCCTTGGTCCATCTGTCGTCCCATCGCCTCGCTATATGGCCTGCTGATCTCCATTTCAATTGTTTTACTCTTCTAATGATGTCACAGACTTTTGTTTGTTCCCTGATCCACGCGCAGGACTTTCTGTAAGTTTCTGTTTCTTGTCTTCATAACGGGTAGAACGCACTGATCGAAGACTTTTCTTTTCAGGCAAAGTGGGAGTCTGCTCTTAAACACTATGTTGAGCCTACCAAATGCCTGTCAGCCACATTTAACACGCCGTTCCACCTCCCGGGCGGTATTCCCCTCTATTGAAATCCTCTGCCCAAGATATATACAGCTGTCTACAATCTCTAAATCCGTTCCTAAAACTGAAATTCTTCTGTATATATATATATATATATATATATATATATATATATATATATATATATATATATATATATATATATATATATAATGACATAATTAAATTATTGTTAATTTTTACATCTAATACCATGTGAAAAATCCAAAATTGTTAGGTTATAATAAAAAACAAAAAAAAATTGTTAAATATTTCAAAGTCAAAAATGTGTCAATTGAAAATTTAAAAAAAAAAAATCATATTTCATTTAAAAATGTTGTGGAAAAAATGTGGGAAATTATTTGTTCAATTAGATATAATGGTAGGTTTTTAGATATAAATTTGTATTTTTTATAAAAATAATATATTCCAAAAAAAAAATAATAATAATAATATATATATATATATATATATATATATATATATATATATATATATATATATATATATATATATATATATATATATATATATATATATATATAAATAAATTTTATTAATATAATTAAATTTTATTTCTGTTGAATGGAAATAAAAAATCGACATGCACAAAATATATATTGTAGTACGCTCCTGGCCAAATTCAGGATCTGCGGACGAAAAAGCCGAATCCAAGTCTAATGTAGCGATAATCCCAATATGTTAATATTTGTTCAATTCGACCATATGTCACTACAGTATGGCACGCTCTGCGCCGTGAGAAAAATATAGATTATGCCCGGCCGAATGTTTGTTTAGAGGTTCGGGAATCGGTAAGCGGGTCCTAATTTATCGGAAAACGTCGGGAAATTGGCCAAAGATAAAAGATAACTTGACGGCAGGACTTTTATGAGATTGCCACAACCGGCTCTTTTCCATGCCTTTCATTTTTATTGTGACGGTTTTCTTTTCTTTAAATTTCCCCTTCTTTATAAAGAGAGCAATCAATATGTCAATATGATATTGAGATACATCGCGATGTTAAATAATTACTACTAATCAAAAGTTCGTTCGGATTTTATATATATATATATATATATATATATATATATATATATATATATATATATATATATATATATATATATATGCATACATACATATATACACACATACATACCTATGCATACATATTAAAATTACTAGGTTCTCGGGTAGAATCGCGTTTAAGATTTGTAAAATTTCGATGTTACAGCTGCCACTTTGAAGCCATCCTCCGAGGCCTCAATCACCTACTCCCGAGAGTTCGCAATTAGAAAAGGTTCACAACTTTAAGATTAATATCTGAAAATTTCTACTATATTTAAAATTGTATGTAAAAGAACTAATTAATTAGAACTCATAAAAACGAATGACAAACAATAAAAGTCGAACAATTAAACTGTATAATCAGTTTATTTAATTGCGTGCGGGTCGTGTCCAAATGTCTATGTTAGACAAACAGGAAGATCTTTCTCTACTAAGCTCAACGAACATAAAAGAAGTTAAATAAAGAATAAATAGACAACAACATATTTCCGATTATGCTAATTATTTAATGTCAGAAAAACAATAATAATGAAACAATCATAATGTTACATAACGACAATAAATCAAAAAAATAAATCTTTTAGAAAGCCTAGAAATTAATAAAAGAAAAAATTTGGATATTTTGCTGAATGACCAGCTAGACTTGAATGGTTCACCGTTATTAAACTTATATTGCCCTCCTAGACGTTGACAAAAAATGTACTTCCCAATTATCATGTTTTATGGTATTATTAGCTCGATGGACACTTTGGGTTGTAATTACTTTTCTGACTGTTAGTTCAGCATAGTTTGTATTTGAAAAAGGCACTCTGTATCAATAAAAAAGACGCCGTGTAAACAATTGTTATAGGTACAAGTTTAAATATAGTGGAAATGTTTACATATTAATTTTTGCTTATTTATTCTTTAAAATGGTTTCAATTACGAAATAAAATAATAAACTGCGCTAATACACTGGAGAAAGCTCAGTAATATGCACTAGGAAAAAAAATCCATTTTATACGATCTTTCTATTTCCGGCTTCTAGTTGGAGTATTTATTCCAGAAATATCCATTGAGACCGAATTTTAATGGATTCAAAGCTTAGAGGAAATACATCAGGTAAATATGCAAACAGACTGAACTGGTAAAACAGTAAAGAAAAAGCAAAAAATTATTTAAGCATGATATCGTAGATGGGAAGTCCATGGGGAGACTATGACTTTACAAATACTGAGAGATGTGCACTCTGGCAAGACAGGATCAACTGACAGAAAAACCTTTCCTTGGTCTTATTCTTTGGCGAAGGACTAAGGGCTGGAACTAAATTCATATCAGTATATTCTACAGAGCCTTCATTTATTCCTGTAACTCACCTAACTAGTAATTTATCGAACTTTTTAGGGATTTAAAGGAGATATTTTTTGTTACCAAAATTAAAATTTGCTTTTTTTAGTGGGTCCTGCCTGATCATCATGGTAAATGCCATCATGGCAATGCTCAAGGCACATCAAATGTTTGCTAAATCATCATGGAACGTTTAACATCAAAGCAACGCTTAAAATTGTCTAAAATTATTATCAAAATCAGTGTTCTGTGTGTCAAACTTACAGAGCAATCGCCCAACACGGCGAATGATCGACAAATTTCGAACGCATTTCACACTGCTCGATATTAAAACAACAACAAGACAAAAATTATGTTTTCTGAAGAAAATATCGTCGATGTGGCTGGTTTGTTGATTAAGATCCAAATTTACCAATTCGTTAATGGCGATAGTTACAGAGCGATGATCAATGGTTACACAGAATCACACACTACACAACGATCAACAAATTTAAAACTATTTTGAGGTAACATTGATGAAACTCAGTGTATATGAAGTATTTTGTATTCCTAACTCCGAAAATGATAAGCTAATTGCTGTAACACGTACAGTTTTTTTTATTACAGGGGGTCTGTGGTAGAGAAAAACATGGAGATGACATATTTTTACAATTTAATATCCTAAGTAATTGGTAATTTACATTACCAAAAATCATGTGAACAAAAAATCTATTATTGATTGATTTGTGCGTTACTTTGACTTACTATCACTTTTATTTTTAAACAAAATTTGTGTGACTATAGTTTCGTAAAACGACTTTACATTCTCAAACACTACTTTAAAACTAAGGTTTTACAGCTGTTTATCTATTCTATGTACCTAATTTTATACTTTTATTGGGGTTAATTTGTTACAATATTTTAAATAGTGGGGAATTTCGGAGATCCGTCTGATCGTTTAATAGCTGTCTAGACGGACCTTTATTATATTTATATATTTCAATAGCTCCTAAAAAGTTTGTTAAAAGTTATTTTTTTGTTTTTGGGCGCTGTATGTAAAATTTTCAAATTTGTAATCTCGCGAAATATATGTCCGGTATCTCTGAAATGGTTTGCAAAATTAGAGTGTTGTTTCTTTAATATGTATGCAGATTTATGTTCTTTGTATCTGGTCTGAAAATTTCTGCCGGTTTGTCCAACATAGCAGCTACTGCACTCGTTGCAACCTAACATATAAACTCCAGATTTTGTAGTTGCTGATGTTTTATCTTTGGCATTAAAAATTAATTTATTGGTTGACTGGGTGGTTCTAAACGCTATTTGCAAATTATATTTCCTCCAAGAGCGAGCTATTTGTTCTGAAATTGGACCGAAATATGAAATTTTACAACTGAAAACAAATTGAAAGCAATTACTAATTCATAAACAATTACAAATTTGAAAACTTTACAGACAGCGCCCAAAAGTAAAAAAATAAACATTGTAGAAGCTATTGAAATTTATAAATATAATAAAGATCCATGGTGTGAAAAAAAGTCGGCCCTGAATATTGACCAACCCATTAAACTGGGGAGAACCAACATCAAAATTGATTGTCTGGCGTTTGCTGATGATCTAGCAATTTTTGGCTCAAGATGTATTAACGGCACAGAAACAGATTGAAATCCTAAAAGGAATGGCAGAAAAGGTAAGACTCCAAATTTCCTTTGAAAAGACACAATACATGACCTGCAACAGACTAAGAATACCATTTCTAAAAACAAAATATGGTAACATCAGACGAGTCTCTCAATTCAAATATTTGGGTGAAATAATCATGGAAAATGGATTGGAAAAAGAGGTCAATAAGGGTAGATGTCAAAAAATGGAAACGGCATTGAGACTTACACAAAATATTTACAACAAAAAATGCCTATCTAAAAACACAAAACTGAGACATTACAGCACAGTTATTAAGCCAGAATGTCTATATAGGACAGAAACGCTCATTTTGAATAGAAAGAGAGACATCGAGGACATTGAAAATAAGGAAAAAAAAAATCATAAGAAAAATCTTAGGCCCCAAACAAATAAATAGCACAACATATCGACTTCGAGAACACCAAGAAATCAAACAATACACAGATATACATAGCGATATGAGAAAAAGAAGACTTACGTTTTACGGACACATAAAATGGATGAATCCGAGTAGGCTAACTTGACAAATAGTCGAATTTTATGAAAATAGGAGTAGAGCTAAAATAGAAATAATTAAATGGATGGCTGCAATTAAAGAGGACATAAGATCAGCAAATATTACACAAAGTGAAATTCAGGATAGAAGCTGTTTCAGACACAAGGTTGACGTTTGGAAAATTGGCCAGAGAGAAAAATGTAGGAAGACTGGAACAACTTGGTCTGACGAAAGGAAAAAAGCTCATAGCGAAAGAATGAAATTAGTATGGGCGCAAAGCAAGGCTGACAACAACCAAAGCCTCTAATTGTACTTCGCGTGATCCACCAGGGCCCATACGTGAATAATAACAATAAAAGATCCGTCTAGACAGCTATTAAACGATCAGACAGATTTTAAAGTAGTGTTTGAGAATGTAAAGTCGTTTTACGAAACTATAGTCACACAAATTTTGTTTAAAAATAAAAGTGATAGATAACAAAGTAAAAAATTGTTTTATTCCTTTTTAAAAAATATGTTATATAAGATGCCAAAAAGCGACAAAAACTTCTCTTTTTAAAAATAGTTTTCATCTTTTTGGTTGTCCAGAAATTGTTTCACTACACTTACAAAACACTGCTACGCGGCCAGTTCCTTTTGATTTATTTTTTCTGAAAACGGAAATCACCTAGAAGCTTTCTTATTTCAGGTCCAATAAATATGCCTTCTTTTAGTTTTGCATTATTTAATTGAGGAAATATTTCTTTTAGAAACCCTTACCTTCTTTATTCATCGCTTTGACGAAGGTATTGATTAGTCCAAGCTTAATATGGAAGGGTGGAAAAAGCACCCACAAGTACTAGATTCAAAAAAAGCTCTATGAGGCCAATCTTTCTTATTGTAATGTTCTTTTGTTGACTATTGTCCCATAGACACAAAAAACAGCAATACTTTGTAAAACCTCCTTGAAGTCTTAACAATATACTTATTACTTTTAAATTTCCACAAATATGCCACTGAAACGGTTCTTATTTAACGCAGTTTAGTATGGTTGCTAAGTTGTCATAGGTTTTTTTCATTCTCACTGAATGGGTTAAAGGAATAAATATTTTTTTTATAATAAAGCAAGACTGTTTTTAGGCTCTATTTGGACGAATCTATAAAAATACGCCACACAGAAGGTACATTTTCCTTATTAAGCTCATTCACTAACGCATCAACATCACAGCAGACACATAGTGTTTCCTCCATTTTATAAAAACTGTTTTGGTAAAATCAAACATTTTATCATTTTTATCTAATAGGTTCCATTGTTAAAGTTTGGAATTAAGAAATTCCGATTTTTGTTTTGACATTCCCAGGTCACTGGCAGTTGTTACAAATGTTGGGTCACAACTGGTGTTCTCAGGAAGTTGTGGATCAGATCTTGATGAAGAATTAGAACCACCGGGAAACATGTTGTCCAGGTTTATAGGCGCAATTGGTTCCGGTATTTCCTGGGTATGGAAACATGTTGTCCAGGTTTATAGGCGCAATTGGTTCCGGTATTTCCTGGGTATGGAAACATGTTGTCCAGGTTTATAGGTGCAATCGGTACCCGTACTTCCTGGGTATGGAAACATGTTGTCCAGGTTTATAGGCGCAATCGGTACCGGTACTTTCTGGGTATGAGAAAGTACAGAAGGTAAATTTGGATACTGAATCTTGCCTATTTCCTTTGTTTAAAATCCCTTCTATTTTAGTGATACAAAAATAGCAATCATTTACATTGTCACCACGCCATAGGATGGCATAGAATGTTTCTTGCGATGCATCCACTGCACTAAATATACGTGACAACTCACACAGCAAATATGAGTAGCCCAACTTTATATTGATTTCCAATTTTGCGCTTAAAATATAGAATATATATAGTTTTAACTTCCCCAGATATGTGGTAGATTTAGCTTATAACTTTAAAGTAAATAGTCCGCACATATAACAAAATTTATCCGCTGGATTTTAACGAGACAGAAACAAACTAAACTATAGACTACAATAAAACTGCCTAAAGGTTAATCGAATACTGTGGAAATACCCTACGGTCTTGAGTAGAGAGGGTATTTACACAGTAATGTCTCTTTTTAGCTATAACTCTATATTTTTTTTTCTCAGCTTACGCGACGGTGTCAAAGGTTTTGTCGAGTGTTCGTTGTCGAGTCGAAAGTTGAAACAAAAAGTTTGACTTCAATTATTTAAATAATTATTGATTGATTTGTCCGTTACTTTGTGATAGTTTACTAGACTAGAGTTTTGTAAAACAATGTTATATTCTCAAACACTACTTTAAAACTAAAGTAGTGTTAACTTAGTTTTAAAGTGGTGTTGAAGAATGTAAAATCGTTTTACGAAACTATAGGCACACAATTTTGTTTAAAAATAAAAGTGATAGATAACAAAGTAAAAATTATTTTATAACTAAAATTGTTTATAAACTAAAGTAGTGTTAACTTAGTTTTAAAGTAGTGTTTGAGAATGTAAAATCGTTTGACGAAACTATAGTAACACAAATTTTGTTCAAAAATAAAAGTGATAGATAACAAAGTAAAAAATTGTTTGATTCCTTATTTAAATAATTGTATCGATAACTCAATATTATTCCTATATAATAAAATTCGGCAAATATTAAACTTTATCATGTGATATTTTTTATTCTATAAAGTTGGAAAATTAATATTAAAAAAAAAAATAGAATAATCCGTGGCCGAAATCATTCTACCAGAAGAAACTATGTATAAGAATGCTTGAAAATATCATTTTTCCAAAAAACTACACTGTGAATAATTTTCAATTTTTGAACATTCTTCAGTTCCACATCCTTTGTTACAATTACCGAATTTTAAGCCTTAGAGTTAGAAACTCGTTTTTTTCATAAGATTCGCTGGTACCATCATAAATATTATGTGCAGAGTTCTATATTTTTAAACAATGGTAATGGGATGCACCAACTGTTGGTGGTGTATTCTTTATATAATGTGAAACCTGATTCATCATGAGCCTGAAAAAAAATGAAAATTACCCTCGAAATTTTTCAATGGGATGTTTTGAACTGAACGGAAAACCAAAATGTAATTACTCAACAGTGGAAAATGGACGATGCAAAAAAGATTAAATCGATGGACATTGCCCCGAATAGCACTCAACAGACGCCGATGCTTTCACTTCACGTATATGTATAGCTAAAAAAAAATCGTTCTCACTACAATCCTGTTCGATTGCACTTGATATCCCTCAAATCGCGCTAATGGTAAAGTGGAACGGCAAACAAAAAAAAAGATAAAGGCAAAAAGCTGGAAAGCTTATATAAAGGGCATTCTAACTGGAAAAATGTTTTTACTAATCTGATGGAAAACGGCGAGGGAAACGCTGGTGTGGGAAAAAAAGAACTACGTGGTAGAGTGTACAATAAAGTGAAGATGAGACGATACAAGGCGAATGCTAGAGAAAGAAACAGGATGCACGGTTTGAATGCGGCTTTGGACACTTTAAGAAGGTAAAATAGTGTAGTCAATTGTTTTTTAAGTTTTTATCTTTTAATTTATATATATATATATATATATATATATATATACATATATATATATATATATATATATATATATATATATATATATATATATATATATATATATATATATATATATATTATTATTATTCACGTATGGGCCCTGGTGGACCACGCGAAGTACAATTAGAGGCGTTTGTTGTTGTTAGCCTTCCTTTGAGCCCATACTAATTTCATTCTTTCGCTATGAGCTTTTTTCCTTTCGTCAGACCAAGTTGTTCCAGTCTTCCTACATTTTTCTCTCTGGCCAACCTTCCAAACGTTAACCTTGTGTCTGAAACAACCTCTATCCTGAATTTCACTTTGTGTAATATTTGCTGATCTTAGGTCCTCTTTAATTGCCGCAATCCATTTAATTATTTCTACTTTAGCTCTACTCCTATTTTCATAAAATTCGACTATTTGTCTAGTTAGCCTATTCGGATTCATCCGTTTGATGTGTCCGTAAAACTTAAGTCTTCTTTTTCTCATATCGCTATGTATATCTGTGTATTGTTTGATTTCTTGGTTTTCTCGAAGTCGGTATGTTGTGCTATTTATTTGCTTGGGGCCTAGGATTTTTCTTATGATTTTTCTTTCCTTCTTTTCAACGTCCTCGATGTCCCTCTTTCTATTCAAAATGAGCGTTTCTGCAGCATATATACATTCTGGCTTAATAACCGTGTTGTAAAGTCTCAGTTTTGTGTTTTTAGATAGGCATTTTCCATGATTATTTCACCCAAATATTTGAATTGAGAGACTCGTCTGATGTTACCATATTTTGTTTTTAGAAATTGTGTCTTAGTCTGTTGCAGGTCATGTATTGTGTCTTTTCAAAGGATATTTGAAGTCCTACCTTTTCTGCTGTTTTTTTTAGGATTTCAATCTGTTTTTGAGCCGTTAATACATCTTGAGCTAAAATTGCTAGATCATCAGCAAATGCCAGACAGTCAATTTTGATGTTGGTTCTCTCCAGTTTAATGGGCTGGTCAATATTCAGTGCCGACTTTTTTTCACGCCACTCCTGTATTACTTTTTCTAGAACACAGTTAAATAAGAGTGGCGAGAGTCCATCCCCTTGTCTCACACCAGTTTTAATTTCGAAGGGTTCTGAGATGTCACCCATGAATTTAACTTTTGACCTCGTGTTAGTTAACGTTGCTTTAATAATTGCCAGTGTTTTCAGATCTAGTCCTTGTTCTTTCAAGATTCGGAATAAAGATTCGCGGTCAATAGAATCATATGCTTTTTTGAAATCCACAAATGTACAGACGAGATTTTTATTGTTTACAGTTTACAGTTTTTGATGTCTTAGAATTAATTTTAGATTCAGGATCTGTTCAGGGCAGGATCTGCCCGGTCGAAAACCTGCCTGATATTCACCAATGTTCGGTTCTAACTGTCCCTGTGCTCTGTCTAGTAGACATTGAGATAGAATCTTGTAACAAACTGGTAGAAGAGATATTCCTCTATAGTTGTTTACATCGGTTCTATCTCCTTTCTTATGTAGGGGATGGATTAGAGCATCTTTCCAGTCTTCCGGAATCCGTTCGGTTCGCCAAACTTCTTGTAGAATTTTGGTTATTTCCTTGATTGTACCTGAACCAGCGGATTTCAAAAGTTCAGCAGTGATTCCATCTTCACCAGAAGCTTTGTTATTTTTAAGCCGCTTGATTTGCCTAAGTATTTCCTCTTCATATATATATATATATATATATATATATATATATATATATATATATATATATATATATATATATATATATACACATACATTGACATTGACAGTGTGTCAAGTTTTTACTCATCATCGCAGACTAATTATCAAATTAAACAAATGAACTTGTAATAATTTTGTGTATAGACCACAATAATGAAAAAATTAAAAATGCGAATTTTATTATTAAACTCAGTATATAGGGTTAAAATACTATTCCAAACAACTTTTTCCAATAACCTTTTTCGATATGTCTAACGCGAAGCAAAATATTCAGGATTGAGCTTGTTTGTGAATTCGTAGTAGGCTGAGTTTAAAGTTCAGGTTTCAGTTGAGTATCTTAAAAAATAAAACCCATCGATCTGTATGACTATGCAAAAATTCAAATCTGTATTCCTTCAAATAGCGGAGATATGGGGGTGTCTTCATCTTAAATGCGACACACTATATATATATATATATATATATATATATATATATATATATATATATATATATATATATATATATATATATATATATATATATATATATATGTGTTACATCTAATATTTTCACGGATGGTAGATAATGTTTCTAAATCATTCCGGGTGTCGATCCGTTGATACTGTCAAGAGTCATGACTAAAGACCGGATTTTATGCATTTTACATATATATGCAAATTCTGCATATCTTGTAATTTTAAAGGAAAAATGCATATTTTAGGAACTATTGCATATCTAAGCATGATTTGGGATTTCTGTATTCTTTTCTTACGTTTTATGGTCGCACGACGCCGTGTCTGGGCGGTCCCGGTCTGCAGATTGGGTTTTCCCTAATGGGGCAATAAAATAAAATAAGTACAAAAACTTCTATTTTTATTTATTTTCTCATATTTGTTACTGTTTGCAAAGTTTACAGACTGGTGCCAGTCTAAATTCGTTGCTCGAAGTACCGACGCCTAGTGACTTAACTTATATTTATTCTGTAAACTTTGCTGTTTGTCAGTATTATTCAGGTTGTCGTTTGTTGTAGTCGCAGTTATTATTGTGCAGTTAGTAAGTGCAAACAAAGTGAAAGTAAAAGCAGTGATTATGTCGAAAATACTATGTACTTCTTGGATTAAGCCTTACTCAGAACTTGCTTTGGACGGCGACCAGGTTTTTTGCAAATCCTGTTAAAAAATTGTTTCCTGCTCAAAGAAATTTCAAATAGATCAACATATTAAGACGCCGTCTCACGTAGCTAAGGTTAGAAATATGAAGAAGTCTGTGCCCATACAGTCAACCTGAAGCAGTCATTTGAGAATTTTGAAAACGGAAACCATGACCAGTCAGAATTTAACGTAGATCTATGTAAAACGTTCTTGGCTGCTAATATTCCTTTAAACAAGTTAACCAACCCGCAAGTTAAGGCCTTTCTGCAAAAATATACAAAATTTAATGCTCCAGATGAATCAACATTAAGAAAAAACGTCGTTGGAAAGGTATGTGGTACCGTGATAAATGAAATAAAAAAAGAAATTGGAGGTACACAATTTTCTAGTTCAAAACCTTGAAGCACACATTATAACTAGTGCGTTTTATAATTTTTCGAGTTAATATTAATATTTAGTATAAGTATATTATATTATAACTTGAATTTATCTTTATTCAATACTGAATCACCTAATTAAATGAACATGTAATTTAAGAAATCAAAATTTAGTTGCATATTCACTGCATATTTACGGATTTTTTGCATATATCCTGCATAAAATAAAAAAAATAAGTGCATATATATGCGCATATTCTTAAGGTTTTTGGTTGCATATAATCCGGTCTTCAATCTTTGGTTGCATATAATCCGGTTTTCTGTCAAAAAAGTACTGAGAATTAGTCAATAAACCACAAAAAGTTTATTAGTGGTTTATTGACTATTATATATACGGTTTTTATTGTATCGCCTTCAAAATAGGTCCCTTCGGAAATAATACATTTATACCAACGAATAATCCAATTTTCAGGACATTTTTTAAACGAATTTTCCGAGATCGACTTTAGTTCACCCAATTCTCTTTTATGTCTTCTATCGACTGAAAGAGAAAGAAGTCTGCCGGAGCCATATCAGGTGAATACGGTGGTTGTTCGAAGGTGTTTGTTGAGTTTTTCACCAGAAATTCCTTCAAAATGATAGCCTTGTGAGATGATGCTTTGTCGTGATGCAAAATCCAAGATTTTTTTTTCCTCAAAATCCGGCTTTTAGCGATGAATTTGCTCTCTCAAACGCCGCATAACGCTCAGATAATATTCTTTATTTACCGTCTGACCTGGGAAGTATTCCGAGTGCAGAACACCGCGATAATCAAAGAAAACACTCAACATCATCTTAACTTTTGATCGAATGTGAAGTGATTTTTTCGATTTCGGCTCAGTTGGAAGGCACCATTCCCCGGAGCTTGTTGACTAGTTTGCATGTCAAACTCGTATAACAATGCCGCTGTATATATATATATATATATATATATATATATATATATATATATATATATATATATATATATATATATATATATATATATATATATATACTAACGAGGAATTTTAACGTCTTCTGTTATTTAGTTTGTTTACAGATTCAGTTTTGTCAGTTCATATCTCAAATGTTTCTTGCGATTTTTACAATTGATAAAAACATTGAACAAAGAATTTGTCTAATTGAAGTCGCTAAAAATGTTGCATAAGGCTTACGGTAAATCGACTTTATCAAAAACATGTGCATGTGAGTGGTACAATACATTCAAAAGCGGTCGAGATGTGGTGGAAGATTTGCCTCGCTCTGGTCGGCCATCAACGTCCTCAGCTGACGTTAACATCGCTAAAGTGAAGGAAGTGGTGGCTGAAAATCGTCATTTAGACGATTCATAAATCAATTCGTACCATTTTAAGCGTACCATTACGCATGAAATGTGTTACCGCTCGACTAGTAACGAAATACTTGAATTTTATTCAGATACTCAATCGTGTAAAGGTCGCTGAAGACACAGTCTCTAGAACGAGTCAATTTCGACCCCAATGGAAGGGATAGGTAGGACCCGTCCCCAGTCAAACAATCAGTAAAATGCTCATTTAAGCGCAGAGTAGGTTGTTGTGCGTTCCACATGAGATTATGGAACCCAGGAGTTGGGTGTCTGATGACACCTAGCATTGTTGTCTCATTGGACGCAGTCCAAAGAATTCATACATTGCAAATATACGCCATCCGTCGGGAAGTCGGCGAAAAGTATGGATTGTTGACTGTGGATCGGTTTTTCCTTGTCTTGACGAGAGAGCACGTGTCGGTGCCCTGAAGAGTCTAAACATTAACAATCAGCCAAAAATCAGTCAAACAATCAGCAAAATGCTCATTTAAGTGGAGACGCAGGTTGTTGTGTGTTCCACATGAGATTGTAGAACCCAGCAGTTGGGTGTCTAATGACACATTGGACGCATTGACACGTTGTCTCATTGGACAGAATTCTAACATTGCATATATATATATATATATATATATATATATATATATATATATATATATATATATATATATATATATATATTAGTTCGTAGTGTTTCGCGGTTGGAATAATTAGTTCGGGAGTACATCCGATCCGTGTGACCTTGGCGAAACGTCTGCACGTTTCCAACAAACGGGACACAAATGATCGGATGTACTCCCGGACTAATAGTCTAGCTATATATATATATATATATATATATATATATATATATATATATATATATATATATATATATATATATATACAGTAAGGCCTCGTTAATCCGGAGAGGCAAAAACAAGACCCTTTCCGGATTATA
This sequence comes from Cosmopolites sordidus, assembly GCA_031761425.1. Lineage (NCBI taxonomy): Eukaryota > Metazoa > Arthropoda > Insecta > Coleoptera > Curculionidae > Cosmopolites > Cosmopolites sordidus. Next base: position 1,018,198 of record JARFXV010000947.1, on the reverse strand, counting down.
GTATGCCATATTTAATGGTAATAAAACACATGTTTAACCTTAGCTTCTTTAATCAATTTTAAAATTATAGTATAAAAACAAAAATGTATGTTCAAAATTACAACCATGTAAGAAAAATAGTAAGTTAAAATAAAACATTAGTTAATTCTTCTTGAAAAAGTCTGTAATACTCTTCTGTTTATAATTTTCGCGCTTCATTTCAAAAGCCCAGTCTCTAAGTCGCCGATATATATATATATATATATATATATATATATATATATATATATATATATATATATATATATATATATATATATATATAATATATATATACATATATATATATATATATATATATATATATATATATATATATATATATATATATTATATATATATATATTATATATATATATATATATATATATATATATATATATATATATATATATATATATATATATATATATTAGTTCGTAGTGTTTCGCGGTTGGAATAATTAGTTCGGGAGTACATCCGATCGTTTGTGTCCCGTTTGTTCTCAGACAAGCATTGAGAATGCCAAGTGTGACCTTGGCGAAACATCTGCACGTTTCCAACAAACGGGACACAAACGATCGGATGTACTCCCGGACTAATAGTCTAGCATATATATATATATATATATATATATATATATATATATATATATATATATATATATATATATATACAGTAGGGCCTCGTTAATCCGGAGAGGCGAAAACAAGACCCTTTCCGGATTATCGAGGCGTCCGGATTAGAGTATGCCATATTTAATGGTAATAAAACACATGTTTAACCTTAGCTTCTTTAATCAATTTTTAATTTATAGTATAAAGACAAAAATTTATGTTCAAAATTACAACCATGTAAGAAAAATAGTAAGTTAAAATAAAACATTAGTTAATTCTTCTTGAAAAAGTCTGTAATACTCTTTTCTTTATAATTTCGCACTTCATTTCAAAAGCCCAGTCTCTAAGTCGACGGAGAAACATAACTTCGTGGCTAGCAAATTCGCTATCTTCAGCCCATTTTAAAGCAGTGTTTAAAGCTCCTACTGCCTTTGAATGACCAACTTTTTCGGAGGCGAGAACTTCGACGCTATTGTCCTCATCTTGCTCATCGTCTTCACACATTGCCGCTCGCACAATCTCCTCATCAGTTAACACTTCATACGTGGCGGCGCCATGATGTTAGCGAGCGCGCTAAATTGACAGTGTACACGGAAGGCGATAAACAAAAGACTGATGATGGATTGGCTTATGGCAGCCCGCACCTACACCCGCCTCCCCCGCGAACCCCATTACCCGGCCGATCACCGAACAAGCGGCAGTCCGGATTAACGTGGCCCTATATATATATACACCCCACCAGCCAGTTACCCCACTAAATACTTTTGTGTCATTTTTTTTATTTTTTTTTACTCAACCGGAATAAAGTTATGATTTCTCAAAAAACCTTGTTTTTTTCAATCTTTCAAATTGTTCCAAAAATCAAAATTAAACCGAATAACGCGTTTTTTAAAATTATTCTAAAAAATATATATTTAAATTTTTTATCTTTTAATTGTTTTGATTTATTTTTTATCTTTTAAAGGGCGCGTCTTCTTGAGGCGACACCAGGGATTTCATAACCTTGAATGAATATTTAAAAATATACGTACAAATACAATGGGCAATTATTATCTTATTAGGTTACACCCCTGATTGAAATTTTTGAAGAAATGCAAAGTTCATTTCGCCAGTCAAATTTTACAACACTCACCAAATTTCATAATTTTATTATAAATGGTGTCGGAATTATTTGTGAAAATGCGTCTTCAGAATGCCCTATTTGGGGAGGTTTGTTGAGAACGTGCAGACGTTTCGCCAAGATAATACTTCGGATTCTCAATGCTTGCCTGAATATACCATATATGACCATCTTCTCCTAAACACTCAATTAATTTTGAGCCATTTTTTTGCTCATGTCTTTTTTGATTTTGTCAAAGTTTTAAAGTGATTTGTAAGATTTCATGATATTTCTAACGTACTATTTCTCGATTCTTGAATGAGGTAATTATGAATTTCTTCTTCGTGTGGCCTGCTAGGCTCTCCTGATGTTGGAAATTACTCTAGAAAGTTCTACTTTATTTTTAGCCATTCTACATAGTTGTTCGTAATCTGGGTCAGTTACAGACATACTTCAGCCAAAAGGCGTGGTTTCTCTCGATGCCTATGACTTTCTATTGTGTTTGTGATTATAAGCTGCACAATTTTATATCGATGTCCTCTGAGACCATCTACAAGATATGACAATGTTAGACACTTAACAATTATTTTTGATGTATTTAAGGCAATTTTTTGAATATAGATTTCAACCCCATATAATAATACAGACCAAATATCAAATTTGGAAATTCATTGAAGCTTGAGATTTATGTTGTCATTACAGAAAAGTTCTCGCATTGTTATAAATGTTGTGCAGCCTCTTTTAATCCTACATTTTTCTTATTCCTCCTTTCTTCTACTATTTCTTCTTCTAATATATTTTTTTAAATATTCAAAAGCAAGGAGAACTCATTCCTGCTTCACGTAAACATTACCCACTAATTTAGCCGTCGTAAGGTAAGCAATTGTCTACCTAGACCGGTTTCTAGCCTTAACTCGTCATCAGTCGGGCTCGAGTTTTTATTTTAAGCATTTAATTCAAAGAATTCAAGATGATTCACGTAAATGGGCAAAATGCGCCATCATCATTAACTATCATTTTGTTTCAGTTGCATGCCCATTCAAGTTACTCATCTGGACGTCAACTCAACACCCCAAAAGCTGTCCAAGATTGAAACTCTTCGCCTTGCCAGAAACTACATCTCCGCCATGTCTCAAACTTTGCAAGAAGGTCGCCCCATGGACATGGTCAGGTTTATCCAGATTCTAAGCAGAGAAATGAGCCAAACTACAGCCAATTTACTCAGCGGAACACTCATGGGCACTATGACCGATCTCAGTAATTTTAACACATTCTACAACTCAAAATTCAACGAGCACCATCATCAATATCATAAAAATCAACGTGAATCTTACGGGTCGATCAATGGATTTAACGGTCATAGATATTTTGGTTCGGGGTATGGACACGAAAGTGAAAATCAAAAACATTATTGTTGTGGTGGTTATTTTAATGGAAGATTTAATAATTATGATCAATTTTTGTATGACCAACATAAACAGTGTTATAATTCAAGTCAAAATGGTTTTAATTATTGTGGAGTTAAAAATAACTTGTTACAGAATAATTATCATGTTTTAAAGTAAATAAAATATTACATACATTGTTGTATGTTGTCTTATATGTAGTTCATAACCGGTTTGATAGATCAAGTCTAACAAACCTTACACTATATTTTTTCTGTATTTTGAAAGACAAGTATTTGAGAGCGTATTCTTTTGTAACACATCGGTCAATAATTCCTTGGTCTGACATACAGATGGCGTCACTTAGAAGAAATTCTTACTCATGATCGATTGTGCCTACCTTTAAATGTCATGTGTCAAAATTTCATGACAATCTGTTTACTGGTTTCTGGGTTGTTGTGCTTTAAGTGGGGCTACTTTTGTAATTTTCAAAACAATGGGAAAAATCATTGCTTTTTGATGAAGAAAAATACCTTTGAAACAATACAATGGTTTGATAAATATTACCCGGACTCTGCTCCAGGAAAATCAACCATAATTGCAAAGCACGTAAAGCCGTAAAGCAAAGCTGCAGGAAATAGCTCATATCATGAAGATATCGAAATGAAGTGTGTACACCGTTTTGCATGAACATTTGGGAATGCGTAAATTACTATCGAAATGGGTACAGTGTTTATTCATAGCGAACCAAAAACAACAACGTATTGATGATTCGAAGCAATACTTGGAGCTATTTAACCAACATAAAAATGATTTTTTCATGCAGTATGTGATAACGGATGAAATATGGATCAATCACTACACTCCAGAGTCAAATCGGCAGTCAGGTGTAGACCAAAAATACAACCATCGGTAGGCAAAGTTATGCCCTCTGTATTTTGGGATGCGCATAAGATACTGTTCATCAATTATCTCGATAAAGCTAAAACCATCAATAGTGACTATTATATTGCGTTTGAAGGACGAGATCGCAAAAAAGGGCTCCAAATGTACAAAAAAAAAGTGCTGTTATTGCTGTTCGTTGGCAGCGATAGCTAAATTGCATGAATTGCCCTTCGAATTGCTTCTCATTCACCGTATTCTTCATATCTAGCACCGAGCGACGGGAGAGAAAGAAATTTCGCTCCAGTGAAACGGTAATTGCCGAAACTGAAGGATATTTAGAACGCAAAGAGAAATCGTTTTATAGAAAAGGTGTAGGAATGTTAGAATTTGCAAAAAAAGTTTGTTTTATTTGTCAGACCGGAGACTAAGTTAGTATGAATAATAAATAAATTTGGATACAAAATAAATTTGGATGAATAGATACATTCTTTGTGTAGTATTTAAAAAGTCACTTTACTTTCTGATCATCGCGGTAGTACAGCCTGAGTTTGACTATTTTCAAGACAGTCTCTGTACGGATCGTTTGTAAATAACGACTAATATTTATTGGTTACTCGACTGGCCCTAAATAGGCCGGATAATAATATGAAAAAGTTTTGTTTTTATCATTTGTTTATCTACGAAACCGATATCAGTACAGAGCTTGTTTGCGTAGTATTACCAATTAATTAGTTTAATGTTTTTGTGTATCTCGTAGTATCAATATTTGGGATAGCGTTGATCCTATTATATCAATTTGGATCAAAACAAACAGTCAGATTACCGTGCACTAGCCCAGTTTATTTGCTCAAGATAATATTAAAATATAATATTATTCCTAATTCAATTTTCGTTTTGTTGCAAACGTATTTAAATTATAGTGATTCTTGATTTGGGGAGTTATATTTATTAAAATAATACCAGTAAGAGTTTATTTAAATAATATCAACTCAAAATCAAAATTAATCAAAATATAAATATATATGTAGTTTTTTTGGATTTTAAAAAACATTGCTACAATAACTTAACTTAATATAACATAACTTAATATAAATAAAAACAAAATTACTTTTATAATTAACATATTTATTTATAATCAGTCTATTAGGTTTTACATTATTATCACAATTATCAAAAAATTAAACATTTCTAGGAAACATAACAATCTAAAATAATCAACATTATTTAAAAATGATGTTTCAATCAGACACAACAATTATGGCACACATAACTTATTTCATTATTAGTGCTGTGTACATGAGTCCACAGCTGACACTCTAGGTATTGTACCCAGTTTTTATTTGACCTGCTGTTTCAAAAGGATTCCATACAAACTAAATAAAAGCAATCTTCGCTGTCTGAATTATCACTATCCTTAGTTACTTTAGCATCTTTTTTCTTCTTTTGCATTTTATTTCATTTTTTTATAGTTTTCTTAACTACTGAAGCCTTTGGCTTTTTTGTCCCTTTAGCAGTCTGCAAAATGGGGTTTTTAATTTCTTTGACTCTAAGCTTTCTTTCGTATTGTTCTTGAATTTCAAGCTTGTTTGGAGTATCAGTCAATATTGCTGGTTTTCTGCATTTCCTTCCTTTTTTATTATTCTTCCTGAGTCCTGCTTTTGGTAGGGGCTTAACTTCATAGGGGCTAAACGATGTCATCGTGATGTCCTGCACACTAACTGAAGAGGTAGATGGGATATGTAAATTATCAGATGATGTCGATAAAATAGCCACATCTACTTATGAAATAGTGGTTGATGGCAAAGCCATTATTGGTGCAAAGTTAAATCAGGAGGGACTTTAGCAGTAATTGAAGCTGCCAATAGTGGTGTATTTATGGGCCATCCCTGTGCAAGCAAAACTTGCCTGTATATTTCGCGGTGTTACTGCGATTGGGAGGGAGTCTCGGTTTATACTGGGTATATCGTATATTGTCATAACTTTCCCAGGGTTTGATCTCATGCAGTTGTCACAGCATTCATCAACGGTCTTTTTCAGAGATCCAAATACGAGCAAGCGGCTGCATCTTGTGTGTGCAGTATAGTGGGATCGTCAGAAGGACAATGCCAGAATCTCTACATAAGTCAATGTTGTTCAGTGGTATATGGGAACTGTGGTTGTCTAAAAGAAGAATGCACTTATTTTCTTTAGATGATCTTGCATGAGTCTTATAATGATTCAAAAATGTATTAAATCATCTTTCTGCATCCAACTATTTCCATTCGCACTTCCAGCTGACCCTTGGATAAAATGATGCTTAAATCTCTTTTGTGGGAATATGTACATCAGTATATTTATTTTACTTCCACGAGCTCGGAATTTCTTTATTATATTTAATTGTTAATTGAAATGCTAGCTTTCGTACTTCTTAGGTTGTTAATCCGTAATTAATTTGGGGACATTGGAGTAAATATTCGGACAGTATTTTTTTCCTCGTCGGTAAAAACTTTTCTTTTCGATAAGTACCCTACATTGGGAAGTTTTGTGAACCTTCTTCAATCATTTTTTTCTTCTTATGCACATATTTATATAAAGTTACATGGCACAGTTAATACGAATTCGCTGCGCTTCGAAATGGTACTTTTCTGAGAAGTACTTCACGATCATAGTGAGATGAAAGTAACAAGCTCTTAATTTCATCCGTACATTTAAATTTTTCCGAATATGAGAAACACATGCCTATAACCTAAAAAACCGTTAGAAAGATAGCATTTCGAGCCCCAAAACAGAAAAACGAATAGTTATGCTACTTTATTGACACTTGACACGCAAGCTTAAATATATCATAATAAAAACAAACACAGTTGAAAAAACGGTAAAACTTACTTTGGAGGTATTTTTTCGGCACCGATTCGCTAAGTTCATAACCTGAAGGCACAGCGCCTTGATAGCAATTGAGGTAGAGGGGTATCACGAGTAACCAAACTGAAATGTGGTGGTGCACCATCGTGCATAAACCACATTTTCTGCCTTGTTGCCAATGGTACATCTTCCAGAAACTCAGGCAGCGTTGCTTCCAAAAAGTTGCGATACACCTCGCCAGTCAGTCTTTGGGATAGAAATACCGGTCCAATTAGATAGTCATCTATAATTCCAACCCAAACATTCAACGAGAACTGATGTTGAAAACTATCTTCGCATACCTCATGCACATTTTCATCTGCCCACACATGGTTATTATGAAAATTCCTTATTGCGTTTCTTGCGAAAGTGGCTTCATCTGTGAAGAAAAGAATCGGTGAAGAAGAATTTGTGTCAGGAATAGAGGGATGCGAAGTAAAGTTTGCAATATCCATTGACATAATGCAATACGTGGAGGAAAATCAACATGTAGTAGTGCCTGAAGGCATTGAATGTGGTATGGATACAACAAATTGTCTATAAGAATTTTCCAAACTGTCCAGTGATCCACATTCAAAGTATTTGCAATTTTTCGCGTAGAACTACCAGGTTCTTCCATTATCATATCCAGCACATTCTGTTTCAATTGTACCGTTCTTTCAGACAGTAATCTTCCTGTGCCTGTTTCACGAAGACGTCGATGAATGTTTTCGAAGATTTCATTTCGGTTGGAGATATTACGGGCTGGAAATCGTTCACTGTACAATCGCCTAGCTTTTAATGCATTGCCATCAGCAAGTCCATACATGAAGTGCATGTCAGTCATCTCCGCGTTTGTATACATTATGATAGAGGACTTCACTCACTATTTAAGACACGTCAAACAGCCAAACGTCACTCAATCTACGTAAACAAATGCGACCGATGAAATCCACTTACTAGATAAAGCAGTCGTTCCAAGTGATCGAGATCGAAAAAAAAAAATTGTATTTGATAAACTCATTGACGTACACCCCACATTTTTACCTAACACCCTGCATATATACATATATATATATATATATATATATATATATATATATATATATATATATATATATATATATATATATATATATATATATATATATATATATATATATATTGGCGTATTGGCCTTGGTGGACCACGCGAAGTACAGTTAGAGGTGTTTGTTCTTGTTAGCCTTCCTTTGCGCCCATACTGATTTCATTTTTTCGCTATGAGCTTTTTTCCTTTCGTCCAACCAAGTTGTTCTGGTCTTCCTACATTTTTGTCTCTGACCAAAATCCCAAACGTTAACCTTCTGTCTGAAACAGCCTATATTCGGAATTTTACTTTGTGTAATATTTGCTGATCTTAGGTCCTCTTTAATTGCAGCAATCCATTTAATTATTTCTACTACTTACTTAATTAGCTCTACTCCTGTGTTCATAAAATTCTACTATTTGTCTAGTTAGCCTACTCGGATTCATCCGTTTTATGTGTCCGTAACACTTAAATCTTCTTTTTCTCATATCGCTATGTATATCTGTGTATTGTTTGATTTCTTGGTTTTCTCGAAGTCGGTATGTTGTGCTATTTATTTGTTTGGGGTCTAAGATTTTTCTTTCCTCCTTTTCAATCTCCTCGATGTCTCTCTTTCTATTCAAAATGAGCGGATATAGTATGGTTTTTTCGCTGATTCAATGTTCGCCCCAATTCGTGTAGTTTTCCTGAGAGAGTTGATATTTACCGTTCCAAAGAAAGTTTTGGTTTTCGGTTTCAGACGTTGGACCAGAGATCTTCGACTCCCTCTGAAAGCTTTTGCGTTTAAGCCCGGACGTCCCAGAATCCGAAAGTCCGGTTGTTCCAGCGAAGCTGGCAGAAGATTGCTTATCTCCTGGGGTAATTTTGTAATTACTAGAACGCTTCATCTTGTACTTTGAATTAAAAGTTTGAACCTTGATGGTTCAGAGATTAAGACTGGAGGGGCTAGTTCCAGAATTTAAACCTCAACCGCACCACTGGTGACCACTCAAGCGCTGACCACTCAATCGCTTGATACAAGTCAGACGCTAAGTGTATTTAGTTTTTTGCCTTGGTTCGGGACTGTTTATTTTGAGATATTCGTAGCTGTCTATTATTATCTAATGGAACTTTCACTATCCACCATCGGTGACCCGTCCAGTACCTTAGGCGAGGTATACTAGATACGATGTTTGGTTGGTGATGGTTTTGGTGGATCATGTTTCACCAGTTCCCGCCGTTGAGCGCATACAATGGTTGGTGATTTACTCTGTGCTGCTTATTTGATTATCTACTTATCTACTTTATAAATTACTTAAAATCAATCACTTCATTAATTACTTTAACTTGACAACGTAGTGTATAGAAAAGATTTCGACAATTCACTCTTACTGAATGACTGGTTCATCGAAGACAAGCATGTGGATTGACTATCTGTGACCATTAGTGACCACCATGTATATACATATAGGATTGTATATTGTATACATATATATATATATATATATATATATATATATATATATATATATATATATATATATATATATATATATCATCATCATCATCATCATCAGCCCGCATCGATCCACTGCAGGATGAAGGCCTCTTCAGCATGCTTCCAACCTTCACGGTCCTGGCCTTTCCTCTGCCACTCGGGTCCAATATACTTAACGATGTCATCAATCCATCGTGCTTTCGGTCTTCTTCGCGGACGTTTGCGATCAAGCGGTATCCACTCCAGGATTGCCTTGGTCCATCTGTCGTCCCATCGCCTCGCTATATGGCCTGCCCATCTCCATTTCAACTGTTTTACTCTTCCAATGATGTCACAGACTTTTGTTTGTTCCCTGATCCATGGGCAGGACTTTCTGTCTCGTCTTGTAATGCCAAGCATACATCTTTCCATTCCCCTCTGTGCCACCCGACGTTTTTGAATTGATTGCGATGTGAGTGTCCAGGTTTCACTTCCGTATGTCATAACGGGTAGAACGCACTGATCGAATACTTTTCTTTTCAGGCAAAGTGGGAGTCTGCTCTTAAACACTATGTTGAGCCTACCAAATGCCTGCCAGCCACATTTAACACGCCGTTCTACCTCCCGGGCGGTATTCCCCTCCATGGAAATCCTCTGCCCAAGATATATAAAGCTGTCAACAATCTCTAAATCCCTTCCTAGAACTGAAATTCTTCTGTCCTGAGCGAAGTTATTGAACATAACCTGACTCTTTTTCAGGTTTATTTTGAAGCCAAATGGTTCGCCAGCCCTTTGCAGTTCTTGTATGCGTCTTTGCAGCTCCTCTGGGTCTTGTGAAATGAGAATAATATCATCTGCAAATCTAAGATGGTTTAAGTTTGCACCATTGATCTTTACACCATCCTGTTCCCAATCCAGTTTACGGAATACTTCTATATATATATATATATATATATATATATATATATATATATATATATATATATATATATATATATATATGGGAACAGGATGGTGTAAAGAAGCATACAAGAACTGCAAAGGGCTGGCGAACCATTTGGCTTCAAAATAAACCTGAAAAAGAGTCAGGTTATGTTCAATAACTTCGCTCAGGACAGAAGAATTTCAGTTCTAGGAAGGGATTTAGAGATTGTTGACAGCTTTATATATCTTGGGCAGAGGATTTACATGGAGGGGAATACCGCCCGGGAGGTAGAACGGCGTGTTAAATGTGGCTGGCAGGCATTTGGTAGGCTCAACATAGTGTTTAAGAGCAGACTCCCACTTTGCCTGAAAAGAAAAGTATTCGATCAGTGCGTTCTACCCGTTATGACATACGGAAGTGAAACCTGGACACTCACATCGCAATCAATTCAAAAACGTCGGGTGGCACAGAGGGGAATGGAAAGATGTATGCTTGGCATTACAAGACGAGACAGAAAGTCCTGCCCATGGATCAGGGAACAAACAAAAGTCTGTGACATCATTGGAAGAGTAAAACAGTTGAAATGGAGATGGGCAGGCCATATAGCGAGGCGATGGGACGACAGATGGACCAAGGCAATCCTGGAGTGGATACCGCTTGATCGCAAACGTCCGCGAAGAAGACCGAAAGCACGATGGATTGATGACATCGTTAAGTATATTGGACCCGAGTGGCAGAGGAAAGGCCAGGACCGTGAAGGTTGGAAGCATGCTGAAGAGGCCTTCATCCTGCAGTGGATCGATGCGGGCTGATGATGATGATATATATATATATATATATATATATATATATATATATATATATATATATATATATATATATATATATATATATATATATATATATATATATATATATATATATATATATATATATAGATATATATATATATATATATATATATATATATATATATATATATATATATATATATGTATACAATATACAATCCTATATGTATATACATGGTGGTCACTAATGGTCACAGATAGTCAATCCACATGCTTGTCTTCGATGAACCAGTCATTCAGTAAGAGTGAATTGTCGAAATCTTTTCTATACTCTACGTTGTCAAGTTAAAGTAATTAATGAAGTGATTGATTTTAAGTAATTTATAAAGTAGATAAGTAGATAATCAAATAAGCAGCACACACAAGTTCCCAATCCAGTTTACGGAATACTTCTATATATATATATATATATATATATATATATATATATATATATATATATATATATATATATATATATATATATGTGTGTGTGTATTTTCCTTGCTTGGATGTCGTAACCCGTTACCGTCTCCAGAAGATACAAAATTCTTGTTGCCGCTTTGTATGTGGTTTGTGCAAGTATGCTCATGTTTCGGGTAAAATAGCTGATTTGGGGTGGTTAAGGATGGACTCTTTATTTATGTACAGCTTACTGTCGAGTATTGAACGTTTAATGATTACGTTAATGATTCTTACCTTCGTCACAGTGCCCTTCTTGTGGTACCACGTTATAACACAGCCATGTTTCATCGTTCTTTCAGCTACAATGCTGCTAAATTGTTTAACTCTCTAAGGAGAGATTTGAGATGTCACTTAATGTTCTACAGAAAGCACGTCAGTCACTTAATGTTCTACAGATTTAAATTTAGGGAATATCTGCTATCAGCGCAGAGATAGAGCCTTGTATGTTATTTTATGATTATCTTCTTTTTTTTCATTGATAAATCTTTTTAGTTATTTTCCTTGTTATTTGTTATTACTTCTTTTGTTTCTATGTTTTAGTTTCGTATATAGGTTGTTATTATTTGTATTTTTTTGTCTACAGAATATTAGTTTATGTTTATATACATTATGTAAGTCAGTATTATGTATTGTAATTGATTTTTGGATACGGGTTGAGTATGAGTGGCTCGTTGAGCTAGACTTCGCCCTATCCTTTAACATTTGATTGAGTAATAAAGACATTTATTATTATTATTATTATATAGGGCCAGTCTGTGATTCAGTAAGAGTGAATTGTCGAAATCTTTTCTATACTCTACTTTGTCAAGTTAAAGTAATTAATGAAGTGATTGATTTTAAGTAATTTATAAAGTAGATAAGTAGATAATCAAATAAACAGCACAGAGTGACTACCCCTCTACCCGATAGTGATTGCTTGACGTGATTACCATGGACTAGCGTGTAGATGAGGCTTAATGAAATCGTAAATTTTGACTTGTCTAATAAAGTGTTGAGCAAAAACTATTATGGTACTCACCCGTTTTGGAATCTCTCTGCTCCCGATTTAGTGTGCTGAGTGAGCAATAAAAAATCCCGAAAATAAATCTGAAAATTACGGAATGTATAAACAATATGAATATTAGCGTGATAAGAGCAAGGAAAGTGAATTGCACGGCAACGGTTTCGGGCTGTGCTAGTGAAATATTGCGATTATTTATTCCGGTCAAAACAAAAGACCGATTTGCATATCTACTACGAAAAGCGAGCGAGGTACGACGACGCGTTCGCGCCAGACCTCAATTATTATAATTTCATTTTTGGGACCGCTTTTATTCATTATCCTAGGTAATTATTTAAGGACCCTTTTGCCAACTTTCGCAAAAATAATGAAGAAAACTCTTCACGTGGATGTGCGCAATATTTCGTTTTAAATATTGCATTAATTATTTTGGGATAATTAATTTAATTTATTCTAGAATACGTGAACAAGATGTGACCTATTATTTTACCCTAATGTTCTGAATATTTAACGTTTTCTGGGTTTCTGCAGAGACCTGACCATAAATATTATCTGATCAAATGAAATTTTCTCTGTTTAACGAGATCTACATAAATTTGTTTCGATCAATAATGAAAAGGTATTCTCAAAAGTTTTTCCACCATATATACATTTTCCTGAAGTAGTATAGTTCACATTATAATATTTATATCGAGTGAAACATTATAACACTTTATGGTGAGCAAGTTTCATTGAAAAGAATATACAGAATGATCTGAAGTAGTTTTCACTATTCAAAAGTGGTGATTTCAATGTTGACGAGCAAAAAAAAAAACGATCGGAAGCATTTGAAAAATTATGAAAAGCCTGATCAACAACGTAAATGTTTCGGGATCAGAAATACCTGATTCTTACATATTTCCACGTGCAAAATTCGTAAAAATGATCGATTGGCTCTTGCTTTGGAGATACAGTCATGTACATGTTACTGTTTAGAGTCTACATTTTCAGTTCGGGGGAAATTTTGTTTTCGGGTGTTGTTACACTTGTCAACTGACAAAACCTTTGAATATAAAACTACAGGAAAGAGCATTTGATTCTGTAAGTGGGACCAGAATGGTAGCTGTATATGCCTGATTACTGTTTCCGGTTTGACAGTGGCGTAAAGTAGTATGAACAAAAGCAAGAAACTGATAAAAGTTTACAGTTGTTTAAAACAATAAATTATGGTATAATAATCGTTATTGTATTAAATTAATAAAGACTTACGAGATACGGCAGAGAAATGTGGACAATACGACAAAAAGTTATCAAGAAATTGGAATCTCCTGTCATAAAATCATATCATTTCCAAAAATTGGTTATGTAATCAGTTGCATCTTGCCCCGAGTTGATGTTCATATTTAAATTGCCGGTCGCGTTGGTGCGGACGGTAAAAGCAGCGGCCAGCAGCTGCTGTATCGAAACCACACTGGAGCGGTAGTTGGTTCGATTCCAGCGTTCGGATGGTTGTTTTTCTTTCTTTCTTCTGTCTGTTTACTTCCTAAATGTTTGTGATTATTTCTAGACAAGAGTGCAAAATCTGACGACGAATTATCCCTCAGTCACGCCAGTTATAGGCGGGGTAAGGCCGGATGCCTTCTGAGAAGTGTTCTACGTTGGTGACTCGCCAGTCGGTAGGTTTCCTGATAGTCTTATGGGTAGGCACGTAACCAAGGGTTTATAGCCCGAGGGGGGTGCTGGCCTGGGTTTGTCGGTAGCTGCTGACCGTGGTTCGGAACCCACGTTAAGCTGTAGGTCCAGTCGCTAAATAGCCTAGTTGCTGATGCGCCTCTAACCCTAACACTTTACCTTTTTTAACCTTTACCACTAAATTATTTATTATTAATATACATATATACTTTTTGTATTTAGTTGTTTTGTGTGTGTTTAATTTCCTTAAACAAAATTAAGTTTGTATACGTACTACGAATGTTTTCATCTACTGTCGCGTTTTTACAAATATAATTAATTCTTGTAGTGTAAATAGTTAATAAAAAAAGTGTTATGCTATGAAAGTGTAGTGTAAATGCTATGAAAGATGTTTATCAAAATGATAAAATAATAAAAATTACATAATTTAAACAGTCCACTTCAACTCACTTTTACCTTAGATGTTCCATCAAAACAATCCTCAGCAAAATGATGGAAACGTACAAATCTACTGCAGTTTCGAATAAAGTCTGGCTTTTTAATAAAATTATTCCACTGTATTCTTCTATTTGGATCTTTGGGAAACACTGAAAAAAGATAAACTAGTTTAATAACATGAAATACAAATAAAATTGGAAATAATATTTACATTTATTAGGACAATAATTTCTGAAAAAAAAATTGTAAAAAGTTAACACTCTGTATTATCAATTCTTCTATTGGCACCTTTGGTGTGAAACACTAAACTTGAAGAGATTTACCACTAAACACTTTTTTTAACTGCTGGACGCACGTTTCGCTAACCATCTATCTTAATCATAGATGACATTTTTGCCATATTCGATTCGAAAAATGAAAATTTAGATGATTTTATTAAGAACATAAATAGTAAATCCGAAAATATAATATTCACGCATGAACTCGAAAACAACGATAGTTTACCATTCCTGGATGTGTTAGTCAGTAGAAATAATAAAAATAGGTTAGATTTTGATATTTTCAGAAAAACCACCACTACTTCGAGATACATTCCTAACGATTCAAATCATAGCTTCCCAAATAAGATGGCTAGTTTAAATTTTATGGTAAATAGATGAATTCATTTTCCTTTAAATAAAGATAATTATAACAAAGAATTAAAATTAATTAGTGAGGTATCTGAAGTGAATGGTCATAATAAGAACATTGTAGATAAACTAATTAGAAAACATAAGTTCAGAAAATTATTGAAAGAATCTTCGACTTTTCAAAAGGATCAGAACACAAAGAAATTCATGGTAATACCATTTGATGCCCAATTAAGAAGAAGACTAGACAAAATTTCGAAAAAAGTGGACATTAAGGTTGTGTACAAACCATATAATAAATTAAGAGAAGTTTTGGGTAATCCAAAGGATAAAGTAAAGCAACATGAAAAGTCGGGGATTTACGAAATTAGCTGTCAAGACTGTGATCGAAGGTATATTGGGCAAACAAAACGATCGATATTGACAAGATATAAAGAACATATTGCCCACATTAGATATGGGAGAAATGAAAAATCTTGTGTTGCCCAACATGCAATCAAACATGACCACATTGTAGATATTATTAATTTAAGACTAATTAAAAGTGTTAATAATAATAGGGCTTTGGATGCATATGAAAGTATTCAAATAGAAAAATATAAGAAAATCATGAACCGAGATAAAGGACCGATTCCTTTCAGTCAACTTTTTTAATTATTAATGTACAGCTTAGTAAACTTCACGGTTCATGATTTTTACACGCTTCGTTAGGTATGGATTTCATATAAATAGAACATAGTTTAGTTTTAGAATTAGATTAAATCATCTGCTGATGAAACGTGCGTCGGGCAGTTCAAAAAACTGTTTTGGTGTTTAGTGGTAAATCTCTTCAAGTTTACTCTGTATTATAGTTATATTCTATAGGTTCTTTATATGAGTAAAGTAACATTGACCGCGAATCTTTATTCCGGATCTTGAAAGAACCAGGACTAGATCTGAAAACGCTGGCAATTATTAAAGCAACGTTAACTAACACGAGGTCAAAAGTTAAATTCATGGGTGACATCTCAGAGCCCTTCGAAATTAAAACTGGTGTGAGACAAGGGGATGGACTCTCGCCACTCTTATTTAACTGTGTTCTAGAAAAAGTAATACAGGAGTGGCGTGAAAAAAAGTCGGCACTGAATATTGACCAGCCCATTAAACTTGGGAGAACCAACATCAAAATTGATTGTCTGGCATTTGCTGATGATATAGCAATTTTAGCTCAAGATGTATTAACGGCACAGAAACAGATGGAAATCCTAAAAGAAACAGCAGAAAAGGTAGGACTCCAAATTTCCTTTGAAAAGACACAATACATGACCTGCAACAGACTAAGAAAACCATTTCTAAAAACAAAATATGGTAACATCAGACGAGTCTTTCAATTCAAATATTTGGGTGAAATAATCATGGAAAATGGGTTGGAAAAAGCGGCCAATAAGGATAGATGTCAAAAAATGGAAATGGCATTGAGACTTACACAAAATATATACAACAAAAAATGCCTATCTAAAAACACAAAACTGAGACATTACAACACGGTTATTAAGCCAGAATGTCTATATGCTGCAGAAACGCTCATTTTGAATAGAAAGAGGGACATTGAGGACATTGAAAAGAAGGAAAGAAAAATCATAAGAAAAATCCTAGGCCCCAAACAAATAAATAGTACAACATACCGACTTCGAGAAAACCAAGAAATCCAACAATACACAGATATACATAGCGATATGAGAAAAAGAAGACTTAAGTTTTACGGACACTTAAAACGGATGAATCCGAGTAGGCTAACTAGACAAATAGTCGAATTTTATGAAAATAGGAGTAGAGCTAAAGTAGAAATAATTAAATGGATTGCTGCCATTAAAGAGGATCTAAGATCAGGTAAATATTACACAAAGTGAAATTCAGGATAGAGGCTGTTTCAGACACAAGGTTAACGTTTGGAATATTGGCCAGAGAGAAAAATATAGGAAGACTGGAACAACTTGGTCTGACGAAAGGAAAAAAGCTCATAGCGAAAGAATGAAATTAGTATGGGCGCAAAGGAAGGCTAACGACAACAAACGCCTCTAATTGTACTTCGCGTGGTCCACTAGGGCCCATACGTGAATAATAATAATAAAGTAACATGTTCTATATATATCAAACGAAAACATAATTCAAAATGATTTGAATTTTTAAGGCCCAATATCTCAGAAAACTAATCATTTTAGATAATCACTATCTTGAATAACATTAGAATTATATTATTTTACCTAAATTAATTTGACAACGCCTGTACATACCATGGGATATGTTGACTTCA
This sequence comes from Cosmopolites sordidus, assembly GCA_031761425.1. Taxonomy (NCBI): domain Eukaryota; kingdom Metazoa; phylum Arthropoda; class Insecta; order Coleoptera; family Curculionidae; genus Cosmopolites; species Cosmopolites sordidus. The sequence goes on along the minus strand of JARFXV010000947.1, from coordinate 1,000,560 downwards.
TAACCTTAAAATTCAATTCAAACAAAATATGTTTTTATTTCTAAATAATTGACAAATTTAGAATTAAAAGCACTTACCTATGTAATGTTACTCCTGAATTTGGATTTTTCTATGTCAGGGAACAACCACAACACCCACAACTAACCATATTTTGTGTGTTAACCATATTAGTTTTGTGTGCTAACCATATTAATATGTATTTACGCTAGAACAAGAGTATTCCAGTACACTTATTCGGCACTTATTATTGATTAAAACACACTAAAATTGCTCAAATCTACTATTAAACTTCTAAGTTGTTGACAGCAACTACCAAACTTCCAAAACAATGTGTCATCTGTGGTGTTTCAATATGGCCGGTTTCCGTCCCCATTTATAGGTACATAAAGATATACAAGGTTTCTCCCTGTTAGTTTTATATTCAAAGGATAAAAACACAACGTTCTCCAGCTGTTTATAGGTTATAAACCTAATTACTCTTGCTGTGATTGTGAATTTCATATTGTTTTTGTTGTAATTAGTGCAGAATTTCAGGTTTTGAAGTGTAAAAATTTTTAAATTAAAATGCTTCGAAAAAGGGTAAATTTAGTAAATAATTTTTTTACATTTCTGGTGAAATAACATTTCCATCAGAGAAACGCAGTCTGATGCCTTTGCGAAGACTGCCTATCACCATTATTTTGGTATGAAGGTAGAGGACTAGGGTAAGCAATGGGCTCCACAGAGATGTGGATATATATATATAGATATAAATATATATATATATATATATATATATATATATATATATATATATATATATATATAGAGAGAGAGAGAGAGAGAGAGAGATACGTGACGTCGCATGGTGGATAGTTGGGCGAAGGCAGACGATCGGTGGCACCACGTGGAGAAAGGGTGAAAGATTTCTGTAATATATATATATATATATATATATATATATATATATATATATATATATATATATGGAGGTTTTGACTTCTTTGGACTGCGTCCGATGAGACTGCAGTAGTTAGACACCTACAGAGTTTTACACCCCCGACCCGACTGTTGGGTTCCACAATCTCAGGTGGAACGCACAACAACCTGCGTCTTCGCCATAATGAGCTTTGATTAGTTGCTTGACTGGAAGGAAACCCCACCAATCCATTACATTGGAGGGCACATGTTTCGTCTGTTGTTGGTTAGACTCATCAGGGTACCGACATATGCTCTCTCACCAAGAATAGGGAGTCCGTCTCCACAATCAAACAACCCATATGTTTGCCGACTTTTTGTCGGATGGTTTATACATGGAGTTTTTGATTTCTTTGGACTGCGTTCAATAAAGTTAGAGTAGTTAGGAGTTTTACACCCCCGACCGTTGGGTTCCACAATCTCATGTGGACCGCACAACAACCTGCGTCTCCGCCATAATGAGCATGAGCAATTAAAGCTCATATATATATATATATATATATATATATATATATATATATATATATATATATATATATATATATATATATATAGCGGGACCCTACAAACCATACAGATGAATGCTATTTCTGCTTGACTTCGCCTATAAAGGCAGGATTGTCAGTGAAGATAAAAGGAACAGTTCAAAACCCGAATGTTCCATCGGCTATTCAACCTGTTCCAGCTTGAAGTAGAACATGAAGACAGCGTAGAAGAAGAAAAACGTAACAAACCTTACATATTCCATGACCCTGATTTTTCCTTTCTAGTTGTGGAGCTGTCAGTGAGGAACACGGAGAAAGATTCCATCAGGGAATATCTGTGATAAAACAAATATATCAGGGGCGTTAACAATATGCCAGGTATATTCCCATCAATTTAAAACTATTTGAATGCAACTGTCCTTAAAAAAAAATCAAATGGATTTCTTTGGCTCTCCTCAAATGTTGCTTTCCGAATGACAACATCCCGTCTAGAAGTGATTTTTCAGGTTATTGTATGCTATGTTGCAAGAAGGATTATTCTTCCGTGTTGGCTTCTGTCCGTTGCAGACATTTCACCAGCTCATTAGGTGTAAGAGAGGTTAGTGGCTTAAATAACTTTATTATTTACGTATTATTGTTATTAAAGTTAGAAGGGTCGACAACCACATAAATGGTGGTTCGAAGAATTATTCAGTTTCATTTTCACTGTAAGCATCCGGCTTTATCCGGCATTGTCACCGACGTGAAAATAGGTCGATAATTATTCGATATTCAACGTCATAAATATATTCTTCGAAATTTCGAACAGAATATATATATATATATATACATATATATATATATATATATATATATATATATATATATATATATATATATATATATATATATTCTGATTTCATTATTTCGCTATGAGCTTTTTTCTTTTTGTCAGACCAAGTTGTTCCAGTCTTCCTACATTTTTCTCTCTGGCCAACCTCCCAAACGTTAACCTTGTGTATGAAACAGCCTCTAGCCTGAATTTCACTTTGTGTAATATTTGCTGATCTTAGGTCCTCTTTATTTGCAGCAATCCATTTCATTATTTCTACTTTAGCTCATAAAATTCGACTATTTATCTAGTTAGCCTACTCGGATTCATCCGTTTTATGTGTCCGTAAAACTTCTCATATCGCTATGTATATCTGTGTATTGTCGGTATGTTGTGCTATTTATTTTATTTAAGAATAAGATTTTTCTTATTATTTTTCTTTCCTTCTTTTCAATATCCTCGATGTCTCTCTTCCTACTCAAAATGGGCGTTCCTGATGCCTTTGTGTTTTGCAAACTTCATTCCACCATGGATGTTTTCTACGTTTTTGTAAAAGGACCAACTTTAAGGCTGTTTTAATAATTTTTGTTTCAGTTCTTGCCAGTTCTGTACTGGTTGTTTATCAAGCTCTTCTTTTAAAGTTGCTTTTATTTTCGTATGGTCGAATTTTGGTATGAGCAGTCTCTTTTGAATAAGTTTTCGGGGTTTTAAGCTAAGTTTAATTCTAGTGAAGTAGTGATCCGTATCTATGTTAGTTCCTTTCCTGACTTGAACATTCAAAATCTTTAACTCTATGGTAGGCAAATACAGGGTATAGTACAGAATACCGCAATATTGTCTATTTTATCAGTGCAAAAAATTATTCATTTTCATTTTGTGCTATGAATATTCAATTCAATTTATTGCGACTTAAAACAAAAACATAAACATATCGACAAAATATAAATTGTATTGAAAACATTCAATCCTTTGAAGGATATTTTCAAAATTCATATTGATAGAACGAAAAACCGTGGTGTTAACTCTGAAGAGGCAAATAATATCGTCGTGGAAAGCTCCTTAAGTCACTCAGAACTCCTAGATCCCCTTCTGCCGACATTAATTCCTTCGCTGCGATGGAGAAAATAATTCTCCAACGGCAACTGCATTCTGTTTATTACCTGAAATAAATCAAAGAAAGTCCGCTCGTCGAGGCACTGTATAAAGAGCAAAAGCCGACAATAAATACCCTGGTGCTGAAAAGGTCGACGAGAGATTGTCTCGGTGACATATTTAGTACAAATGTCAAGTAGATGGTTCGAATAGAAAATGATCTATGGCGCGTCAGAATTGAATGCGCTCCTGTCCAGAAACGAGGCTGTTTTTCACTTAAACTGATGGATATCGACATGTATCGACGTCAGGTTAAAAACAAAAAAATATCCAGAAGTGATATATTTACTTTAGAACTAAAAATTCTTTAGTAGCGTAAGAAATGCAGATTTATTCTTTATGAAATTAAAGAATTTGTTTTATTCAGTGTCATTTTATTGACAATTTTTTTACCTAAATTTATTAGAGGAGCATAACTGTGTTGAAATTTTTTTTTTTTAATTTGGGAGAAATGTAAAAAATGGTCTATTCAAAGTATGTTCTATTGCTAGCTGCACATTTTTTCCATCTCTCTGGCAATTTGTGGATGCCCTATCAGAAAGACCGTATTTCTCTTGAGGTGGTCCAGTCATCGAGACATTTTTCGACATCTGCGTAATTGTTAAAGTGTTTCATGGAAAGTTGCGTGAGACATCGATGAAAATAAATTATAGTTGAAGGAGGTCAAGTCGGGTGAGTACGGCAAGTAAGGCAAGAGTACCCAGTCAAGTGCAGAAATGGTATTCATAATAGCTTTCGCTGTGTGCGATGGGGCGTTGTAGTGTTGCAAAATCACTTTTCCGGGTCCTATAGCTGATTCTGGTAGCTTTTTGATCAAAATATAGTTATTTCACGTGGTTTTAGAAGCTCATGGTTCATGACTTTCTAATGGTTCATGGTTCATGACCCTTCGGATCCCACCATTTGCTGCAAATGCATAGCATTGTCTTCTTTCTAAAACGATTCGGTCTTGATATCAACATCGTTGATAGTTGTTCTGGGTTAACCCACGATTTTCGGCGGTTTGGGTTTTCGAAATATATCTATTTATTATTTGCAGTCACAATCCGATGCAAAAACGTTTTTCTTTCACGCCGAGTCGTTCAGCTGATGCAGTACCCGTTTGCCAAGTCGAAATCAGCGCTTTTAAGTCGTTATCCCATCTTGCCTTGGAACATTGTCATCGTAAGTTTCCACAAGTATACGACGGCTTTCACTCGCGTTTTTTTTTTTATTGATCAAAGAAACCAGTACGTAGCGAGGCGTAAATGCTCTTTATTGGGCTCGAAACTCGGCATGTTTACCACACGAAAAAATATGATGCTAACTTGAAATCGTTTAAACATCAATGGCTGGAACTGTTGTGGAAACAAACATGGCAAAAGAGATTAGTCTGAATCGATCCTCGGGTAAAATTATATATTGGATTGGCCTGTTGGCTCTTCAAATTTGAATATTAATGAAAATATCTGGAGTATACATATCAACACAGTTTACAAATATGGAAGATTTGAAAATTTTCTATTCAGGCTTCATGGGAAGAAATTCCACAATAAACAATAAAACAGTTGTATGATTTATTACCATAACGAATTTTTGTTTTTATACAAGGAAGTCAACAAAATATTAAGAAACATTTCTGCAATCGTGTAATTTAGCATGATGGATTTGCGGTTCTGATAAAGAAAACATAAGTTTTTAAAATCTTTTATTTTATTTTTTAATGTAATCCAATGACGTTCCAACATTTTAAAACCCCAGTATAATGTTGTTTTTCTAACTCTACAAATTAGTGTTTATCTCAACTTTAATCTCATCATTTGAAGTGAATCTTCGCCCAGCAAATTACACTGGGGGCCAGCAATTTTGTTGACTTGGATCTGTGACTTGTTTTTGACTAATTTTTTATTTCTGAATTAAAAAATATTCAGTGTTTTTCTCTATCACGTCAAGTTCTTAAGCTACAGCATACCCCTCATTTTACCTTAAAAGTGTACATACGAAAGGAAATAAGATGAGATCTGATCAAATAGATTAGAATATTTTATTCATTCAGAGGTTAACATATTATTAAAAGTTAAATTGTGTTTATACAAAAAATAAATAAAAGATATTATGGTAAATATTTCTTCTTATAGCTTTTCTTGGAGTGTTCAGTTTGTGGACATTCTCGCTTGATGCTCCAACAGTAGTCAGTCATCATACCGACATCCCATCTATCTTGATACCGCGCTTCCATAACCTTTAGATCTTGGTGGAATCGCTCGCCCTGTTCATCACTAACAGCACCAAGGTTTTCTGGGAAGTTAGTAAGATGACTGTGTAAGAAATGCATTTTGATGCTCATGTTGCAACCTAGCTTTTTAAAGCTCTCCAAGAATTGTTGAACAATTTCGATTTAATTCGGGGCTCGTGTATTTCCGAGAAAGTCTTTAACAATATTTTTTAAAGGCAACCAAGCATTCCTTTCAAGTTCGGTCATTATTTCAGTGAAATTTTCATCTTCAACGAGTTGCCGAATCTGTGGACCATCAAACACACCAGCCCTTATCTTTTCATATGACAGGCTAGGGAATGCAGAAATTTTATACTTAAAGCAGTCTCCTTCAATTGACAAAGCCTTAACAAATTGCTTCATGAGACCTAGTTTTATATGCAAAGGTGGAAATACAATGTTTTTTCTGTCGACTAGTGGCTGATTTAAAATGTTTGGATCACCAGGTCTTAGGTCAGATTTTGGCGGCCAGTTCGATTGCACCCAATGCTTCTCACGAGCTCTGCTGTCCCACATGCACAAAAAACAGGGATACTTGGTATACCCGCGTTGCTGACCAAGAAGGAAGGAGACCATTTTAAGGTCAACACAGATGTTGGTAGTAGATACGCAGATCTCATGCGTAACTGACCGAACTAGTTTTGGATGACGCAACGTCACTCACGCCCCCACACCTAGGTCGAAGAAGGTTCGCCGGTAGGAGAGCAGTAGTGACTTCTATGATTCGCCAAGCTTAGTCGAATGCGCAAAAACTGTAGAGAAAAACTTGACGTGATAGAAAAAAACTAAACAAAGTTTTGGAATTAACATGTCAATTTACGTATAAAACAGCTTAAATATCGAACTCAACAGAAATTATTTTTCAAATTGTTCCCCAGTGTTATTCTTCAGGTTCGAAAGGACGAAATAATTATTGATAGTCATATTCGGGAACTATTGCAAAAGTGGAAGCATTTCAAAGCTCAAGTCAAGCAGTTTTGATGCAACAAGCTTACGGTGTACGTAGGAGCATGATCGTGGGGAAAGTGTACTATTTTTTCAGCTAGATGTGGTCGTTAAGCGTGAATAGCACTCTTCAATTGGTCCAGTAATAAAGCTAGTATGATAGTTCTATTTTTTGCGATGTAGTTTGCAGATAGGTTTGGTTTGGTTATAGATATAGATATAGATATATATATATAGATAGGTTAATTTTCATTTTCTTTGGAGTACTTTTATCTCTTTCCATGCTCTGTTTGGGCTGTTGGTTCACCCCTGGCATATAATAATGAATAATGTTTAATCTACTGTTATAAATCTAAGAAGAATCTCAGCAGAATCACGTCTAAATAATCTCACGAAGCAGTTTTTATGTCTTTAAGGAAACACTTTTCCATATGCAAATATTATGTAAAATGTAGTAAATACGGCCTATCTAGATGTTTATGATATCAGCAAGCTCTAAAATCTTATGTCGCGATGATTTAATATGCCACTGTGGATTTCGGCTTTCCTTGTTCTAGCTCTGTGTTTCGGATTCATTTCACTTACTTGATGAGTTACTAGTGATTATGACCTTTGATTACACTTCACAAATTTCGGGATGCTTTAAAAATCTGTTAATAAAATTGAACCAAATATATTCGTAAAATTCAAGTCTTAGTCTTCTTAGTTTAATTGGATGTGTAATTATGTAACGTCCGGAACAAACAGATAGGAAACACCTGTTTTTGCAATTTTATAATTTTTTTTTCCGTATTATTTATGCCTTCTTGTACCTATTAATCTGGTTTACTTACCGAAAAATTTACCTGATGAATTGATATCGATGTGGGGGAGTTTTATCTGAAACGTCTGCAAATAATGACTTTAAAGTGGGTCAAAAAGATAGATTTTCAAAATTAACTTTATTGAAAAGATTTATAATTACAAATTAATAAATTGTGTATCTCTGTCCTTGCTCGAAAACTGCAATTATTCAACTGGAAATAGTTGGCGGAAAGGTGCTCGATGCTATTTTGAGGAAGTTCGCCTCATTCTTCCCCATGTGGCTGTATCAATTTCCTCTTGAGTTTTAAATTATTGCGATCTTTTGAACACTTCTCTTGCTAACTCACTACAATAATTAATTATATTTGTAAAAACGCTGTAGTAGATGAAAAAATTGGTAGTAAGTAAATAAAGTTAATTTTGTTCAAGGGGCAATATGTTATTAGGTATTTCTGACACAATTAAAAGAGTAGGAAATAAATACAACATAAGAACGACACTTAAAACAAAAACTACTCTTAGATCTCTATTAACAAAGACTAAACCAAACAATATACAACAAAATACCAATATTGTGGTTTATAAAATTCCCTGCGAATGTGGCTAAATCTCGTTGACATACACAAAAAGATATATTTACTTTCACTCGTTACTTTATCACACAGTAAACATTAACTATATATATATATATATATATATATATATATATATATATATATATATATATATATATATATATATATATATATATATATATATATATATATATATATATATATATTGGTAGTATGTTACTGTCATGAAAATCTATTGTTGTCAATGTAAGTCTTGTTAACATACACAAAAAGATATATTTACTTTCACTCGTTACTTTATATATTACAAATTAATATAATTTATTTTTTAGTTTAGTTTTGGAAACGGGGAGAGAGGACCCTCCGAAACGTTAACGTTAAAAGTTGATAAAAAAAAAAATTATAACATTTTTATATCTTTAAAATTTTGTTCGTTAAGCAAATTTATTACAAAAAAGAATCATTGAGAAATTTGTCTCCGTTTGGTTTTTTTGTCTCTACCCAGTGATTCTTTCTTTACATAAGAACAGGTATTTTTGATATTTTTTGAGATTTAGATAGTGGCGAAAAACTCAAATAAAGGAAAAAAAATACAATATGCAACTAATTACCTAAAGAATTTTTGGAAATGATATGATTTTAGTTTAATAAATGATAAGATTTCAATTTCTTAATAACTCTTTGTCGTATTGGTCGCATAAAAGAAACTTTACTCTTTGAAAAAATAGATTTTTTTAAAATTAATTAAATGTTTACATTTTTGCAGGGCAGAAATCAACATCATCAGCAGATTATATTACTCGTCTTCTAAAATGATTTAAATTTAAATTTAAAATTGAGAATTAGTCTAGAAAGTCTTTATTAATTTAATACAGTAACTATAATTATACAAAAATTAATTGTTTTAAACAACTGTTAACTTTTATTAGTTTATTTTTATTCATACTGCCTTCGCCTGCCGGCCGTGGTGATCTGGTGGGTTAGTCGCCTGCCTAGCAATCCAAAGGTAGCTGGTTCGATTCCAGCGCTCGGATGGGTGTTTTTCTTTAATTCTTCTGTCCCTCTTACCTCTTACCCTACACATACAGTTATATACACTGACATACATACACACACACGCCCACACATATCCAAACGTAAATGTCTGTGATTGTTTCTAGGCAAGAGTGTAAAATCCGACAACCAATTACCCCTCAGTCACGCCAGTTAATGGCTGGGTAAGGACGGATGCCTTCTGAGAAGTATTCTACGTTGGTCACTCGCCAGTCGGTAGGCTTTCAGATAAACTTATGGGTAGGCACATAACAACGGGTTGATAGGCTGAAGGGGATGCTGGCCTGGGTTTGTCGGTAGCTGATGATCGTGGTTCGGAACCCACGTTAAGCTGTAGGTCCATTCGCTAAATAGCCTTAGATATTGATGCGCCTCTAACCATAAATCCTTTCCTTTCGTGCCCTACGCCACTGCCAAATCGGAAACCGTACTTAGACATATGCAGTTACCATTCTGGCCCCACTTACAGAACTATATGTTCTTTCCTGTAGTGTTATATTCAAAGGTAAAGCCAGTTAAAATATACAAAAAGGGATTAATAATATTGAAGGATAATATAGAAATTCAAAGAAACATGGGGTGACCTATTAGTCCGGTCAATCTAGACATTCAAAGGTACACAAATTCACATCAAGATGGAAGTGAGTAAAATTGTTTAAAATATCATTAAAAATAACATTTCAAAATTCCCCATCGTTGCGGTACGTGGAAAAATATTGACTCGAAATCAAAGGTAAAAAAAATGAGGTTTTTCGCGATTTTCATCAAAACGGTAAGTTTTATTGTAAAATTAGCTCAAACAAAAATTGTAGATCATAAAATTATCTATAAAAAAGGTATCAGTAATTTTTTTCCTAAGAGCCAGTGTGCCTGAGATATAACGATTCGCAAAGTTGTAAGCGTCATAATATGCACACGTTTCCACGCCACTTCTGAGGTTGTGTACTTAGCGCGTTTTTTTAACGTGATTTCCCCAGTAGGCCTATTACACAGGTCTGTTGTGATTCTGTTTTATTGGAAACTATCGCATAATAACAGATATTAGCAAGGGTTGGAATTGATAAAAGCGATGGCAATTAAAAAACAGTTAAAAAATTTATACGTCCGATTCATTATCTTCAATTACTTCTTCTTCTTCATTCTGGGTGTAAGTGAATTGGGTCAGTAGCGACGTATCGCATGTCTCTTCGTTGGTAGCAAACGAATCTACTGTTGGCCATTCAACATTAGAACACGACTGGCCTTGATAATTCGTACATGCCAGAGAACAAAACAGTCCAACTTTTTTACAACCACATTTAGTACTGCATCCCTTTTTACAGTTGTCAAAAATTGTGTTTAGCAGTTTTTCCGGCGCAGGTGGGAGTAAAGTCTGAATTGGTTCTAATGTATTCTCGACCAACTTCCAACCCCAGTCTTTTGGGTCTAGCTGATAACCAAGCCACACTTGAACTTGGACACCAAGTGATAACCAACTTGATAACCACTTGATAACCACCACTTGATAATCAAGCCACACTTGAACTGAGGTTGGAGGAAGACAAGCTAATTGCACTTGTTTTTTTATTTCGAGTTCGAACAAAACATGCATATCGATACTTATCTAAGCAGGTAGTTTTCTTAGAAGCTCCGTACATAGAAAGAAGAAAGCGAATACCGTTGGTGATAATTTTTTGTGGAGTTGAATTACTTTTTTAAAAACATCAGCACTTTGAACTTAATCTTGTTATTCTTGCATTGATTAATGTCCTCATACCACGTTCAACAGTAACATTTTCACTTTCAGTTACAAGTTTAGCACAAATAAAACAATATTTTGACATTTTTATTATAAAACTCAAAACAGCCCGAAATAGGTTAGAATAAACACGTGTTTTTACGACGGAGTGGCGCTCAAGACTAACGGTATTTCATTTATTGGGTATTCTGACATAAAGTAGGTATACGACCCAAGCTAAGCACACAATTGAACAGAGAGACAATTGTTGTCTCAAGGTTACACTGGTGTATAAATTAAGGGACTGGATTTTATTTTACCTGATATTCTCATAGTTATACTTATGTATATTTTATATTTTAAATGTAACAATCATCGATAGGAAAATATTTTTACTTATATTACAGCTACAGAGATGTATATACGTAACGTATTTATGCATATTATTACGCTTACAACTTTTTAAATCGTTAATAGGATGGGAAATCTTGAAATGTTATTTTAAATTATGTTTTGAACAATTTTATTCACTTCCAACTTGATGTGAATTTATGTACCTTCACTCTCATTTTTCTGTCTAATTTGATCGGACTATATTCTTATGTCGCAGTATCAGATGGAAAAGAAATGCAATAATTTGTATCAGCATTTTAAATATCATATAAAATATTACGACAAACAATACAATATATGTTATAGAGTAAACATCGTATGGATTCCCTCCATCTAATGGTCATTTGGCTATGCATTCAGTAAATATTTATAAAGATGAAAGTTTACGTATTCTAAAAATAATATACTGAAATATGAGACAAGAAAATGCTCCTAATGCAAGTAAACTGAGCTAACGAGTCGCCTTAAAGTCATACGTTTGATGTCTAAAAACCTCTAAGAAAATATCGTTATTGTTTTTAAGAAGATAACAGAAGACATGTTTACAAGGTAAACCTAGTCGTAATAACAGATATTTAACCGTTGAAAAGCACTTGAGCCAATTGAATTGCTCGTATTGCAGGAGAATGCAGGCTTCCGCCGAACAGTGATAATTATAACGTATGAATACCATAAGCGCACTTACCCCGTGTATTTTCTGTATTGTGTATTTTATTAAGAGTAAAACGTAAAATATATTTATTTTATTCGTCTGTGTTATTTTTTTGATTGTAGCTGTTGCTATACAGAGTGTAACTATAACCATAATTTATCCGTCATAGAGCAGCTGGTGATAGTAGATATCAAAGTAAGAGAATTTATTTAATGAATGTGTTATCAAATGTTAGTCATTAAAAAGATACACGGAGTTGAAAGTGAAACTAAATTTTCGAAAAATTGAAATAATTTAAAAACGGTTGAAGATCGGGGTAGTTGGGTTTTCAAAGGCGACAAATCTGAATTTGGTACTAGCTTGAACCTAGTTTCTAGAGGGCGCTTACTACCTTCTTTGTGAGGAATTAACTCGCTCATATTTTTTTACCCTATAATATATGCCCTGGGAATATTTTTACTTCAAAATAGAGAATAGTCATAATTTCCACGTAAAAAAGTTCTTTGGTCAAAATCGATATCTCACGCCTTTTACGAGGTATTCGTCTTCAAATATTCCATTACACATCTTGTCGATGGTTAAAAAATATGCAATGATCCCATGATGATGCTAACATGGTTAGCGAAACGAGCGTTCGAAAATTAAAAACACGTTATTTGGTATTTTGTGGAAAATTTCTTTGAGCTTAGTGGGTGTCATATCAACTTGCAGTTGAAAACAAAATTCAACGTGTAACCATCTGCTCTGCACTTATATCTAGGTTGGCCAGATATTCTTTTCTTCAACAAACTGTTAATGCAGATGAAAAGTGCAACAATCCACATAGAAAAAAATAATGGTTAACACTATGTCAACTCTCCTCCACTCCAAATCCAGGTTCTGGTGAGAGTTTACAGGAATTATTGATATGGCTACAGGCTTGTTTACAGGATATTGATATTATATATATATATATATATATATATATATATATATATATATATATATATATATATATATATATATATATATATATATATATATGTTGTATTAGATTTTCTTGGACTGCGTCCAATGAGACAGCAGTAGCTGAGTGCCATCACACACCCCGGTCCGTCCCGGTCAAGCAACTAACAAAAATGTTCATTTAGTCGGAGACGCAGGTTGTTGTGTGTTCCACATGAGATTGTGGAACCCAACGGTTGGGTGTGTGATGACACTCAGCTACTGCTGCCTCATTGGACAACTCTCTAATACATACTAGACAAAATCTAATACAACATATATACGCTATCCGACGGGAAGTCGGCGAAAACATGGGTTGTTGGCTGTGGATAGGGTCTCCCTATTCTTGATGGTATGGTGTATGTCGGCGCCCTGATGAGTCTGAACCTCGAGAGACGAAACATATGTCATCCAGTTGAAGGGATATGTGGGGCTCCTTCCCGGTCAAGCAACCAACAAAAAAAAAAAAAATATATATATATATATATATATATATATATATATATATATATATATATATATATATATGTAGGCTTAAGATATATATAGGCTTAAGATATATTAAAGGCACAAAAACAGATTGAAATCCTAAAAGAAACAGCAGAAAAGGAAGGACTCCAAATTTTCTTTGAAAAGACACAATACATGACCTGCAACAGACTGAGAACACTATTTCTAAAAACAAAATATGGTAACATCAGACGAGTTTTTCAATTCAAATATTTGGGTGAAATAATCATGGAAAATGAAAACGGCATTGAGGCTTACCCAAAAAATGCATATCTAAAAACACAAAACTGAGACATTACAACACAGTTATTAAGCCAGAATGTCTATATGGGGCAGAAACGCTCATTTTGAATAGAAAGAGAGACATCGAGGACGTTGACAAGAAGGAAAGAAAAATCATAAGGAAAATCTTAGGCCCCAAACAAATAAATAGCACAACATACTGACTTCGAGAAAACCAAGAAATCAAAGAATACACACATATACATAGCGACATGAGAAATAGAAGACTTAAGTTTTACGGACACATAAAACGGATGAATCCGAGTAGGGTAACTAGACAAATAGTTGAATTTTATGAAAATAGGAGTAGAGGTAAAGTAGAATGTAGTAATTAGTAGTGTAAGTGTAGAGTAATTAAATGGATTGCTGCAATTAAAGGGTAATATAATAAAGGTTATAAATAAAAAATAAAGTATAATAAAGGTTATATATTAGGGTGGTCGTTAAAAATTAATTTTTTTTCGACGCCCCAAAAAAATCTTCCTTTTGATGAAAAAATACGGGGGATTTTTTTTAAACAAAAATAACACGTGCCTCAAGACGATCTAAGTTTATTTTTTGATAAATTCGTAGTTTTTTGTAAGTATCTCTTAAAGTATACGGATCTAAGAAAAATATATCGGAGCAAATTGTAGATATTGCAGGAAATTATTTTGTTTTACAAAAAAGGTCCTCTCCATTTTTTCATAAAATTCATATTTATAGAGATATTCTCGGTAATAAATTAGCAAATTTTAAGACTTGCAAACGTCATTTTTTTTGCTGAAATAAAACACAAAAGTAGCTACTATTGTCTATGTATAATAACGGTTCAAATTTATATGAATTTATTTAATGTTTCCTTTAAATTAAGATAGGTGTACAGTTTAATTTAATCATCTTTTTGAATTAAAATGTAAAATTTCACTTAAAGCGTAAAGTAAATAAATTACTAAATAAAATGTTTACTAATTACTAATGTCACTTCATTTATTTTTATCAAACTTTGTGTGTTTATTCGACATAATCATTTAGACGGACCGTTGAGCTTTATAAAGAAATTTACTGTGCATTTTTATTTGAGCGAGGTGTTTTTATATACAGGGTGTTAGGTAAACATGCGGGAAAAATGCAAAGGGTTATTTTTTGTCCTATTCTAAGAATATTTTGTCCTATGATGATTTTTGAAAAACCACTTTGTTTCGAAGATACAGGGCGAACAAAATTTGCGACAACCATATTGGATATTTGTTGAAATCATTAATGTACATAAAAGTAGGGCGTACGTCAATGAGTTTATCAAGTACAAACAATTTTAAAAAATTAAAAAAAAAATGAAGCCACTTTCGCAAGAAAAGCAATAAGGAATTTTCATAATAACCATGTGTGGCTAGATGAAAATCCGCATGAGATGTGCGAAGACAGTGTTCAGCATCAGTTCTCGTTGAATGTTTGGGTTGGAATTGTAGGTGACTATCTAATTGGACCGGTATTTCTATCACAAAGACTTACTGACGAGGTGTATCGTAACTTTTTGGAAGCAATGCTGCCTGAGTTTCTTGAAGATGTACCATTGGCAACAACGCATGAAATGTGGTTTATGCACGATGGTGCACCACCACATTTCAGTTTGGTTGCTCGTGATTTTTTAACAGCAACATACGGATATCGCTGGATTGGTCGAAGTGTATAGTAACAGTAAACCCCCTGGATTATTTCTTCTGAGGATATCTGAAGTCATTAGTTTACGCTACTCCATTGAAGAATTTGGATGATTGCGAAATCGGATAATTGCTGGGTGTAACTCAATTAGAAACGACCCTGGTATGTTTGAAAGAGTTCGGCAGTCAATGCCGAGAAGATTGAATGCTTGTATCAAGGCTGGAGAAAGTCATTTCGAACATTTATTGTAAATTGAGCAACTTTACATGTACTTTTTGATAATTAAATGTTGTTAATGTCGTAAATTTTGTTCACCCTGTATCTTCGAAACAAAGGGGTTTTTCAAAAATCATCATACAACAAAATATTCTTAGAATAAGTCAAGGAATATCCCCTTTAATAATTTTTTTAATTTGGGTTTTTGAAATGTTGGTTATTGAATTTTGAATTCTTTCAATCATTCTTTCAACAAGGTCTTTTAGTCTTCCCCACAAGTAAAAATCGAGGACTGTCAAATCCGGTGAGCGCGCCGGCCACGAAAATAAACTACCCCGTCCTATCCAACGATTTGGAAACGAAGCATCCAAGAAGTTTCGAACCGCCTGTGAGAAGTGGACAGGGCATCCATCATGCTGGTACCACATTTGTTTTCTTATTTGCCACGAAATATCTTCCATTAGTTCTGGCAGTCCATTTTGTAAAAAATTTAAATATGTTTCACTATTCAAATGTCCATTAAAAATAAAGGGACCAATAATTTTGTCTCCCAAAACACCACACCATACGTTCACACTCCATCTATTTTGGTGGTTGATTTCTGTGGTGAAGGCATTTTGAACATTTAGAAAGGCGTTAAAGTTCAGATTCTGTTAATTATTAGACAGTTCTGTTGTTAATTTTATTTGACTGTTGTTATTATTATTATCTTCGTTGTTGGCCCGTTGGCCTTTAAACACGCTCCAAATTAATATGGCACGAAGAATTTGGACCAGTCCTAAGCCTGAGTAAAGTGTGAAGGAAGGCAAACATTAAGTTAATAATTTTTTAACTTAATGCAGGTAGTAGTGAAATAATAACTGATTTTTTCAGAAAAATTGAAATATCTCTTGACATGTCAGAGATATCGATTTCGGGTTTTCACTGGATGATTCCTCTTTAAATTACCTTTCTAGCCATGCAATAAAAGCTGTACCATTCTATTTGAAAAAACTGAACAAAACGTCAAAAAACTATTGTTGAATGTAACGCCACCTCGCGGTTTCATTTATAAACTAAATAATTTATCTCCCATATTATCTGATTGTCCCAGCAATTGCCTTTTAAATGAATCCAAATTGAGGAAAATCGCTTTATTCGCGAAGTTACGACAAAATGTCATAAAACAAAGTTGTAGGAGGCAGTTTGCTAATTATAACTGAGAATTTTTCTTACATGGTTAACACTTGAAAATACACAAAAAAAAAGATTTTTAAAAATGTTTTGCTCGTCACGCCATCTTGCGGTCGTTTTAGAAGCTTAAAAATATTTTTGGTGAATTTCTCATGATCATTTTTAGTACAATTTTTTTTCCCCAAAGCTGTGGGATAAATAGTTTTCAAGATACGGCCGCGATCCATCCTTAATGGGACACCTGAGATATATATATATATATATATATATATATATATATATATATATATATATATATATATATATATATATATATATATATATATATATAATATACACTTTGAATTTCAATTCTGTACGTTTTTTGTTCTATTAATGGTAACATCTTGCTAAACGTTGTTCTATATAACAATATGATAGAATACTTTGTTTCAACAGCGAGAAAATCTATTTTGCCGACGTCGCTGTGTAAGAAAAAAAGGCAAATCTTATTTAACTTACGGTTATTATTTCCATATCTTTTATCAACCCCAAGGGCTATAAAAGGTACTGGTTTTAAATACCTCAAAGACCATATGCTAACCTCCCCTGAAGGGTTTCACATTGTTTTCCTACTGGCACTGGTTAGAGCTTTTAGTAAAGCTCAAGTTAAGTCCCTTTTTTCTTCTTTGATGGCAAAAGATGCGAGAAAACGATAAAGTAATATGATAACCCGTGGTTTCGGAATGTGATGATGGGTTATAAAAATATTTTATAGTACGACGATTTGAAAAATTACACTCGATTATATGGAAGTTGATATAATTTGCTGACGATTTTTAGACCGCTGAAAGTATAGGGTGGTTTTTTTAGTACCAAACAAATTAGATGCCTTGAAATTATCTATTTTATGTGAAATCGCATTCAGTGACATTAATGTTTGTTAACAATTTCGGATGTCAACAAATGTCCGCGGCTACTACTTCTGACGTATTCTGCCAATCTAATTTCCGATAACTTTTTCAATCAATTTGAGTCTTATGTTCGCAATTGTTCCAGTTATGTTGGCTTCCAAAGCGTCAATCGTTATTGGTTTATCGGCATAGACCAAAGATTTAACACAACTCCAAAGAAGATAATCTAAAGGCGTGGTGACATGACCTTGGTGGCCATTTGACAGATCCGTTCCTCGAAATAATTTTCTCACCGAATTGTTTCATCAATAAATCTATTGTTGTGTTGGCTGTATGACATCTGGAGCCATCCTGTTCGAACCACATCTCTAGTCAACACCATACACATTTTTCTACATAGTGGAATAACAAAACCCAACTTCCTGCGAACGGCGGCGAATTGATATATTTGGATGTCCATCAACTCTGCCAGCAATAGAGGCGAAAGTTTCTTCGAAAGGCACACTTTCTTGTCTTGTTTTTGTTTTAACATCGAGTAGCGTGAAATGCGTTCGGAATTTTTGGATAATTTGGCGAATACGAGCAATATATTGTATTGTATTGTATTATACTATACTGTACTGTACTGTACTGTACTGCACTGCACTGCACTGCACTGCACTGCACTGCACTGCACTGCACTGCACTGCACTGCACTGCACTGTACTGTACTGCACAGCACTGTACTATACAGTACTGTACTGCATCATCCCATCATCACATTCCGAAAGCATGGGTTCCTGTACCGTACTGTATTGTATTGTATTGTACTGTTGTTGGACGATAAGTTAGTGCTCACTTAAGAAGTTATATTAAAGAACAGAATAATTATCATTATGCCAATCACTTAATGTTAGAAAATCACACTTTCAACGATAATTTCAAAATGTTGCATAACGAAAATAAATTTAAAAAACTAAATATTTTAGAGAGCCTAGAAATTAATAAAAGAGATATTGAGACGCGGGACTCCCACTATCATCATTTATGGTTTTATTAGATTAGTTTAGGTAGTAACTGCTTTTCTTACTGTTAGTTTAATTTAGTGTGTATTTAAAAAAGACACTATGTGTCGAAACAATTGTCATACGTACAAGTTTTAAATATAGTGGAAATTTAGATATTAATCTTGGTTTTTTACTCAATAATTATTAATTCAATATTTCATGGAATATTATGCCAATGCTGGAATTTCACGTAGTCTATCATGCAATAAAGGTGCTGTGCACAATTGTTTTGTTAAGAAACGACTATAAAAGAAAATTACCATTTAATTTAGCGAAATTCTAAGTAAAAGTATCACGCTTAGTGTTTACGCTCTCCAAGTTGCTCTAAACATCGGCCATTCGCATAAAAATTTAATAGTGCCAGTAAATATAAGAGCATTTAAAAGTTGTTGCGATCATTATCAGGGATTATCCTTTGATCTAATCTTATCCGCTACTTAAAAAACGATCAGCGAAAATTACTTTTAATAGAGTGTCGGTCTTAGTTTGATCTTGTCGTCGGATTGCACGCCGAGAACGCCCGATGCATTCTTAACGAATATTAATCTGCAATTTTTAGATGCATGTTGCGCATCGACGAATAAACCTTGCAAAAACTGAATTATGGCTCATAATATCCTCTTATAAATATTACGCTAATGTATCGCTTTAACAAAAAAGAAGTCTGTTTGAAACTACTAATGTTTATTAACATATTATTAATGTATGTGGAATTTATACTGTTTACGTTCAGATTCGCTTTGATTTACCTTCAGTTAGTCTATTTGATTCAAACTGAAACTGTCCACTTACGCCACATTATGGACAATAAAATGACAAGAACATTACTCAAACCAAAAAAAAAAAAATAGTGTCATTTACAGACAGGGTGTAAAAATCGCTTGGTCGCTTGGAAGACCAGAATTTAAGTACTTATGTCGAGGAAATACAGACCATAATGCTGAAGATACACGCACAACAATCCGTGTGATAGCAGATAAGTTAACTATTGGTATATAAGATTAATCAACTCTAGACTCCCTCTAGTCAAAGATGCTAAGAAAAGTATATAGAAGTTGTGAATGACAATGGGCTATGAAGAAGTAGATTCAACTATGAATTGCACACAATCTAGAGCTATATACCATCTAGAGCTATATACGTCATTGAAGTATTACTAACTTCACGCTTCTGTAGCTGCCGAAAGTTAGTTCGTAGTGTTGACATGTTGTTAAGACAGTATTCAGAGAAGCATTAAGAATGCCAAGTGTGACCTTGGCGAAAGGTCTGCACGTTCCCCACAAATGGGACACAAACGAGTACTCATTAGTATTAGAGTACACATTAGTACTCTCGGACTAATAGTCTAATATATATATATATATATATATATATATATATATATATATATATATATATATATATATATATATATATATATATATATATATATTATTTACGTATGGGCCCTGGTGGACCACGCGCAGTACAATTAGAGGCGTTTGTTGTTAGCCTTCCTTTGCGCCCATACTAATTTCATTCTTTCGCTATGAGCTTTTTTCCTTTCGTCAGACCAAGTTGTTCCAGTCTTCCTGCATTTTTCTCTCTGGCCAACCTTCCAAACGTCAACTTTGTATCTGAAACAGCCTCTATCCTGAATTTCACTTTGTGTAATATTTGCTGATCTGAGGTCTTCTTTAATTGCAGCAATCCATTTAATTATTTCGACATTAGATCTACTCCAATTTTCATAAAATTCGACTATTTGTCTAGTTAGCCTACTCCCATTCATCCGTTTTATGGGTCCGTAAAACTTAAGTCTTCTTTTTCTCATATCGCTATGTATATCTGTGTATTGTTTGATTTCTTCGTTTTCTCGAAGCTGGTATGTTGTATTTATTTGATTGGGGCCTAGGATTTTTCTTATGATTTTTCTTTCCTTCTTTTCAATGTCCTCGGTGTCTTTCTTTCTATTCAAAATGAGCATTTCTGCCCCATATAGACATTCTGGCTTAATAACTGGGTTGTAAGGTCTCAGTTATGTGTTTTTAGATAGACATTTTTTGTTGTGAATATTTTGTGTAAGTCTCAATGCCGTTTCCATTTTTTAACATCTACCCTTATTAGCCGCTTTTTCCAACCCATTTTTCATGATTATTTCACCCAAATATTTGAATTGAGAGACTCGTCTGATGTTACCATACTTTGTTTTTAGAAATGGTGTTCTCAGTCTTGCAGGTCATGTATTATCTTTTCAAAGGAAATTTGGAGTCCCACCTTTTCTGCTGTTTCTTTTAGGATTTCAATCTGTTTCTGTGCCATTAATACCTCTTGAGCCAACATTGCTAGATCATCAGCAAACGCCAGACAATCAATTTTGATATTGGTTCTCCCCAATTTAATGGGCTGGTCAGTATTTAGGGCCGACTTTTTTTCACGCCTCTCCTCCATTACTTTTTCTAGAACACAGTTAAATAAGAGTGGCGAGAGTCCATCCCCTCCTCTCACTCCAGTTTTAATTTCGAAAGGCTCTGAGATGTCACCCATGAATTTAACTTTTGACTTTGTGTTAGTTAATGTTGCTTTATAATTGCCAGCCTTTTCAGATCTAGTCCTTGTTCTTTCAAGATTCGGAATAAAGATTCGCGGTCAGTAGAATCATACGCTTTATTGAAATCCACAAATGTACAGACGAGATTTTTATTGTACAGTTTTTGTTGTCTTATCATCAATTTATACCAATAAAAATAACAGAATCTTATCAATATGAGTAATCTTTATTTTTTCTACAACTTTCTACAACGCTTTATATTACATGCATATAGAGGTAAATACATATATATACACTGACAGGACAACGTCTGCCGGGTTCTGCTAGTAGACTCAATAAATATTTGCATAAACTATTTGCATTTCTATGTCCCTTAAAAAAAGTTTAAATAAATAAAAAATGAGTATTCTGGACATCGTTCGTTTATTAGCATTCAGTTCAGTGTTCCATATACTGAATAAAATTAAACCACAAAAGATTATATTCGGTAATGCACCTTTATATCTATGGTGAATATCGAAGCAACCGAAAGAACGACCGGAATAACATAATACAATTAAAAAATAAAATAAAATAAATATCGTATACTTATTATTCTGTTCGTCAGGTTCGAACCTGTCGCATCGAAACATATTTAAAAACAAATACCGAACGAATTCAGAGTGACGTTCGTGAATCTGAGCTGTCGGTGAATCTGGCAACCGAAATGAAAATTTCGAATGTACATCGATACAAATTAATTGGAGAGTTTGCCCAGCTGAACGAAATTTGTTTTGTGTTTACCACCTTTTTGTTCGATACGTCTCGCTATTTAGTTTTTTTTTATAACTTTTTTTATTATAATAAAATAATTAAAATTGTTTTTCTGATTATGATTATTTTTTGAAGCATATTGAACATGACCAACAATATATATATATATATATATATATATATATATATATATATATATATATATATATATATATATATATATATATATATATATATATATACTACGCTACCTTTTGAGCAAACTTTATATCTACATCCAAGGTTGTGGGAAGAATGTGTCGCGTAGTTTTTGACAGCCGCGAACATTCATCGTAGGATGGCACGAGTTTCATTGAGATTGCGACCCGCCATCGATATGACCAGTTGACTTGGTCTTGCTCTGTTCGTTTCGTTTCAGCTGTCTCCCTGCGTTGAGCTCGAGCCCAGCTGATGACGGCTGTGAGGCCAGAAACCGGTCCTGGGAGGTACTTGTCTCGGCATGGTGACGGCGACTGATTTGAGACGAGCAGAGGTACGTGGAAGTACGGATAAAAAATTTCTGTTTTTCAAATACCTCTCCCCACGGCCCCACTACGCTATCTTTTGAGCAAACCTTATACTTACATCCAAGGTTTTGGGAAGAATGTGTCGCGTAGTTTTTGACTGCCGCGAACATTCACCGTAGGATGGTGCGAGTTTCATTGAGATTGCGACCCGCCATCGATATGACCAGTTGACTTGGTCTTGCTCTGTTCGTTTCGTTTCAGCTGTCTCCCTGCGTTGAGCTCGAGCCCAGCTGATGACGGCTGTGAGGCCAGAAAACGGTCCTGGGAGATACTTGTCTCGGCATGGTGACGGCGACTGATTTGAGACGAGCAGAGGTACGTGGAAGTACGGATAAAAAATTTCTGTTTTTCAAATATCTCTCTCCACGGCCCCACTACGCTATCTTTTAAGCAAACCTTATACTTACATCCAAGGTTGTGGGAAGAATGTGTCGCGTAGTTTTTGACTGCCGCGAACATTCACCGTAGGATGGCGCGAGTTTCATTGAGATTGCGATCCGCCATCGATATGACCAGTTGACTTGGTCTTGCTCTGTTCG
The DNA here is from genome assembly GCA_031761425.1 of Cosmopolites sordidus. NCBI lineage: Eukaryota > Metazoa > Arthropoda > Insecta > Coleoptera > Curculionidae > Cosmopolites > Cosmopolites sordidus. The sequence continues at coordinate 977,629 of JARFXV010000947.1, read as the reverse complement.
TTTCGTTTCAGCTGTCTCCCTGCGTTGAGTTCGAGCCCAGCTGATGACGGCTGTGAGGCCAGAAACCGGTCCTGGGAGGTACTTGTCTCGGCATGGTGACGGCGACTGATTTGAGACGAGCAGAGGTACGTGGAAGTACGGATAAAAAATGTCTGTTTTTCATATATATATATATATATATATATATATATATATATATATATATATATATATATATATATATATATATATATATATATATATATATATATGCAGTTATTTGATTTCTTTGAACTGCGACCAATGAGACAACAGTTGTCAGGAGTTTGCACCCCCGACTATTGCGTTCCATAATCTCATGTGGAGCGCACAACAACCTGATCAAGCAACTAACAGAATTCTCATTTTGGTGTCCCCTACTAGAGGGCAATTCAAGGACCTACCCTGGGCAATTCAATCTCCGTCTCTCCTGAGCTGCTTGTAGTTATTTGATATCCTTTTAATACCATCGGACCATCCTATTGGTGGCCTTCCTCTGCTTCATGAAGCAGCCCTTGGCATATATCGGGTTGCGGGTACGTTGGCAGATATCTTTATTCCGTAATATCTCTGAGGATTATGCTTAGCACTGACATTTCCATACGTCTCTGCGTTTTTCCTGCGTCCTCAGTTTGTATGCTGATGTTGAGACTAGTGTACAGATGTCCATTCCATAAGTGCAAAGAGGGAGCACATGTTGATTGAACGCCTTTTTTTTAAGACTGATAGGAATGTTACTTTTAAATACTTCTCTTAAGGTTCTGTATGATGTCTAGGCGAGATATTAAAGCATTGCCGTTAATTCTTATTTCGTGACCCAGGTAAATGTATTGATGGGACAAGGTTTATCATGAATATGATTTTCTTGAAGTTCACCTTCTAACGCACTCTTTCACTTATCACAGATAGTTTTTCCAGCTTGACTTTTATTTCTACTATAATGTTAGTGACCAGTACCACATTGTCTGCAAAATGCAACTGGCGGATTGCTATATTTATGGATACTGTCAAATGTCCTTTGAAAATCTACAAAAGCGAGAGCTACGGGTTAGTTGTATTCATGGGACTTTTCTATCAACAGCGCAAGTGTTTGAAGGTGGTCGTTAGTTCCAAAGCCTAAGCGAAATCCAGCCTGTTCTTTGGGCTGGCAAAATTTTATTTATTTTTCCTGATGATTCTGGTGGTACCATTTGTACAAATGATTTAGGAGTCTGATCGCTCTGTCGTTTTTTTAAAATCTGTTTTATCTCCTTTTTTGTGCAACATGATGGTTATAGCGTTATTCCATTTAGCTAGTATTGTGGCACTGAATGATATAATGCCAGAAATAGTGCTGACCCACACTTTTTAACAAGAAAAATATTAGAAAATAATAGTGAAATAGGTGGTACGAAATGGCATGAACCAAATGATTTACTAACTATATCGCCACAAATATTTTTATGAATTAACTTCAACGAGCTATACAACCAAGACAAATTCTAGCTTTTATTCAAACTATTTGTTTATTTTTTCACATGAGGGACAAATTGTAATGACAGTTTAAAAAAAGTAGAAGTAGAAAAGTAGGAGTTCCTTGTTCCAGATAAAATACATACATTATCACAGAATAGGTTTCAAATTACGGTACTGAAAGTTTTAGTTTTGTAAATATTAAGAGATAAACAAAATTACCATGAACTCATTTCCTAGTCTGTCAATAAAATAAAATTATTCTCCCGTAAAGGTAAAGGGAAAAGTTCTGTAATTTTCTCGGATATCATGTTTAGAAAGAAGTTTTCGGGTTGGGTAGGAACGTGAATTGTGTTGATAGTTAGCAGAAAATTAGAAGGAACTTTCAAAGCGAAAATTAAACTTTGACCTTGAAAATTAATTAAAAATGATAGTGTAAAAAAAACTTTTAAATATAGAGATCTGAATGGAATTCTTAAATAAGCAAAACTATTTATTTAAGTATTCCATTTTCCTTTTTTCCAATATGTTTCTTTTTTCCATTTTTAAACTAAAACTTCTTATGTTTCAGACTTAGTTCAATTCTTATGATATTTTTGATATATTTTGAATATATCTGAAAATTTTCATTCTTACTTCACATGGGTGCTCCGCTCGTTCCTTCAATCAATTTTTTCTTCATACTCATGCACTCATCTTACTATGATAGTAAGGATGAAGGCCCCTTCAGCAAGCTTCCAATCCTCGCAGTCATGAGCTTTTCTCTGCCATTTGGATCCAATATACTTAATGATGTCATCAGTCCATCGTGTTTTCGGTCTCTTCCGTGGAGGTTTGCGATCAAAAGGTGTCCAGTCCAGGATCCCCTTGGCCCATCTTTTGTCCCATCGCCTCACTACATGACCTGCCCACTTCCATTTTAATTCCTTTAGTCTTCCATGGTGTCACTTAGTTTCGTTTGTTCTCTGATCCATGTGCAGGGCTTTCTATCCCGTCTAGTAATGCCAAGCATATATCTTTAAATTCCCCTCTGTTACACCCGAAATTTTTGAACTGACTGCGATGTGAGAATCCAAGTTTCACTTTCGTATGTCATACTGGGCAGGACATACTGATTAAAGACATTTCTTTTCAGGCAAAGTGGTAGCCTGCCACCCGCATTTAACGCGTCGTTCCAGCTCCCGGACGGTATCCCCTTCCATTAAAATCCTATATATATATATATATATATATATATATATATATATATATATATATATATATATATATATATATATATATATATCATCATCATCATCATCATCATCAGCCCGTATCGATACACTGCAGGATGAAGGCCTCTTCAGCATGCTTCCAACCTTCACGGTCCTGGGCTTTCCTCTGCCACTCGGGTCCAATATATTTAACGATGTCATCAATCCATCGTGCTTTCGGTCTTCTTCGCGGACACCTGCGATCAAGCGGTATCCACTCCAGGATTGCCTTGGTCCATCTGTCGTCCCATCGCCTCGCTATATGGCCTGCCCATCTCCATTTCAATTGTTTTACTCTTCCAATGATGTCACAGACTTTTGTTTATTCCCTGATCCATGCGCAGGACTTTCTGTCTCGTCTTGTAATGCCAAGCATACATCTTTCCATTCCCCTCTGTGCCACCCGAAGTTTTTGAATTGATTGCGATGTGAGTGTCCAGGTTTCACCTCCGTATGTCATAACGGGTAGAACGCACTGATCGAATACTTTTCTTTTCAGGCAAAGTGGGAGTCTGCTCTTAAACACTATGTTGAGCCTACCAAATGCCTGCCAGCCACATTTAACACGCCGTTCCACCTCCCGGGCGGTATTTCCCTCCATTGAAATCCTCTGCCCAAGATATATAAAGCTGTCCACAATCTCTAAATCCCTTCCTAAACCTGAAATTCTTCTGTCCTGAGCGAAGTTATTGAACATAACCTGACTCTTTTTCAGGTTTATTTTCAAGCCAAATGGTTCGCCAGCCCTTTGCAATTCTTGTATGCGTCTTTGCAACTCCTCTGGGTCTTGTGAAATGAGAATAATATCATCTGCAAATCTAAGATGGTTTAAGTTTGCACCATTGATCTTTACACCATCATGTTCCCAATCCAGTTTACGGAATACTTCTTCAAGGCCAGCCGAGAACAGAATAGGTGATATTGCGTCACCCTGCCGTACACCTCGTTCTATATTAATTCCCACTTCAAGATCATCAAGGTGAATTGTGGCTGTAGCTCCATCATATATCGATTCTAATAGGTTTACATAGGCTCTCTCTACACCTTGGCTAAGCAGTGCATCCATTATCGCATGCTTTGAGATGGAATCAAATGCTTTTTCGTAGTCGATAAAAGCTAAGCACAGTGGCATGGTGTATTCGTTGTGCCTTTCTATGACCTGCTGTACAACCTGGATGTGATCCATTGTACTGAATCCACTTCTGAATCCTGCTTGTTCTCTTGGTTGTGCGTCATTCAGTTTTTTCAATATTCTTTTAGAAATTATCTTAGTGAAAACTTTGTACATCACTGATAGGAGGCTTATTGGACGGTAGTTCTTTAAATCTTCCTATGCTCCTTTTTTACGTAAAAGGATCACTTCTGCATTTTTCCATAAGTCAGGTACTTTTTGTTGTTTGAGGCATTTTGAGTATAAGTTTGCCAGTGTTTTATGTAACGTCCGACTACCATCTTTTAACATTTCGACAGTTACACTATCCTTTCCTGGAGCCTTGCCGTTCTTCATCAATTCCATAGCATTTGTTACTTCCTCCACTAGGATATCTGGCATTATATATTGTTCTTCCGTGGGTATTGCTGTTCCTGACTGGCTCTGATCTTCATATAACTGGGAATAAAACCTTCTGACACTCTCTAACATTTAGGTACGCGCCCTGCACACTGTACCATCCTCACAATTTAAAGCATATATTTGCGTTCTTTTATTTCTCAGCTTCTGTTTAGCTTTGTTAATTCCTTTGTTTTCTTCCAGGGTTTTTTGCACTAGCTGCATATTGATATATATATATATATATATATATATATATATATATATATATATATATATATATATATATATATATATATATATACATTGGTCCTGATCAATTCATTGAAATGAAGCTCTTTCCTTACAAACAGCGAGCTTCCGGAAATTTTTTGTTTCCTTTTTCAAGGCTGCAATACAGAGTGGATTATTACAATTTGTTTACATCTTATGGCTAATGAGTTCAAATAAATTATTAGTACTAATTATAAAATCTTTCTTATTTGTTACATTCATTCATTCATTCTTATTATAACTTACGTGCAAAACAAGTTCCATTTGGATTAAATTTTTAAAAAAACATCAGGTCAATCTTCCGTATTGCAAATTTCTTACATTATAATTTAAATTAAGATGTGATATGATTTATTTGTAAATTATAAAAACAAAGTTAATATTATTAACCTTACCCCAAGGCCTAAATATTATTTCTCTTTACCATATATTAAACATCCCACATTTAAATTAAAGAAAATTCTGATTAACAAACTAACATAAACATATGTGGCAAACACAAACTTGGGATGCACTTTCTCCAACCTAAAAGATAAAGACAACAAATTTAAAAAACCTAATGTAATATATAGAATTGAGTGTAATGACTGTGATCGAATCTATAACATCAACAGTATTACAAGACAGAAGTACCAGACACAAAAGTGTTTATAGATTGGGAAAAAAAAACTTGTGCTTTAACAGAACATGTTATTCAAACTAACTACATGATGGATTTTCAAAATACTGAAGTTATAGTTCAAGAGAGTAATATTAACAAAAGGTTATACTAATAAGCTTATAACAACAAGATTATATGTAGCTTCTCCCCCTTCTAAATTTGAATAAACTACCTAAAATGTCAACTAATCACAGTCTTGACTCCAAACTAAAGAATGAATGATAAAACTACAGATAAAACACTTATATTGGAATGCAGTCTGCTTCGTAAGTATCAATAGAATCCCATTTCACGCCATGTGTTCGTTCCATTACCCTTTTTTTTAGAATTTAATAAAAAATCACGATCGCATCACAACTTAAATTAAATTCTAATGTAATAAATTTGACATAAGGAAGATTGACCTGATAATTTTTAAAAACTTAAGCCAAATGGAAATTGTTTTGCATGTAACTTACAATAAGAATCAATCAATAAATGTAACAAATAAAGAACATTTTATAATTAGTACTAATAATTTATTTGAACTCACTAGCCATAAGATAACACTCTATATTGCATCATCATCATCATCATCATCATCATCATCATCATCATCATCATCATCAACCCGTGTCGATCCACTGCAGAATGAAGGCCTTTTCAGCATGCTTCCAACATTCACAGTCCTGGGCTTTCCTCTGCCACTCTGGTCCAATATACTTAACGATGTCATCAATCCATCGTGCGGTTGGATCACGCAAAGCATTATGACTCACTTTCGAGTGTTCTCTCTGATCCTCCACACCTCTCTCATCCTGTCTCCGTGGATTCTCTTTCTCTCCTCCGTCCACTTTGGTCCCTATCTCCTCGAAAATTCTGCTCTGATGTAACGTTCCACATATGTATTTTGTATGTGTACGTTCTTCTATCTTCAATCTCTGTTGGGCCCATTTGTGCCTTTCCCAGATCAGCTCTGATTTGTGTGATCCATGGTACTGTTGACTTAACTCCTTGTATGTATGTAAGAATTCTGTTGGTGCGTCTTGTCGGTGGGAGTCTACTGATATGTCTATAGAATGTCAACCTTCTTTTTCTTATGCCTGCCGCTATGTTGGACATTCTCTCTGTGGTCTTTCGAGAATGTAGTCTGTATCCTTCTTCTGTAAGTTTTGGGCCGAGAATTTTCCTCATAATTTGACGTTCTTCTTTTAGTATGTTTTCTATGCCGCTTTTTGTATGAAGTGTAAGTGTCTCGCTTGCTTATAGTACTTCTAGTTTGATTACTGTGTTGTAGTGTTTTATTTTTGCGTGTGTGGACAGGCATTTCTTATTGCACATGTTGTGTGTCTTACCGTATGAACTCTTCATCTTCTGTAATCGAGTCTTCTGTGCTATCTTTTCTCCTCCTGTGGGTTCGAGGATCTCGCCCATATATATATATATATATATATATATATATATATATATATATATATATATATATATATATATATATATATATATATATATATATATATATTATATTTATATAATATTTTAACTTTTACAAAACATTTAAAACTGATTTAGATCCTGAATCTAAAGGTGATCCTAAGACATAAAAAAGTGTACAATAAAAATCTCGTCTGTACGGTTGTGAATTTCAAACAAGCATATGATTCTATTGACCGCGAATTTTTATTCTAAATGGAAAATTGAAAGAACAAGGACTAGATCTGAAAACGCTGGCAATTATTAATGTAACGTTAACTATCACAAGGTCATACTTAAAATCATTGTAAAATCACCAACACGATTGGTTACTAGAAGTCCTGAAGATTTATAAAATAAGCCCTCCCATCATTAACTCCTTAAGGTGCCTGATGAGGAAATGGAAAACAAATCTCTTTATCGATCAACAATGCATTACAACTGCGAATATCGAGAGAGGAATTTTTAAGGGAGATTCCCTTTCTCCAGTTTGGTTTTATCTAGCCCTAAACCCTATGTCTACATTACTGAACAACAGTAATATAGGATATATACTAAACATGAGGAATCCACGAAAGCTCTCGCACCTACTATATATGGATGACCTTAAACTCTATGGAGAAACTAGAGAAAAACTAAACTCCTTAATAAAAATGGTCGAAGAATTTAGAAGGGATATTAAGATGTCATTCGGACTTGATAAACCATTAGCATTCAGAAAGGAATAGTCAACAATCAACATTCAACACACTGTAACATACAACAACTGGCACCAGAATAATCCTATAAATATTTAAGTATACCTCAAAACGAGAAATTTAACCATAGCCAGTTAAAGAAAGACTTTTTTACTATGTACGAAAAGAGGCTTACAAAACTTCTAAATACCAAACTAAACAGTGGAAACCTGATTAGAGCGATCAATGGATGGGCAGTGCCAACTCTGACCTATTCCTTTGGTATTGTTAAATGGTCAGAAACAGACCTTGATGGACTGGATAGATTAACACGTCGAACATTGACAAAATTTCGATGTCTGCATCCAAATTCATCTATGAAGCGACTGTACATTCCAAGAAAATTGGGAGGCAGAGGCCTCGTGAACATTAAGAATCTTTGTCTGAACCAGGAGAGTAAGATGAGAGAACGCTTCATTAATTCAAGCAGCACGCTAATGAAGTTGGTTGCTAAGGAGGACCGGGGTTTCACCCCGTTGAACCTAGATAAATTGAATCGTGTTGATGGTAGAACAACACTTACGGATTGTGTCCGTGAATGGAAACAACAGACACTGCATGGACGGTATCCAAAGTCACTCGAGGATGATACCATTGATGGACCATTGTCTCTAAAATGGCTGATCGATGGGCTGCTGTACCCAGAAACAGAAGGTTTTGCGACATCTATTCAAGATGAGGTAGTAAGAACACGGAACTATGAAAAGCATATACTACACATGGATGTTGTCGACCGATGTAGGAATTGCGGTATAGTGGGGGAAACGATTGAACACCTTATCGGTGGGTGTGCAGTTCTAGCCCCTAATGCTTATTTAGGAAGACATAATCAGCTGGCGAAAATTATACATCAGCAAATTGCATTAAAGTATTCGCTATTAGATAACGCACTTGCGCCATATTATAAGTACTCACCTTCTCCCGTATTGGAATCATCTGATTCAATCCTATACTGGGACAGACCAATCACAACAGATCGAACGGTCGATTATAATAGACCAGACATTGTTCTAATTAGTATATATATATATATATATATATATATATATATATATATATATATATATATATATATATATATATATATATATATATTCATTAACAGTTGAGAAAATATTCAATTTCACATTAGTTTCGTCAATAAATTGAAAGAATATAAAGATTTATTATGCATTCAACTTTAGCCTCAAATAACTTTTGAAAAACTAAGTTTATCGAAAATTTATAAGAGATCTTTTTTGAAGAACGTTGCATTTCCTACAAAGGTGTGTACTAGTTTTTCCACAGTAATGTTCCACTGAAAAGTTATAAAATTTTAAAGTTAAAAAAAATCCTATGTTATTTAAAAGGGAACTTTCAATTTGCCGTGCGGCACCTCTTAATATTAATCTCTAAGCTAAGCTAATCTCTAACTTTCACACTTTGTTTTTCGTCATTTCTAATAATATTTTCGATACCATAAAAAAACGTCGATTATTTTAAAACAGTCTAATATATTGCACTTCTCTACTAGATCAATCGAATTGCACTAAACAGACTCCAAGTCCACATGGGACAAAAAGTAAATGTTCTTTCACCACGATAGACCTAAGTAACGAATACAGGAATCTCCGGTTTATGATGCTAAACTTTATAACCTAACCTTCTTCAGATTGAATTGCACCGATTACTTCTTCTTCCCAAACCTGAAATAATGGCCCTCTGGATAAAGGTTCACTTCAGTTGATGAGGTCAAAGCTGAGAAGACCTGAGGACTTCATTATTCTAAATGTATTAAATTGTAAAGCGACTACGTGGAAATATTTTAAGAAATCTCAAAAATTCTGTGGTTTCTTTGTTAAGCCGAGAACTCATCAAACGACCCTCGTGAATGGAATATTAATCTCGTGAAAGAAAAAAATTGCCATTAACACATTTCTTACCGTTTTCAAAAACAATTTACACAATATTTTTTTTTTCACTTTAAGGTTACTGGCTTATTATTTGTACATTCACTACAGTACCTTTTGATTGCACATACGTGTTTGCGAATACTATTACATACATTCCTCAGGTTACCATTTGTCACTGCCTTATGTGGCAAAATAAAGTGTTAATTTGGGACGTTTATACCGCGACAATCTTACGATTAAATTAAATTTATTCACTATTAATTTCAAAACGCCACTGCAATGTGACAGTTTCGCTTTCAGCTCTGTGTTGTCTATAAATTTTCAACGGGATTATACACTTAAATGGAGATGGCTGCATTTACTAAATTCATTATCAAGATAAATGTAGAGTTCTAAATAATGGTGATGGCATTCTTAGCCTTATACGATGGTAACTAACGTTTTGAATAAAACTTTGCATTTCTCAAAGTTTAGAGACAAAGATAACACAATGGTCTAAAACTTGCTTAATAATAATAAATGAATCTCAGGAATGTTGCCGTTACGAATCTGTTTTGTTCACATTTTATGTTACGGAAACGAAAAATAGTCACAGGGTGCTGAATGGTGCAAATAAGGAGTATGAATCAAAATTAATGGCGATGTTACTGCGCGCATATTTTTTTATAAAGTAATTAAATTGATATTGTGTGTATATATATATATATATATATATATATATATATATATATATATATATATATATATATATATATATATATACATACATATATATATATATATATATATATATATATATATATATATATATATATATATATATATATATATATATATATATACGAGGGTCGATCCAAAAGTAAGTTTCCCTTCATTTTTTCAAATAGACAACTATGTTTATTTTCATTAAAATTTACATCGTCGGAAAGATGAAACTTTCCTCTATTTTTCGACATAATCGCCATTTCGATCAACACATTTTTGTAGACGGTGCTCCAACTTTTGTATGCCCATGTCGTACACCTCCGCCGCCAAACCCTTAAGAAAGCGCTGCACCTCTTGTTTCACTTCCTCGTCGTTCCGGAAGCGTTTGCCACTCAGGTGTTCTTTTAACTTGGGGAACAAGTGATAGTCGCTGGGCGCGAGGTCCGGACTGTAAGGTGGGTGGGGCATGACAGTCCATCCAAACTGCTCCAAAAGTTCCTGGGTTTTGCGGGAAGTGTGAGGTCGGGCGTTATCGTGAAGCAGCGTTACACCTGTTGTCAGGCGTCCTCTCCTGCGGTTCTGGATAGCACGCCTGAGTTTAGTGAGTGTCTCACAATACCTGTCCGAGTTTATTGTTGTCCCGGGTGTCAGGAACTCGATCAGCAGTATCCCCTTGCGATCCCAAAAGACAGTGGCCATGATTTTGCCAGCAGAAGGAGTTTGCTTGAACTTCTTTGTGACTGGTGACCCTGAGTGACGCCACTGTTTAGACTTTTCTTTGGTTTCGGGGGTGAAATGAAAAACCCACGTTTCGTCACCGGTCACGATGGAGTCCAAAAATTCTTCCTTATCGTCTTGACACTTTTGAAGAAACTGTCGAGCACAATCGAGGCGTTTCTCCTTGTGTTCTGCTGTCAGCATGCGCGGTACCCATCGAGCGCAACACTTGTGATACCCCAACTTTTCAGTCAAAATTCTTTCCACTGTACCGTAAGAACTCCCAGGAATCCTATCAACGAGTTCACGGATGGTGATTCTCCGGTTTTGAAGCATTTCGCGTTCGATCTTCTCGACAATCGACTCCGAAACTGCAGGTCTTCCACTCCGCTCTTCGTCGTGAACCTCCTTCCGTCCGTCACTAAATTCCCTGCACCAATGTCGGACCATTTGAACGGACATACACTTGTCGCCGTAAACTTGTGTCAACTTTCGATGAATTTCCACAGGTGGAATTCCTGTCGCATGCAAAAACCGAATAACCGATCGAATTTCGCACCTGGCGGGATCAACAATAAGAGGCTCCATCGCGAACGGCTGCTGAGCCAAGACTGAGCGGCGTAGCGCAGCGCTCGCGGGCGGAAAAGGGAGTGGGGGATCTGCCGTGCACAGCGGTGTTGTCGAATTTCGCCTAGCAGCTTCCAACGCTGCTGCAGCTCTTTGGGAAACTTACTTTTGGATCAACCCTCGTATATAGCTTCCTAAAGCTCCAACCATTCGTCCACGTGGCAGGAAGTGGACAACGACTGAATCCGAACGTTTATTTCGGGAACAGACGGCGAATAGGGCTCTGGCAGAAAAAAAAAACTGGTCGCGTTTGTAGTGGCAACCACCGGCAACCTGGTCAGCGTCTCTTCACCCAGAGGGTGCGGCTGTACACAACGCTCCAGGAACTAACAATCAATGGTTCTAAATTCCCAGTGGAAACACTGGACCTATACGCGTATAAGCAACTATGACTCATGCAAGTAATAACAATGATATCCCAGGTGATAACCAATCCACCCGTCGACAGACGACAACCGGGTTTTCCGATTCTGGGGAACCGGGACTTTCACGATATCAAAAAAAGTCGGAGTTTTGCGGCAAATTTCCACATAAAACACATACATATATTGGCACCTTTAACATCAACACGCTGATTCAACCAGGAATACTTCATAACCTACCTTCAGAACTTGACAGGCAAAAGATACTTGTGCTTGCCCTACAAGAAACACGCATCACGGATGACGACTCGGTAGACAATGGGAACTATCGCATATTCAAAAGCAGGACAGAAAAATGAGTCGTCAGGGGCGCTCCACTTTTGAGCATTGCCTTTGTGGTACATAAAGGGGTAGTTAACTCTATTAAGGAAATCACGCCCATAAACAATAGACTAATGACAATGCGCATACAGTGCGCCAATAAAAAATACACCATGATCAAAGTACATGCCCCCACAAATGGAAACAGCAAGAAAAACCCCAAGTCTACAGAGAAATTCTGGGCAACACTAGAGAAGGTAATGGTAAAGATCCTAAAGGATGACGTCAACATTTTACTGGGCGACTTTAACGCACCAGATCGGTTGAGAAAAAATCCATCAGAAAACAGTAGGCAAATTCTCCGGTCATAAATTTACCAACAAGAACGGCACAAGGCTCATCGAACTATTCCAACAGAATAACCTTAAGATCATGTCAACATCCCTAAGAAAATCTCCATGAAAACAGATGGAAATAGCACATGGAGATCGCCTATACAACAGATTGGATAATTCCAGATAGACCACGTTGCGATTTCATACCCACAACAAAGAGAGATCCAAGATGTCCAAGACCGCAGGGGCGCGAACATTGACTCAGACCACTATCTAACACGAATCAAAGTCAAGTTTACCCCTCGGAGAATTCATTACAAGAAAGCATATTTACACAAATTCGACACAAAAAAGATATAGGAATCCAACATAATAGAGGAATGGGAAAAGGAACAGGCAGATACATGGAAAATATTCCACAAAAAAATTACACAAAAAGCACAGGAACTGATCCCATTCAAAAAGAACACAAAACACCCTTGGTGGGACTCGGAATGCGAAAGTGCATTGCAGCGACGCAAATGAGCATTTTAAGAGTACAACACTAAAAAATCCCCAGAAAGCCAACAGGTTTTTGCCGTGGCCAGAAAACAGACCGCAAAAGTTATCAGGCAAACTAAGAGGAAGTACATGAAGGAACAACTAGAATCTATAGAGGAGAATTTCCGCAATTATAATACGATAGACTTTTATAGGACTTTTGCATGAGAAATCCGTGGATACACACCACAAATTCTTTGCTTCAGAAAGCGGAATGGGAGATTGGCGTTAACCAATCAGGAGAATTGTCAGGAGCTGGCACACTATTTCTCTGCTCTCCTTAATTGCCCTGAATGCGACACAAGATTCCTCAAGGAAAATTGTATTCATACCCACTCAGAATCACCACCACCAACACAGGAAGAAATCCACAGGCACATACGCAAACTAAAGAATAACAGGTCATCCGGTGAAGATGGTATCACCGCGGAACTATTGAAAAACCTCGGACCAAATTTATTGCAGGAAGTTTCACAAATTATCACGAACATTTGGCAAACAGACAAATTACCAAATGAATGGAAATGTGCTCTTATTCACCCGCTGCACAAGAAGGGAGGCAGAACAGATGTGAACAACTATAGAGGAATCTCCTTACTACAAGTCACTTAAAAATGCTCTCAGCATGTCTTCTCCAGAGAACACAAGAACAATTAGAACACAACCATTGCTCATATATATATATATATATATATATATATATATATATATATATATATATATATATATATATATATATATATATATATTACATCTAATATTTTCACGGATGGTAGGTAATGTTTCAAAATCATTCCGGGTGTCGATCCGTTAATTCTGTGAAGAGTCACGACGTTTCGCCAAAATCGCATTTGACATTTTCAAGTGTTGTCCGCTTCGACTGTTGGACTTCGAGGTTGGACTCTTCAGTATATATATGAACATTTTTGTTGGTTGCTTGACCGGGAAGGAGCCTCACCTATCCCTTGAACTGGATGACATGTTTCGTCTCTCGAGGTTCAGACTCATCAGGGCGCCGACATATACCATATCATCAAGAATAGGGAGACCATATCCACAGCCAACAACCCATGTTTTCGCCGACTTCCCGTCGGATGGCGCATATTTGTAGTGTTAGGTTCTCTTGGACTGCGTCCAATGAGACAGCAGTAGCATGGGTTGTGTCATCACACCTCATTAGAGTTTAGTACCTACAATTCACTATAATAAAACCTGTTGTGCAAAGAGGTTCATAAAATTGGCAACCATCAAATTATTAATTATATTTCTATAAATATCACTTGTCACGAGGTTGTTTTACTCTTTCTACTCGATACGGAGTTTGCTGAGCTATTTGAGATAGTCTTTCTGTAAGATTAAGTTCTGGTTTTCTTAATAAACCAACTTCCGAAAGTCTGTAACAAAGTTTTCTTAGTATTATTAAGCATCTTAGTGTTAGTAAGATCCTGTACTGAGAAGGAACAGCTCTAAAAATACACCTTTACTCTATCTTTAAGGCATTGTGATATCAATGTGTTGATAGAGGTTGATGAGGGTCGTCTTCAAATTGCAGCTCCATTCAAGAAAATTTCAGGTTTAGTTTAAGTCATATATATATATATATTAGAAACAAGAATTTTTTAGCGATTTTTTGCAGCAGCCTTAAGGTTGAGTATGTCCACTGTTAATACTGTTTCACAAAAAGTGAAAAATAATGAAGGGTTACCCACACTACAGCTTTAGATACAAATTCTATTCGTGATACCATTTATATCATATATGATCGCAGTAAGTATTCGTTACCTAAGAATTACAGAGAAAAATTTTCTTAAATCCATATGTAGTTTATACGTAGGTACTCAGTTTCATTTTCATTCTCAGGACAGCATGTAACTTTGAATTCCTTATATGAGCAATGAAAAGAGAAACAACTGTTTGACGGATGCCGTATGTCACTGGCAAATGTATTGAAAGAAGTAGGTTTTAAACGGAAAAAGATGATCCAAGACGAGGGCCTGTGGAACTTCCTAAAGTTGCCTAAAAACGTATAGATTTTTCGAGACGTTATATGATGGAAAAAAAACCTTGTACAAATTTGTGTTTTTAGATGAAACCTGGATTTTTCAAAATGATACTGTAAGTCATTCATGGCAAGATAATAATAAGAGGAGTGTAAAAACCACCAAAGTTGATGGTAAAAGGTAAACTACATAAATAGGCAAAAAATGTGAAAATTTTCAGTGAAAATTTTTATTTTAAATGCATTATACTTCATGCTGGCAGTAAAGAGGGATTTATTGAGGGTGCAGAGGCCATATTTTAAGGTCAAATGAATCAGGAAAATTAATTGAAATGGTTTGAAAACTAATTATTAAAAAACTTAAGTGAGTCACCTTTAATTCTTATGGATCAGTATTTATGAATCCGTATCATAGCATGTTATTAAACAAGATACCAAATAGGTCATGGACTAAAGCTGCCATTCAAGATTGGTTAACTAATCTTAATATAGCATTTTCAATCGAAATGCTTAAAACTGAACTATTAAGAATTATGGCAGAGTTTGTATCACAACTAAATTGATTATTTTGATATATTTCTTAAGTGGATACTTTACAGAAATAAACCAGCACGGAAATATTTAGTATACAACTTTGCAGAACAATATGGACATACAGTTTTACGTATCCCCCCCCCCCCCCCCCATACCACTGCATTTTCAATTTAATTGAACTTATATGGGGAATTGTAAAAAATTATTATAATAAACACATCGGTATAAATAGTAATATACAGTAAGACTTTATAAACATGTGGCGTGAGGCACTTTACCCTGTTACTCCTGAGATATGGAAGAATACAGTCAAGCCTACAGAAAATGAAATTATGAAATGGTATAGCAGAGAACATATACTTGATCGAAAAGAAGTTCTTCTGTTAATTATAAATACTGCAGATGATAGCACTGATTCCAGCCAGTATTTTTCAGATTCTGATTAATGATAACAAGTTCATGCAGATATTTTATTGTTTTTTCTGTTTAATACTTGTATATTATGTATCATTAAATGCCATTGGAAATTATTAATCTTTTTATTTTAATAACCATTCAAATATAAAAAAAATGTTATCGATGGTTTTTGAATGAAGCATTTTACATATACTGAATCTATCTAGAGGTACTAAATCAACGACACTTGCAAGACTTTCAACATATATTATAATTTTGTTAGTTACTTTGTAATTTGCATTTCATTTAGGGTTGATTTTTTTAATTGTTATGAAAAGTTAAAGTAAAGTTTTGGGGTTAGAGGCGTATCAGCAACTGAGAAGGCTATTTAGCGACTGGAGCTACAGCTTAAGGTGGATTCCGAACCACGGTCATCAGCTACCGAAAACCCCAGTCAGCACCCCCCTTAGGCTATCAACCCTTGGTTTTGTACTTAACCGAAAGTATCTCGAGAAGCCTACCGACTGGCGAGTGACCAACGTAGAAAACCTCTCAGAAGGCATCCGGCCTTACCCAGCCTTGAACTGGCGTGACTGAGGGGTGATGATTCATTGTCAGATTTTACACTCTTACCTAGAAACATTCACAAGAATTTTAGAATTTTTTTTTTGGCTAGTACGGGATTTGAACCCGGTCCACATTAACCGCCGTAACGTAAGGCCGACGCCTTAGACACCACAGCTAATGTGGCTCCTATGAAAATTTAAATTGTAAAAATGATTCGCTAAAGTAAGGTTATGATGTTCAATCGCAATCTGGTAACAGGACAGTCAAAATGTTGATCACGAGCTTAATGATGTGCAACTCGACCTGATTTATTCGACCTTTTCTATTTCAAATTTGTTCAATATTCTTTTTCCATATTTGTTTTTTTACTGACGTCCATCTCCTCATGTACGTTTATGTGCAGATGAAGATAACAGAAAACTCATAATTATTAATATAGGATCAAAATTAATCATCAATCAGATTTTTTTTAAGACTATCTAGTGTAGTAATAGTGTTAATGAAGTCCTTAATCCTGAAGAGATTACATTGGCACTAACGAAATCTTTAGGGATATCGATATTGCAAAGTAAATTTTTCTTCTAGACAGACAAGATATTTTCCAAAAACATTTTAGGAATTTTGTTTTGGGCCGTAATTGAAAGTTAATTAAATTTGTTGCGAGTTTATAATCCCCGAAATTTAATTTTCGCAGAACGGGGTTTTGTTAGTTTAAAAGATTATTTTATGAAATATTCAGTTACTCTGGTTAAAATGTTTTCGGAACGGCAACGTATTATCAATTTTAATTTTAACCAGACTTTGATATGGCGCCTTATCGAAATATAAAAGACGAATCAATCTTCATACAATACATCATAAAAAGTTTTTAATATAACGGTGGATGTTTTGAAATTTTCCTCTCTCGTATATCTACGAATTTTTATTAAAATGAACATGAGATATTTTTGTTGACAATTGTCTTTCTTTGGGTTTTTACGCAGTACGTTACTGATGACAATTTATTTTTCGTAAATAAGGTGTTGTTCCATAATTTTGTTTGACCAAATGAATATATGCATTCGAAAGCCCATTTCTTACAAAAATATGTTCATAATTTTTTTGAAAAACTTAATAAAGAGTTTCCAAAAGGGACGACAGGATTTTGACAGCTAACGGTGGCAATATTTGATGTCCAATTCTTGATATTCAAAACACAGTCATTCTGCTCCTTCTTATCAAGCCATCCCCCGCATAATTGATAACTTTGAACATGACTTTGGTCTTCATGACTAAAAGCCACCGTTACGACGACATAGTGAAGAAAATATCGCGGCTGTTCGTAAAAGTGTTGCCGAGAACGATAATGTGTCTGTTCCGCGTTGTTCTTAAGAGTTGGGCTTATCCAACATGACCACCTGGCGTATTTTGCGTTTGGATCTCGGTTGATACCCATTCAAGATTATATTGGCACAATATAAAAAGAACTGAGCATCGATTACGTCGGGAGTTGGAACAATGGAAAACGATCGGGATTTTTATCGCAAAATCATCTTCTCCGATTAGGCTCATTTTTGGTTAAACGGCTACGTCAATAAGCAAAATTATAGCTATTGATGTGAGTCAAACACACACACAAGTAATTCATCAGGCTCCATTATATCCCGAATCTGTTTTGTGTGGATTATGGTACGATGGCATCATCGGGCCATATTTTTTTTAAGAAAGCCGGACGGACTGTCACTGTGAACGACGAACCCTATCCTGCCATGTTATCCGATTTTGACTTTCCGAAAATTGATGAAATTGATGCGCATGAGCTATATTTTCAACAAGACAGCGCAACTTGTCACACAGCATGCATTACGATGGATTTATTGACCATTCAATTCGGAGAATCGGTAATTTCACGGAATAGCAACTGGCCACTGACCACCCTTGCAACTGGCCACCCAGATCTGATGATTTAACACCTTCAGAATATTTTCTTTGGGGCCATGTTAAATCACATGTTTACATCAACAAACCCAAGACTCTTTATGAACTTGAAGCCAACATTCGAGCAACCATCACCCGATATGCTCCACCGAGTCATCGAAGATGGTGGTCACTTGAACGCTTGTCCAGGTGGTCATTTGAACTATGCCGGCCGCGGTGGTCTGGTGGGTTAGTCGCCTGCCTGGCAATCCAAAGGTACCTGGTTCGATTCCAGCACTGGGTTGGGTGATTTTTTAAATTTTTCTGTCCGTCTTACTTTCAACCCTACACACATACTTATATACACTCACATATACACAAATACGCCCACACCTATCCACACTTAAATGTCTGTGATTGTTTCTAGGCAAGAGTGTAAAATCCGACAGCGAATTACCCCTCAGTCACGCCAGTTAAAGGCTGGGTAACGACGGATGCCTTCTGAAATGTGTTCTACGTTGGTCACTCGCCAGTCGGTAGGCTTTCTGATAGACTTATGGGTAGGCACATAACCAAAAGTTTATAGCCTGAGGCGGGTGCTGGCCTGGGTTTGTCGGTAGCTGATGACCGTGGTTCGGAACCCACGTTAAGTTGTAGGGCCAGTCACTAATTAGCCTAAGATGCTGATGCGCCTCTAACCGTAAATCCTTTCCTTTTACTTGAACTATATTTTGTTTAAATCACAAATGGTTTAAAATATACCGTCTAATAAAAAAAAATGAGTACCACTTTCAGCCGAATTTTCTGTGTTTTAATTCAAATTCAAATCTTATCATTTTTATTGGGAAACCCTTTATTATTTAACTTTCAGGTTTTTGAATTGTATATTTCGGGCGGCAAAAAATAAAATAAAATAAAAATAAAACCATTTTCTATCCCGTTAAAACTCTCAGTTTCTCAGATTTTTGCTAATTTTTTTACCCGACCAAAAAAAATTAATAATTTTTTCAAAAAATTGCTCTTTTTTTTAAATACCCAAAACTTTTTCAAAAATTGTCTAAATGGGACGTTTTTTTTTTTAATTTTTTTTTGTTTTTGAATGTACTTTTCAGAATAAATACATACAAAATTCAGACGTCAAGTTTTATGAAATTTTTCATTTTTTTTTCAGAAAAACCGTAAATTTTTGAAAGTTCACAAGGTTTACTTTTTTTTTGCCTAAAAAACTTCGATTTATTCTGCAGATAATACCGCATATTCCAGAGCGGGCCGATATTTCTTTCTATTTTTTTTTTAAATTCTTATTTTTTTTCTATTATCAAACTTTCTTTTTATAATAAGATAAAAAATACTTGATAACTAATGTCCAGTCAGTAAGTAATCGACTTATGACACTATCCCTCAAGTGTGCTAACAAAAACTATACATTAATTAATACACACCACTCCGTTAACGATGAAAATTAATCTAATCCTGGAAAGTAAATAAGTCCTGGGAAATTCTGGAAAAGACATAAATGGACCTGCCATAATGAAAGAAGATTGGTTGAACTATGTTCGCAGTTTAATCAAAAAATAATGACAATCCGTTTTTAAGAAGAAAATAGCAAAAGACCTGGGGATGCCCAAACATGTACATGGGTGAATTTCAAATTGACTATGTTGCATTTCATACCCCAATTATGAAGTCAAAAAAAATCAAATTCAAAATCTGAATGTTAGACTAGAATCAAACTTAGCTTAAAACCTTGAAATCTTATTGAAAAGAGACTACTAATCCCAAAGTTTGACCCTACGAAAATAAAACCAACCCTAACAGAAGAGCTTGATAAACAACCAGCACAGACCTGGCAAGAACTGAAACAAACACAGATTAAAATAGCCCTAAAGTTGGTCCCTTTATAAAAATGTAGAAAACATCCGTAGTGGGATAAAGTTTGCGAGTAAGCAGTATTAACTCGAAATAAAGCATTCAAAGAGTGGAACAGTAAATAAACCAGAAATAAACCATAACACGTTTTTGGAAGTAAGAAAAGAAACATCGAAGCTAATTAGACAAACTAAAAGAAAATATGAAAACAATCAAAACCTAATGAAATAGAAAAATATTTCCAAAAAAATAACATCCGATATTTTTATAAAACATTTAAAACTTAATTAACATGCTATTAACCCCAAAGTCTTTGCTTCCGAAAGGAAGACGGACAATTAGCTTTAAATAACCAAGACAATAGCAAAGAAATTGGTAGATATTTTCAACAATTACAAAACTGTCCTGAGCCCTTAAACAGATTACCAAAACTAAACCCTAAACAAACAAACCCAGATTCATTACCACCGAATGAAGATGAAATAATTAGGCAAATCAAATGTCTTAAAAATAACAAGACTTTTGATGAATACGGAATCACTACTGAACTTTTAAAATCCGCTGGTCTAGGCACCATCAAGAAAATCATCAAAATTCTACAAGAAGTTGCTCTAAACCATCCACTACATAAGAAAGGAGATAGAATGGATGTGAACAACTACAAAGGGATATCTCTTCTCTCAGTTTGTTACAAAATTCTATCTCAATGTCTACTAGACAGAGCACAACATAGTTAGAACCTAAAATTTGTGAATATCAAGCAGGTTTTCGACCAGGTAAATCCTGCCCGGAACAAATTCTGAATCTAAAGTTGATCCTAAGATATCAACAATTTTAAAATAAAAATCTCGTCTGTAGATTTGTGGATTTCAAAAAAGCATATGTTTCTATTGACCGTGAATCTTTATTCCAAATCTTGATAGAACAAGGACTAGATCTGAAAATGCGGGCAATTATTAAAGCAAAACTAACTAACACAAGGGCAAAAGTTAAATTCATGGGTGACATCTCAGAGCCTTTTGAAATTAAAACTGGAGTAAGGCAAGGGAATGGACTCTCGCCACTCTTATTTAACTGTGTTCCAGAAAAAGTAATACAGGAGTGGCTGAATATTGATGGTAAGATCAGACGAGTCTCTCAATTCAAATATTTGGGTGAAATAATTATGGAAAACGGGTTTCAAAAAAGCGGCCAATAAGGGTAGATGTCAAAAAATGGAAACTGTATTGAGACTTACACAAAATATTTACAACAAAAAATGCATATCTAAAAACACAAAACTGGATTGGAGATATAAAGCACAAATGGAGATATAAAGCACAAATAAATAGCACAACATTCCTACTGCGAGAAAACCAAGAAATCAAAAAATACGCAGATATACATAGCGATATGAGGAAAAGCAGACTTAAGTTTTACGGACGCATAAAACGGATGAATTCGAGTAGGCTAACTAGACAAATAGTTGAATTGAAATGAAAATAAAAGCTAAAATAGAAACAATTAAATGGATTACTGAAATTAAAGATGACCCAAGATCAGCAAATATTACACAAAGTGAAATTTAGAATAGAAACTGTTTCAGGCACAAGGTTAAGGTACGGGAGGTTGACCAGAGAGAAAAATGTAGGAAGAGTGGAACAACTTGGTCTGACGAAAGGAAAAAACTCATAGTGAAAGAATGAAATTAGTATGGGCGCAAAGGAAGGTCAACAACAACAAACGCCTCTAACTGTACTTCACGTGGTCCATCAGGACACATACGCGAATAATAACAATAAAATAACATTGGGCATATGACAAAAAACTATTTCTATAAGCCTGTCAAAGTTTTGTAAAAGTTTTCGTCGAACTATGACCAAGTCTGAAACAAAAATTGATAGTGTATCGTTCATTCTCCTCACTCGTTTTCAGAAGGCCTAAAAATGTTGGTGTGATATTTTTCAAGCCGATAATTTTTAGGTTAACCCTTGTACCATGAATTTTTATAAGACCCTGATTTATACGATATATTTACTAGCCGGAAATGAGTTTCGTTAACGTACCATTCCTTTTTCCATTGTCCCCGCTCCCAAACATCAATAAGCCAAATGACAAACGCGTGGTAATTACGGTTACTATTAAAGTCAAGCAAAATAATATCGAGAGGATTTGTTCAATAAAGGACTCTTAATGACCAGCACTTTATCTTTGCTTCAGGATTGTCGGCCACGTATAATTTGGAGGAGGACCGGCAAAAACTTGCGCTCAGATTTATTGAAATGACCGGCACAGCTGTTGGTAATGCCTCGTCGGGTTAAAATAATATCAAACTAAATACTTGGCGTAAAAATAACATGTGATTTAGGTGGGTTTGCGTTTTCTTGATGACAGTTCGGGGTTGTCTTGGCTTTCTGTATATTAAGTCTCCTAAAAACATTTCAACATTTACCACTACAAGGGCTACTTTGTACATACATAAATATATATATATATATATATATATATATATATATATATATATATATATATATATATATATATATATATATATATATATATATATATATATATATATTTATATATATTTATATATATATATATATATATATATATATATATATATATATATATATATATATATATATATATATATATATATAATTTGATATGTTTCTCGACCGTGCAATTTATAGTTTTTTTCTTGGGGAAATTGGTTGGTTTCGGCCTAGCGGTCAGCAGTAAAACAAGTGTTTAATCGTCTCAATATTTCGTCACTTTTTTGATGACTTCATCAGGAGACTCTAAAATTATTTTTTTCTTTTTTTATTTAATAAACAATGAAATAGTATAGAACACCGACATGTTAAAATATAAATTCACATAACAATAAATATATAAACTTACAATTAATGACTATGGTTTAAAACGTATGTATCTAACTAACGTTCTTGAAACGATACGGGACCCAACCAGGAATTAACAATCTTTTTTAAACACTAAGGTATTTCAACCTGCAACCATCGAGGTTGAAAAGACTGGAGCACTTTCAACACGAGCATCCATTGTTTGGTGTTATTTGAGAATATGGCAATAAATACTGCTAAGACCACTCGTATCTGATTTAAAATTCATCGTGGTCTTATTTTGTCTTATATGACACATCTCCAAAAACAGTCTTTTTTTGTAGTTGTTCATCTGTTGTATGACTTTTACATTGTCGAAATCCATATTGTGTCCAGTACTGAGGAAATGGTCAACCACAGCACATCTGTTGTTGTGATTACGGCAGTCACTCTTGTGCAATGTCATTCTCTGTTTAAGCCACTGACTGGTCTGTCCTATATAAGACTGTTCACAATCTTTGCAGGTCAGTTAATAAATTACATTTGATTGTAGACCGATTGGAATGGTATCTTTGATTTTGGTGAACAGATTAGCGATCGTTAGTTGATTGTATTGACTGATTTTTATGTGAGGAAAGTCCTTGAATACTTTTGTCACCCCTTGGAATAGACCATTCACTTTTGGGATTTTTTTGTAAACTAATTCTTGCCCGTTGTCTTCTAAAGGGCCATCATAGAATTGTGTGCTGTATATCAATCGTTTCAATATATTTTTCGGGTAACCATTGTTCAGAAACAATTGGAAAGTTATCATTTCATTTTCCATTCATTTACAAATATGTCGACGATGTAATTTGTGCAGTCCCCAATGAGCATATAGAAATAACGTTGAACACGTTCAATAAGATACATAAAGACATTCAGTTCACATTAGAAAAAGAGATGGACAATTCGGTACCTTTTCTGGACACCAAGGTAATAAGATTACATAACAACGAGATAATCTTGGATTGGTACCAGAAACCCACTGCGGCAGGTAGATTCATCAACTACCATTCAAATCACTCCAGAAGCCAAAAATATAACACAATTGTCCAAATGAAAAACAGGATCACACGGATCAGCCACAGCACTCTGTTACAAAAAAATTTAAAAATTCTATATGAATTGTTTCTAAACAATGGTTACCCGAAAAATATATTGAAACGATTGATATACAGCACACAATTCTATGATGGCCCTTTAGAAGACAACGGGCCAGAATTAGTTTACAAAAAAATTCCAAAAGTGAATGGTCTATCCCAATGGGTGACAAAAGTATTCAAGGAATTTCCTCACATAAAAATCAGTCAATACAATCAACTAACGATCGCTAATCTGTTCACCAAAATCAAAGATACCATTCCAATCGGTCTACAATCAAATGTAATTTATAAACTGACCTGCAAAGATTGTGAACAGTCTTATATAGGACAGATCAGTCAGTTGCTTAAACAGAGAATGGCATTGCACAAGAGTGACTGCCGTAATCACAACAACAGATGTGCTGTGGTTGACCATTTCCTCAGTACTGGACACAATATGGATTTCGACAATGTAAAAGTCATACAACAGATGAACAACTACAAAAAAGACTGTTTTTGGAGATGTGTCATATAAGACAAAATAAGACCACGATGAATTTTAAATCAGATACTAGTGGTCTTTGTAGTATTTATTACCATATTCTCAAATAACACCGAACAATGCATGCTCGTGTTGAAAGTGCTCCAGTCTTTTCAACCTCGATGGTTGCAGGTTGAAATACCTTAGTGTTTAAAAAAGATTGTTAATTCCTGGTTGGGTCCCGTATCGTTTCAAGAACGTTAGTTAGATACATACGTTTTAAACCATAGTCATTAATTATAAGTTTATATATTTATTGTTATGTGAATTTATATTTTAACATGTCGGTGTTCTATACTATTTCATTGTTTATTAAATAAAAAAAGAAAAAATAATTTTAGAGTCTCCTGATGAAGTCATCAAAAAAATGACGAAATATTGAGACGATTAAACACTTGTTTTACTGCTGACCGCTAGCCCGAAACCAACCAATTTCCCTAAGAAAAAAACTATATATATATATATATATATATATATATATATATATATATATATATATATATATATATATATATATATATATATATTTGAAAAGCAGAAATATTTCACCCTTACTTCCACGGTACCTCTGTTCGTTTTGAATCAGCCGTCATTCTCACGTCGAGACAAGTATCTCCCAGGATCGGTATACGGCCTCACAGCCCTCGTCAGCTGGGTTCGAGTCTAACGCTAGAAGCCAGCTTATTTATTATTTAAGACAGAGAACATCCAAGGTTGTGGGAAGAATGTATCGCGTAGTTCCGACTGCTGCGAACATTCTGCGCCATCAATATGGCCAGTCTCCAGCTGTCTCCTTGCGTTAGTCTCGAGCCCAGCTGACGACGGCTGTGCCGCCAGAAACCGGTCCTGGGAGGTATTTGTCTCGACGTGAGAGTGGCGGCTGATTCGAAATGAACAGAGGTACGTGAAAGTACGGATGAAAGTGTGGAACATACAACAACCTGCGTCTCCGCCTAAATGAACATTTTCTTGATTATTGAACTGGGGACGGGCCCCACCCATCCCTTCCATTGGAGGGCACATATTTCATCTCTTGATGTTTACTCTCTTCAGGGTACTGACATGTGTTCTCTCGTCAAGAATAGGAAGATCCCATCCACAGTTAACAATCCAACCGGTGCCCTCGGTGCCCTGAAGAGTCTAAACATCAAGGGACGAAACATGTGCCCTCCAATGGAAGGGATGGGTGGGGCTTTAAGAGGCTTTAACCTTCTAAAACGACCGCAAGAGGGCGTGACGAGCTAAACATTTTTAAAAATCATTTTTTTGTGTGTATTTTCAAGTGTTAACCGAGTAAGAAAAATTCTCAGTTATAATTAGCAAACTGTCTTCAACAACTCTGTTTTATGACATTTTGTCGTAATTTCACGAATAGAGGGGGGGGGTAGTTTTACCTATTGAGATAAAAAGTCGTCTAATGTCCGTTTGCCTTAACCGATTTTCCTCAATTTGGATTCATTTAAAAGGCAATTGCTTTAACAATCAGATAATCTGGGAGATAAATTATTTAGTTTATAAATGAAACCGCGAGGTGGCGTTACATTCAACAATAGTTTTTTGAAGTTTTGTTCAGTTTTTTCAAATGGAATGGTACAGCTTTTATTACATGGCTAGAAAGGTAATTTAAAGAGGAATCATCCAGTGAAAACCCGAAATCGATATCTCTGACATGTCAAGAGATATTTCGATTTTTCTGAAAAAATCAGTTATTATTTCACTACTACCTGCATTAAGTTAAAAAAATATTAACCTAATGTTTGCCTTCCTTCACACTTTACCCAGGCTTAGGACTGGTCCAAATTCTTCGTGCTATATTAATTTGGAGCGTGTTTAAAAGCCAACGGGCCAACAGCGAGGATAATAATAATAACAACAGTCAAATAAAATTAAATTAAAGCACAACAGTCTAATAATTAACAGAATCTGAAGTTTAACGCCTTTCTAAACGTTCAAAATTGTGGGATAAATAGTTTTCAAGATACGGCCGCGATCCATCCTTAATGGGACACCTGGTATATATATATATATATATATATATATATATATATATATATATATATATATGTATATATATATATATATATATATATATATATATATATATATATATATATATATATATAAATATATGGACGATGGTGCTTTGTTTTTCTTTCATCCGCCCTCCAAAGCGCCAGCAAGCGTCTTCCAGGACCGGTCTCTGGTCTTAAGCCGTCATCAGCTGGGCTGAAGCTGAACGCCTGGAGAGCGGATGAATGGAACGTCTAAAGCCATGACCATTTAGTCATGGCTTTAAAGGGTCAGTCGCTATTTCTATGAAAATCAAAATTAGGTGCAAGCGATATCTACTTTTTTTTACAGACTCGCAAAGTTTTTGGAAGAAGTAAATTTAAATTTAAAGCTCAATTTTAAATTGCATATTAAAAAAAATCGAAAAGCGATAATGGTATTCGTATTCTTAAAAAAAAGTCTCTGGTTTATCCTCTTTCTAACGGCATGCATTCATGCTATAGAAACGTCTTCACGAATTTGAATTCTTCAAACGAAACTAACTTTACTAATTTGCTAACTTTGTGTATCGGGACGCAATAGGCTGATATTCGATATTTATTTGCGTAAGATACGCTAAGTAGGTAGAAAGTGCTATCTCACTCTTGCGCAGTAAAATCTGGCTCCTATTTCTTTCTTACATAGGGTACTAACGTTCCTTGGACTTAAATTAAAAATAAAATCTTAATAATCAATGTCTTAATTATTTACAAATCTTGCTCGAATTGCTGACCTCCATTGCGTATGCACGCGTGCAATCTTCACCTTATTTCTACTGTAGTAATACGTAAAAGAATTTCTTCTTTAATTATGACGAAAGCCGGCTCTATGCGTTGGAATAAATCTTCTCTAGTTTCAACTTCTGTGACGTATACAAGTTCTTTTATGCGTCCTCAGATGTAAAAATCCAACGAATCTGGGGACCGCGAAGGACATGGAGTATGAATTTGGGAGGAATTATTTAAATACACCCTTAAATATTGGAGCTTAACAGTTAGCTCCAGTGTGTAGGACAACAGTTATTTTGGAATACAATACTAGGGTCTTCATTAAATATAGGAACCTCAGCTAACAATTCGGGTAAGATGTTTTGCAGGAGCTCAAGGTAAATATCCCCGTTGGGACGATCAGATATGTAATGTGATCCAATTACATGATTTTCAATTTTTTCTTGCATATCGAATCTCAGAAAGTTAGTAAAACATTTTTATGGCATGAAGGCAAACCGTTAGAAAGAGGATAAACCAGAATTTTTTTTAAAGAATTCGAAGAACATGATACCTTTTAGTTTTTTTTATATGATTTTTTGTGTTGTTTGTGTTGTTTGTGATGTTTCTAGGCAAGAGTGTAAAATCCGACTACGAATTACCCCTCAGTCACGCCAGTTAAAGGCTGGGTAAGGCCGGATGCCTTCTGAGAAGTGTTCTACGTTGGTCACTCGCCAGTCGGTAGGTTTCCTGATAGACTTATGGGTAGGCACATAACCAAGGGTTTATAGCCCGAGGGGGGTGCTGGCCTGGGTTTGTCGGAAGCTGATGACCGTGGTTCGGAATCCACGTTAAGCTGTAGGTCCAGTCGCTAAATAGCCTAGTTGCTGATGCGCCTCTAACCCAAACACTTTACTTTACTTACTTTATTTTATGACATCTCTAAATGTAACTTTTTTATTTAGTAGGTTCTTTTTTTTTATTCAGCAATACCACTTCAGTTTGTAAGCTATCCACATCACAAAACTACCGTCCCATATCGATAACCGTTGATTGTTTTGTGTATGTTGTTTTAATGATATGTCTATGTATTGTTTAATGGTAAGTATGATACTGTGTTTTCTTAGAATTTTTTCTACACGCCCAAAATCTCTATCTGAGTCTAAATACGTATGTACCTCCGGAAATTTCTGATACCGGAAATATGTAATGCTTTGAGGTGTATCACCTCAAAGGTACCTTTCAATATCATCAGCTGGTACAAACAAATCACGTGAAAATCTTGTTTTCGCCAGAGCATAAGTCGGACCGTACTGTAACAAGTTTTCTTTTTTTCGCATTTTCCCAAGTATGTGCGAAATTCCATAAACAGCTTACAACTTCTGCACTACCTCTACCGGCTACGTCTTCAGTTCACGTTTGAATTATACTTTGGTGCCCTGCAGTCGTGATCATGTGGATGCCCAAGTTGTAGAACCAAATTTGCCTTAGGTAAATTGCCTTTGACGTAATAATTTTGGGTAAGGGCATGGTCTGCTGTATGTCAACCGTTATGAAACATTCGTTTTTGTTTTTAAAGATTTTTCTCGGTCTTTAGGCATCAACTGAAACCCTAGTTTTACGTTCTCTTTGTGTGTCATATTTAAGTTCCCAGAATCACATTTCCTGCAGGTATCACTCTTTGGATGAGTATATGACAATTTGAACTTGATCGAGAAAAATTCTGTTAATTCGTCGGTGGGAAATTGATTAATATGATCTATAATAGTCTGCTCCACAGCATCTTATGTAGCCTTGTCATATGTCGTCCGCGTGCATCTTGAGATGGAACTGAATGTCCAGACCTTAGTTTACCTTTAATAATGTCCACTTTTTTTACGGCTAATTTGGTACAGAGCACAATTTTTTTTTACATACATAAATCTGTTGATTCTCCAAAATAAGGAAATATTGAAATAATGAGATTTATGTTTAGGAGTATTTTTACGCTGGCGTGCAAGTTCCACTGGAGTGATACTTCTAAGTAATAATGAATTTTTTGAATTTATATCAAGACTATAAAAATTATTAAGTATTAACCTTCGTTTTTCTTCGCTAAATTTAGTACTGAGTTTTAATCTGCACGTTTCTGTACATAAGCATTCCAAGCAGATGCTTTTAGAAGCAACAACATATCCCAAATAAGACATATAACTTTTCCCTATTTCCCTACAAATTTCTGCAGCACGCCTTTTGAACATTTTGAATCATAAATTGCCCTCGAGAGAACATTTTTATATTTGATTTAATAACGGTCTAACTCAAAAGCTATCAAACAACTATTATGACCGTGTATTTTTAAGGTGTTTTATGATTTAGGCGTCGTGTCATCGCCAAGGGCCATTAAAAATTCAAATATTAGAGTGGATAAAAGGGTTATGGGCACATAGCTCCCACTTCCGTAGCATTTTTGATATGTAATGTAAAATAGCCCCTTCTATTAGTCTGTATTTGCTTAGATCTGTAGAATAGAGCCAAATCCTGATAGGGCAAGTCACATATGCACATAACTATTTCATCTACGACAAAACAGGACTTTATCAGAAAATGTCACTTAGCCCCTTCTTCCACTTGCCCCTTCAATTCCAAGAGGCCCATTCTTTTTCGTTTAATTTTTCTTAAAAACGAAAATCCTCTAAAAGCTTCTTTATTTGAGGTCCAATAAATATGCCTTATTTCAGTTTTACGTTTTTTAATTGAGGAAATATTTTTTTAGGTACCTAACCATTACTTGCTTTGTCCATGTTTTTGACAAAGTTCTTCATTAGTCGAAGCTTAATATGTAGAGGCAGAAGGAGCACCTTTTTTGGGTTAATAAGGGGGGTATATTTTAAAATTGAAGTACAAGTGTCAAAAAAAGTTTTATGAAGCCAATTTTTCTTACTGTAATGTTCTTTTGTTACCCTACTGTTGCATAGACACAAAAAACAGCAATACTTTGTCAAACCCCCTTGAAGTCTTAAAAATATGCCTATCACTTCTAAATCTCCACAAATATCTAACTGATACTGTTCTTATCTAACGCGATTTAGTATGGTTGCTAAATTGTCATAGGATTTTTTCGTTGTTACTGAATGGGCTAAACAAATTTTGTTTCCATTATTAAGCAAGACTGCTTTTAGGCTGCATTTCGATGAATCTATGACAATACGCCACTCGGAAGGTACATGTTCCATATTAAGCTCATTCATTAAACCATCAATATCACAGAATATAGCAATCTTTCCATTTTATAAAAGTTAAAAATACTACATTTTGTTTTCAGTAAGTAAGTGAAACTTTTGCATTTTTATCTAAAGTTTCACGGTTGAACTAAGAAGTTTAGATTTTTGTTTTGACAATCCCAGATCGTGTACCAAATTGTTTAATTTAGAGTTATTGACGTTCACTGATAACTGTTAAAAAATGTTGGGTCACAATTGGTGTTCTCAGGAAGTTGTGGATCAGATCCTGATGAAGAATTAGAATCACCGGGAAACATGTTGTACAGGAAGTCGTTTCTGTTTTAGTGATAAAAAAGTAACAATCACTTATATGGTGGTTAATAGGTTCTCTCCATGCCACAGGAACAGTAAACGGCATACAATTTTTCTTGCGATCTATCCACTACACTAAATTTACATGACAACTCACACACCAAACAACAAATATCTTGATCTCTAATTTGGCACATTAAAATATAAATAAACTAAACTATATAAAACAATAAAACTGTCGATAATGGTTCGTAGAATACCGTGGTATATCGTACCCCCTCTACGGTCTTGTGGTAATTTCTACATTGTCCAGTCTAAAGTCAGGTACAAACAATTTGAATTTTCCATGATATATAAGAGTAGCACTTGGAGAACGTTCAAGAGTGGGCGGTGAGTAAGTGAATCTTCCTGCAGAAACTGTTGATAATGTGGGAAAGTGGCTGCATTATCTGGATTTCGTTTGAACAGAAGAAATTCACACAGCCAACTATCGAACCATTTTGCGTCATCTTCTAAAAAAGAAGATGATGGGTTACGAGTTTTACATAATATTTCTTTATTAATCGAAAACGCAAGAAAACCACACACTATTGGTGAGGATATCATCAGAAAATTGTTTTTAATTAGATTTTTTTTTAATCATATCATCAGATATCATCAGTGCAAAGAAGATTAGATGAAATGGTTAAAGGCGTTGCAATATCAGTATGAGATTATTTAGACTTGCAAATTTTTCATTCAATTGGATGAATCAACTCTATCAAATAACGAAGCACTACTCTTATACGTTCGATTCATAAAAGAAGAAAAAAATTGTCAACAGTTATTATTTGCCAAAAACTTGGAAACCGACACAACGAGAGAACCGATATTTAATACAATGGACAAGTTTATTCAAGAGAACGAAATTTTGTAATATATAACAATTCGTAATAAATTGTCAGCTTTTAATGGTGCTCCAGCAATTTTCAAACACCATTTTCAAACTCAGCAATCTCATTCTTGTCTACCACTGTAATTATTTTCAATCTTCATTAAAAAAAAAACATTTCGCCAATGTGACAATGTAAAAGAAACAAAATCGTATTCTAAACTATCTACTATATTACTTTCTTCGTCTCGTGCTTATTTCCTTTGCTTTATTTTCTATTCTGTTTTGTGTTTTAAATTGCTACCGAGCTGGAAAAATGACGAAAACCTGTGACAATACGTCGAAAAATGAAAACACGAAAGTATAAATAAATTATGTCGTCGCAAGCTCGATTTCCTTAATTTTCCACCGAATTTATTCTGTTTTGGTGAGTTATTTTATCTTGACGTTGGTGCTGACGAAAACGTTTCAATTTTCTTAAGTAGTTTTCCTAATTTCCTAAAAATAACTGAAACGAATAGAAAGGAAGAGTCCCTTATCGTCTTTCTCTTTATGTGGGATTGTGGTTATTTTTTTATATGTTTTTCTTTCAAATTTATTTAAATGGAATGATTAGTAAGAATATAAGTTATAACGTATATAAGTAAGAATATAACACACACACACAAATATATATATATATATATATATATATATATATATATATATATATATATATATATATATATATATATATATATATATATATTACAGAAATCTTTCACCCTTTCTCCACGTGGTGCCACCGATCGCCTTCGCCGAACTGTCAACCATGCGACGTCACGTGTCTCTCGGGACCGGTTTCTAGCCTTTCGGCCGTCATCAGCCGAGCTCTAGACGAACGCAAGGAAAGCAGTTCGGAGAGACGATCGGGGCCAGACCAGATTAACTGGCCATTTTAATGACGGGTCGTGATCGCACACAACTCACGCCATCATACGGCGAATGCTCGTAGCAGTCAGGACCGCTCGTAACATTCTGCCTGGAACCTCGGGTATAGTACCAGGTTCGCTACCTTGTGGGCATATATATATATATATATATATATATATATATATATATATATATATATATATATATATATATATATATATATACATATATATATATATATATATATATATATATATATATATATATATATATATATATATATATATGTATATATATATATATATATATATATATATATATATATATATATATATATATATATATATATATATATATATATATATATATGTATATATATATATATATATATATATATATATATATATATATATATATATATATATATACATATATATATATATATATATATATATATATATATATATATATATATATATATATATATATATATATATATGTATATATATATATATATATATATATATATATATATATATATATATATATATATATATATATATATATATATATATATTGTTAGTTCATAGTGTTTCGCAGATGGAAGAATACGCTAGGCTATTAGTCCGGGGTACATTCGATCTTTTGTGCTTGTTCTCAATGCTTCTCATTGTTCTCATGCTTCTCAATTGTTCTCAAGACTTCAGACAAGCATTGTCAAAAGTCTTCAGACAAGCATTGAGAATGCCAAGTGTGACCTTTTGCGAAACGTCTGCACGTTACTAACAAACGGGACACAAACGATCGGATGTACTCCCGGAATAATAGTCTATCATGACATGATAAATTTGTCTAGATCGAGTATTTTCTACTGAATCAATATTATCATCATCATCATCATTATCATCATCATCATCACCAATATTTTCACAATTTTGTTGTTCATAGCCTGACAATGTTGGTAACATTAACAAAGTAATGTGAGGCGAATGATTTTGTTTACTAAGAGCCACTTCTCTTTTTTCTGATCGTTTTTGAATTGTGCCTTCAAACGTTTCTGAATTATTTGTACTGTATTCTTTGCTGTTTTAGTTATTTTCTGGGTTAGTTTCTGTTTCTGTGAGTTCTGTATTAAAAAATCTGCGATTATAATTGTAAAAAAATGCCAAAACCGTTAAGCGGTTAGAGTAAACAGCTTGTCCCGTCACTTCGTTCTTTTGCTCATGGTTAATTGGAGTTTTTAGCGAGTTTCAGTTGCCCCTAAATATTAGTATTGGTACAGTTAGTGTAATTTCGAAAAAGTTGAAGAATAACGAAATGTTAAAATCACCGAAGAAAAAGCGTTATCATCCAAAACGAGTAACTAATCTAGATCATCTTGATGTGGGCTCAATTCGCAATCAATTCTATGAAATGTATGAAAAAAGTGAGTAGATTTACATGGTAATATTGTATTTTTATCAAATTTTATGGAACTATTTCAGAACAAACGGTTAATCTTGAAAGTATTCGTGAAAAACTAAAGAACATGTAGCTCTTTGATGGATGTAAAACTTGGCTTCATACACTTCTAAAAAAATTGGTTTCAAATGGAGTAAAGATAATCCACGTAAGGGCTTGATGAAACTTCCAGATATTGCCTTGAAACGAATTAAATTTTTGAAGGTCTATCAAAATATCAAAGACGAATCTGTTTCATTTTGTTTATTTGTATGAAACATGGATATTTCAAAATGGTGTCACTAATGGCAAGATGATAACAAGAGGAGTGTAAAGACTACAAAAGTTGATGGCAAAAGGTGAGTTCTATACGTAAACTTAGGAGCCATTAAAGTCGTGTTGTCATAAATAATTGTTCAAAAATTATTACAATCGTCATAAAGGTCAAGATTGAAGAACGATTGATAACTGTTTGAATACGTGGAAAGAAGTTTTGTTAATAGTTACACCACGGATCTGGATGAACAGCATCAGACATACAGAAGAAGATATTCAAAGATGGTCGAATCGCGAAAGAGTATTTGATAAACTAGAAGTTAATCCTTTAATAATTTACTTCAACAGCGATTCAGATGCTGAAAGTTGTTTTAGTGACATTGAATAATTAAACTTGTGTGAACTAAATGAAAAACCCCTATGTTGACAAGCAGAACATTCGAAACAGATTTTTGATTAAAACTTTTAAAGAAAAAACTTTTGGTGTTGCTTTTTCATTTACAGTTTTATCGATCATACAAATGCCAAAATCTGGGTATTTTGGTGTTGATGTGGCAACATTGTAACGTGAGTGCGTCATATATTTTGATGACGTGCAACCATTGTTTCCTTGAATGATGTGCTATTCCTGGCTTTTTTGCTACATTTTAAAAGGCTCATTCTTCATTTTCTACAGTTATGGTGCTCAGGATTTTTCCTTTTTAGTTATTCTATTGATGAATAGCAATTAGCTGAAGAGCGGGGTAAACATGGTCAATGTGCTATTGTGCTCTTACATCAAAATGTACAAAGTTTGAGAAACAAAATCGATCACTTTGAATATATAATAAAATCAAGGAAGATCGATGTGGTCTGCATAACGGAACACTGGTTAAAAGACAGTGAAATTAACTTTTACAAAATGAATAATTATCAAGTGGATACTGCTTATTGTAGAGAAAATTCAAATGGTGGTGGGGTCATGATACTTGTTAGTGATAAGCTGAGTTCATGCATTAAAGAGGTAGAGAGAACAAATAAATATAGAAGTGATGGTATATTTGAAATTTGCGGCATTTATATTGAGTTTGAGAATGACTTAATTTGTGTATTGAATTTGTATCGGGTTCCAAATACTAATATTAATATTTTTTTTCAAAAATTGAATAGCTTTCTTTATGAGTTACGCCTTCCAATAAATTGCAAATATACTTTACGTGGGGATTTAAACATCGATTATAAGGAAAATACTAATATTGTTAGTAACTTAAAGGATGTACTACTTAGTTATGGGTTATGTAATACAGTAAAGGAACCAACTCGTACCACAGAAAGATCGGCTACTTTTATAGATTACATATGTACGAATTATGAATTAGATTGTTCGTCTTGTATTGTTTGGAGTAATTTTCTGTCTGATCATTCGGCTCAGTTGATAGAGATTCCAATTACATCAAATCTGCATGAAATAACAAAATTTAAGAGTCATTATAGTGAAACTAATATGAAACTATTTCAGCTGTATCTGAGCAGGGAAGATTGGTATGACGTATTTCAGGCTGAAAGTTTGGATCGGGGATTTGAGACATTGTTTGGAGTATTACATTGATATGTGCTTTCCCCTTAGAAAAGTAAGAATGTCCAATGAGGGTCAATTTAAACCTTGGTTGACAAGAGGTATCAGAATGTCATCTATTACTTTAAAAGAATTGTATCGAACGAAACTATTATCCGGAGCCGAACAAGATGCTACACATTATAGGGTGTACAAAAGAATTTATAGAAAGGTTATAAGAAGGGCTAAATTGCTTTACAATGTGAAACAATACAAGAACTAACATAAGGGATGAGGATGGAATTACTTTGAAAGACAAGAATGAAATTGCTAATTGTTTTAATAAATACTTTGTTAATCTTCCTAAGATGTCGACCAATTTTTAACAACATGTCGACCAATTTTTAAACAATGCAGGATTTTGACTCTACCATCACTATATATATTGGAGATTATCATTTTTGTTAGGCGAAATTTTGTAGCATTCGTAAAAAATAGTGATTTTCATCACTATGACACATGAGGCTCTGATGAACTTGTTTTACCAATACATTCATGTAAGATAGTTGAACATAATGTTTACTATAGGGATGTGAAGCTGTATAATAAGTTGCCACAACGCATTTAAGCATGTTCAGAATGACAACGAATTTAAAAAATTAGTCTGCGAATTTCTTATAAGTTCAAGTTTTTATAGTTTAGAAGAATATATGTCGTATCAATAATTAGATTCAATGCTTATTTATGTATACAATGTTTATTTGTGCAAGATTATCATTTCATGTATTATTTCTGAGATCGTGTCACTGAACATTCTGTCAGTTCTGTCAATCCGACGTAATCATGGATATTTTTATTGTTGTGGGGATTAAATAAATACTTTATTAAATTATTAAATTATATACCTTATTAAAAATAAAATATTTATATGTAGGTTTAAATGTTATATATTCTTTGTAAGCACAGAAGTGTGGCAATGTGCATGCTCTTGTTTTGACTTGATCCATGCATATTATTATTGTCTTGAGGATTCAATAAATTATTATTATTATTATTATCCCTTTTCGCATTATTTTCTATGCAGGCTTGAGAATGTTTCTGTATAAGGAAGTACTCCGCCGGGAAAAGCTTCTGCATACACTCTTCTAGCTACATACGCATTCCGAAACACTTTCGCGTACATAAATATATATATATATATATATATATATATATTAAAATATATATATATATATATATATATATATATATATATATATATATATATATATAAAATATATATATATATATATATATATATATATATATATATATATATATATATATATATATATACATATATATATATATATATATATATATATATATATATATATATATATATATATATATATATATATATATATATACATATATATATATATATATATATATATATATATATATATATATATATATATATATATATCCCCTTTGTGGAGGATATCCCCACGTCAGACCTTGACGTGGTAAAGGGGTTTGAGTAGGGCAATGAAACTTTGAGCTATGCCGTCTGGAGTCTATGCTCCTGGGAGGGTCACCCCTGGCGGACAGGTCAAGGCGGAGGCCTCAGCCTAACATGATCCAAAATCTGCCAACCCGCATTGGACCAGCGTGGCAGATTACGGTCCATACCTTCAACATGGTATTTCAATATGTTGAAATATGACAGTACAACCTCAAACACGGCCCTCATTCCCCGGAGGCCAAGGGGCAACTACCTACGGCAGCGGGAAGACCTGCCCCAAGGCAGAGGGTGCTAAGAATCACCGGGTTAGATCAGGCTGCCATTGGACTTTTGACATTGCAACGTTAAATATACGGAATATGAAAACAGAGGCCCGATTGCAAGAACTGTTAATCGAACTTGACAACATACATTGGGATATTATTGGGCTCTGTGAAACACGAAGAAAGGGTGAAGAGTTAATCAAACTGGAAACAACTGGACACGTACTCTACACTCGAGGTACAGAAAATGGCCGATGTGGCGGAATTGGATTCCTCATCAATCGAAAGCTGAAGGACAGTGTGGTAAAATTTGAAAGTACATCCGACCGATTAGCCCAATGCGTCATTCAGCTGAATAAAAAATTTAGGCTTTAAATCGTCCAAGTTTATGCACCAACTATAAGCCATAAAGATGAGGAAATTGAGGAATTTTATGATGATGTGGCCCAGCTTTTATACAAGGAGAAATGTAGGTACAAAATCCTGATGGGTGATTTTAATGCCAGAATTGGAACAACAAGAACAGACGAAAATGCAACTGGCCCATATGGAACTGGTGAGCGAGACAATAGAGGTGACAGATTAGTTGATTTTGCTGAAGGACAAGAACTATATATTATGAATTCGTTCTATAAGAAAAATACCAGCAGAAAATGGACATGGAAAAGTTCATCTGGGCTCACAAGCGAAATTGACTACATCATGACCAACGATAAAACAATATTTACCAATTGTACTCTCCTTAACAATTTTAATGTTGGAAGTGACTACCGAATGGTACGAGCAAGGGTTCGGATTGACTGTCGAAAAGAGCGCGAAAGAATGGTAAGATCAAAGAAAGGCAAGGTGGATTCTGGAAAACTGCTGGAGAGAGGAAGCGATTTTGAGATTGCTTTGTCAAACCGGTTTGCTGCGTTACAAGATCCAGGAGAGGTGGAAATATCAGTTCAATACGAAGAAATCGCCAACAATGTACTTCAAACGGCTGCTTCAATAGCACCAGAAGAAAAATGTCTCAAACAAACAAAAATCTCCAGTGAGACCATTGATTTAATGAAGAAGCGGCGAGCAATGAGAAATGCAGGTAGTCCTTTTGGTAGGGTCGAGTACACTGAGCTCTGCAAAACTATAAGAAAACGTATCAGAGAGGACACGCGCCGATTCAATATGCAGCTAGTGCAAAAAACTCTGGAAGAAAACAAAGAAATTAACAAAGCTAAACAGAAGCTGAGAAACAAAAGAACGCAAATATATGCTTTGAAGCGTGAGGATGGCACAGTGTGCAGGGCGCGTACCCAAATGTTAGAGATTGTCAGAAAGTTTTATTCCCAGTTATATGAAGATCAGAGCCAGTCAGGGACAGCAATACCCACGGAAGAACAATATATAATGCCAGATATCCTAGTGGAGGAAGTAACAAATGCTATAGAATTGATGAAGAACGGCGAGGCTCCAGGAAAGGATAGGGTAACTGTCGAAATGCTAAAAGCTGGTGGTCGGACGTTACATGAAACACTGGCAAAATTATACTCAAAATGCCTCAAAGAACAAAAAGTACCTGATTTATGGAAAAATGCAGAAGTGATCCTTTTACATAAAAAAGGAGCACAGGAAGATTTAAAGAACTACCGTCCAATAAGCCTCCTATCAGTGATGTACAAAGTTTTCACTAAGATAATTTCTAAAAGAATATTAAAAAAACTGAATGACGCACAACCAAGAGAACAAGCAGGATTCAGAAGTGGATTCAGTACAATGGATCACATCCAGGTTGTACAGCAGGTCATAAAAAGGCACAACGAATACACGATGCCACTGTGCTTGGCTTTTATCGACTACGAAAAAGCATTTGATTCCATCTCAAAGCATGCGATAATGGATGCACTGCTTAGCCAAGGTGTAGAGAGAGCCTATGTAATTCTATTAGAATCGATATATGATGGAGCTAGAGCCACAATTCACCTTGATGATCTTGAAGTGGGAATTAATATAGAACGAGGTGTACGGCAGGGTGACGCAATATCGCCTCTTCTTTTCTCGGCTGGCCTTGAAGAAGTATTCCGTAAACTGGATTGCGAACAGGATGGTGTAAAGATCAATGGTGCAAACTTAAACCATCTTAGATTTGCAGATGATATTATTCTCATTTCACAAGACCCAGAGGAGCTGCAAAGACGCATACAGGAAATGCAAAGGGCTGGCGAACCATTTGGCTTGAAAATAAACCTGAAAAAGATTCAGGTTATGTTCAATAACTTCGCTCAGGACAGAAGAATTTCAGTTTTGGGAAGGGATTTGGAGATTGTGGACAGCTTTATATATCTTGGGCAGAGGATTTCAATGGAGGGGAATACCGCCCGGGAGGTGGAACGGCGTGTTAAATGTGGCTGGCAGGCATTTGGTAGGCTCAACATAGTGTTTAAGAGCAGACTCCCACTTTGCCTGAAAAGAAAAGTATTCGATCAGGGCGTTCTACCCGTTATGACATACGGAAGTGAAACCTGGACACTCACATCGCAATCAATTCAAAAACTTCGGGTGGCACAGAGGGGAATGGAAAAATGTATGCTTGGCATTACAAGACGAGACAGAAAGTCCTGCGCGTGGATCAGGGAACAAACAAAAGTCTGTGACATCATTGGAAGAGCAAAACAATTGAAATGGAGATGGGCAGGCCATATAGCGAGGCGATGGGACGACAGATGGATCAAGGCAATCCTGGATTGGATACCGCTTGATCGCAAACGTCCGCGAAGAAGACCGAAAGCACGATGGATTGATGAGATCGTTAAGTATATTGGACCCGAGTGGCAGAGGAAAGCCCAGGACCGTGAAGGTTGGAAGCATGCTGAAGAGGCCTTCACCCTGCAGTGGATCGATGCGGGCTGATGATATATATATATATATATATATATATATATATATATATATATATATATATATATATATATATATATATGTATATATATATATATATATATATATATATATATATATATATATATATATATATATATATATATATATATATATATATATATATATATATATATATATATATATATATATATTCGTTTCGTTCTGTGTGCCGTGTGCCGAATCTCATTTGGCGTTGGATTCCAGTGAAGAGTCCAACTATTATGGACAGAAATATTGAGTTGGACTCTTCACTCGGAACGAACGGTACTTAAGAATGTTAGGTTATGAATTTTGGAAGGTTTCTGTATTATCAAACTGGTCTCCAATCAACGATTGAAGCAGGCAATAAAATCGCTATGATTGCGATGACTGAGAGACCTTGAGGGTAAATAATACAATGGCGATAAAAGCAATAACAAGAAAACAACCGGAAAGAGAAAAAGGGTAGGGACATAGGGGACATTAAGAGAGATAGTGAGTTAACAATTTAAGGGAGGTCTGTTCATATTAATCCATCTCAAAGAACTTGAAGTTTGCTATATAATTGAACATGGGGATACAGAGATGAATAAAAAATATACTATAACTGTTTACGAATCATTTTTTTCTATTTATTCTCATTTTATTTTGCGATATAGGAGTGGGTATATGGGAAAAATGTTAGAGATAAATTGAGTTATATTTCTATTAATGCAATTTTGTCTTCAATATACTCATTATAGTTTAATTGTTAATATTATTTTGAATATTCTTGGTATTGTGATAAAATTCAATTTATACCAGTATATAGTATCGATAAAATTCGAAAAATTTAATATTAGATTCGCATGCATGAAGATATTCCTAGCAGTGTATATTGTACTATTGCAGTAGGCTGTGCAACATCTGCATAGATAAAAATTATTTGCTTGAAAACCTAATACAATTGAAAATACGTTCCAGACCTAAAAAAAATATATTGTGTTTGGTTTTTGAGAGATTTTTTTTTGTGTATTTAATATTTCCAAATAAGCTTCCCATTATGTGGGAAATAGTGATGTAAAATGGAGTACGTTATTAATTTGTAGCTTTCCCATTGTTTTACTTTCGCGTCCCATTGTTTTAATTTGAGTTCGTGGCAACTCTGGCTTGTTATCATCTCTTATTACCAGTATCAGCTCACGTTGATGTATATACTTATTATCAATTTTATTAACAACCAGCTGTTACCCGTTTGCTTTGCTGGGCGTAAATTAAACTTTAGTAATAATTGATTGTTTTATGATTAAATTTACTTTTAAAATTCCATAGCTTTTATCTGTTATTTGACAGATTTTTGTTTAATTTCATTAAAAAAACATTGCGACCGATTCACAACGATAAAAAAGTATTTATATTTAATCTGGATTGGGAACAGAATGGCATAAAGAACAGAATGTTATTGTTATGAACAGATTATATCATTTTCCTTTCACAAGATTGAGAAGAGTTGCAAAGACGCATACAAGAGCTGCGAATTGTAGTCGAAAGATTTGGCTTACAAATAAAAATAAAAAGAGTGAGATTATGTTGGAGTTATGTATGGTCAACTTGATATATCTTGAGCAGAGGATTTCAATAGAGTGACTATCCTCTAGGAGGTGGAACGACGAGTTAAATGTGCCTGGTAGGCATTTGACAGGCCTAACATAGTGTTTAAGAGCAAATTTTTATTATGCCTGAAAAGAAAAGTTTTTGATCAGTGCGTCCTGTCCGTTATGATATACGGAAGTGAACCCTGGACACTCACATCGCAATCAGTTCAAAAACTTCGGGTGGCTTGGTGGGGAATGGAAAAATGTATGCTTGGCATTAAAATACGAGGCGGAAAGCCCTGAACATGGATCAAGGAACAAACGAAACTGTGTGTCATTATTGGAAGAGTTAAGGAATTGAATTGGAGATGACAGAGGACGACGGAGGGACCAAGGGCGACAGAGGGACCAAGGCAATCTTGGAATGGATACCGCTTGATTACAAACGTCCGCGAAGAAGACCGAAAGATGATAGACTGATGGCATCGTTTACTATATTGGACCAGAGTGACAGAAGAAAACCCAGAACCGTGAAGGTTGGAAGCATGCTGAAGAGGCCTTCATCGTTCATTGGATCGACATAGGCTGATACTGATAATGATGTTCCTGATGATTATGATGATGATAATGGCGATAATACCATCGTAGTTTCACATTTACAAACTACTAACAATTTCACATTTATAATATTAAGATTTAATTTATTTTCCCTTAGACAATTTCTTATGGTTAAAATTTAAAATTTCAAAAGACCTAATAAATATATTTCTGATATTTAACAACATAAAAATACAAAATATATATAAATTAGGTTTTTACAGAATCATATTTTCCGAAATTCTTGTGGGGTACCCAGGTCAACATCTTGGGAACTCTCATTTTATCTGGATATACCGTATAACAATCAGCGGTCAGCTCTTCCACAGGCGTTTCTATATCCTTCATTGCAATTTCGGTATCTTTATTAATCAGATCTTTGTTTTCTTTTTCAACAGCTTTTATTTCGTCTAGTGTGGCCAGTTTGCTTTCGGCAAGTAAGTTTTTCATATGCTGAAGGCAGTCCTTTTTTTCTCTTACCTGTGATATTTCGTCACGATCTCTGTAACTAGTTCCTGGATCTGACATTGAGTGACCAAAATACCTGAAACAAGACGGTTGTTGCGCACTATTATTCCTAACATGACAATCTCAATATAAATGATTTATAATTTTGAAATTCTCTAGAACGTTTTCTTGTCATCTTTTCCTTGGTCTTCGTTTCCTCTTTTTCTTACCTGCCCTCTCTTATAAAGCGATTGAAGAACTCTTTTAGACATAATGCTGTTCCAATATCCCCTTCGGCTTTGTTCTTTCATACATATCGTATGGTATATTCACAATGGTGACCTTAACGTTTCGTTTAAAATCAAGAATTATTCGAGGTTCATTTCTGTATACTAGAAATTTAACATAACCCCACAAAAAATAACTCAAGCCAACAGTTGTTTTTGAATGTAATAACCACATTGGTAAATAAGTAGATGTATCTAAAAAAGTAGAGCAGGTAGAGAAAAACTGACTTCATATAGATTGAGCGCCTCAAATATAGTTAAAATACAGACACTAAAAAAAATAAATCCTTGTTGGCCTGTGTTACCCAAGGGCGTGAGATCACGTGATTTTAGTGGCCAGTTGACATTATCCTTTCATGAAATAACACGTCAGCATAAAAAAACAGTTTTAGAAGCTATTTAATTAAACTTCTAACAGCTTTTTTTCTGATCACAGTACTACAGATATATGAAATGTACTCATTTTTACCTGTACGTCATCATTTCAATAATGATCGGTCCTTTACCATCCAAGATATGTTTGAATCCGTACTTTGTTGACTCAATAACCGTCAAGATATCCATTCCGCTGCATCGTATTCCCGGAATGAAACTACTAGCTCTGTAGTATTCTGGATTTGCCGAGCTTCTATGCGACGCTGTACCCAATCCATAGTAGTTGTTCTCCACGATGAAAAGAACTGGGAGCTTGAACAGCTTGGCCATGTTAAAAGACTCAAAAACCTGCAAAACCATGCGTACTGAAGAGTGTTGATGACGTGTGTGTCATGTACTTGTCCTTGATTAGCAGCAC
Organism: Cosmopolites sordidus; assembly: GCA_031761425.1. Lineage (NCBI taxonomy): Eukaryota > Metazoa > Arthropoda > Insecta > Coleoptera > Curculionidae > Cosmopolites > Cosmopolites sordidus. The sequence goes on along the minus strand of JARFXV010000947.1, from coordinate 933,314 downwards.
CATCGCCGTACATGACTATACTTATGGCACCACTGTTTGTGTACTTGTGCTTTAGACCTATACCAACACCCATCGGAACATGAGCTCCTACAATACCGTTTCCTCCAAAGAATTGAGGTCCGTAGATGTGCATGGAGCCTCCCTTTCCTCTAGCTACTCCAGATCTATGACCTATTAAAAATTTCGTTTTTAGTATATCTTAATCATCATCTTAACCAACTCAAAAGAGAATTTGGAGACTACTAAGGAGGACATAACGCATTCTCAAGATACAATAGATACAACTGAAGTTCAAGTTTTTCCCAGCCTTTGAACGATTTTTTTAAACGGTGTCTGCATATCACTAAGTCCTTGTACTACTTAAAATCATTTTTTGATATCTTTAATTACACTTTTAAATTTTATTTTTAATATATAACTTTTAGACAAAAATTGATGTTAATTTTTTGCTCGAAAAAATTATATATTGTAGTATTTTGTTCGTCTTCACAAAGGACAAGCAGAAGATATTAGCATAGAACAAAATGTTGACTGTCCAAATGTAGAAATATTTGAAGGTACAATCAGAAAATTATTTAAAAATTTAAATGGCCGAAAATGGAAAGTTATTTATGTATGTACCGAACAAAATTATTTTGTATTTAATTCAAAATTGTACCAATAAACCAAAAGTCCTCTTCTGGCAGAAATTTACATGGCTAATTTTGAAAACGATGTATTAAACGACAGTAATTATACAAAACATATATTTTTTGGGCCAGGTATGTCGATGATATTATTTGCATATGAACGGGTACCGAAAGGCTAATGGTTAAATTTCTTGAATATTTAAATAGTGTTAACACAAAAATTCACAATAAAAATAGAAACGGATAATTCATTAAATTTCTTAGATTAAAAAATAAAATAATAAGAATACCGAATAAATTAAAATTCGACATATTTAGAAAACCCACATGTAGCGATACAACTATTCACGTAAAACATACGTTCAAATCAGTCATGGAATGTAAAAATTTCCACTTTTCTTAGTATAACCCACACCCTTCTAACGATTCCACCCAGCATTATAGATAAAATATTTTTCAACATCATTTTTATGCCCCAACCCAAAAAATATTCTTAAAATTATTGATTTAAGAATATTCTAAAAAAATTATTCTTAAATTAAAAGTTCCAGAATCACAAATCATTTAATAATCCCTTAATAAGAATAATCTTGCATCGAAAAATACATCGAATCATGAACCAAAAGAGCAAAATTTTGTGACAAATATATATATATATATATATATATATATATATATATATATATATATATATATATATATATATATATATATATATATATATATTACTAGGTTCTCGGGTAGAACCGCGTTAAGTTTTACTGGAAGGTTTTTGGGGAATTTGGAAGTTAGCGATTTTCATGTATTTGGAACTCTAAGACCGTCGTCCCTCTTGTTTAAGCAGTCTGGACGTTTTTCGATTTCAATCCTTTCACGAATTATGCGGGGTTTTTTAGGAATATATAGGTGTGATTACTTTGGCCTTGTCGAAATCTGTTTAGTGACCCGTTTGTATATGATGTTCTGCTAAAGTCGAGGAGAGAGATTAGCCTTCGCTGGTCTAAGGGAACTAGATATATTTATTTCTGTTGTAAATATCGTTTTGATATTACGGGATCTGAATTCGTTGTAAATTTTATCAGTAACTTCATTGATTTATGGCAGAATAACTTGGGAGTTTTGGGACAATTCTCTAGTGAATTGGTCGGTATGACCAGTTGCCTGAAATTTATTAATATGCTTTTTATTTGATGCATGTCATAGCCGTTTTGAATTAGTCCCATTTCTAGGGAATTAAGTGCTGTTTGTCTATGTTCCCTATCCGACAATCTGAAAGTGAAATCTTTCACTTTGTTCCTCATTGGTATCTTTGTTCCTTAACAAAGTGGCTGTGTAAATAGAGCACCTTAATGTTTATATTACAGCCAAAAGATCTGAAAATGTTAAGCGTCTTGTTCACCAATTCAGGATAGTTTTCAGCTTTGCGTTTGCCCAGAAAATTTGCGAAATCCAGGCTTTTCATTCAACACCATTCATCGAATTTTCGAAGGCAGGATCCTTAACGAGTTGTGTAATCTGTGGGCCGTCAAATATTATTGCTTCAATTTTTTCTGTACACAACTGAGGTATTTTTGTCCTTATATATGCAAAGCGTGGTCAAGAGGCTTTATAATTTGTTTCATTAGGCTCAGCTTGATATACAGTGAAGGAAAGATAATTTTCTCTCGTTCAACTAAGGGGTCGTTAATAACATCCTTTTCCCCAAGGTCCATGTTTTCTCTCATAGGTAATTCTTTTCTAACCCAGTAGTGTGTTTTGCCTCCTCGATCCCAGAGACACAGAAAGGCACAACCCGAAAAATATTCTAAAAATTAGCATGCTATAAACTATATTCATAAATTAAGTTCCAGAATCACAAATCATTTAAAGAAAGAAAATATTAATATTATCTCTCTTAATATGAATAATCTTGCATCAAAAAAGACATCGAATAATGGACAAAAAAAGAGCAAAATTTTGTAACAAATCTAGGGTATATATATATATATATATATATATATATATATATATATATATATATATATATATATATATATATATATATATATTTACGTATAAAATAGAATTATTAGGTTCTCGGGTAGAACCGCGTTTTAGATTCGTAAAATCCCGACGTTTCGGCTTCCGCTTCGAAGCCATTTTGAAGAAAATCTAGTTGATTTACTCCGAGGCCTTAATCTGCCTACTCCCCAGAGTGCATGATTAGAAGAGAATGTGGACCGTGCGATCTCTGCATTAATAGTTGTTGTTGGTTGTGGGTGGGGCGGTCGGTTGAGGGTTGGGGGTGACACTGAACATGGACGTTTGACTGGAAGGCTTTTGGATGGGCAATTTGGAAGTTAGCGATTTCCATGTATTTGGAACTCTAAGGCCGTCGTTTCTCTTGTTTAAGCAGTCTGAACGTTTTTCGATCTCAATTGTTTCACGAATTATGCGGGGTTTACAGGAATATATTGGTGCGATTACTTTGGCCTTGTCGAAATCTATTTTGTGACCCGTTTCGATATGATGTTCTGCTAAAGTCGAGGAGAGAGATTGGCCTTCGTTGGTCTGAAGGAAACTGGATATATTTATTTCTGTTGTAAATATCGTTTTGATATTACGGGATCTGAATACGTTGCAAATTTTATCAGTAACTCCATTGATGTATGGCAGAATAACTTTGGAATTTTGGGACAATTCTCTAGTGGATTGGTCGGTATGACCAGTTGCCTGAACATTATTAATATGCCTTTTATTTGATGCATATCATAGCCGTTTTGAACTAGTCCCGTTTCTACGGAATTAAGTGATGTTTGCCTATGTTCCCTATCCGACAATCTTAGTGATCTCGTGACTAAAGTTTTGACTATCGAATTTAATTGGGATGGATGATGATGTGAGTTCGGATTTAGATAACGGTTTGTATGGGTGGGTTTACGATAGACAGAATAGGAGAAGCTTTGGTCTGGCCTTTTTGATATTAGAACAGAAAAGGTAGGGTATAATTGTTTTCAGTCTGCAATGTAAATTGGACCTGGGGATGTATACTGTTCAAATGCAAATGGAGCATATTTAAAGACTGTGGTCCGTGAGACCAAATGACGAAAGTGTCATCTACATATCGGAAGCAGTAAATAGTTTTTAACAGACTGATGTTAATGGCTTGAATTTCAATGTATTCCATAAAAATATTGGCTATGACCGGAGAAAGAGAGGAACCCATAGGAGTTCTACGAATTGGTTTAAAGAATTTATTTTTGAAGAGAAAATATGTATTGGACATGCAATGTTCTATAAGACTAAGAATATCCGTTGAGGTATGGTGTTTATTTTTTAGAATATCTAGTCTCTCGAAGGGAAATGTTTGTAAATAATGAGACAATATCAAAACTAACAAGAATGTCACTTTCGCATATACTGTGCCTCAATAAAATGAGAGGAATTTTTGATGTAGCGATTTTTTCCGAGAGCGGCTGTAGAGTTTGCGCTAAATATCTTGTTAATTTGTGAGTTGGTGAACGATCTGCTCTGACAATGGGACGAACTGACATTCACTGAAAACTGACATTGGTCTTCGCGAAATTAATGCATAACCTCAATAGCAGGCTGTTAAATTTGCGAAATTTGCGAAAATTGCGAATTGTTAAAATACTGGAAATTTGCGAAATTAAAAAAGTCATATAGGACGGTAAAAACCGTAGAAACACCCAGCTAGATTTCGGAAATACCCCAATCATTGACAGTGCCATAATTATAGCGAGACAAAAAAACCAAATTCTATTAGAGTATTTCCTTTTTGAACCTTGTAATTGATAAAATAATCGCGTCTTTCCAACGAACTGCTCGATACAAGATGGAAAATACTTTCTTTCGCGTGCAGTGTTACGCAAGTGACAGTGTATTAATTGCTGTATCAGAAAACTATTTACAAAAATTCTCTACGTATTTAATAAAACAGCAAAGACAATCTTTTATATTAGATGCAAAGACCGCTCTACCAAACGATGGAACGAATGCGGATCTTCAACATCCGAAGAGGTTTAAGAAGGAAAAATACAGGTATTTTGCTAGTCTACCACGTGTAGTGGTTCTTAATTTGTTCTTAAAAAAACGTTTAATTTGGTAGAAAGGTAAAAAATGGACCCCCCCCTCCAGAAAAACCGTACATCTTTTGAGGTGATCCAGAAGCCATTTTTCCATATCTCCGTAATTGTTAAAGTGTTTCATAGAAAGTGCCGGACACATCGATGAAAACAAGTGGTAGTCAGAAGGGGTTTGAAGTCGAGAAGTTTGGCGCGTATGGCGGATGTGGCAAGGGTTTCCAGCCAAGTGCAGAAATGCTTGTTGCCGTGCCACAAAATTACTTTTCCGTGTCTTCTAACCAATTCTGGTCACTTTTCGATTAATGCATAGTTCAAATTAATCATTTGTTGACGGTATCGAACAATATTAACTATTTTACCCGGTTTCGGAAGCTCATGGTACACGACACCCTTCTGATCCCACCAAATGCATAGCATCGTCTTCTTTTCAAAGCGATCCCGTCTTGCGGTCGATGATGAGGGTTTCTCTAGATCAACTCATGATTTCTGCATTTTGCAGTTCTCGAAATATATCAATTTTTCGTTTATAGTCAGGATCCGATGCAAATAGTATTTCTTTCATGCCAAGAAAGCAAAACTTCGCACACCGTTTCTTGTTTTTTCATCTGTCTGTTGTTTAGCTGATGTGATACGCGTTTTCCTGCCTCTGGATCTTTCCTATGGCATTCAGACAATCACAAATTGTTCGACAACCAAAATTTAACCTCTCTAAGGCACATAAGCGTCTTGTCTTGGAACATTGTCGTGGTAAGTTTCCACAAGTATACCACGGCTTTCACTCGCGTTTTTTTTTGACTGAACAAGAAAAGCAGAACGTTCCTCATATGCTCTTTATTTGGCTCGAAACTCAACATGTTTACCACAAGCGAAAAATATGACGCCAACTCGAAATCGTTTAAACATCAATGGGATTTTGAAAGGCACAGTCATAGCAACACAATGACGTAAGAGATTAGACTGTGAACATACTCTTGTTTCCAGCGCTATTTCTTAAAAAAATGAGGAATTATTATCCGCCACCTGATATGAATGCTAATAAAGAAGAAACTTTCTGTTTTTCTTAAAACGGGAGACTAACCTAAAAGTTCTGCAATTACTCCAGGTCGATTTTGACATTTAAGCACTGCCCAACCATGACATCTGTAGGATGTTATGATGGTGTCTTTTGGTCTCATTATTGAGTTTACTCCAACGCATATTGCTTCCTGACCAACTACCAAATGACAAAATCTAGAATAAAATACATTTTAACCACCTGTCTTCAATATAGTGTAGTTTTACTAAAAACCCTCTGATTTTCTTTTCTCGGTAGAGTCCTGCCAAAGCGTTTTCTACTCTTCTAACCAAGTCCATCTCCTGGAATAATTTCAGGCCATTTTCTTTGTGCAGCTCGGATGTAGTCGATGGAACATCTTCTAGTAAATGTGATCGATAAACTTTATTGTCAAATGCTTGTTCAATGTTTAAGGTTAACCATCTGTTGATCGTAACTGGATTTCTGATAGGATTAATTAGTTTTTTGGAGAAATTTGAAAACAGTAAAAATGACATTTTAGTTTTGTAAATGTCAGTTTTTATAGATATACCTTGATTGTTTAACGATCTGTCAGACAATTATTATTAGGTTGCTAATAAAGTTATTGTGGTTTTTGTTATTTTAATTTTGCGATTTCCGAATAATTGTGTAATAAATGTGTAAAATTGCTTTGACTTTATTTATCATTTTAAAGCGCGTTTTTTGCTCTATATGTATGTATGTATGTATACTCTGTATGTATATGTGTATGTATGTATGTATATATGTATGTAAAGTAAAGTTATGGGGTTAGAGGCGCATCAGCAACTGAGAAGGCTATTTAGCGACTGGACCTACAGCTTAACGTGGGTTCCGAACCACGGTCATCAGCTACCGAAAACCCTTGGTTTTGTGCTTAACCGAAAGTATCTCGAGAAGCCTACTGACTGGCGAGTGACCAACGTAGAAAACCTCTCAGAAGGCATCCGGCCTTACCCAGCCTCGAACTGGTGTGACTGAGGGGTGATTCCTAGTCAGATTTTACACTCTTACCTAGAAACATTCACAAGAATTTAGAGAAAAACTTTTTTTGCCAAGTACGGGATTCGAACCCGCTCCACATTAACTGCCGTAACGTAAGGCTGACGCCTTAGACACCACAGCTAATGTGGCTCATATATGTATGTATGTATGTATGTATGTATGTATGTATGTATGTGTGTGGGTTTTTTTTTTACCACGGGGGAAATGCTTTTTACGCACGCCTATCTCAAAATAGTGACTAGACAGTCAGAGAATCAGTCAAAGACTCCTACCCACTAAAACCCAACGTCGAACTCATCCCATTCCCTGCGGAACCGCCATCAAGCATTACTTCGCAGGGATGAACTGGCTACTAGCCCTTCTCAAATTCTAATTCACATTATGATTTTGCCTCAATCTCTCAATTTAACGGAGCTTCCCGATAATGGTTGCGGCATAATCTGCCACTGCATTCCAGTTGGCCTCTGATATTGTCATCAGTTGAACAATGTTTTCTGGAGTAGTGTTCTGTTGGAGTAACTCATGTAGTCTTGCTGTGTCTCCATAAAATCGTGGACAGACGAAAAATACATGTTCCGCATCTTCCACGGCAGGTTGACATGTCGGGCATAAATCACTATCGCTTATTCGAAACCGCATTTGGTAGGCCAGAAAGCAACCATGACCGCTTAGAAGCTGAGTCAAATAGTAATCCACCTCGCCATGTTTCCTCTCTATCCATATCGCAATATTTGGCACAAGTCGATATGTCCATTTCCCAGTATTGACTGTATTCCACCATTGCTGCCACTGGGCAATTGTTTCCGACTGCTGGACCTTCGCAATATTTCGCCGATTCGTGTTTCGATCTCCTTCTAATCTGCGATAGATCCTAGTTCTTTCGCTTGCCATTAGGTTAATAGGCGGTGTTCCCGATATGACACATACAGTTGTTTACATCCGTTCTATCTCCTTTCTTGTGTAGTGGATGGATTAGAGTACCTTTCCAAACTTCCGGAATCCGTTCGGTTCGCCAAACTTCTTGTAGAATTTTGGTTATTTTCTTGATTGTACCTGGACCAGCGAATTTCAAAATTCAGCAGTGATTCCATCTTCTCCAGAAGCTTTGTTATTTTTAAGTCGCTGGATTTGCCTAATTACTTCATTTTCATTGGGTTGTAATGAATCTGGGCTTGTTTGTTTGTGTAGATTTTGTATGAGAATTATATAGATTTTTTATTCCACAAAAAGTAACAAAAACTATTTAATAAGGGCCATGCTGATCCCACTGTGCCTTTTATGTAAAAAAAAACAGTGCCCAATGAAGGCTAAATCAGATCATTTACTATTTATGTTTTCCTCGACTATCTCATAACCACGCCATTACTTTTTCGGTATATTTCATCTTTTTTTTCATCCACCACTCGAATCTTAAACTTTCCAGTATAAACTTTCGAAATAAAAGGTTTTTGCCGGCAGAAGGTGCGCTAAATATTTTGGCCGCTATGGAGAACAAATTAGAATGTTATGTTGAACTTTATAAATGAAGTGGAAAAGACTTTTTGCAACGAGCCGTAGACGAAGAAAAATGTTTATTTTCCAGTTGCGTTCCTATGTTTTAAAAGATTTTTTCTCGGGATATATTTATTACTTTAGAGAAAGTTTTTTTTTTTAGTGAAATAAGGTTACGACTTTACATTGCTCTTCTTTTATTATTATTTATGGCTTTTTACATAAACGGTCTTTCAAATTGAGCGGTTTTTATAATTCCCGAATAAAACGCAGAGTATGTGTTAATAAAAAAAAATATTGGTAATTGAAGTATAGTGTGTGACATTTAAACATGAAATTAAAATATCTGCCCAATAACTACCTATTGTACCTCCACAGGCGTCCTCTCTTTTGGAAATTTTGTTGATTAACATAGCCACCAATTTCAAAATATACTTCATCTAGATAGATGATTTTTTGAGAAAAATCGTTTGTTTGTTCATTGATCCAATTGCCAAATGTAGCTCTTATTGAATGGTCAAGTGGCTTTAGTTGCTGTAGTATTTCAAACTTATATGCTTCCAGAGCTAAATATTTTCGTAAAATATACCATATTGTGGATTCAGTGTATCCAAATTGTTGTGAACGTCAACTATTAGAAATTTCTGGGTCTTCAGCAACATTTTCACCTACCAAATCAATATGTTCTTGTGAACGATCACTATTATTATATAATGCTCTTCTTTTATCTTCCACCGAATCACTTTCTTGAAATACTTGAACAATTTGGTTGATAATGCTTTCAGATGGATGATTGTGCTAACTGTAAATAACACGTAATTTTCTAAAAACATTTTTCAGTGAACGCCTATTTTCATAAAATAATTCACCCATTTTAACTCGTTATTGTATTGTGCACGACTCTATTTACATAAATATCATGTATTATACTTCTGAAATGAGACTAGACTTGGGCAAAGTCACAACGCCATCTGTGTTTCATTCAAGAATAAAAAAAAATTGCTCTATTTAAAACGTCGAGAGTCGAGAATTATGTATACAGAAATTTGCCGACTATATCGTGAAGCAAACCAATGAAAAGTGGTCAGTCATACTGTGCAATCATGGGCAGATTGCAATTGAAGGGAAATATCTCAGGTCTCCTCTGTTTCCTTCTTTCTGGTGGAACTCAATAGAGAGTTAAGTTTTGCGGTCGATTTTCTACAATCTTTCTCACATGTTCGTATCAGGTAAGTTCTTTCTTCTTTCTATATACTCAATTATTGTTTCGCTCAAACCAATTATCTCTTTAACTCGATTATTTGCCACGCTGACTAACCTTGATGCTGTACTCTGCAAGATCTTCTTAAAAAGTCTATTTAAAGTGCCTGAATTCTTCTTTTGTCTTCCTCGGCCTACCTTTATGCTTTCTATTTCCCTACTCCACTATATTCCAAGTTTTCGTATATCTCTTCTTTCTTGTTCTATTCCCTGTTCAAATTTTTGTCGGTCTCTTCCATCTCTCTGTATTCTTGTTGCCAATATTTTCTCATTTTTGTCAAATATAAGGTCTATAACCTCCTCTGTTTCTTCTCCGATTCGGAGTGATTTGGTTTTTGAAAAGATCATTGTTAAATCTTCTATCTTTAAAACCTTTCCTATTTTTCCTTAATTTTTGGATTTTGTTTAAGATCTTGATTAAAAAAAAACAGAGCAATGATGAAAATAGAAGATCGAATATTTGATGAGTTTTGCGTCAATAAATAAATCAGACCAGGGTGCATCGAATCTAATGTAGTGAATATATATGTATAGAGTGCTCGAGGATTCGCGGTTTTAAAATAACTAGCTTAAGATATGCCGATAATATTACATTTCTTGCGAGGTCGGTCGAAGAACTGACCTTAATTATCAAAAAAATTCAGTAAATAAACTAAGATTAATATCTAAAAATTTCCACTATATTTAAAATTGTATGTATGACAATTGTTTCCTTATTCAAATGCAAAGTATACTAAATTAACAGTGAGAAAAGTAACCACAACTAAAGTGTCCATCGGCCTAATAATATCATAAAACATGATAGTGGAGAAATCCATTTTTCGTCAACGTCTAGGACAATATAAGTTTAATAACGGTGAGACATTCAATTCTAGCTGGCCATAAGCTAAAAGATGACATTTTTTGGATTTATTCATTATAAAATTATCATTGAAAGTATGCTAACATTAGGTGGTTAGCATAATGCGAATTATTTTATTGTTTAATATAACTTCTTTTATGTTCGTTGAGCCTAGTAGAGAAATATCTTCCAGTTTGTCCAACATATACTTTTGGACACGAGCCGCACGCAATTAAATACATTTTTGATTTATACAGTTTACTTGATTGATTTTTATTTTTTCTAATAAAGCGTCCTAGACTATTGTTTATTTTGAAAGAAATACAGTAGATTAAATAGATCAAATCATCTCCTGATGATGCTAACATGGTTAGCGAAACGTACGTCGAGCAGTTCAAAAAGTGATTTGGTGTATAGTGGTAAATCTCTTCAAGTTTAGACTTGAATGGTTCGCCCTTATTAAACTTATATTGTCCTAGACGTTAACAAAAAATGGATTACCCCACTATCAAGTTTTATGGTATTATTAGGTCGATGGGCAGTTTAGATTTTGACTGGTTACTTTTCTCACTGTTAGTTTATTATAGTTTGAATTTGAAAAAGGCACTGCGTGTTGAAACAATTGTCATACATATAATTTTAAAAATAGTGCAAATTTTTAGATATTAATCTTTGTTTATTTATTTAAAATGAATTTCCATCAATTATCGGCTACCTCAGTCAAATTCATTATTGAAGCTTCAACAAATAATTTAGCCTTATATTATTTTAAACTACAGTTAAAAAGTAAGATCTGCACGCAAAATATGTGGTATTCAACCAAGTGTTACTAATCGGACGTTTATTCGAAATACATGTGTCTGAATACCATCAATATAACAAAAGGAATATTTACAGCGTTTATCTTAAAGTGGTACATAGTGAATTAATCCATAGGCTACACAATATTGAGTTCGATATTTCGATCAACAAGCAGTTTATAATATAAAAGAAGAAATTGGAGAACTTTTTATCCAAGAAAGAAATTAATAAAATTAAATCGATTACAAAGTACACCGAACACCAATTTTTTATAAGATTTGTCAACCTTACAGACTGCAATTTCACTAGTGAAGAATCTAAGTTAGCTCACAAAGGTTTTCAATATAACATAAAGCCAGAGAACACCTTGGAGTGGAGTGCGAACTCATTCTATTCAGATACATCACAAAAAAACACCTATTGGCTCACAGAGGCAAAAATCTTCAATTTGAAAAATTAAGAAAAAATCACATTGATGAATTTCATACAGCGAAAAGGATTAATAAGAAAATCAAAGAAAATAACATCATAATGACAAGAGCAGATCCTGAGATAGCAGTATGGAGATAATTATATATAAAAAACGAATATTTTTTTAAAATCAGGGAAATTTAACAAAATTAATTCTGATACTACGAATACATTCCAAAAAAGAATAAAATAAAGTTACTTCATAAAGGTTTTCAATATAACATAAAGCCAGAGAACACCTTGGAGTGGAGTGCGAACTCGTTCTATCAAATTCAGATACATCACAAAAACACGTATTGGCTCACAGAATCAAAAATCTTCAATTTGAAAAATTAAGAAAAAATCACATTGATGAATTTCATACAGCGAAAAGGATTAATAAGAAAATCAAAGAAAATAACATCATAATGACAAGAGCAGATCCTGAGATTGCAGTATGGAGATAATTATATATAAAAAACGAATATTTTTTTAAAATCAGGGAAATTTAACAAAATTAATTCTGATACTACGAATACATTCCAAAAAAGAATAAAATAAAGTTACTTCATAAAGGTTTTCAATATGACATAAAACCAGAGAACACCTTGGAGTGGAGTGCGAACTCGTTCTATCAAATTCAGATACATCAGAAAAACACGTATTGGCTTACAGAATCAAAAATCTTCAATTTGAAAAATTAAGAAAAATTCACATAGATGAATTTCATACAGCGAAAAGGATTAATAAGACAATCAAAGAAAATAACATCATAATGACAATAGCAGATCCTGAGATAGCAGTATGGAGATAATTATATATCAAAAATGAATACTTTTTTAAAATCAGGGCAATTTAACAAAATTAATTCTGATACTACGAAAACATTTCAAAAAAGAATAAAATAAAGTTACTTCATAAAGGTTTTCAATATAACATAAAGCCAGAGAACACCTTGGAGTGGAGTGCGAACTCGTTCTATCAAATTCAGATACATCACAAAAACACGTATTGGCTCACGGAATCAAAAATCTTCAATTTGAAAAATTAAGAAAAAATCACATTGATGAATTTCATACAGCGAAAAGGATTAATAAGAAAATCAAAGAAAATAACATCATAATGACAAGAGCAGATCCTGAGATTGCAGTATGGAGATAATTATATATAAAAAACGAATATTTTTTTAAAATCAGGGAAATTTAACAAAATTAATTCTGATACTACGAATACATTCCAAAAAAGAATAAAATAAAGTTACTTCATAAAGGTTTTCAATATGACATAAAACCAGAGAACACCTTGGAGTGGAGTGCGAACTCGTTCTATCAAATTCAGATACATCAGAAAAACACGTATTGGCTCACAGAATCAAAAATCTTCAATTTGAAAAATTAAGAAAAAATCACATAGATGAATTTCATACAGCGAAAAGGATTAATAAGAAAATCAAAGAAAATAACATCATAATGACAAGAGCAGATCCTGAGATAGCAGTATGGAGATAATTATATATCAAAAATGAATACTTTTTTAAAATCAGGGAAATTTAACAAAATTAATTCTGATACTACGAAAACATTTCAAAAAAGAATAAAATAAAGTTACTTCATAAAGGTTTTCAATATGACATAAAACCAGAGAACACCTTGGAGTGGAGTGCGAACTCGTTCTATCAAATTCAGATACATCAGAAAAACACGTATTGGCTCACAGAATCAAAAATCTTCAATTTGAAAAATTAAGAAAAAATCACATAGATGAATTTCATACAGCGAAAAGGATTAATAAGAAAATCAAAGAAAATAACATCATAATGACAAGAGCAGATCCTGAGATAGCAGTATGGAGATAATTATATATCAAAAATGAATACTTTTTTAAAATCAGGGAAATTTAACAAAATTAATTCTGATACTACGAATACATTTCAAAAAAGAATAAAATAAATATTAAAAGGCTCGCCTATGACGATGACAAGAAACGACAGTTAATAATGATGAATCCTCAGGCACCAAAATTACGCTCGCTTATAAAATTACATTAACTACAATCAAATTATCAAATCAGCTTATTAAACTCATTGTACAATATACAAATTTTAGACTGAAATATTCCATTCTAAATACCTATGACCTTACCAATAAAATAAAAGATATTCATTTACCCAAAAAAATCCAAACTAATTTCTTTCGATGTACAAAATTTATTCCCGAGTATATCACCAAACGAAGTAATAATAATATCAAAAATAAAGCTAATTCAATAATAAAACAAGACATTTTAGAGCTACTGTGAATTACGTTGGATCATAATTACTTTTAATTTGATAATTCATTTTATGTTTCTAATGACGGTTTGATTATGGGGAACATTTTAAGTCCTTTACTGTTCGAAATTTTTATAAACAACTTAGAAAATAAGATAAATCAACATCAGTTATTTAAATCGTCACTTTACTAGTACAGATATGTGGATGGTATTCTAATTTGTTTTACAGGTTCTGATAGATAATTAAATCAATTCCTAACTCCAACCAAAACCGAATATTCACGGTTTGAAGGTCACGCTCTGTATTTGCGATTTCACCAGTTCGGTGTAGTGAATTATGAGCTGTTAAAACCGTCTGAAACAATTACAGGGGATCGTTATCGAACGCCGCAATACAGCGAAAGACACGATAAAGTCATTTTACACATGACAATGCTCGGTTCCATGTTGCAAAAGTTGTTAAAACATACTTGGAAACGTTTAAATGGGAGGTGCTATTCCACCCGCCGTATTCTCCGTTCATCGCTCCCTCTGACTATCACCTGTTTTGATCGATGGCACATGGCCTGGCTGACCGGCACTTTCGGTCTAATGAAGAAATCAAAAATTGTATCGATTTGTATGTCGCTTCAAAAGATGACCAGTTTTTACAACGCGAGATTCGAATGCTGCCGGAAAGATGAAAGAATGTAGTGCCCAACGATGCACAATACTTTGAATCATAAATTTATAACCGGTTTTTTACAATGAAGCTTTGAATTAAAAAAAAAAGAACGGTGGAGGGCAAAGTTGTAGACCTTTAATTTTTTTTGAATATCTTCCTCAATCCCGACACTACAAAAGTTTTTTTTTTAATAAATCGTATTACGCATGATTATTAAAGCCAATACAAAATTAATTGACTTTGTTTTTTTTTCGAAAATCAACATTCGAAAATATAATTTGTCCACACATGTGCTAGTTAGGTCTGTATTTTATAGACGAATTGGGATCCCAATGTTCACATTTGTGTACAATTCGCCCAAGAGGTTGTGTTCTCTAATAAAATAATAAAAAGTATTAAAAACTTATATTTTGTAGAAATTAAATTGAGGTATTTTTAAACTTATTTGAATAAAATAAATAAAAACAAATAAAACTTATCTATTTGTGAAAGTTTAAAAAACAGTTTCTTTCCTTTATAATACACAAAAATACATTGCATTTTGTATTCCTGCATCTCTTAGCGTCTTGGAGATTCATGGCCTTTGGTAAATGCGTGCCGATCAATCGAATTTCTTTATGGGAAATTGCAACGGACCCCAGACGGTCAACACATCTTTTTTTTGGTACGTGAGTCTCTTCATCGTCCACATATTGCCTTTTTCTTTGAGAATCATTGTCAACAATCAGAGCTTGGGCAACTCTAACTTTAAAGCTATGAAGCCCACGCGTTGTCCATAGCCATATCCATGAAGTGTTCTATATAGCGTACAGTCCATTTTTTTGTCTTGTGGTATGATCGGTACAATGAAATCATTCGATTAATGAGATCGACCCCTTCCATATTTTCATTGTAACTAGATACAATGTCTGGTTGGGGAATACCAATGTAACCCTTATGAGCCTTAGAATATCTTTTTGCACTTTTTAAGGGATGAACCATATGTTTGCTTGAAGCCATGGTCACAACCTTGTTGTCACACCACTTGACTAAACCAATTTTATTGTCAAGCCTTACTCGAGTCTCATAAGAATCTCTCTCACCTATCAATGTATTGTTGTCGGTTTTAAATCCAACGTCTGGGAATCTGTTGGACATAATAGTCCCGGTTCCAGAATACCCTTTTCTAATAACATTTCAAGAAGAACAGTGCCGGTAAAATATCTATCAAAATAAGCGTTCGTTCCAGGAGAACAATTTTGAACCAACTGCATAACTGCCCTTCCTCCATTGCTCAACTTGAATCTTCCGTCTATTTCTGTGTGTAGGGCGGTATTTTTTCCTTGATATATTTCTAAATCAAGAATTACACCATAGGGCGAGCACAACACATACACCTTCAGTCCAGTAGGATAGGGTTTTCGAGGAACAAATTCTCTTACAGCGACTTGTCCTGTTAACGGTATAATTTGTTCGTCAATACATGCATTTTGAGATCTTGGCAGAGAAAGAACTTTTTTCCTAAAAGTTGATATTAACGGCCTGATAAAAAGTCATTTTGTTTTTCTTCATTGGTTACTGCCAAATTGTTGACCACATATATGGCATTGCGGATGCAAAAAAAACCGGTCTCTGGTCATAGCTGCCGCAATAAGTGAAACTTTAAAATCACCCTCCCAGTATATGCACCTCTCTGTGCAGTTTCCTTTCCCCCCTTTTTGGGGGTTGTATAACTGAGTTTGTCAATTCAACAAACATTTCATCACGACGTGGTGAAGCATATGAAGTTGAAACAGAAGCTTCATCTGGTCCACTTCCTATCAAACTTCTTGAGGATCGGGGATGTATTCTCCATCAGAATAATCTCTACTAACATCGATGTCACTCTCATTCAATATAGAGAAGATTTCATTAACATCAGTTTCATCATTTAGCTTGAATAAGCCCCTTCTTGGTCCTAATATTGAAAAATTAAAATCATTAAAAAAACAGAAAATGTAATTTTGTAACCTAACGTACACATATGTGTACATATTTTATCAATGAATTTTCCGACATAAAGATTAATTATTCTTATAAAAACCGCCTGAACATTTAATCTGATTATTTATTCAAT
Source organism: Cosmopolites sordidus (assembly GCA_031761425.1). Taxonomy (NCBI): domain Eukaryota; kingdom Metazoa; phylum Arthropoda; class Insecta; order Coleoptera; family Curculionidae; genus Cosmopolites; species Cosmopolites sordidus. The sequence goes on along the minus strand of JARFXV010000947.1, from coordinate 916,668 downwards.
TAATTATCCATCAAAAGTTAATAAATAATAATTAAAACATTTATTTAAGAAGACTTACTTGAAGACTCGCGAGAACTCGAAGCAACAGGTTAGTCCATTTTCCACCATCTTGCTGTTATCATACAGTACCACCTTGTTTCGAAGATAATACGTATTTATTTTTTACCACTAGGTAGTAGCACTAGTTTTGGCCTAGATGACCTAGATTTGGCGGTAAATTCAAATGTATAGTTTTCCCGCGTCTCTTTGAAAATTTGTACACAAGTGTGGACACTGTATCTGACGAGGATATAATTTATAAACGCGAATAAAGTGATGGTTTAGAAATATGTATTAAAATCGTTGAAATTATTTCAAATATTATACGATGACCGTCCATTTATCTTATTTATTAAAGAATATATTCAGTTAATTTCCATACTTAATACTAATTGATTCTCTCCCGATTTCTGATTGTCGAGTGTTTGATACAATTGCAATTGAATCGTAAAACGGCAGCTCGGGAATCCGAACCACGTTGGATATTTCCGTTAAGATCGATATGCTTCCTACTCAAAATAGCTTAATAGCTATAACAAGCCCTACTCGTGACAAATGGATGGGTACATTTGGCATAGGTATGCTGCTGGATACGTAATATGCTGCAGTGCGATAGGATCTCCCATTAATATGATGAATGATTGCGATTGTTTCCTTGGTGGCCGCCCGGTCTTGCGGCAACAAGAAAACCGTAAACAGTGGAAAACGGGATCAGGATGGGATGCCCATCGGAATTTTGGGCTTAGTTCAATTTATTTCAATTGTTATTAACTATTTCAGTGAGATTAGAATTGCCGTGTTGTTTAAAAAACATTTATACAGAAGATTCATTTAAATCTCTAATCCATTTGAGTAGCGATTTAAGATTAGAAACTTTATTTTTTTAAATTCTTTAGAGACTGTATCATTGGTCACCAAAAATATTACTAAAATTTCCCCCAGATTTGTCTTTGAAACTTGTTTGCGTGTATTTTCAATTTATTGAGCAAGAAAAAGTATTTTAAATACACCTCTTAACCCCTTATTGCATAAATCATGAAGGATATTGGTTAATTTTTTTAGGGAAAACCTCTTTATTTTTTTTTTCCTTTATTTGGGTTTTTCGCCACTATCTAAAACTCAAAAAATATCAAAAATACCTGTTTTTATGCAAAGAAAGAATTACTAGGTAAAAACAAAAAACCAAACGGAGACAAATTTCTCAGTGATTTTTTTGTAATAAATTTGCCTAACGAACAAAATTTTAAAGATATAAAAATGTTATACAAAATTTTACAAACGTTTAACCTTAACGTTTCGGAGGGTCCTCTCTCCCCCGTTTTCAAAACTAAACTAAAGAATAAATTTTATTTGTAATATATAAAGTAAGGAGTGAAAGTAAATATATTTTTTTGTGTATGTCAATGATACTTACATTGACAACAATAGATTTTCATGACAGTGATATACTACCAAAAAATATATATAGGTAATGTTTACTGTGTGATTGTTTATTGTACTGATTGTGTATTCAAATATTTAAATGTGTTTAATTATATTCTTTAGAATCGGGAATCATATTGAATTTAAATCTACCGAAGGCATAGCAATATACTTATTTTTATTCAAATTAATTATAGCGGTTTCTTTTAATCTTCTGTATTTTGTTATCGATTCTTTTAATACCGTTTTGGAATTATTCCAATTGATTTATGACCCGATTCCTATGCGTGCTGACAAATTCTAGATTTATTAAAATCGCCCTTTGTAAGAAGGTATTTTAACATCTAACGGTCTAGATGTCTCACCTATATAGAATTTGCCACATTCACAGGGAATTTTATAAACCACATTTTCGGTATTTTGTTGTATATTGTTTGGTTTAGTCTTTGTTAATAGAGATCTAAGAGTATTTTTTGTTTTAAATGTCGTTCTTATGTTGTATTTAATTCCTACTCTTTTAATTGTGTCAGAAATACCGCGGATATAAGGGATTGTGAGGTTGATTGTTTGAGAGTTATTATTATTGTTATTAATAACTTGTCTGTTTTGTCTAGTATCAAAATTTTTAAACGATTTATCTATAAAATTTATTGGTTAATTGTTTTTTATTAAAATGTCTTTTATGTGATTTGTTTCTTTTTGTAGTGTATCACTGTCGGTACAAACAAGTTTTGCTCTGTCATATAAACTTTTAATTACTCCTATTTTGACCGATTTTGAGTGATTTGAAAAGAAATTGAGATACCTATCTGTGTTTGTCGGTTTTCTGTAAACTGTAGTTTTTAATTTGTTGTTTTGTTTTATTATTAAAGTGTCGAGGAATGGCAATTTATTCTCCCTCTCCATCTCTAAAGTAAACTTAATTGTAGGCTGTATCATGTTCTAATCTCTTTCTAACTATTAATAGTGATTTATCAACTGTGGATTTAAAATGTTTAATAAAAATTTTGCTAGTTTATAACATGGGGAATCTATACTACTAACTATAGGGCGAAGTGGTATATTAGTTTTGTGTATTTTTGGTAGACCGTAGAAATGAGGTGGTTTACTATAATGTGGTGTAAGTTGTGATGTTTCTAGATCTATAAATTCACGTTTGTGTTTATATAATGTATTGTAAATTTGTCACTCTATTTTAAATGTTGGATCTGTAGGCATTTTAGTATAATTTCCCTCATCAATTAAAGTTTTAATTTTGTTATTATATTCTGTAGTGTCCAGAATAACTATGGCGTTACCTTTGTCTGATGGCAATATTTTAATAGATGTGTCTTTTTTTTTAATTTATCTATAGCTAACCTTTCCTCGTGGTATAATTTTGACTTGATTTTATATTGTTTTTCTAAGATAAGTTTTAACCTAATTCTGTATTCATTTGCACTTTCCAAAGGTAATTTTTGAGCAATAGACTCTACTGCCGAAATAAGGTCTAATTTAGGAGCATCTTTCGATGTAAAACTAAAATTTAGTCCTTTAGAAAGTACATACTTTTCAGAATTAGATAATATTTTATTTGAAAGGTTAACTACAATTGTATTAATGAAATTTTTGTCTGTATGTGTATTAATGTGTTTTGTATTTGTTCCATGATTTTTAATAATTAACTTTATAAATTTCTTAATATGGGTATTTTTTTGGATATTGAAGTGATATATGTAACTGGAATAGACGCTATTATAAATGTGATTAAAATCTACTTCAGTTACTTTTTCGTATATTTGTTGTAATATATTATCAATGTCAATTTTTAATTGTTGTTTAGTGTATATGTGATGTTGGATGCAATCTCTTAAAAGTGCTAAACTAGCCCTATGTAAAATATATATGCTTCTGTTTATGTTATAAGGTATATGTAAACGTAAACCTTTTGGTATTATATCACAATCTTTACATTTGTAAAGAAATGTTAAGCTGTTTTCAGAATGTTGTAGTGTAATATATTTACTATGTAAATATCTAAATAAAAAACATTTCTCAGGCCCATACCTGTAATCTAAGTAATGTTTGAATGATTGTGGCGTGTTCATATATTTTTTTTTCTTTTTTCTTTATTTGGATTTTTCCCCACTATCTAAAACTCAAAAAATATCAAAAATGCCTGTTCTTACGTAAAGAAAGAATCACTGGGTAAAAAAAAATCTGTCACGTTTGCTTTTAGAAATATTTATTTACTTAAAAATGGAAAGAACTCTTAGTATTAATAGTAAAAAATAAAAATTGCTAATTTTCATCTTCTTTTTATAGTTTTTTTGGATCGGTTTCTTTTATAATGGACCAACAGTAACATATTTTCATTCCAAAATCTCTGATGACGTCCTTCGAAAATCTTTAAATCTTGTCGAAACATTTCCCTCTGTTCGTCACTCAGACTTCTTAAGTTTTCAGGGGAAAAACTCAAATGCAAATGCACGAAATGAATCTTCAATAATATGTTCACTACCATTTGTTGAATATTTTTTAATAAATCAACAAAAATATCTTTATAATTTTTCCTTTTTTTATCTCCAACCGCAGAGGCTACCGCACCCACCTGTTTAATTCATATCTGTGTTACTATTTTGTTTGGTCGTTGTTTGATCTCAGCTCTCAGCTCTCAGCAATCCTTCTTAATATCGACAAATATAAACATCTAGTTTTTGTATTGTTTATTGGTTTGTTTGTGGATATATATGTGTTTTTGTTCTCTGCATCATTTAGTTTCAATTCAATTTAGTTTATCTGATTCCTTATTATAATCTACTTGATTAATTTTAATTGGTGCAACCAATTTTTGACAAATTGAGACAAAATAAGAGCGAATTCAAGCAAATTCACATCCAAAATATAAACGAACGAATTTATCTGGCAACTCAATTCGTCAGAACAAAATTTAAATGTCCTTTTCAGACGGCGGTTCTGGACGTTGGTCGCCGCCGTCTCCATTTGTTCGGAACGGGCAAACAGGAATCAATTCCGCCAATAAAATAAATCAGTCCATCGGCAAATTGGTCGTAACCATTACATTATTAAAACAATACACGTCGCTTTTACGCGGGATCATGATTAATACAAATAGGAGTAGCGTTTCGGAATTAATCCGAATGCCGCCGGGCCCTAAAACAGCACCAATAAATTTGTGAGTAAATTCGGCTGTATTTTATAATTTGGCCGAACGGTCGAACGGGGTGCCCTTGGATAAAATATCGGCGGCGAAGCAGGACTTTTGGCGCCATCTGCAACGCTCGCCCCATTATCATTTGCCAAAAACCCAACAGTTACTAGATTCTGACACGATAATTCCCCATTAACATTGTGGTTATACGTTACTCACCACTAACTAATATAAATCAATTCCCAAACTTCTAACACCTAAATCAAATTTTTGAAAGTATATATATATATATATATATATATATATATATATATATATATATATATATATATATATATATATATATATATATAGTGGATGGTATATTAGACGTTTACGGAGAACTATTTGGAGTAATGATTTTAAATTTTGGAAACTTATATAAATGAACATTAACTATCTATTTAAAATAGTTTTTGCGCTGCAGTGTTGGCAGATCTACTCGAAGCTAATCCCGGCTTCGTTTTTTTAAATGGTATACCTTATATTATTATATCTCTAGTTTCTGTGAAGCATTTTGAAACTTTTTATGTGTTTGCCATAACTATCTCGAGCCGTTTTGAAAATAAAGAATATTTTTTAAAAAATTTGGCAACAAACATCCCTGATTAAAAAAATATTATAAACTCCGTATATATATATATATATATATATATATATATATATATATATATATATATATATATATATATATATATATATATATATATATATATTTATACCAGGTGTTCCATTAAGGATGGATCGCGGGCGTATCTTGAAAACTATTTATCCCACAGCTTTGGGGGAAAAAAATTGTACTAAAAATGATCATGAGAAGTTCACCAAAAATATTTTTAAGCTTCTAAAACGACCGCAAGAGGGCGTGACGAGCTAAACATTTTTAAAAATCTTTTTTTTTGTGTATTTTCAAGTGCTAACCGAGTAAGAAAAATTCTCAGTTATAATTAGCAAACTGTCTCTAACAACTTTGTTTTATGATATTTTGTCGTAACTTCGCAAATAAAGAAGTGGGGGAAGTTTTACCTATTGAGATAAAAAGTCATCTAATGTCCGTTTGCCTAAACCGATTTTCCTCAATTTGGATTCATTTAAAAGGCAATTGCTGGGACAATCAGATAATCTGGGAGATAAATTATTTAGTTTATAAATGAAACCGCGAGGTGGCGTAACATACAACAATAGTTTTTTGAAGTTTTGTTCAGTTTTTTTAAATGGAACGGTACCGCTTTTATTACATGGCTAGAAAGGTAATTTAAAGAGAAATCATCCAGTGAAAACCCGAAATCGATATCTCTGACATGTCATGAGATATTTCGATTTTTCTGAAAAAATCAGTTATTATTTCACTCCTACCTGCATTAAGTTAAAAAAATATTAACCTAATGTTTGCCTTCCTTTACACTTTGCCCAGGCTTAGGACTGGTCCAAATTCTTCGTGCCATATTAATTTGGAGCGTGTTTAAAGGCCAACGGGCCAACAACGAAGATAATAATAATAACAACAGTCAAATAAAATTAACAGCACAACAGTCTAATAATTAACAGAATCTGACCTTTAACGCCTTTCTAAATGTTCAAAATGCCTTCCATCCTTAGAAATGCAAAGATTTATTTTTCGACGAGTACTAAAAACGGCAGCTTCAATTTCCGCTCTTGAAATGCTGGTTATTGAATTTTGAATTCTTTCAATCATGTTTTCTCGTGTGGTAGGACGAGTTTAAAAAAGAAGGTCTTTTAGTCTTCCCAACAAGTAAAAATCGAGGACTGTCAAATATGGTGAGCGCGCCGGCCACGAAAATAAACTACCCCGTCCTATCCAACAATTTGGAAACGAAGCATCCAAGAAGTTTTGAACCACCTGCGAGAAGTGGGCAGGGCATCCATCATGCTGGTATCACATTTGTCTTCTTGTTTCCAACGAAACGTCTTCCATTAGTTCTGGCAGTCTATTTTTAAAAAAATTTAAATATTCAAATGTCCATTAAAAATGAAGGGACCAATAATTTTGTCTCCCAAAACACCACACTATACGTTCATACTTGTATAGTCATTGTTTGGCCGGGATGATTTCGCATCCATTTATCTATGGCAGCAGAGTTTTTCATTTTCTTGAATAGTCCAAAAACCGTTCTATCCAGGAGTTGAAGTTTGTGTGTGCAGTGGCGAGGGAATGGCAGCAACACGATTCCATTTCTCTTGCATAAATTAAGGTCAAGTAATATATAATTGTCCAGCAATAATAGGCAGTTTTGTTTAATAGTGGGCTTAGCTTTTGTTTTGAAGTGTTCCAAAAATAGCAAAAACTTTGCTTTTTGCATCCAGCCGCTAGCATTTTCAGCACGAGCAGATCCAATAAGACGTTCAGGTATCATGTGGTCTTGATATCGCTTCAACGGAAATACGATAAATAAAGGTATGTTTCCGCCTTGAGCATTAATAACAACAGTAACGTTCGCAGAGGCTACCGCACCCACCTGTTTAATTCATATCTCTGTTATTTTGTTTGATCTTTGTTTGGTCTCAGCTCTCAGCAATCCTTTTTAATATCGACAAATATAAATACCTAGTTTTTGTGTTGTTTATAGGTTTGTTTTGAAAAAACAATAAAACAAAATTAAAATTAGAAACATAATACTTACATACAACATATTACTATTAGTACATATTTTTATAGCTAATGTCCGAAAAGCTGATCGTTTATTTTTATATTTTATTATGAACCCCTTCCGTGACGGCTCTTCTTATCTCAATAGCATCTAAGGTTGCGAATGCTTGATTCATCCGATGTTCTAGCTGCTTAAAATAATTAAAGTATCGAATTTGTTTGTAATTTTTCTTTAAAATGCTACATAATATGCATTTTTATGTTTTATCAAAAGCGCACTACTTTGTAAATGCCCTATATTCTCATATCATATTATCTTAAGGTAACCTCAATTCTTCTTTTGGGACCTTTGGTGTGAAACACTAAACTTGAAGAAATTTACCACTAAATACCAAATCACTTTTTTGGACTTCTCGACGCACGTTTCGCTAATCATCAGGAGATGATTTAACTGATTAGGAGTAAATTTCAAATCTTTACTTTAAGTAGTTCTCCGTAAACGTTTAATGTAACATTGACCGTAAATCACCCTGTATATATATATATATATATATATATATATATATATATATATATATATATATATATATATATATATATATATATATATATATATATATATTATTACATATATTTTCGTGACCGTTTAATATTATTATTTTTTTATTTATTGGGATTTTCGGTTAGTGTAAATAAGTTTTAATTTTTTATTGTTTTATTTACGTTTCTATTCTACAAAGAACCATCATCAGAATACTTCTAAAATAAAAATTACTTTTATATACAAAAAAAATACAAACTTACATTTAAAATCCTACCAATATCAATTAAACAATTAATTTTTTGAATTTTTTAAGTAATATGTGTCAATTTTTTATAAAATTTTTAAATGAATTTTTATTGAGGCTACAAAAATATGTCTAGAATCTACATTTTTTAAATATGATAACCAATTTTATTCCCAAATTTACGGTGTAGCAATGGGCTCACCAATTTCAGCAACTATTGCTAATCTAGTTATGGAATATGTTGAAACAAAAGTTATTGATACTCTCGATTTTAAACCTTATTTTTGTAAAATATTTGTAGATGATTGTATATTATGCATACCTAAAAATAAAATTCAATATACCTTAAACAAATTCAATATATTTCATAATAAATTAAAATTTACTCATGAAGAAGAAAAAAATAAAACAATACATTTTTTGGATATTAACATCACGTATGATAAGGATGGCAATATCAAAACAAATTGGTATACAACACCTGTATGGTCTGGAAGATATCTCAATTTTAAATCCTATACACCAAATAAATATAAAAAAGTGTTATTAATTCTTTAATTGATAGAGCTGTTATTTTAACTAATCCAAACAATAGACCAAAATATATAAATAAAATCAAACAAACACTAGAAGATAATAACTATTAAAAAAAATTTTACGAACCGGTAATTGAAAATAGAATACATAGAATATATAATAATAATAACATAACAAATAAAACTAAAAATGAAAATTTCATACCTTTACCATACATACCAGAAATAAATAATAAAATAAATATATAAAGTTCTTAAACCATATAATATAAATATAACAGAAATACCCAATAATAACACTAAACAAATATTTACAAAATTAAAACCACAAACACCCAAAATGGAACAAACAAATTTAAGTTACAAAATTGATTGCTTAAACTGCATAAGCTCATATATTGGCCAAACAAAGCAATATTTAAAAAACAGAATTAATGAACACAAAAAAAAGCATTAGAAACTTAGAAACAAACATCATTGCACTTTCAAAGCATGCTATCGACAATGAACATAACTTTAATTTTAACAACATAAAAATCTTAGATTTTAAAAAACAATATAAAAAAAGAAATATAAAAGAAATTATTTATATAAAAAAACAAATAATACCATTAATTTCAGAAATGATACAGATAATTTAAGTTGTATATATAATAACATTATTAAATAATACATTTTCATAATTTTTGCATCTAATATCATTCCACATAAAAAATTCAAAACAATTAAGTTATAATAAAAAACAAAAAAGGTGGATTAATTGGTAAATATGTCAAAAGTCAAATATGTCATTTAAAAATTTTATAAAAAATTGACACATATTACTTAAAAAAATTCATTGTTTAATTAATATTAGTAGGTTTTTAAATGTAAGTTTGTATTTTTTTTTATATAAAAGTAATTTTTATTTTAGAAGTATTCTGATGATGGTTCGTTGTAGAATCGAAATGTAAATAAAACAATAAAAAATTAAAACTTATTTACACTGACCGAAAATCCCAATAAATAAAAAAATATATATATATATATATATATATATATATATATATATATATATATATATATATATATATATATATATATATATATATATATATAGGGTGTCCCAAAAATCAACGTTAAGGCGGAAATGGGTGATAAACCAGATGGTGATAGTTTTCAGAAAAAATTTAAAAAAACACCAGTCATGTATGTAAAAAAATAGAGAAAATTGACTACAAATTAGTTGCTCAACAAGGACCGAGTCCCACCCATCCCTTACATAGGAGGGCATATGTTTCGTCTGTTGGTAGTTAGACTCATTAGTGTACCGACATATGCTCTCTCGTATGGCTTATACCTGTAGTGTTTGACTGCGTCCAGTAGTGAGGAGTTATGCACCCAACCGCTGGATTTCACAATCTCATGTGGAACACATAACAACCTGTGTCTCTGTAAAAATAAGCATTTTCTTAGTTGCTTGACCATGAGCGAGCCCGTGAAGATTTTGGACGCTAAAAGAAGCGCTTAATGCGTTCAAAATGCATGTTTTCAGGATACTTGGAATGAAAGAAGTGCTATAACAGTTGGTTCAAACATATGCAAAAGTGTATCGATTATCGTGGAGAATATTTTGAATTCTTATGAATATATAAATCTGAATCAATATATCTGAATTTTAACGATAAATATGTGTTTTTATTTATTATTCTGGATACATTAATGCGTTCAAAATGCATGTTTTCAGGATACATCAATTGGAATGAAAGAAGTGCTATAACAGTTGGTTCAAACATATGCAAAAGTGTATCGATTATCGTGGAGAATATTTTGAATTCTTATGAATATATAAATCTGAATCAATATATCTGAATTTTAACGATAAATATTTGTTTTTATTTATTATTCTGGATACATAAATAGCAATCCTCGTATTTATCAATACCGTCTCGTATTTGTACATTTTTTATCCAGATAAAAATGGCCACATCATTGACGAACGCCGTATTAGAAATAATATCGTCATAATTAATACGTGCAATATATTAATTGACAAAACAAACGCCGTTATTGGAACAATACCCATCAGGTTAGGGGAAACTAATGGCGCCGATTGGCATCCCCGTAGGTGACCCGCTCGCATACCTATAACCTTCAGCTACAAATCAAACCGGGCCACAAATCATTGTTAATGAAAATTGCGTCAATGGTGGAAATTTACATCCGAAAGCTTTCCGGAGATAATGAAGCTTGGACTCGTACATGCTTGGGATAGTGACGTCACAAACTGCCTAACAAAAGGCACCAACTCAGGATGGGGCAAAATGGTAATGCGTAGAAATAATACTGGAAATATATGCTATTAAAAGTATTGGATTGTCTGAAAAGTTCGTAGGGTTTTTTAAGAGAAATAAAAAAGGAATGTATTTATATAAATATTTACTAATTTTATTATGGCATTATCTCTATGATTTACAACTTTTTCGAATTTAGTGGTAGGTCCGCACCTTGATAATGTCTTTTTAACAAAAATGAGTATCTTTATTGCAAAAAAATGTCAAGAGGTTGTATTTTTCACCTCTTCTTCCATTTTAAAATACTTCCCACTTAAATAATATTTGAAGGAAGTGAAATAGAAGGTTGTCCGAGAGTGCGATGTCTGTTAAGTAAAATGGATGGGGCAAAACACCCAAATTGAAGCTCAACAATTTTTCCGGGTCCACGCACGACGCTTTTCCTGTTTATTAATTCTGGTCGTTTTCCTTCAATAACAGCCTTCAGTCGATCTAATTGTGAACAGTGGAGGTTAGTTTGGTAGTGTGGACGAAGCTCAAAGTGTATGGATCCTGCATTCTACTACATACACAAAATAATTTTCTTCGGATGAAGACCGTCTTTCGCCACACTTAGTACTGTTGATTCTTGCAACCCCCATGTTTTTTCGTTGCGTGTTGTTATACATAATGTACTTAGCAGTTCAGGCATGGATGGAATATCGGTGGAGATATACAAAGCTGGTGGTAATATGATTGTAAATAAACTCCACGAATTAATCTGCCTGTGCTGGAGAAAGAATTATACCTATTAAAAAAAAAGGAGAGAGAGCTGACTGCACCAATTATCGAGGTATATCATTACTCTCTGCTGCAGGAAGTATTCTTTCTAGAATCATACTAGATAGATTGACTGGTGTTATTAAACCAGTATATTATTATCGAGGTATATAATTGTTATCTGCTGCAGGAAATATTCTTTCTAGAATTATATTAGATAAACTGACTGGTGTTATTGAACCAGTAAAAATGACCTTTAAAATGTTTTTGATGATTAAAACTGAACTCGTGAAGCAGGGCGTTGGGGTGCCACCCCTCTAGCATTTGTCACAGTAAAGAATTTTTCAGAGCAAAACACCATATTTTATTTCCATTCAGTTGCTTTCCTTTAACTCATTTTGCCTGGTTCATCACCTGTATAGGGTTTCAATAGCACGAAAAGTAAAAAGGAGAAAGGGGAAAGCAAAAAAAATCTTCACCAGCACTGTTTTCTTCTACGCCCTCCCACTTTAAGAACCCACGAGCTGCCACAGGTAATTATGAAAGTACCCTCTGGCAAGGCTATTCCGAACATTAGATAACTGTTTATCTAATTTACGAAGAAAATATGTCTATATTGCTGTGCATCTATGCTTACTAAAATTTTTTTAGAAATCCGACAAGGAAAAACTAGAAAATTTGTTTGGCACAAAAAAAAATCTAGTTGTGAACCCTGGGGAGTAGGCAGATTCAGGCCTCGGGGTCAATCAACTTAGATTCTCTTGATAATGATTTCAAAGTGGAAGCCTAAACGTCGAGATTTTACAAATCTTAAACGCGGTTCTATCAGAGAACATAGTTATTCTAACATTACCGACCGCGAAAAGCCTTTCCGAACGTTATTTAAATCGGCTTCTACATTCATCTACATTTTCCAACTGGCCTTTTCAGCGATATCATTAATCTCTATTAATTACATTTGTATATATCTGACATGCCAGAAAAAAGTCAACAAAATCTTGCGTAAGCTGGCGATATGGCACCGGCAATCAGCAGGGCCACCATGCTGTAGTTTTGTCAATTATGAATATTTTTAGACACTATTGAAAATACATTAAATTTCATGAAAAATATCTTACTGTTCAATATAGCTATCTTTGGCGGGGATGATGGCATCAAGTCTTCCTGTGAATGCATCGCATGCTGCAAGAATGTGAGTCTGTGGAATTCGTTGCCATTCCTGACGAAGCGCTGACTTCAATGTATTCAAACTCTGATATTTTTTGTTGATATCTTAGTCTCCAAAATGGAGCATATGGAGAAGCCCATTGGATTCAAGTCTGGTGAATATGGAAGCCATTATTGCGACGAAATGATCTGTGGAACGCGATTTTGTAAAATTAGTGTTGAATTAGCTTTATGGAATGATGCTGAGTCCTATAGTAATGTTCAACGGTTGGAACCAAATTATTTGTATGTCCAAGGAATCAACGCATTGTTTAACATCTTTTGTTGGTACATCTGCTGGTTCACCTTAACGCCCTGATCGATGAAAATGAGCTGAGAGCGACTATTTGCAGTTATAGCAGCTCAAACCGTTATAGAAGCAGGCACTTGTTTACGCATAGTAACTCGATTCCTTTCAATCACACACGATCGTTTTGTTTGTTTGTTCTCATCAGAAAACACCACATTTTCGAGTTCGCCACTTGCGTGCGAGCTTTTCAATGTCTTTGATCGTTGAAGTCTTGTTGTCTTTTGTGCCGGTGTTAAATCTTGCAGTTTTGTATCTTGTTCTTGCTTCGACTTAAGTTCATATTTCAGTACGCGGCATATGCTTGAGTCGGACACGTTCAGCTGTTTAGCCAATTTTGCTGTACTGTGACGTGGATTTCCTTCAATTCGTGCCCTTACCTTTCGAACTACTTCTGGTAACGTTGCGGATTTTCTATGACCACCTCCATGGCATTTTGCTATCCTACCGGTATCATTGTAACGTTTAATGGTTCGATACATAAACATTTTATTAACACGTAAATGCTGTAGCTCAGAACAATAACAGGTTGCGATTTTCCCGCTAAATACAAAGCAATCACACTGTCTAAAATGAGTCAAATTTTGAGAGCGTTGTAATCAGCTGTTCGGCAGTTACTGAAGCGTGAAGTTAGTAACACTTCAGTGACGGACCCTGTATATAGTTCTAGGTGGATTCCATGTAATTTATAGTTGAATCTACTTCTTCATAGCCCATTGTCATTCACAGCTTCCATATATTTTTCTTAGCACCTTTCACTAGAGGCAGTCTAGAGTTGATTAGTCTTATATACCAATGGTTAACGTATCTGCTATTACATGTATTGTTGTGCGTGTATCTTCGGCGTTATGGTCTTTATTTGCTCGACATTAGTACTTAAATGCTGATCTTCCAAGCGACCAAGCGATTTTTACACCTTGTCTGTAAATGACACTAATTTTTTTTGGTTTGAGTAATGTTCTTGTCATTTTATTGTCCATAATGTGGCGTAAGTGGACATTTTCAATTTTAATCAACTAGACTAACTGAAGGTAAATCAAAGCGGATCTGAAAGTAAACAGTATAAATACCAGATAAATTAATAATATGTTAATAAACATTAGTAGTTCCAAACAGATTTTTCTTTATAAGATTTAAAAAGCAACTAATAAAAAATTCCCTACAAAGTTTTCTAACGACCCCATATTTTTATTGCAGGTTTTTTTGTATTTATATCACAATTAAATGCTTTCTCACTGGCCGTTTTAAGTAGTTTAATCGAAGAAAAACAGGAGATTGTTTAAGTCTTTTTTGTTAAAGCAATACATTATACGTAATATTTATAAGAGGATATTATGAGCCATAATTCATTTTTTGCAAGGTTTATTCGTCGATGCGCAACATGCATCTAAAAATTTCAGATTAATATTCGTTAAGAATGCATCGGGCGTTCTCGGCGTGCAATTCGACGACAAGATCAAACTAAGACCGACACTCTATTAAAAGTAATTTTCGCTGATCGTTTTTTAAGTAGCGGATAAGATTAGATCAAAGAATAATCCCTGATAATGATCGCAACAACTTTTAAATGCTCTTATATTTACTGGCACTATTAAATTTTTATGCGAATGGTCGACGTTTAGAGCAACTTGGAGAGCATAAACACTAAGACTGGTTAAGGTGTGATATTTCTACTTAGAATTTCGCTAAATTAAATGGTCATTTTCTTTTATAGTGGTTTCTTAACAAAACAATTGTGCACAACAATATTCCATGAAATATTGAATTAATTGATTTTGGCCTTTTTATACACGTTAGGAAATTATTGGATACCATCTCCTCTCTCCCTCTCATCTACTCCCTTTTTTCCTCTTTCTCTCCTTGTCCTATTCGGTCTCTCCGCTGTCTCTGCCACTCATCTTCTTTCCTGCATGACAATTGAAATTACCATCTACAAGTATGATCAAAAACCTAGTATGACTATTCTTATTTAATAAAAGTTTAAAGTCATTCTGCTTGTTAAGTTAGAAATTACAGCGTGTTTTATAAAGGAACTACCAGAACCCACCAAACGTTGTTCTGCCAGTGTATATTTATTTACCTCTATCTAATATGGATGGTCTGTATGTAATGTAGAATCTATAAAGAGTTGTAGAAAATTGTGAAAAAATGAAAGATCACTCATATTGATAAGATTCTATTATTTTTATTAGAATAAATTGATGATAAATTATATAAATTTTCTTTAGTAATAATTTACTCGAACGAACAATATTTTTCCCATTCACTATATATTCAAACCAATTTATATATGGCTTTTATATATATTTGTATACGGCTATCCGCCATATACAAATTTCTTTTCACTTTTATCTATATCCATTGAGCCATATTGTCTATCGTAGTGTAGCATTTTATAATTTAAATACTGTAAGCAGGGAAATACGTAGTTAAGGTGTAGAACTTGATGCGCTACAGTCCCATCTAGTGGCTAGGTACAACAAAATTGATAGCTCAAACATATTCACCGGATTCAAATACACATGCATATCAATTTTCATAGCGATTGGTTATACGGTGTCCTGCAGAGCCATCTAGTGGCGAGTTATAACAGAATAGATAGTATAAAAACCTTCTCCAAGAAAAAATACTTAGATTTGCCAACTTTCATGATAATCGGTCAAACAGTCTCGGAGTTTATCGATTTCATATATACCAACATTCATTTATATATATATATATATATATATATATATATATATATATATATATATATATATATATATATATATATATATATACATATATATATATATATAGATATATATATATATATATATATATATATATATATATATATATATATATATATATATATATATATATATATATATATATATATATATATAAAGACCCCTTTGTGGATCAGACCTTGACGTGGTAAAGGGGTTTGAGTAGGGCAATGAAGCTTTGAGCTATGCCGTCTGGAGTCTATGCTCCTGGGAGGGTCACCCCTGGTGGACAGGTCAAAGCGGAGGCCTCAGACTAACATGATCCAAAATCTGCCAACCCACATTGGACCAGCGTGGCAGATTACGGTCCATACCTTCAACATGGTATTTCAGTATGTTGAAATATGACAGTACAACCTCAAACACGGCCCTCATTCCCCGGAGGCCAAGAGGCAACTACCTACGGCAGCGGGAAGACCTGCCTTAATTGATGATTAAGAAGATTAGCCCAATGCGTCATTCAGCTGAATAAAAAGTTTAGGCTTCAAATCGTCCAAGCTTATGCACCAACTATAAGCCATAAAGATGAGGAAATTGAGGAATTTTATGATGATGTGGCCCAGCTTTTATACAAGGAGAAATGTAGGTACAAAATCCTGATGGGTGATTTTAATGCCAGAATTGGAACAACAAGAACAGACGAAAATGCAACTGGCCCATATGGAACTGGTGAGCGAGACAATAGAGGTGACAGATTAGTTGATTTTGCTGAAGGACAAGAACTATATATTATGAATTCATTCTATAAGAAAAATATCAGCAGAAAATGGACATGGAAAATTCCATCTGGGCTCACAAGCGAAATTGACTACATCATGACCAACGATAAAACAATATTTACCAATTGTACTGTCCTTAACAATTTTAATGTTGGAAGTGACCACCGAATTGTACGAGCAAGGGTTCGGATTGACTGTCGAAAAGAGCGCGAAAAAATGGTAAGATCAAAGAAGGGCAAGGTGGATTCTGGAAAATTGCTGGAGAGAGGAAGCGATTTTGAGATTGCTTTGTCAAACCGGTTTGCTGCCTTACGAGATCCAGAGGATGTGGAAATATCAGTTCAATATGAAGAAATCGCCAACAATGTACTTCAAACGGCTGCTTCAATAGCACCAGAGGAAAAATGTCTCAAACAAACAAAAATCTCCAGTGAGACCATTGATTTAATGAAGAAACGGCGAGCAATGAGAAATGCAGGTAGTCCTTTTGGCAGGGTCGAGTACACTGAGCTCTGCAAAACTATAAGAAAACGTATCAGAGAGGACACGCGCCGATTCAATATGCAGCTAGTGCAAAAAACCCTGGAAGAAAACAAAGGAATTAACAAACCTAAACAGAAGCTGAGAAACAAAAGAACGCAAATATATGCTTTAAAGCGTGAGGATGGCACAGTGTGCAGGACGCGTACCCAAATGTTAGAGATTGTCAGAAGGTTTTATTCCCAGTTATATGAAGATCAGAGCCAGTCAGGAACAGCAATACCCACGGAAGAACAATATATAATACCAGATATCCTAGTGGAGGAAGTAACAAATGCTATAGAATTGATGAAGAACGGCAAGGCTCCAGGAAAGGATAGTGTAACTGTCGAAATGCTAAAAGCCGGACGTTACATAAAAAACTGGCAAAATTATACTCAAAATGCCTCAAAGAACAAAAAGTACCTGACTTATGGAAAAATGCAGAAGTGATCCTTTTACATACAAAAGGAGCACAGGAAGATTTAAAGAACTACCGTCCAATAAGCCTCCTATCAGTGATGTACAAAGTTTTCACTAAGATAATTTCTAAAAGAATATTAAAAAAACTGAATGACGCACAACCAAGAGAACAAGCAGGATTCAGAAGTGGATTCATAGAAGTCATAGAAAGGCACAACGAATACACCATGCCACTGTGCTTGGCTTTTATCGACTACGAAAAAGCATTTGATTCCATCTCAAAGCATGCGATAATGGATGCATTGCTTAGCCAAGGTGTAGAGAGATCCTATGTAAACCTATTAGAATCGATATATGATGGAGCTACAGCCACAATTCACCTTGATGATCTTGAAGTGGGAATTAATATAGAACGAGGTGTACGGCAGGGTGACGCAATATCGCCTATTCTTTTCTCGGCTGGCCTTGAAGAAGTATTCCGTAAACTGGATTGGGAACAGGATGGGGTAAAGATCAATGGTGCAAACTTAAACCATCTTAGATTTGCAGATGATATTATTCTCATTTCACAAGACCCAGAGGAGCTGCAAAGACGCATACAAGAACTGCAAAGGGCTGGCGAACCATTTGGCTTGAAAATAAACCTGAAAAAGAGTCAGGTTGTGTTCAATAACTTCGCTCAGGACAGAAGAATTTCAGTTTTGGGAAGGGATTTAGAGATTGTGGACAGCTTTGTATATCTTGGGCAGAGGATTTCCATGGAGGGGAATACCGCCCGGGAGGTGGAACGGAGTGTTAAATGTGGCTGGCAGGCATTTGGTAGGCTCAACATAGTGTTTAAGAGCAGACTCCCACTTTGCCTGAAAAGAAAAGTACTCGATCAGTGCGTTCTACCCGTTATGACATACGGAAGTGAAACCTGGACACTCACATCGCAATCAATTCAAAAACTTCGGGTGGCACAGAGGGGAATGGAAAGATGTATGCTTGGCATTACAAGACGAGACAGAAAGTCCTGCGCATGGATCAGGGAACAAACAAAAGTCTGTGACATCATTGGAAGAGTAAAACAGTTGAAATGGAGATGGGCAGGCCATATAGCGAGGCGATGGGACGACAGATGGACCAAGGCAATCCTGGAGTGGATACCGCTTGATCGCAAACGTCCACGAAGAAGACCGAAAGCACGATGGACTGATGACATCGTTAAGTATATTGGACCCGAGTGGCAGAGGAAAGCCCAGGACCGTGAAGGTTGGAAGCATGCTGAAGAGGCCTTCATCCTGCAGTGGATCGATACGGGCTGATGATGATGATGATGATATATATATATATATATATATATATATATATATATATATATATATATATATATATATATATATATATCGTCATATACGTCAATATTTCAGCTACATATTCATGGACCGAAAATGGATATAAAAGTTCCTATAAACATTGGTCCTATTCTAAACTGTTCCAAAGATACAAAGCTAAACATATTTATGGATGGCAAATGTAATAGTGAGTGAGAAAATGTACCTTTACTTTTTTACTGCTAAGCAGGCATTGTTTATACTAGTTAATTATTAGTTTGCTATTAGCAAATTGTTTTAAAGTTATTTCATTTATTTCACTGTGCCTTCTTTATTCTCTCATCGTGAATATGCTGATATATTATTTGTTTGTGGTTTTTGTAATGGAACATCCAATCGCGCATTCTTCGAATAAAAGGGGATAGAAGAGTTTTTGAACAAGTTTTTATGGCTGCTGCAGAATCTGGTATATTTTCAAGTGCGAGAAGTGTATCTGAACGGCAATTGAAACTCGATCCTGAACAAGAAGAGGCAGTCCTTGACATCGTTGAAAATGATCCAAGCGTAAGTACAAGGCGGATTGCAGATATTTACAATCGTCTGCTTGTAGGACTGTTTACATGAATTGTTTATATCCATTTCATTTACAACCGGTACAACATTTGCAGAATAGTGATTTTGCGATAAGGATGCAGTTTTGTAACTGGATAAATTTAAATCGGGGATTATACAGGTATCTTCTATTCACCGATGAAGCGCCCTTCATCGGTGAATGTATACATATTCTTCATAATGAATATCGATGGTCCGAGGAAAACCCTTACGCTACGGCTGAACATCATTTTCAGCATCGATTTAGCATTAATGTGCGGTATGGTATGATAAAAAATGAAATAATCTATCCATTCATATTCGACGGTCATCTTACAGGAGAAGTTTACCTAAATTGTCTACAGAATAATTTGCAAAACCATCCTGCACACTACAGCACACACTAGCCCCTGCACACTACAGCTCACAATTGAGAAATTTTTTAAACACAACTTCCCAAACAGGTGGATTGGACGAGATGGTCCGCACAATTGGCCAGCTAGATCACCAGACCTTAATTCTCTAGATTACTGTGGGTTAGATCTTTGGTATGTGCAACTAAAGCAGACATTGGAGATGCATTATTCAAGCGAATAGTAAATGCAGCAGCAGTTATAAGGAACAGACTCGAATCCATTCATGGAGCAACCCCAGCTGTTCCTAAGAGAGCGCACAAGTGTTTGGAAGTAATTGGTGGTGTTTTTGAAAACTACAAAACGTAGCCTAACTATTTATTATAAAAGTAATATTAAAAAAAAACCTTAACCATTTTAATTTTTGTTTACGTCTGTAACACTTGAGTTTCGGTCCCTGAATATGTAGCTGAAATATTGATATGTCCTCCTGAATCACCCACTATAGATACATATTATGAAAAAACAAGAGCTTTATTAAGTCATAATAAGGATAACATACAAATTGAAGAACCTCACGCCCTTTTACAGTATAGTGGGAAGGAGCTCCATATTGCTGTAAATAGAATAGTTTCATTATCAAGCTGTAGCTGAAATTGTAGAATAACAATATTCCTGCATATTAAGATACAGGTCATGGATAATAGTTAAAAAAAAAACAAAGCCCAATGACCTCTTCATATAAAAAGCCAGCTCAAACCCCAGCTTGATTCAACTGTTCTTCAATTACTATATGGGGATTTTCTATTAAGTATTAGATACAGTCATGCTTAATAACAAGGTCTGAAAGTTTTAAATTTGGTTAGTAGGATCAACAAATTTTTCGAGTGATTTTTCGAGAATTTTTCGATTTCTTTTTTCATTCCAAAGAACCTCGCATAATTGTAATCGGCGATCTAGATTATCCTCTAATAATCCATGAAGTAACCTTGGTCGATACATTTTTAAAACATCTAAACGTTGCATCAGATGACTCAAAGACCTACGGGAAATCTCTAAGTCAACAGAAGCTTTGATTTTTCTGGGCTCCGTTCTTTGATTTTTTTGGGCTTTGGGTAAATGCAACTAATATTTCATTTTTATGGGTAGTAACACTGACTGTATTTTTTTCCTTTATTTGGGTTTTTCGCCACTATCTAAAACTCAAAAAATATCAAAAATACCTGTTCTTATTTAAAAAAAGAATCACTGGGTAAAAACAAAAAACCAAACGAAGACAAATTTCTCAGTGATTCTTTTTTGTAATAAATTTGCCCAACGGATAAAATTTTAAAGATATAAAAATGTTATAAAAAAATTTACAGACTTTTAACGTTAACGTTTCGGAGGGTACTCTCCCCCCGTTTTCAAAACTAAACTAAAAAATAAATTATATTAATTTGTAATATATAAAGTAACGAGTGAAAGTAAATATATTTTTTTTGTATATGTCAACGATACTTACATTGATAACAATGATATAGATAGTGGCAAAAACCCAAATAAAGGAAAAAAATATATGAACACGCCACAATCATTCAGACATTACTTAACACTAACTGGTCGAATACTCTTTGGTGCATTACAGATGAACCCAGTTTGATCGAATTTATCGCGTAATCTATTAATTGCTGGATTATAAGATATAAGAAAAACAGATAAGATTATAACAAAAACAAAAATGTATTTAAGCTTTTTGTTAAAGTGATACACGAAAAAGTTAGAAAAGTTAAACTAAAAGAATATTTTTTAAATCTAACCCTCAAGAGAAGTACTGGATAAGGGATATCTAGTGGTGAATTAAAAATATTTTTCCCTTATAAATGGCTACGATGAGGGGATAACTTTGAGTGCGGGAAACATTTTACTATTCCCACTACAGATCCCCCACCCCATCTTAAGATATTAATACTAACAAAAATATAAACGACCTGTTGTTGTGTCAGTATTTTTCAATTTCAATTTATTTAAATAATCTGTTTGCACAAATAGTGTGTTTTTTTCGATCTTGGCACAGTTTGTGGTAAGTAAATCATAAATATTATATTTTCTATAGTTTTTTACTGAAAACTTTGATTTTTAATTTTTGAAACATTTATTTATCGGTTTCTTTCATTTTCTATTTAGCTCAAAATGAACACGCGTTACTGTACGTCTGAAGTAGACGCGTTATATGAGGCAGCTGATATTTTCGACGACAAAGAGACTAAAAGTGAAACCGAATCGATTTTTAAAGAGCATCATACCAGTGAAATTTACCTAACTAAATAAATATATTTTTTAAAATAAAACTAAATTATGTAATAAATATCTGAAAGTACATAAAGTTCCCTTTTAAATACCGTTGAAAGAAAGTTTTTATCTATTAATTTCGCCTAGATATGATAGTTTGAATAGAACACCTTATTTTAATTTTTTTTTATATTTGCTGATTTTTTTGATGGTACTGGGAATACTATTATTTTTTGGAATATTCTATAGATATAGTCTTTTTCTATACTGATTGGGGTTTACATTAAAAAAAATATAATAAATTGGATAATTTAATCAAAAGATATTAATAATCAAAGACATACGGGTATGTCAAACCCATGTGCTCGGGAAGCACAGAAATGTTTCTCTTAAGAGTTAAAATGAAGAACATTTCTTGCATCACCCTGTATTACTAATTAATAAAAATATACCGGAGTTCACTCAACAATATTTTTATTCGTACAATAATACGTTTTTCTCTGTTTGCGTGAAACTGATTTGAAAAAAAAAACAATGGTCAAGTTTATCGTGTTTTCTTGAGAAAATCCAACATGTCCCTCAGCTAAACGACAACCGCCACCCGACAATCAGCCAGCAACAGCAAATGTAACTGTCATCACTTGCTGTGCTGGTCCCTATTTCGACCGCATCCTTTCCACTCGAGTCCAGTCCATCTCCATCGTTTCTGCTTCGCACCAACATCCGTCGCAGCGCGTTTCCGGTCCCCCAGGAGATGGCGTAGCGCTGACTGGGTGGCGCTGGTGTCGCTACGGAAGTTGGTGGTGGCCTGGGTCCGTGAAACGCCTCGCCGAGGTCGGCGAGCTTCCGGTTCTGGAAGGTAAATTAGTCGAGGCAGTGGCGTGCGTGTTTAGCATAGATATTTCAATAGCGTCGTTAAATATGGAACGACTGAAATGCCAACACTGACGATAACAAGTCCGTTCGTAAATGATAAAGTCGAATGTGCCACAAAAGTGGGCCTTAATTTAGCCTTTATTAATATAAAGTGTAATATAAAATGTTCCTATAAAGCTATTTTCATTCCTATTAAATAGTATTATTTTAATTTTCTCATTACTAACAAAATGGAAATATTTCGTTATATCGGGTTGTCCAAAAAATTCGTAGGGATTTTTTAAAAAGAAAAAATAAACACAATGGATCAGAATGATGGAACACACATTTTTTGCTTAAAATTAGTTCCTATTGCTTTATTTAAGAGATTCAGACATCTATTTATGATTTGAACAAGATTTCAGCCAAATGGATACCAGGGTTCCAAATGGATACCAGTTATGCAGACACGGATCCGCTTGCGCCCATTTTCGATGATCCTGGTGCACATTACAGGCTGTATGGCGATTATGGCTTGACAAATGTTCGTTTCCAAGTCGCGGATTTATTTCTATATGCCTTCAGAGAAAATAATCTAAAGGAGTTAAATCGCATGATCTCGGCGGTCAAGCGATGGGGCCATTTCGTAAAATTTACGAGTTGCCGAACTTGGCTCTCAATAACCCCATGTTTACTCGGGAAATATGCGGTGGTACGTCATGGTGTTTATTTATTTATTTATTTATTTAAATAATAGGGTTATCCAATAGACAGGTGACCTATCCTATTACAGGATAACACAGTATGCAGGTCATAATACAAATAGTGAAGTGAACATAATTTGAGAGCACAGGAAAAAAAAAAGAAGAACAACACAATCATCAATCGCTAATTATCGCGTAATATCGTCATAACCCTTCTCTTAAAACTAAGTAAACTATCAGAAATAAAATCCAATTCTGGATCAGACAAGCTCAAATTGTTATAAGTTCGGACACATCTAATTAAAGGAGAGATACTATAATAATTTGACATATAATGGGGAACTCTAAATATTAACCTATTGCGCAGTGAATTGAGAAATATCATACTGTTACAACAAGGAGAGTGAATTAGATTGTTCATTATTTTGTAAATAAAAACGACATCGTACAACCGTCTTCGATCTACCAACGACTCCATGCTATAACATTTTAAGTTTTGGTTATACCTGAAAAAATGTCTATTTTTATTAAATCTATAGTTAATGCAATTCAGGAACTTTCTTTGAATGTCCTCTATCTTCATGGAATATTTATCATACAAGGGATTCCAAACAGTACATGAATATTCGAGAATCGGTCTGACCAAACTATTGTATAGGAGGATCAGAGAAGACATATTTGAGAAGTCCCTGGTAGTGCGCGTTAGGAAACCCAAAGACTTTTTGGCACGATTGGTTATCGAAGCTATATGGGGTTCAAAAGACAGCCTGGACTCGAGGATCACACCCAGATCTTTGATCGTATCCACCCTTCCCAACAACGCCCCATCCACTTGCAATATTACATTGAAATTGAAAGGCGATGTACTCCTTGAAAAAATAATAAATTGATATTTGCTGGTATTCAATGTTAGATTATGGTGGCGGTAGTAATTGGCCAGTCTAGAAAGGTCATTTTGAATTGAATCAGCGTCAGAAGGCCGCTTCACAGTACCAAACATTTTAAGATCATCGGCGTATAAAGAGTAATCGCAGTAAGATAGAAGCAGCTACCGATATCGTTCAAGAATATATTAAAAAGAAGCGGTCCAAAGTGAGACCCCTGAGGTACTCCTGAAGATACAGACCGATAGCCAGACTTCGATCCTTTGACGGACACATAGTGCTTTCTATCAGTTACATAACTTTCAATCAATTTTAGAAGATTGCCGTGTATTCCAAAGTCCATCAATTTCGTGATAAGCGTAGGATGGTGGACCCTATCAAAAGCCTTTGAGAAATCGGTATAGACTGCACAAGTACTTAGACCATTTTCCATATTATCCAATGCCTTTTGTACGAAAGGCACCAAGCTAGTCAATACGGACCTACCCCTGCAGAAACCATTCTGAGTAGGATCAATTGATGGATTAATTTTAAACAGTAATTCTTGCAAAACGACGTATTCAAATTGACGTGTTGAAAGTTAATGCGATCTGCATCGATTCTATCAAGTTCCGAGGAAAAAAATCTTTCAGAATTGCCGTATTGTGCCTCAGTATTGATGGTAACGGCGCCTCTTTCTTCATTTTTAAAGAAATCAGGACCGATGACTCCTCTATTCCAAAATCCACACCAAACTGAGATATTCTGCTAATGCAAAGGACTTCATGGACGTGTAGATTAGATCCATCCATTGTCATCTCTGTTTTGCTCCTTATCCTTTTCTCTAATATTCTGTTCATTACCTTTCCTGGTATGCTGATCAAAGTTGTTTCCCCTATAATAATTTCAATCTCTTTTGTCACCCCCAGTATGTATTGGAAATATGATTCCAAAGTTTCATTCCTTTGGGGACATCTACCTTTCTCATAAGGAATTATAATATTGTATATAATATTATACAATGTAATATTGTACTAATAGATATGTATGTAATGTAATATGTACTAATAAAGACGAAACACGAGACAAGACGAAAACTTCTGAAAAATTGATGATAATGATGATTATGATTATTAAAAATGTATTGTGGTATTGTGTAGAACTGTTGTCGCAAGGTGGAGTTTTCAATATAATCCAGAAATCAAGCTTAACAATTCTGATTGGTGATCACAAGATGAAAGAAATCCAAAAATACGAGGGAATTTTTTTAAATAAGGCAATGCAAAATGTTTTGCGCATTTCAACAGTCCTGTCAGGCTTCTTATTCATTCCTCACCCATATATTTTATAATTTCTGGTATTATACTATCTCTACCCGGGGCCTTTCCCACTTTTAATTTCTCTCTAACTTCATATACCTTTTCTTCTTGCATCATATCTATTTTTTGAATATCGTCTATATGATGTCTTGTTCTTCTGGTATACATGGGCCCATCTCAGTCAGTTCTCTAGAATATTCTCTTCATCTTTCCATTATTTCATCTACTGTACTCATTTTCTGTCTTAGCTGCTTTAGAGTTCCGTAGAATAACTTTTGGTTTTCTTTGTAGTTTTCAGTCCTCTTTTCGCCAAATCTTATTCATGATAGTTGCTTCGCTTTCCTCACTTCCATACTTACTTCTTTTAGTATTTCTTGATCTATTTCGTGATCTTCATCTCTTTTTGAAGAAACTCGCGGAATGATCGCTCCCGATCTCCGCTAGTCTTGTCACTTTCACATCTGTCACATTTCTCCATTTATGTTTGCTTATCAGAAAATTGTCTATTATTGATTTTTTTTCTCCTTCCCGGTTCTACTCTAATGTATTTGTGTATCTCCCTGTGTTTAAACTTTGTGTTTGATATTATCAGGCTATCCACTATACATGGTTTTATTATTCTGTCTCCATTATTTTTTGTCCTTTCTATGTTCTTCCATATATTCCTCCACTCCCTCGTTTTGATCACCGACACGTCCGTTTAGGTCATCCATAATCAACACATCATCGATTTCATTCTGTATTTTTTCAAAAAATGAATCTTTTCCTTCTTTCAGTGCATTCTCATTCTCTCCATATACTAACATCATTCTCCTTTATAATATGTTTTAAAATGTCTGCTTTTATTATCAATCCTACTCCTTCCCGCGCTCTCTCCCCATCTTCGATCTCCGGACCAAAACATCCAATAACCTATATGTGTCTTCTTTATTCCTTTTCCTTTTATTTTTGTTTCATTGATTCCCACGATTTCGATGTGACATTTTTTTATCTTTTCCATTAATTCCTCTTCCTTTCCTCCAATATTTCGTATATTTCATGTTCCCAATCTTATATTTATGTATTCCTCATCTTCATCTGTTTCTTTACCTGCTCTATTATTTGATCCCTTCGTTCCTCCTCTCCTCTTGTTTATCTCCCTTAATTTTGTAATTTGTGTAGTCGTAATATTTGTTTGTTGTAATCATCAATCCATCCAGTTCTTTAACCTCTGTTTTTATTGCTATTAGTTCTTGTTTTTCCTTGTCCCATGCCCACAATTTTTTATTTTACTTTTACCAGATTTACCACTAAATACCAAATCACTTTAATTTTTCGACGCGCGTTTCGCTACCCATATTGGCATTATCAGGTAATAATTCAATAGAGAGATTCTATTAATCTATCTAAACTATGTCCTGATAATGGTAACATGTTTGGTGAAACGCGCGTTGAGAAAGTAAATAAAATGATTTGTTTGCTTGTGGATGGATTCTATTGAATCATCTATCGGTTGTATCATTTCTTGATGATGCCAACATGGTTAGGGAAACGCGCGTCGTGAATTTAAATAAAGTGATTTGGCGTTTAGTGGTAACTCTTTTTGAAGTTTGATAGTAAATCTTTTTGAGTTATTCCAAACATCAATGTCGTTAATATAAATGGAGGATTTGAACAATCAGGATTGAACAAATTAGCACAAATTATTGCAGTTTCATAAATCTACGATGAAGAACGAAATATAATTTGTTATTCTTGAGATAAAGAAACAAATTAAGTCAGATTATTTGTCAAAAATAAACTAAATGAAACATCACGGAAAAATATTCCTCCAGCAGCAAATTCTGTGCAAGTCCTACTACGCTAACCCTCCCCAAACAAACCAAAACCAGCAACACGGCGAACAACGATCTAATTCGCTATACATGCCGACAAAAAGCGTCTGGACTCTCCGGTTCGGTCGCCCTTAACGAGCCTCTCCATAGCAATTGCCCGGGGGCTGCCGCGAATGCTTGCTTAAAAAAAACTAGCCCAACGTCATTATCGGCTGACTGTTGCATGTGGCAACGCGAAAAACGCCCCACAAAAAGCAATCACCTGCGAATATCCAGCCAGAATTCCGACTGACCGAAATCAAGTTCCAACGAGTTGATTCGGATAGAGTTCGCCAGTAAAAACTGTATAACAGTTCAGTTAAAATATTCAGAGCAAAAGAGCTTTTTGAAGTATACAGTTCTATACAGTGTTTAATATATTATATATTTTATAATACCAGAAGCGGGATTGAATATGTTAGTTTGTTTTGGAGGCGGTATTAACTCAGATTACATGTTTTATGAGTCAAAAAGTAATGTGACTTTTAATAATGTTTATGGATTCCGCAGTTGGTTCCTTATGAAGTATTTTGAAAATATTAGGATTTTAAATGATACGCTTGAAGCTTTTTAATCTTTCAAACGTTTACTATATATTTTACTCTACATATGTTTCGCATTGTTAGGGCTTTTTAAGAGTAGCTTGACTAACGGTCAAACACAGTGTTTCTAAGTATACAGGTAAAATTATTTATTTTTTATTTCTTGTTTTTTTTAATGTCTAGTCTAATTATCCTAAATATTGGCTGGTAAAAACCGGGCAATTTAATTATAATATGATGTTATTTATTACCCGGCTGTTTTTGGAAATTTAGCTGGTCATTCGTGGTTAATATATGACTATTTCTTAAAGAATTTTTTATTTCCAATATTTCTAGGTCTAATTTTTTACTTTTCTGTAAATAATAATTGTAATAGTGTGATAATTTAACCTTGTTTATATTTATAAAATGATTTTTTTCAATACAATGTGTAGATATACCGATGCTTTTTATATTATTTAAGATATCTTTTTGTGTTCTTTTATTCTACAACCACTTTGACCAATATATATCGCTTCGCAATCCTTACAGTTGATTTTATATACACCCGATTTATCTAAAGTACGTTTTAACATTATTATTAACTAACAGTCTACCTACATTAAGTTTATTTACACAAATAATCTTACAGCCTAGTAAGATTACGATTACAAGTAAGTTACAAATCAATTTAAAGTAATTCACATTAATACTAACATCTAGTATAACACAAGTGGATAAACGATATTTTTGGTTTTCTAATCCGGTGTATAGATGTACAGAGTTTTTGAACTTCCTACTTTGGGGCAAGCAGTATATAATTGATTTTTTGATAGACAACGAACCCAGATCGTTCGATTACATGTCGAGAGCTCTATCCAGTTAAGGTGTCTATCGTGCGGTAGCATTTTGTAATTTAGTACTGTAAGCAGGGAAATAAGTAGTGAATGTGTAGAAGTTGATGCACTGCAGTCCCATCTTGTGGCGAGGTAAAACTAACTGGATAGCGCGAAAATATCCACCGGGATCAAATACCTTCGCATACCAATTTTCATAGCGATCGGTTATACGGTGTAGAAGTTGATCTCTTGCAGCGCCATCTAGTGGCGAGTTATAACAAAATAGATATCATAAAAACCTTCTCCATGAAAAAATATTTAGATATGCCAACTTTTATGGTGATCGGTTAAAGAGTGTCGGAGTTTATTGATCTCATATAAACCAACCATCATTTATATATATATATATATATATATATATATATATATATATATATATATATATATATATATATATATATATATCTTGGGCAGAGGATTTCCATGGAGGGGAATACCGCCCGGGAGGTGGAACGGCGTGTTAAATGTGGCTGGCAGGCATTTGGTAGGCTTAACATAGTGTTTAAGAGCAGACTCCCACTTTGCCTGAAAAGAAAAGTATTCGATCAGTGCGTTCTACCCGTTATGATATACGGAAGTGAAACCTGGACACTTACATCGCAATCAATTCAAAAACTTCGGGTGGCACAGAGGGGAATGGAAAGATGTATGCTTGGCATAACAAGACGAGACAGAAAGTCCTGCGCATGGATCAGGGAACAAACAAAAGTCTGTGACATCATTGGAAGAGTAAAACAGTTGAAATGGAGATGGGCAGGCCATATAGCGAGGCGATGGGACGACAGATGGACCAGGGCAATCCTGGAGTGGATACCGCTTGATCGCAAACGTCCGCGAAGAAGACCGAAAGCACGATGGGTTGATGACATCGTTAAGTATATTGGACCCGAGTGGCAGAGGAAAGCCCAGGACCGTGAAGGTTGGAAGCATGCTGAAGAGGCCTTCATCCTGCAGTGGATCGATGCGGGCTGATGATGATGATGATGATGATATATATATATATATATATATATATATATATATATATATATATATATATATATATATATATATATATATAGGCTATAGACTCGATGAAACATGGCAAGGCTCCAGGAAACGAGAGTATAACTGTGGATATGATAAAAGCTGGTGGTCGGACTATACATAAAACACTAGCAAATTTATGGAAAAATGCAGAAGTGATTCTTTTATATAAGAAAGGAGCATGTGAAGATTTAAAAACTACCGCCCAATAAGCCTCCTATCAGTGGTATACAAAGTTTTCAGCAAGATAATATCCAAAAGAATACTAAGAAAACTTAATGACGCACAACCAAGGGAGCAAGTAGTATTCAAAAGTGGATTCAGTACAATGGACCACATCCAGGTCCTACAGCAGGTCATAGAAAGACACAACAAAAACAGTATGCCACTATGCTTGGCTTTTATCGATTATAAAGAAACATTTCAAATTGATTGATTTCAATCTCAAAGCGGGCCATAATGGATATATTGCTTAATCAAGGTGTATAGAAAGCCTATGTAAATCTACTAGGATCGATATATGATGAAGCTACAGCGACAGTCCACCTCGGCGATCTTGAGGTTGGAATAAATGTAGAGCCGGGCGTATGGCAGGGTGACGCAATATCGCCTCTTCTTTTCTCAAGCTGTCTGGAAGAAGTGTTCCGTAATCTGGATTGGGAACAGTATACAATAAGGATTAATGGTACATACTTAAATCATCTTAGATTCGCAGATAATCTCGTTTTTCTTTGACAAGACAGAGGAACTGCAAAGACACGTACAAGAGCTGCAAAAGGCTGGGGAACCATTTGGCTTGAAAATAAACCTTTTTCTATTTGAGGAACGGATTTGGAAGTTGTGGATAACTATATATATATATATATATATATATATATATATATATATATATATATATACATATATCTTAGGACAGGGTTTCAATGGAAGGGGATACCGTTCGGGAGGTGGAACGACGCATTAAATGTGGCTGGCAGGCTCAATATAGATCAAAAGCAAAGTCTTTGATCAGTGTGTCTTGCCCGTTATGACATACGGAAGTGAGACCTGGACACTCACATCACAATGTGACAGTCAGTTCAAAAACTTCGAGTAGCACAGAGTGGAATGGAAAGATGTATGCTTGGCATTACTAGACGGGATAGAAAGACCTGCACATAGATCGGAGAACAAGAGAAAGTGAGTGACATCATTGGAAGAATAAAGCAATTGAACTGGAAGGGGGCAGGCCAAGTAGCGAGGCGATGGGACGAAAGATGAACCAGGGCGGACTTGGACTGGATACCGCTTGATCGCAAACGTCCACGGAGAAGACCGAAAACACGATGTACTGATGACATTATTAAGTATATTGGACCCGAATGGCGGACTAGAGCTCAGAAACGCGACAGTTGGAAGCATGTTGAAGAGGCCTTCATCCTGCAGTGGATTGACACGGGTTGATGATATGATATATCTACTACTTGAAAAAATTAACGCACCAACATAATAAACCATACAAATCGCTATATTTAATAGATTTTAATAATTTTTTATAGGCATGGGATAATTTAAAAGTGAATTAGCTACAATATGTCTGTATAAGATTTAAATTAAAATTATTCTTAAAACCTAATAACAAAATCGTTGTAATTATGAAATGATGAAAGAAAGAAATTATTTGTTTAACTGGAACACTAGTAGCGTGTGTTGGCTCCTCTACTTCGGATTACTGCATTTATGTGTCTAGGCATGCTTCTAATTAAATTTTGGATTACATCTTGAGGAATTTGTACCCATTCTGGGATAACTGCACTTTCAAGTTCCCTCAGGTTTCTAGGTGCAGGAATATGACCTTTTACATTTCTTTTGACGTCATCCCATATATGTTCGAGCGGATTCAGATCCAGGCTTGATGGTGGCCATTGCATAATTGGTATACCAACTTGATTAAGATAATCGAGTACTTCCCTAGTCACGTGAGGTCGAGCGTTGTCTTGCATAAACAAGAAATTGGGTCCCAAAAAACGGCCAAAAGGCATCACATGTTCTACTACAATATTCTCACAGTAGTAATCAGCATTCATAGTTCTCGTACGCACAGGAACTAATTCTGTGCAAGCATCAAAGCAGATGCCACCCCAGAACTTAACAGAGCCACCGCCAAATGGAATCCTTGCAGAGATATTGCAAGTAGCAAACTTCTCTCCTGGTCTTCGCCATACTCGTTTACGACCATCGGGATGTTTTAGGCTAACCCTAGTTTCATCTGTGAAGAAAACTTGTTTCCAATCATCGACATCGAAGGACAATTCAAATATATAAGGAATACAGTATACAAAATATAGATATACGGGTGCTAGTACAAAAGTACGCTACCAGAAATTGGAGATTAGACGGAAATGATCAACTGAAATGTTAGGAAAACAACGCATCAGGTGAGGAAATAAGAACACGAGAAGGGAAATAAAGAATAAGAAATGGCAAAATATCAAAAGGAAAGACGTATTAGTAGGAAAGAAAATCGTAAGAGGACAATATGATGATGAAATGGATGAGATGCAGAAAGAAATTAAAAGCAGGCTAGATATATGGTTAGGAATTTAGAATCACTCCGACGCCTGTTTTGGGTATGTGGAGTTTGAAAAGAAGAAGAAGAAGAAGAAAAGAAGAATAAGAAGAAAAGAAGAAGGAGAAGGAGAAGAATAAGAAGAAGAAGGATAAGAAGAAGAAGAAGAGGAAGAAGAAGAAGAAGAAGAAGAAGAGATAGAAGGAGAAGTTAGAAGTTATGGCGTATTTTGAAATCGTTACAATTTTTTCTGGTCAATTTTTTTAAATGGGTACGTTTATCTACCAATTAATTTGCATTTAATTTTATCAACATGACATTTTGAAGAAATACCGTTCTACAAGCACGATATTCACAAGATATGGAACGGTGTAGCTTTTTTCTGTCCCCGCGATTAAAGAAACCACTTCGGAGATGCCGTTTTAAGTCGACAGTAGCCATTCAAGAGCATTCGCTGGGCGCTTTGATGTAAATAACAGAAGGGTATAAACACTGTTTCGAAGAGGGAAACTGCTTCGAACGTTGGAATCTTATACTAAAAAGGAAATTGCTTTGAACGAGACTTTGTGAAGTGACACATTATAAAGTGAGGCTTTGTGAAGTGATACTTTGTAAAATGAGACTTGGTGAAGTGAGAGTTTGTGGAGTGAAACTTTGTGAAAGGAACCACGTTAGCTGTGGTGTCTAAGGCGTAAGCCTTACGTTACGGCAGTTAATGTGGACCGGGTTCGAATCCCGTAGTAAGCAAAACAGTTTTTCTAAAATTCTTGTGAATGTTTCTAGGTAAGAGTGTAAAATCTGACAAGGAATCACCCCTCAGTCACGCCAGTTCGAGGCTGGGTAAGGCCGGATGCCTTCTGAGAGGTTTTCTACGTTGGTCATTCGCCAGTCGGTAGGCTTCTCGAGATAATTTCGGTTAAGCACAAAACCAAGGGTTGATAGCCCGACGGGGGTGCTGAGCGGGGTTTTCGGTTTTAGAGCGGGGTTTTAGATAGCATGACCGTGGTTCGGAACCCACGTTAAGCTGTAGGTCCAGTCGCTAAATAGCCTTCTCAGTTGCTGATGCGCCTCTAACCCGAAAACTTTATTTATTTATACTTTGTGAAGCGAGACTTTTTATTTTATTTAAAAAGTCATCTTACGTCTTGATCATAGTGTTATACTAGAAAGAAACGTCACTTTAAAGATCTAATTGTTTTGTTTTTCAAATAATTTTCGCACAATAAACATTTTAGATCTCTCTTAAAAAATACTTATTGAATCACTGTTAAACTGTGCGAACTCGTTGACAAAGCTGAGACCAAGTCGAACTGTGGAAAGTTGAGCTTTTACGGGATTTTTAGGTAAAACAAAACCTTTTCCATTGATACTACACATTGATTATATGAACATTTTCTGAAAAGAAAACGTAAATATAAATAATAAACCAATATGACTGTAATGAAGCCAACAAATTTAAACATAATGTTGATTGAAAGAAATAAAATTTTAATTGATTACGGTTAAGAGACTAAGATAATAAAAAAATGCAGATATTTTAGATTTCTGAATTTTATTTATTTAGACTTTTAAAGGACAACATGCTTTTGTCTCATATTTGTAATAAATCTTTTTGGATCGGTATATACAGTGTAATTTTTTTAAAACCGTAGGCTAAACGTAACGTAACGTTTAGACGTAGGCTAAACTTTTTATTTCAAGTAATAAACTAGTACTTTGAAATGCAAAGTTGTAGGAAATAACTTGACTCAGAAAAAATGACAAACACTGCTTTCCGGTGTTGCCAGATTTCTTCAGTAGCTACTAAAATAATATTTTTTAAATGGCAACAGTGCATACACCAACAGATACAAAGCAGGTCCAATGAAAAGCCGTTACTATAAAATTACTTATCTGTTTTATAATGATGATGTAAAACTATATGTTCAAAATGAGAATGATCTGAAGAACAGTCTCAACATTATTCAGGCATATATCAAGGGTGGGGTATGAAATAAGGATATGAAAAGTGTTCGGTTTACTATATCTAGAGAGGAAAGCCGAAGCAGAACCAACAACATATGCTTCTTATAGATGGATCCGTTCGTAGTCACTTAACTGATAATGACACCTGCACCTACCTTGGCGTAGAACATAGATCGATGCACAATGCAGAGGAATTGTAAAAAAGACTGGCACAAAAAATAAAACCATTTCGCAAAATATGATCCTCCTGTCTTTCTGGACGAAATAAGATTTCCGCCATCAATAGGTTAATCCTTCCAACTCTTCTATTTACATTTGGAACTATCAAGTGGAAAATTGATGAACTAAAATTACTAGAATTATTAAAATTAATCTATATGGCCAGAAGTGATGGTGTGTTGATTGTCGAGGTTTGTTACAGGACTATATTAAATACATCATGCAGTATTCCTCGATCAGAAGGTCCACTATTACGCTTTGTAAAAGAGCATGAATTAGCTAACAATTCTACTAGAGGTGGATAATTCAGAATGCCTTTTAATTTGTCTTAATAATAATAAAAAAATAACTCCTCACACTATAGCATAGAAAAATTCTACAGGAAGAACACAACAAGAAAGTCATGCATGGTATGTTCTACAAAAACATCGAAACAGAGGCATTATCAAAGAAGCATACATTTCAGTTTATGTATTCTGCTGGATTGAAATCCGAGATTGAGGGATATATAATGGCAGCCCAGGATCGAGTACATCAGCACAACCTGTCAGGTTTGTAAAAGTGATCCGGAAACTCTCATACATATCCTTAGTGTTTGCTCTCACAGGGCACCGACCCTTTATACAGACAGACACAATTCGGCGCGAAAGATTCTGTATTACCATATTAGATTCTTCTATAACATTGGAAAAGAGATTAAAACATATTTTATACCGTTTAAAATTGAATCATTAGTTTGCAACCAACTGTGCAGATTTTTTTTTAAATTTTCCGTTTATAACCCGGAAAAAATAGAAGCTAATATTCCGAACCTAGTAATACAGGATTTAAAAGAAAGGATCTTTATGTGGGTGGTTAAGTACTCCGTGTCCAGCAGATAACAATATATCTAGAAAAGAAGCAGAAAAAATAACAAAATACCAGAAATTCGTTTACAGTGTAAGTGAATTATATCCAAAAAATAAAGTAATTATGATCCCCTTTGTGATCGGCGTTCTTGGCAGAATGAAGGTGAATTTTGTGAGCGAGCTGAAAAAAATAAAAATAATTTTATCAAAGGACGCAAACAACATTATAAATGAAATGCAAATGGCTACAATACTTGGGTGGTTACATAGCCTACGACCACACGAAGCTAGCTCACAACATATCTAGATCACCATTCTTGCCACTCACCTATTAACTTTATGTTGGCGTAACTGGTGACGAAACTTATGTTGGCGTAACTGGTGACGAAAATTAATAATAATAGTTAATACAGTTAATATAATTTTTTCTTTTTTTTTGTTTTTTCGCCACGATCTAAAACTGAAAAATTTCAAAAATATCTGTTTTTATGTAAATAAAGAATGACTGGGTAAAAAAACAAAAAACCAAATGGAGACACATTTCTTAGCGAATCTTTTCTGTAATAAGCAAATTTACCGAACGAACAAAATTTTAAAAATATAAAAATGTTCTAAAATAAATACAAACTGTTAACGTTTCAAAACGAATCTAAAAAATAAATTATGCTAATTTCTATATATAAAGCAAAGATAGGAAGTAAATATATTTTTTGTGTATATCAACAATACTTACATTGACAACAATAATTTTTAATGACAGTGACATCAGTATATATATATATATATATATATATATATATATATATATATATATATATATATATATATATATATATATATATATATATATATATATATATATATATATATATATATATATATGTAGTGTTAGATTTCAGTAGCTGAGTGTCATCAGACACCCCACCACTGGGTTCCACAATCTCATGTGGAGCATACAACAACCTGCGTCTCCGCCTAAATGAACACTTTTGTTGCTTGCTTAACCGGGAAGGAGCTCCACCTATCCCTTCAACTGGATGACATAAGTTTCGTCTCTCGAAGTGCAGACTCTTCAGAGCGCCGACATATACCATACCATCAAGAATAAGGAGACCCTATCCACAGTCAACAACCATGTTTTCGCCGACCTCCCGTCGGATGGCGTATATATGTAGTGTTAGATTTTCTTGGACTGCGTTCAATGAGACAGCAGTAGCTGAGTGTCATCAGACACCCAACCGTTGGGTTCCACAATCTCATGTGGAACACAGAACAACCTAGTTGTTGAAGTTGAAGGGATAGGTGGGGCTCCTTTCCGGTCAACCAACTAACAAAAGTGTTCATTTAGACGGAGACGTAGGTTTTTGTGTGTTCCACATGAGATTGTGGTCTCATTGTTGTGGTTTTGTTCGACGGTTGGGTGTCTGATGACACTCAGCTACTGCTGTCTCATTGCTATTGTATGTCTATTTGCTCAAATCTAACACTACATATATACGCCATCCGACGGGGGGTCGGCGAAAACATGGGTTGTTGACTGTGGATAGGGTCTCCCTATTCTTGATGGTATGGCATATGTCGGCGCCCTGAAGAGTCCAGTTGAAAGGATAGGTGGGGCTCCTTCCTGGTCAAGCTACCAACAAAAGTGTTCATATATATATATATATATATATATATATATATATATATATATATATATATATATATATGTGTGTGTGTGTGTGTGTAATGATAGTTTCTCGGGTATCCCGTGGTAGCTGAATGTCCACTGATGGACGGTTTCGCTGACGGTTCGATGGAATCTCATCCATCATTTTCAAAGCGTTTACTCGACGGTATTTCGACGACAAATGTCGACATTTCGACATTTGTTCGCCCCCCCCCCCCCTCCCGCAAAAAAAAAGAAAAAAATATATGAACACTGCACAATCATTCAGACATTAATTATACAGTTAATATTAATTAATAATTATTGAGTTTTAATATAATTTGTAGACTATCGTGATGTCCACTTTTTTCTAAATTTTGTCCAGCTCTCGTGTTAATTGGGGATCAGACGATATTACCATGAATTATTTTTATTGTGTTTCTATTAAAAAGTCGAAGATTCTTTCAATAATTGTCTAAATTTATGTTTTCTATATAATCTATCTCTAATATTTCTGTTATAACTAGTCTTAATCTTCAATCAAAAAACTCTTAACAGAAGAAAACTCTATTTAGTCATAAAAACAAAGTAAAGGAGCATGATATTTTTAAAATAATGTTGAAAAGTATGAGATCAAAAATATTTGATGACTGATTATACTAAAATCGAAATCTGGTAAAAATACGTGCCGCATCTTTATTTATTCAACCTCCAAGCGAAGAAGTTCCCGGGCGCAAAGTAAATTAGGAAGAACTACGCCGAATACAACTTAAAATTCATGTAATAGCACGCATTAAAGGAACATTATAACTTAATATAGCTACGTGCGCCGAAGTTTATTCTATAAATTAGTCGGGGAACAGGGAACGGGGCACATTCATCATGTAAATTTCCAATAGGAGCCTTGTTTGCGTAGTTTGCTGCTATAATTAACAGCACAAACCAAAGTTTTCAGAAATTATTTATATGTGCTTTTCACAGGAATGCAGCAGATTTAGTTCGTTAGGCTTCATTGGACCGCATCCTTCTGGATGTTTAATCAAGGACGTGTTTTTCGTTTTCTATTTATGCACATTTTGTTCGGGCAAAAACCCGCAGATATTAACCAACTTTTACGTTGAACTGAAGTTAGAAAACTGTTCATTTTATTGGAGAGTGTTTAAAATGAAACCACAATACAGAGAATTCTTAAGTACCGAGTCTTTCAAATTGAGCGTTTTGTTTTATTCTTTAACAAAACATAGATGGTGTTGTGAATTTGCCCAGGTCTAGTCTCATTTCAGCAAGGTAACATATGACATTTGTAAAAATAAAGTCGAACACAATAACCTGATAAAATTGTTGAATTATTTTATGAAAAAGGTGTATTCAGTGAAAAATGCTTTTAGAATATTACGTGGTTTGCACAATCGTTCATGCGAAAGCACTATCAATTGAGTTGTTCAAATATTTCAAGAAATTTCAAGGAACTGATTCGGTGGAAGATAAAACAAGAACAATACATAGTTGTAGTGGTCGTTCACAAGAACATATTGATATGATATGTGAAAGTGTTGCTTATTTTGAAAAAAAAATCTTGGACAAATTATTGCAAGAAACGGTGGTGTTAAAGGGCCACCAAGATCATATGATTTTACACCCGAAGAAGAAGAAGAAGAAGAAATTGGGTTTATAGTCGCGATCAACCTCATGGTCATTTTGCGACTGTCTGTGCTTTATATTATAATCGCTCATACTACTTAATGTTAGTAAATTCGTTTTCGTTCTTTATTATTTATGGTGACACACTACATTTTAAAGAAACAACATTTTACTTTAAACATAGATATATAAAATTTAAGCTTTTAATTTTACAGAGGAATTCAGTACAATTTCAGCAATGGAGCGCTACACAGTAGAACAACGTGTTTACATTGTTAAAACGTATTTTCAAAATGGGTGTTCTGTGAGAGCCACATTTCGGCGAATTCGTGAATACTTTGGTGTATGCAAACGTCCGTCAGAAGTAACCATTCGCAAAATAGTGTGTAGGTTTGAAACTACCGGATCTGTGAAAGATATCGAAACAAAAGTCCGGGAACGTCCTACTCGTTCGGTTGAAAATATTCAGGCGGTTCGTGAAAGTGTTACTGAAAATCCACAAATGTCTGTTAACAGCACAACGCACAGCGCACAACATTTGGGTATCAGCAGAACTTCAACGTGGCGAAATTTGAAAAAAGACTTAAGTCTACATCCTTACAAAATTCAGCTCAAGTGTAATTTGGTCGGTACATTAAAAAAAAACAAAAAAAAAACTCAAATCCACTTACCGTACACTTTCTTAATAAGATACGTTAACAAAAGAAAAAATCAAAACAGGCGATTTATTAATATTTTTTGGCAAAATTCTTTCTGTACCACATCTGCACCGCATTTTGCCTTTTAGCTTTTCTTTGCAACATCAGAATTCCATACATCAATGCTTCAGCTGTTGGAGGACATCCTGGAACATATATGTCTACTGGAATGATCCTATCGCATCCTCTTACAACTGAATATGAATAGTGATAATATCTAAAATATTAGGAATAAATCAATTTTTCTTGTGGAACCTTCAGTGTGAAACACTAAACTCAAAAAGATTTACCACTATTCATCGAATCACTTTTTTTACAAGTTCTCGACGCACGTTCCGTTAACCAAAAAGTGATTCGTTGTTTAGTGGAAAATCTCTTTGAGTTTATTACGAATAAAGTGAAATTTTAAGTAGTTTGTTCGTCTGCTTCTTACCCACCACCATTTGCACAACTACCCATTGACACAACCCATTTGGGTTCGGGCATTTGATCGTAAACTTTTCGAAATGCTACTGCCATTTTATTAGTTAATGTGCCAGCGACTATTATGACATCTGTCTGTCTTGGAGAAGCACGAAAGACCACACCATAGCTGGAAATACATCGATAAACAAAAAATATATCGGTAAACAAATTATTTATTTATTTTTTTTTTTTATTTATAAAACATCCCTGAGGAAGTTTTCCAAAATTACAATCTGACCAATGATCAATGAGTAATGTTGTACAAACCTAAGTTACTACAAAAGAAAAGATGATTTTAAGAACTTACTCACTAGTATCTCTTAAATTAAATCCAATAACTTAATTACACCAATATTAACGTATACACCAGCACTATGCTCTGCTTTTTTACTAACACAAACGTTCAAACCAACTCAAAGGGTTTGGTCCTCTTAAGTCTTCTGATTTGACTTGCATTATTAAGGAGCTGGATGGCCTCGACATTGACGTGCTGAAGAAGTCGCTGCTCGTGACTCTGGGCAAATCTGCTAATGGTCTGGGTAACGGTGTCCATTTCCAAGTCCCTATGGAGGTCACTGTTTCTGAAATACCAAGGGGCATTTGCAATGTTCCTTAGTACTTTGTTTTGGAATCGCTGGATTATTTCCAAGTTGTTCTTTTTGGCACAACCCCACAGCTGGATGCCATATGTCCATACGGGCTTTAGAATTTGTTTGTACAAGAGTACTTTGTTGTAGACTGATAGAGGGGAATTTCGTCCAAGCAGCCAATACATTTTTCTAAATTTGATGTCAAGTTCTTCTTTTTGACATGAGCCCTCCAGCGTAGCTTGGCATCTAATGTTATACCCAAATATTTTGCTGTATTAGCATATGGTACTTGGATATTATTTATACTAACGGGGATATGTTGATTTCTTTTGTTCGTGAATTAATATGGGCGGATTTAGACTCATTTAATTTGATTCGCCATTGCTTAGTCCAGTTGTTAATTTTATTAACTGAGGTTTGCAGGTTTATTGCCGCTTCTTCGTGGTCTACGCCTACAGCCATAATAGCAGTATCGTCAGCAAATGTTGCTATCGTGTCTGGGTCTAATTCAGGAATATCACTGGTATATAATAGGTAAAGGACTGGTCCCAATACACTACCTTGCGGTACTCCTGCTTTAATATTTTTTAGTTCAGAGTATGCATCTTCCTGTTTAACTCTGAAATATCTATCTGAGATATAAGACTTTAATAATTGCGCAAACTGTTTAGGCAAAAGCTTGTTTAATTTGTAGTTGAGGCCCTCATGCCACACTTTATCGAAGGCTTGGGCCACATCGAGAAATACGGTAGAACAAATTTTTTTTTCTTCCAGTGACTTTTCAATTATATTTGTTATCCTATGCACCTGGTCTATAGTTGAGTGGCTTTCTCTAAATCCAAACTGATGGTCTGGAATTATGTTTT
The DNA here is from genome assembly GCA_031761425.1 of Cosmopolites sordidus. Lineage (NCBI taxonomy): Eukaryota > Metazoa > Arthropoda > Insecta > Coleoptera > Curculionidae > Cosmopolites > Cosmopolites sordidus. The sequence continues at coordinate 875,049 of JARFXV010000947.1, read as the reverse complement.
TATCTTCAATGATTGGCTTCAATCTTTTAAGGAATATTTTTTCAAACAGTTTTGAAATAACAGGTAGCAAGGAGATTGGCCTGTAAGATGAAACTTCATTCGGTGGTTTTCCGGGTTTTGGGATCATTATCATTTCTGCTACTTTCCATATCTTAGGTACATACTTTAATCTAAAAGATGCATTTATAAGATATGTAAGTTTTACTATAGCTTTACGAGGAAGCTGTTTCATGACTTCTCCCGTGATTAAGTCAAACCCTGGGGCTTTTTTTGTGTTGATGTTTTCTTCAATTTCTGATGCAATTTCTTTTGGGGTAACAGGTCTTATGTCACTTTCTTCTTGGGCAAGATTTTCCCAGTCAAGTATGTTTTCACCTTCATTTGGCTGGAAAGTCCCTTCTAAATATTCAGAATATCTGTTAGCTTTTTGTAAATTGCTTTTTGCCCATGTTCCATCTGCATTTTTAATTGGTGGATTCTGCAGGATTGGTCTTTTTAGTGTTTTGGTAGCTTTCCATAGTGAATAGTCAGTTTTACTGTCATTTGACAGTTCACTTAGGTAGTTACTTATAGTATAATTTTTATTTTTTTGTATATCCCTTTTCAGTTGCTTTGTTGCATTATTTAATCTAGTTTTATCTGCTGGCGATCTAGATTGATGCCATATTCTTCTAAGCCTTCTTTTTTCGGTTATGAGTTCTTTTATTTCTCTGGGGTAGTTATTGCCTTTGGTTCTAGGAGTAATATTAGGTGTGTTATTCCATGCAGCCCTTTGGATAACGTTTAAAAATGTTTCCGCTTCATTGTCGAGTTGTTCTTCATTTCTTAAGTGGACTCTCAAGTCTACCGTTTCTTCAAGTTGAAGTTTAAAACTCTGCCAGTCAGTCAGTCGATTTGTCAATATAGGAGGAGTTTCCTTCTGTATGATGCTATCACTTAAGATCAGAAGAATGGGAGAGTGATCAGAGTTCATATCCCATGCCTCGTCCACATGCATATAGCTTACAGACACATTTCTAGTTATGAAAAAATCAAGTAGATCTGGTATTTTATTGGGGTCTGTAGGCCAATATGTTGGCTTACCAGTTGACATTGTTTCACATTTTAGTTGGTTAATTGCTTGTAGTAGTTCTTTTCCTTTTGTATTGGTTAACCTGGATCCCCACTGAACGTGTTTGGCATTGATATCACCTCCAATGATAAACCTATATCCGTGACTATTTAGAAAGTCGAAATATTGTTGTTTTTTCAGAGCATGTCTAGGCGGACAGTAAACTGCGGAGACTATGATCTCATATGTTTTAGTTTTAATGTTTACAGAGGCAGCTTGAAACTGTTCTGTTTTATATCCCATTTCTTGGTGATGCTTGATTGATTCCTTAATTACGATGGCACTTCCACTTTATATCCCTTGAGTTTAATGTATGATTCATTAGTAAAATGAGTCTCAGAAATGAGGCATATATCAATCTTTTCCATATCTAGGACTACTTGCAGTTCTTGTTGGTGTTGCAAGAGTCCATTGGCATTCCATTCCATAATTCTAAGGTTATCTGCCATTTGAATATTTAGGAATAGCTCCTTTAGCGCTATTTTCGAGTCTGCTAATACGTTCGTCCATTTGTGTTAATTTCTCCATTATTTGTTGAAGAGAGTCTTGAATAGAAACGTTTTGATTTTGTTCTTGGGTAGGGCTTTTAGGCTTACCAGTAACTGTTTCGCTAAAAGATTTTTTTCCTGCACTTGCGATGTCGGCTGGCGCTTGTTGATTATTTCTTTGTGGCTGTTTAGGAAGAGTTGGTTTCTTGGTACGTTTATCCTTTAATTTTTGCATTTCTTTGGCAACTATGCATCCTCTGTAGTTGGCTGGATGTCCTTCTCCACAGTGTACACATTTTGGTTGGGTATTTTTTGGTTTATCACATTCCATTGTGAGGTGCTTACCAGTACATCTAACACAACGTGGCTCCATAGCGCAGTATTTTTGCGTGTGACCGTATGCTTGACATTTTTTACACTGTGGCACCAGCCTGGATTTTCTCAATGGTAGAATTTCAACTCTGACTCCTAATATATCAGTTATTCCGTATATTTTATCCACACTCCCGTTGTGGTTAAATGAGAGCATGAACATATTTAAGGGTTGCTTTGTTTTATATTTTAATTTTGGGGTGGCTTCTATGAGTTTGTAGCCTCGTTTTTGCATTTCTTGTACAATATGGTCTGGTTTTACAGACTGATGCAGTCCCTTTACCATAACTTTAATTGGCCTATTCTGCTTATTCTCATAAGAATGCCAAGAATATTTCTTTTCATTTAATGCTGCTAATTTTTCTTTTCTTCCTGTTCTTTGTACGTATCCACCCTGTCTCGCGAGCCAGCTCCTCTTCATCGGTATTGTATTCAGCTGTCCCTAGCTCTTCGGTCTTGCTAGACAGTTTCTTTTCTATCCCTGAATATTTTATGTAGTTCTTCATACATTTTATGTATTTTATCTAGTTGGGATTGTAGTTGGTCCACTCTATATTTGGCAGTATTTTTTTCATGCTCAGCTGATTTCCAGCTGTTATATAGTATCTGTTCATTTTGTGAACGTGGATAATCTTCTTGAAATAATAATGCCTGGTTTGTTTGCATTAAAATCGCCTCCTCCGACGCTGCTGTTGGCTGATATAAAGCCATCCTTATTTATTTCATTCACTTAGGAATGTAGGTATTGTGTTTCCCGATAAATAAACGATCTCGACACGGCCCGGCCGCCGGCATCACTCGCCGAATATGATTTTTTTATTACTTTTATTTACGATAAGATAAGAGCGCGTTCGAAGCACTTGTTTACCGTACAATAGTCAAGTAAATACTGTAAACAAAAATGAGTATTTTTTGCAATTTGAACAAGACGAATATAAACATAACCTTTGGTCAGCCATACATTATTTCGAAAGTAAAAAATAAGGTTTTTAAATTGAGCGGGTTTTTTAATTATTGAAAAAAAAAACAGATGGCGTTGTGAATTTGTCTAGGTCTAGTCTCATTTCAGAAGTGTAGTGTATGACTTTTATAAAAATGGAGTCGTACACAATACAATAACGCGCTAACTTGTTGAATTATTTTATGGAAATGGATGTTCAGTGAACAATGTTTTCAGAATATTAGTTGGTTGGTTTTTATAGTTAGAGTTTACAGTGGGTTTTTCAAATACAAACTATACTAAACTAACAGTGAGAAAATTAACTACAACCTAAAGTATCCATCGACCTAATATTACCATACAACATGTGGCGTGTTCATATATTTTTTTCCTTTATTTGGGTTTTTCGCCACTATCTAAAACTCAAAAAATATCAAAAATACCTGTTCTTATTTAAAGAAAGAATCACTGGGTAAAAACAAAAAACCAAACGGAGACAAATTTCTCAGTGATTCTTTTTTGTAATAAATTTGCCTAAGGAACAAAATTTTAAAGATATAAAAATGTTATAAAAATCTTTCAAACTTTTAACGTTAACGTTTCGGAGGGTACTCGCTCCCCATTTTCAAAACTAAACTAAAAAATAAATTATATTAATTTGTAATATATAAAGTAACGAGTGAAAGTAAATATATTTTTTTGTATGTCAACGATACTTACATTGACAACAATGGATTTTCATGACAGTGACATACTACCAAAAAATATATATAGGTAATGTTTACTGTGTGATTGTTTATTGTACTGATTGTGTATTCAAATATTTAAATGTGTTTAATTGTATTCTTTAGAATCGGGAACCATATTGAATTTAAATCTACCGAAGGCATAGCAATGCAGTTATTTTTATTTAAATTAATTATAGCGGTTTCTTTTAATCTTCTGTATTTCGTTACCGATTCTTTTTATACCGTTTTGGAATTATTCCAATTGATTTTATGACCCGATTCCCATGCGTGTTGACAAATTCTAGATTTATTAAAAACGCCCTTTCTAGGAAGGTCTTTATGCTCTTTTACTCTTACATCTAACGATTAGTTTTAGATAGTGGCGAAAAACCCAAATAAAGGAAAAAAATACATAAATCATGATATTGGAGAAATCCATATTTTTGTCAAGGTCTAGGACAATATAAATTTAATAACGGTGAACCATTCGAGTCCAGCTGGTCATTTAACAAACTATCCAAATTTTTTCTTTGTTGATTTCTTACCTTCAATGGTTCACTGTTATTAAACTTATATTGTCCTAGACGTAGAGGAAAAATGGATTTCCCCACTATCATATTTTATGGTATTATTAGGTCGATGGATACTTTAGGTTGTAGTTACTTTTCTCACTGTTAGTTTAGTTTGCATTTGAGAAAGGCACTGAGTGCATACAATTTTAAATATAGTGAACATTTTTAGATATTAATCTTTGTTTATTAATTTAATAATTTTTATGTTAAAAAGTTTAAGAAATTGGTTCGGTTGAAGATAAAGGAAGACCAATATATAGTCACTGGATCACTCAAAACGTCGTGCATTTGTATATTGGCACAAAGAGACGATTTTTCTCAAAAAATCATCTTTTCAGATGAATCACCTTTTGAAATTGTGTGTTACGCAAATTCTGTGTGCTATTCAAGAATTAAAGAAACCGCTCAATTGGAAAGACCTGTTAAAACAATTACTCAATCGGAGCTGATGCCATGGAAGAAAAGAGGCAAAAGAGAAGCGTCGAGAAAAAGTATAGTAAACGAAAGCATAATGTCGTAGATTTTTTACGAACAATATTGTTGACGAAATGTAAAGAACCACAATTATATCTTTTCAGTAATGAAACGGATTTAAGAGTTGTTTTTTAAACATTTTTTTGGAACTCGGGATATCACAAATAGCCTGTTGATTAATATTAGTTACCGATCCATGTCGTATCTAGGAGCAGCAATATGCATCATTTCCACAGCGCAACATGCTAATCCAAAAGTCATAGGCCAGAGTGATCTGCTTCGTCCCCAGTTAAGTAAGTCATCCAGTCTAGCGACAGCGAATTCAAGTAATCCTACAATTTTAAATCAATGTTAAAAATCACAGGAACCTTTATTATTTGGACCTTTTGTGTCTTGAAATGGTGAATAGCGTCTCCATTCACCCTGTCTGTACACTTTGTTCATGTTATTTGGTGGCTTAATGTCAGCAGGATCAATTTCATTTTCATTTTCATTGCAACACTTTCTGATCTGTGTCGAACAAACTGTTCTCAATGCTAATCTTGAAGACATGTAGTTTAGAAGTCTTTTTTGGAACGTTATGAATGACATTATGGATTGTTCTGACAAGGAATGTCATACGGTATATGCCACGTTATGATTTTTATTATTTATACTTCTAAAAGGAGCCACGTTAGCTGTGATGTTTAAGGCGTCAACTTTACGTTACGGCAGTTAATGTTGAGCGTGTTCGAATCCCGTCTAGGTAAAAACTTTTTCTAAAATTCTGGTGAATGTTTCTAGGTTAGACTTCTTCTAGGTAAGAATCTGACAAGGAATCACCCCCTTAGTCACGCCAGTTCGAGGCTGGGTAAGGCCGGATGCCTCCTGAGAGGTCTTCTACGTTGGTCACTCGTCAGTCGGTAGGTTTCTCGAGATACTTATGGTTAAGCACAAAACAAAGGGTTGGCTGATGCGCCTCGAACCGTAAAACTTTATTTTTATACTGTTAAAAGAACAAAATAAAATTTTCTTTTTTTCTATATGTTTATTTCGTTTTTATATTGTTTGTTAATTAATTTTAGAAAATCGTGTCAATCAAATCTAATCCGTTAGCTGTAAGGCAACTTTGAGTAATTTTTAACACATTTTTTTTTCGAATTGCTGTATGTTTTGGAACTTATTTATGGAAACCTTTTCCTTCAAAAATCTCCATAAAAATCTCCAAAAAGGGATAGATTGAGAAATCCGACTGTAACGGAACTGAAAAGGAAACCAATAGAAAGAGCTACAGAAGAAGGAGAACTGAGCTGGCTAGGACAAATCCACATGAATGGGAGATTAGCAAAGCAAATCTATGAAGCAAAACAACGAGGAAAAAACATACTTGGACGTTCAACTTAGCACTTTATGTTATATAAATAAACGGCTTTTCAAATTGAACGGTTTTTGAAATTCTTGAATAAAACACATAATTTACGCCGATTTCAATTTTTTTCTTATTGATAATTGAATATTGTATGACATTTAAACACGAAGACACTATCTATCAAATTACTATCTCTTTTCTAAAAATTTTGGATGGCATTTTGCACAATCGTGGTTCTATCTCTCCAATGACTCGAATAATTTTATCCTTTAGATTAGGAATCGATTGTGGATTATTCTTATTGACCTGTCTTTTCATGCCCAAATAATATAGTCCAACGGTATCAAGTCACAGGATCTTGGTGGTCAATTAACAGTACCGTTTCTTACAATAACTCGTCCGAAAAATTTTTTTGTCAATAAATCAATTATTTCATTTAGCACATATCTTCCGGATTAATATCATTCAATTCAGTCCTCAAAAATGGATCATAGTGCATACCAAACAGTGACTTGTTTATGATGTTAAGGTTCCTCACGAATTAATCGGTATTTTCCTCACCACAAATGCGGCAATTTTGTTTTTTAACATAGTTACAAATTTCAAAATGTACTTCATCTGAGAAGATGATTTTTTGAGAAAAATCATCTGCTGGTCCTTTTATCCAATTGACAGATACACGACGTTTTAAATCATCCAATTATACGTCTTCAGAGCTAAATTCTTTCGTAAAATACGCCATGTTGTGGATTGACTGAGTCCAAATTGCTATGAACGTCAACTAATGAAAGTTTATGAGTCTTCAGTAGCACTTTTACATACTAAATTAATATGCTCATGTGAATGACCTCTACGACTATTATACATTCTTTTCATCGCTAAGTTGGACAGTTGTCCTCGATATTGATGCGGAGTGTGAACATCATCTCTCATTTAGTTTGTTTACAGTGTTTGATTTTGTTACTTCATTTCAAGTATGTTTTGCGATTTTTACAATGGATAAAAACATCGAACAAAAAATTTGTCTTAAAATTTGCATTGCAAATGGAATTTCGTGTATTGAGTCGCTGAAAATGTTGCAGAAGGCTTACGGCAAACGATTTTATCAAAAACACATGCATACGAGTAGTACAGTGCATTCAAAAGCGGTCGAGATGTGGTGGAAGATTTGCCTCGCTCTGGTCGGCCATCAAAGTCTTCAACTGAAGTCAACATCGCTAAAGTGAAGGAAATGGTGACTGAAAATAGTTATTTAACTTTGAGAGTGATATCCGCTGATCTTTCTGTGTTTCACGAATCAATCCGTGCCATTTAAGCTATTTTTTGGACATGAAACGGGTTGCCGCTCGACTAGTGCCAAAAGAGAAGAAAAATTTCCTTCAGAAACTCAATCGCGTAAATCGCTGAGGACATGCTAGAACGTGTCAATTCTGATCCCACATTCATAAAACGCATTGTGACTGGGTATACGAGTTTGACCTGCAAACCAGTCAACAAACTTGAATGGCGCCTTTCAACTGAGCCGAAACCGAAAAAACCACGTTAAAGTCGATCAAAAATTAAGGGGATGTTGACTGTTTTGAAATATCTGAATATCTGAGCGTCATGCGGCATTTGAAAGAGTAAATTCGTCGAAAAAGGCCAAATTTGTGGAAAGAAAACTATTGGATTTTGCATTACGACAACGCATCATCTCACAAGGCTATCATTGTGAACAAATTTCTGGCCAAAACCTCAACAAAGACCATCGAACAATCACCGTATTCAACTGACATGGCTGGCATCGGATAACCACCGTGATATGGCTCCGGACGACTTCTTTTTCTTTCAATTACCACTTTGATGCACCCGTTTTCAGTTGATAGAAGACATAAAATAGAATTCACGGCGAAAACTAAAGTCGATTCCGGAAAATGCGATTAAAAAATATTTTGACAATTGGATTATTCGTTTGCAAAAGTGTATTGTTTCGGAAGAAACCTACATTGAAGGCGGTACAATAAATTACAGGCGGTACAATAAGTACCACGCAATATTCTAAAAATATTTTTCTGGAACGCCCATTTTTATAAAATAATTCCACAATTTTAACGCGTTGTTGTATAGTGTGCGACTTTATTTTTATAAATGCCATATATTACACAATTGTGTCAATTGTCGTAGAACGTTCAAACTTTTTTGTACTCTTAGTTATTCTGAATATTTTAATACTTTGTATGGAACATCAATTCTTCAACTGTAACCTTTGGTGTGAAACACTAAACTTGAAGATATTTACCAGTAAACACCAAATCACTTTTTTTAAACTGCTCAACGCATGTTTCGCTAACCATGTTAGCATCAGCAGGAGATAATTTAATCTAATTCTAAAACTAAACTATGTACTATTTATATGAGAAACCCTACCTAACGAAGCGTGTAAAAATCATGTACCGTGAAGTTTACTAAGCCTTACATTAATAATTGAAAAAGTTGACTAAACAGGATAGGCCCTTTATCTCGGTTCATGATTTTCTTTCATTTTTCTATTTGAATGCTTTCATATGCATCCAAAGCCCTATTATTATTAACACTTTTAATTAGTTTTAAATTACTAATATCTATACTATGGTCTCCCATATCTAATGTGGGCAATATGTTCTTTATATCTTGTCAATATGGATCTTTTTATTTGCCCAATATACCTTCTATCACAGCCTTGACTTGACAACTAATTTCATAAATCCCCGATGTTTCATGTTGATCTACTTTATCCTTTGGATTACCCAGAACTCCTCTTAATTTGTTATATGGTTTGTACACAACCTTAATGTCCACTTTTTTCAAAATTTTGTCTAGTCCTCTTGTTAATTGGGCATCAAATGGTATTACCATGAATTTATTTGTGTTCTGATCCTTTTGAAAAGTCTTTCTTATAATTCTTTCAATAATTTTCTGAATTTATGTTTTATAATTAATTTATCTACAATGTTCTTATTATAATCATTCACTTCAGATACCTTCCTAATTAACTTTAATTCTTTGTTATAATTATCTTGATTTAAAGGAAAATTAATTAATCTATTTATCATAAAATTTAAACTAACCATCTTATTTTGGAAGCTGTGATTTGAATCGTCAGGAACGTATCTCGAAGTGGTGGTGTTTTTTTCTAAAAATATCAAAGTCTAACCTTTTTGTGTTGTTTCTACTGACTAAAACATCTAGAAATGGTAAACTATCGTTGTTTTCGAATTCATGCGTGAATATTATATTTTGAGATTTACTATTTAAGTTCTTAATAAAATCATCTACATTTTCATTTTTCGAATCGAAAATGGCAAAAACGTCATCCACATATCTTAATCATACCTTCGGAAAGTAACTGAAGTCATCTTTTGCCTCGGTTTCAAATTTACTCATAAATAAGTTGGCTTAGAACGGTGACAGAGAATTGCCCATTGCCGTTGCTTCTTGTTGTTCATAAAACCTGTTATTAAGCTGAAAACAATTTTGTTTCATACATAATCTTGTTAAGGAGATGTACTCAGAAACACTCTTGTTAAAACCGTTTAACTCGAGTAACTCCCTCAGGTATTTCAAGGTATGTGGAATCGGCAAACTCGGAAACAACAATGAAACGTCAAAGGAAACCAAAACCTCACCTTTCTGTAGATGTGTGCTTTTGACTTTTAGTTGAGTTTATCACAGGACAGGAAGGCAGTTGGTTTGGTAGATTTTCAAATTCCTTTGTTAACCACTTTGCCAAGTTGTATGTTGGAGAATCAATAGCTGATACAATTGGTCTCATTGATTTTCCTAGTTTATGAATTTTTGGTAGAGCATACAATCTTGGTACTTTTGGATTAGAAACATTTAGTTTGCGTTTTAGAGGCAATCTTAACAATAAATTAACTTTTAAATTAACTAATGTAGAACATGAATGTTGGTGTCATTTTCAATGGAATATGTTCACAGCAGTAAATAGTAAGTTTATTAAAAAAATGTCATATTTAAATAAAATTAATTAAAAAAAATTAATTTAAATAAAAAATTTAAAAAACTCAAAATTGAGCAGTCGAAAGAACATATTCCAGAAAAGAGCAGCAACATCGTAGAAAATCTTTCAACTCAGACGTTCGACAATCCAGAACTAGATCTTTTAAATAAAGGCCTCAATTTTTCGAAGTCCTATTATAATTTAAATTTCTAAGCCCTATTACTATTTATATGAAAAACCCTATCTAACAAAGTGTGTCAATATGGATCTTTTTGTTTGCCCAATATACCTTCGATCACAATCTTAACAATGATAATAATTAAAACACTTGGTATTTGTTTCACAATATATTCAAGATATTCTCTAACATGTTTCGGCCTCGCGACCATTCTCAAAAAGAGTTATGTATAAACTAAACTAAAGTTTCAAAGTGCTGTCTAATGGAAGTCGGTTTTTTCATCTCGTTAAATTTATTACACTATCAATAATTGGAGTATTTCCGAAGTCTAGCTGGGTGTTTGTTAGGTTTTTGCCGTCGTATATGGCTTTTTTAATTTCGAAAATTTCCAGGTAATTTAACAGCCTGCTTTTATTGCAGCTATGTATTAATTTGGTATTATTAATGTTAAAAAAATGGTTCTGGTCTATACAATGTTCGGCAAAGCCCGTCTTTCTCTGATTGTGTAAAATTGAATATTTATGTTCTTTTAGCCTATCATTGAGCGATCGGCCCGTTTGGCCTATATAAATAGCGTCACACATATTACATTTAATTTCGTATACTCCAGATTTGTCACAAAATTTTGCTCTTTCTTTGTTATTGTTTAACATCGATGTAATAGCAAACAATAAAATAAAAAATAAATATTCCAACGAACTCAGAATAATTAATAAATTACGTAACAAAATTTACCAAAACAATTTAATTCTTTACAAAGCTGACAAAGGTAATACTGTTACTATTCTAACAAAAGATGAATACCTACTAAAAATGAACACACTCATCAACACAGAAAACTGTAGAGAACTCAAGACCGATCCAACAAAAAAATATCATACCACTGTAAAGAAAATTACAAAAACGTACAATGAAACCTTCTTAAATATATCGCAATCCAAACTAGATACCATGAACCCAAAATCTCCAGTCTTATACGGAATGCCTAAACTGCATAAAGATGGCATTCCAATGAGACCAGTCGTTTCTTATGTAAATGCTCCTGCATATAAACTTTGCAAACAACTCAACAGTGATCTACCATTATTTATCGATTTCAACTCGCCCAAAGCAATCAAAAATACAATAGAACTAACAACAAAATTAAAAAACATACAGATACCTCCCAATGCAAAGTTAGTTTCGTTCGATATAAAAAGCCTTTTTTCCTCCATTCCGGTACAAGATCTTAAAAATATCCTCACTGAAAGAATTCATGAATGCAATCTTGAAATCGTACACAAAAATGCTCTCATAGAAGCTATCAATGTATGTACCGAACAAAATTATTTTCTGTTCAATTCAAAATTTTATCAACAAACGAATGGATTACCAATGGGAAACCCCCCTGGGCCCCCTCCTGGCAGAAATTTATATGGCTAATTTTGAAAACAATTTATTTAGCGACACTAATTATACAAGACACATACATTTTTGGGCCAGGTATGTCGATGATATTATTTGCATATGGACCGGTACAGAAAGACTATTGGGTCAATTTCTTGAATATTTAAACAGTGTAAACTCAAAAATCCAGTTCACAATAGAAACAGAGACGGATAATTCATTAAATTTCTTAGATTTAAAAATAATAAGAACACCGAATAAATTAGAATTCGAAATATTTAGAAAACCCACGTATACCGATACAATTATTCACGCAAGTTCAAATCAGTCATGGAATGTAAAAATGTCCACTTTTCATAGTATGACCCACAGACTTCTAACGATTCCACTTAAAAAAGACAGCTATGAAAAAGAACTTAATATTATCAAAAATATCGCAAGGAATAATGGATATCAGCCAAGCATCATAGATAAAATGATAAAAAACAAGATTAAGAAAAACAACACCAAACATTTTTATGCCGCAACACCCGAAAAAGATTCTAAAAATTGGCATGCTATTAGCTATATTCACAAATTAAGTTCAAGAATCACAAATCAGTTAAAGAACGAAAATATTAATATTATCTCTGTTAATAAGAATAATCTTACATCGATGTTAAACAATAACAAAGAAAGAGCAAAATTTTGTGACAAATCTGGAGTATACGAAATTAAATGTAATATGTGTGACGCTATTTATATAGGCCAAACGGGCCGATCGCTCAATGATAGGCTAAAAGAACATAAATATTCAATTTTACACAATCAGAGAAAGACGGGCTTTGCTGAACATTGTATAGACCAGAACCATTTTTTTAACATTAATAATACCAAATTAATACATAGCTGCAATAAAAGCAGGCTGTTAAATTACCTGAAAATTTTCGAAATTAAAAAAGCCATATACGACGGCAAAAACCTAACAAACACCCAGCTAGACTTCGGAAATACTCCAATTATTGATAGTGTAATAAATTTAACGAGATGAAAAAACCGACTTCCATTAGACAGCACTTTGAAACTTTAGTTTAGTTTATACATAACTCTTTTTGAGAATGGTCGCGAGGCCGAAACATGTTAGAGAATATATTGAATATATTGTGAAACAAATACCAAGTGTTTTAATTATTATCATTGTTACTATGTTTCACCAAGAGCCAACCGCGCAATCAATCAAAACTATTGTTAATACAATCTTAACAGCTAATTTCGTAAATCCCCGACTTTTCATGTTACTCTGCTTTATACTTTGGATTACCCAGAACTTGTCTTAATTTATTATATGGTTTGTACACACCCTTAATGTCCATTTTTTCAAAATTTTGTCTAGCTCTCTTGTTAATTGGGCATCAAATTCAAGATTCTTCAATCAAAGATTCTTTCAATAATTTTCTGAACTTATGTTTTCTAATTAATTTATCTACAATATTATTATAACCATTCACTTCAGATACCTCACTAATTAATTTTAATTCTTTGTTATAATTATCTTTATTTAAAGGAAAATTAATTCATTTATTTACCATAAATGGTACATCAGTGTAAAATAAAAGTGTTTTTAAAAATCAAACAGACAAATTCGATAACAAAACTGGCAAATTACTTTCAGAAGTATTGTTCTTTTAAGCAAAAATTCAACAATGGTCGAGAAGACATACCGAAAGAACAATAAATATTCAGTTATTACTTTTTAATGTTTACTTCTTGCTCTAGCTGCAAATGCATTTTACAGTTGTTTATTCAATTTATTATAAACATTTAAATATGGATACAAGTCTTTCGCGTTAAATCTTTTTAGATTGCATACCGCAATCCACTTATATATTTAGATTTAAGTGAAATTCTCAAACGGCGGTTTAATACTCTTCTGCTACGTTCATTCTTTTCGTCTTCTATATCGATTCATGATGTCGTGTATAAACATTTCGTCTTTTCTTTCTCTTAATTCGTATTTTTATATCTAGCAGCTCTCATTTATATTATATTATCACTGGGGAACAATTTGAAAAATAATTTCTGTTGAGTTCGATAAATTGAGTGCTAATTCCAAAACTGTATTTACTTTTTTTCTATCACGTCAAGTTTTTTTCTCTACACTTGTTGCGCATCCGACCAAGCTTAGCGAATCACAGACTATCAGACAATCACTTACTATCGATCCAGAGAAAGTGAATTTAGGCAGTAATTCAGAAATAATGACGGATTTGTATAATTGCCAGAACGTAGAAGGGTTAATGAAAGAATTGGCCATTTCTAACTATAACGCAACTGAATGGCGATTGTTTATAGATAGCTCAAAGCGTAGCTTGAAGTGTGTTCGCCTACATAATGGAAATTTATACGGTTCCGTCCCAATAGGTCATTCAGTTTCTTTGCGTGAAGACTATGGCGACATAAAGAAAGTCATTGACTTGTTGCAAAATAACATGCACCAATGGATCATCTGTGTTGACTTTAAAATGGTCTGTTTCCTTCTTGGCCAGCAACGCGGGTATACCAAGTATCCCTGTTTTTTTGTGCATGTGGGATAGCAGAGTTCGTGAGAAGCATTGTGTGCAATTGAACTGGCCGCCAAGATCTGACCTAAGACCTGGTAATCCAAACATTTTAAATCAGCCACTTGTCGACAGACAAAAACATTGTATTTCCGCCTTTGTATATAAAACTAGGTCTCACGAAGCAATTTGTTAAGGCTTTGTCAATTGAAGGAGACTGCTTTAAGTATATCATTTCGGCATTCCCTAGCCTGTAATATGAAAATATAAAGGCTGGTGTGTTTGATGGTCCACAGATTCGGCAACTCGTTAAAGATGAAAATTTCACTGAAACAATGACCGAACAAGGAATGCTTGGTTGGCTTTTAAAGATATTGTTAAAGACTTTCTTGGAAATACACGAGCCCCGAATTACATCGAAATTGTTCAACAACTCTTGAACTTCCGCTGTACAAGACTGTACAGCGGATAATTTATCAATTCGGTATTTTATCGAACAAATAGTAAGTTGTTCAGTCCGATGTGTGAGAGCTTGCGTTGTCGGGGGCTATTTTGGGCCTCTTGTATTTATTCTTCTTAAAATATTTATCTTTATTCCCTTCACCTGTATCAGTTTCAATTTTCTTGTGGTCCTCTTCAATACTGTTTTGATCATCCTCTTCCTCAGTATCCGTCTCTTCTATGTCAGACTCACTCTTATGACTATTGCATTCACTTTCACAAGACTCATACTCACTAACATAGGCGTTTTCAGCCTCTCGCAAAAGTTCTATATCTTAACTGATGCAGGCATGTTTTTGTTCGCAATGGAAAAATAATTCAAAATACACATAAAGTATTATACTTTACACGTATATGTACGCGAATGTAAATTGGTCTGGGTCATTATTGACCCATCATACCAGTTAAGGGTGAAGAACATCTGGGTGCTGCAACACCACAGTCCTTTTTGCCAGAAATGATTTCAATTAACGAGTTTTTGGCAAGTAAAAACATCACTGTGGCTTCGCAGTCCCTTTAATCACCAGACTTGAGTTCTTGTAAATTTTTCCTTTACTCAAGATTAAAAAATTTGTCTGAAGTCGTACTAATTTGGGACTTCGGAGAACATTGAAAAGGCAGGAAGCGGACTAGAAAGATCGACCAAAAACTGGAATTGATGAAGCAAGAGCTGTTGGGCTATCTCTTCTACAAAAGAGAATCCAACAATGTTGCCAGATCGAAAGCTGTCTCATTTACTTGATTTACACACGTCATGTGTCTGGACATGGGGATTTTTAGGGGTTACGTACCGTATGCTTAGTAGGCGAGCATATTGTAATAGCATAAGATTATGAAGATTTAAGTTATATGATCAGAAAGCTGGAAGAAAAGTGGAAAAATATACAAAATGAGGCCTAAAAGTAAACTTCAATAAAACAGAATTCAAATACCTAGGAGTGAGAAACCAGGGTTGCTATTTATGTGTCCGGAATGTTAAATAAAAACAAATATTTATCATTGAAAATAATTTTATTGTTTTTCAAAATATTCTCCGCGATGATCGATACACTTAGGCATACGTTTACGATTGAGGTATCTCAAAAACAAGTATTTTGAATGCATCAACTGTTTCTTCTGAAGTCGAAAATTGTTTACCACGTACTTTATTCTTCACGAACGGGAACAAAAATAAATCCTTGGGTGCCACATCAAGACTGTACGGTAGATAACTTATCAATTCGATATTTTTACCGGTCAAATAGTGAGTTGTTCAGTCCGATGTGTGAGAGCTTGCATTATCATGGTGAAGAATGATCCTGCGTCACTGGTTGTTTTTTCTTATTTCTTCAAATACTACTTGCAAATAAATAGTTGTGTGTCATTCAATATTGACGGTTCCAAGATTCTCTAGTGGCACTGTAGCCACATGCCCATTTATCCCCACCCAAAAAAACAGGCGATCATTTGCTTCGATGTGCTTCTTGCACGAATAATTTTGTTTGGGTTCGGCTCATTTTGAAAAACCCATACAGTCGAGTGTTGTTTATTTTCTGGCTCATACGCATATATCCAAGATTCATCACCTATGTAGATGTTATAGTCAGTTTTTCACGTACCGCGATTGAATTTTTTGGGTATTTCTTTTCACCAATCCACAAGAGCTTTTTTTTGAGCGATTATCAAATTATGAGAAATCCAATGCGCACAAATCATTTATATCGCTAAATGTTCATGTAAAATTTTGTGCGATGCACTGTTGTTGAGATAATCCACATTCAAGTTACTAAACAACACAAATAGCGTCCGTATGACAAAAGGTTTTTAGTACATATATTGTCAACAATGTCAAATTTTTCTGTCAAACAATGTCAATTCCGAATACATAAATAGCTATCGTCGTAACACAAGAATTTTAGATAAGGCAATAAATGATTGAAACATGAAAGGGAAATTAATAATAGCTATGATGAACGAAATACTGTGAGCACAATGAATATCTAAAAAATAACAAACATATCTAAAATGAAACACCATCCTGAAAAGTATTGTTACATACAGCAACGGAGCATGGCAAATAAAGCAAAGTAGAGAGAAAATGCTACCAAAAACCGAAATCTGGAGACGGTCAGTGAGAAAATCTAGAATAAAATGAAAAAAAAAAGAAATAGCGGGTGTCAAACCCACAATAGTGGAGGATATTAAAACCAAACAATTAAGACGGCACTGCTACATACAAAGAATGTCGAAAAATAGGCTACCAAAACAACTCATTCGGTCATCACATAAGAGAAGAAGAAAAGGAAGGCCAAGGAGAAGCTGGAGAGATGGAATCGACGAAGAAATGAACGAAAGGGACTTATCAGAAGATTTACTGAAGGACAGAGATAAACGGAGACAAGGAATCGCCAAGCACCGTACCTCGTAGAATTCAGAAAAAAATGCCCTTTCGAATAATGCCCAATTCTGTAGTTCCTGATGGGAAATGTGTCAAGCGGTGGCGCCATCTCAAGCGTGTTCAAGGCATCAATTTAAACTTTTTATGCTGTTCCGACTTAACAGTTTGATGTTCAAATCCTTATCATTGATCCTGATATATATATGTTTGTGCGTACTGTTTCCCGGATGGAAAAACATGTATTGGGTTTTTTCCGGGAGTACATCCGGTTGTCGGGTTGGTCCCCGTCGGGAGCTTGCAGACGTTTCGCCAAAATCTCATTTGGCATCTTCGGTGCTTACTGTCGCGAGGTTCGTGACTGTCTGAGAGATATCGGTTCGCCGTGTAATATTTATGTCTTCTGGCCTCGGTCTTAGTCGGTAGCGATTGGCTGGCACTGGCGCTAGCTCCGCCCCCCTGAGGCGTTTGCAACGTCTTTGTTTCCAGTCGTGCTCTGGATGTTGTGCTGTCCGGGTCTGCTGGTCTAAGAACACTTTTCCACGTTGGCGGCAAGTGTAGAGCGTCGTCCCTCTTGTTTAGGCTTCCCTGCTTTTTGATCTCTATGGCTTCTCTGACCAGACGTGTCCGAAAATGGTTTATGTTGGCTATTTCGTTGCAATCATCAAAGTTAATTTTGTGGCCTGTTTCTAGTTGGTGTTGGAATAATGCCGATGTTGTTTGCTTGTTCCGTATGCTTACTTTATGTTCCTCTATTCTGGCAGATATTTTTCGGTTTGTTTGCCCGATGTAGATTTTGTTACAGCCTGAGCATGGGATGCGGTACACTCCTTGATTTTCTAGCCTGACCTTGTCTTTCGGGTTTCCCGAACCGAAGAAACCGAAGGTATATATATATATATATATATATATATATATATTATATATATATATATTCTGTTGTTAATTTCTGATAATTATTAAGTTGCAAGTTATTTTTTCAGTCGCTATTGTTAAATAATTAGTAAAAAAATGTACGTTATTCATTATATACATTTGTTTTTTATTTGAAAAAGTGTGCAATAATTTATTTCAAAATGTCCGTATTTTTTTAATGACATTTTATTGTTGACAGTGTTATTTGCAAAAATAACGCAAGTATATACTTACGAACAATATACATTATATTTTTTATAAAAGTATATCGACTATTATTTATTTAATATAGATTATGAGTGGATGCAGTTTTCCTGATTGTCATAATGAAAGCAGTGAAAAAGGTTTCAAAATTTTGCGGTTTCCTCGATGTTTAGAAACCAGAAATAAATGGATAACTGCTTGCAAAATTACAGCGCAGCTTATTGCAGTTACGAAAAATTCTCGCTCATGTGAGGTATATTATAGTTATAGAAATTATAAAATTATCAAAATTTTATCTTTGAGAAGAAATAGTACAACTTTGATAATACTTATAAAAAAGACTATTTCTAATATTTTTTTATGCTTAACAGCGTCATTTTAGTGAAGGATTATTTAAGTATGACAATAATACATATAAATTAAAACGTAATGCTGTCCCAGATACTTTGATACCGTCTCCAAGTAAACTTTCTAATGTTACTTCTGATGATTGTTCCATTAGTAATAAAAGGCGTAGGTGAGGAGTTTCCGAGTTAACTAAATATAAATCCAAATTAATTTTTTAATTTGAAAAATATTTTCTTTATACGTAGGATCTATAAAAAATTATAACAACGATTGTTATTTTATATATAATTTTAACTATCGTTTACTGGGTGATTTAGTATTGGAAATCTCAACAAATGAAAATACTCAGCTTCCCCAGGAAGCTTTACTAGAAACGTCATCTCATGCCCGTTCAAGTCACAATACTTCCAACTCACCGAAATAGTTAATCAGCCGTTTGCAGAAAATTATTCGTTACAAAATTAAGTAGCATTTAAAATGAAATATTTTAAATGCTACTTAAATATTTAATGTAATTTTTGGTTGCTTATTTAACTGAAAAGTCAACAACATTGGACAGCAATTTGAAAAAGTTTCTAAATCCTGATCAGTTGTTATTTTTGAAAGATAGTGCTTCTAAAAATTCTAAATCTTGGTTAGAAGAAACAATTAAAAAAGGTCTACGAATTAGACTACTAATAGGTACTAAAGCTTATAAAGCTTTAAGAAATGCCGAAGGATTTTCGTTACCTGCTATAATCGATTACCTGTTTTTAATTTTGCTCCTGGTATTTTTAATAGTATTATTGAATGGCTTGGAATTAAAATTCAACAGGAAATAGATCAAACCGCTCATTATTGGGTGTTAGCTCTAGATGAAATGTCAATTCATCCGACAATTGAATATGATCGTGTCCTAGGAAATTTCATTGGATTAGTGACACCAGAATTAGCAAGAAATTCAAAATAGGCTAGTTCTATGGCTTCTCACGCAGTAGCATTCGTTGTACGTGGATTATTAAGTCAATGGAAACAATTAATTGGCTATGCTTTGACAGGAAAATCAGTTACTTTTGAATTATTATGGATATATGTTAAACAAATTAAAACATTCCTGTATGACCAAGGAATCGTCGTCAAAGGTGTTTCCACGGATGAAGGATCTACAAACGTTGGTATGTGGTCACTAAATAGTGAGACATTCATCAAACCCAGAAGAACGTCCGCATTGGACATCCGATGTTCTGCACATATTGAAACAAATCTGGTCTCAACTTATAAACACTCAGTTTATTCTTACCTCTAATATCGTTCAAGCTAACAATTTACCATGTTCTGAGGTTGATATCGCTCATGTTCAAAAATTAGTCGTATTACAATCAATCAGCGGACCGGTATTAGTGAAAGGTCTTACTGTTGCAATTTTTGATTCATCACAATTTGATAAAATGCATGTCTAACTAGCTAAAAAAATGTTTAGTGGCGAAATGGGGACACGCATTGATTCTATCAGCTCAAACTGGTCTACTTCCACAGACAGCTATAACCACAGGTTGGTTTATATTATTATGTAGTCGATGGTATGAACTTATGGTTTGTCGACATAAAAATAATTCGCTTGGACGCGATGAAAACGCCTTAGACCGAGTAGAATTTCTCCAAAGTTTATGCAGATTATTAGAGAGTTACAATTTGGCTCAGATAATGAATGGAAACCTATTCAAAGTGGTATAATTCTTGCTACGACTACAGCTTTAAGCTTGCGCGAAGAACTAGTTGTACAGGAAAAATTGGATTATTTCCTTACAGGGCGCCTAACTTCGAGTTCTGTAGAAAATTTATTTTCTCAAGGTCGAGCTGGTGGTGATATTTATCCAAAACGTCGTCAATTGCGTTACAGAACGCGATAAATTGCTGTAGCTCAATATTTACGAGTCCCTTCACCTGCATCGTATGAAGACGACGATGAGCCGTACTATTTGGAATTAAAAAAAAAAGTGAAATTTACTACATAGATAATGAAACTCAAAATGTAATTGGAATGCCGGATAATTGTGTATTATCAGAAATTCAAAAATACGGACTTTGTTTCCTTGCCGGTTGGGCAGTATTTGTAACATTAAATGGATGCAAGGATTGTGAATGGGTATTAAATTCTCCCGTGTCTTTAGCTAGTGCGAATTCTGCTTGGACGGATGCAGTTAATAGTGGTAATTTGAAACACCTGACTGAAAAACTGTACTAGCTCCTTACAACTAGATGAGGATTTTTTTACCGTATATGGTAAATCATTATTACACTTGCAAAATGTCCACCAGCTTTTGATGAAGGGTATTGAAGAAGCTATAGATTATTCGTTGATTTTTCTAAGTGCCATGGTATTAGAGATCCACTTTTAGCAACATTTATTTCTTTACGATTACATGTTTTAACTAAAGATATAACAGTACAACCAGGTAATCGGAATATCGTCATTTACAGCTCTCGAAGTGCATACATGCGCACTTCAACTAAAACCGCTCGGAAATGATTCTTTAAGGTTATTGTCTTTGTTATATTTTCTGAATAAATTATATAATTAGAGTTATTGCACCCTTTTTTAATTCTCAATCAATGGTGAGGATTTGAACCCCAAACTGTTAAGTCGGAACGCCATAAAAAGTTTAAATTGATGGCTCGAACACACTTGAGATGGCGCCACCGCTTGACACATTTGCCATCATACCTTGCGGGAAGCCCCACCCATCCCTTACATTGGAGCGCACATGTTTCGTCTGTTGGTGGTTAGACCCATCAGGGTACCGACATATGCTCTCTCGCCAAGAATAGGGAGTCCCTCTCCACAATCAAACAACCCATATTTTCGCCGACTTCTCATCGGATGGCTTATTCATCTAGTTTTTTGACTTCTTTCGACTGCATCCAATGAGACAACAGCAGTCAGGAGTTATACACCCCCGTCCATTGGGTTCCACAATCTCATGTGGAACGCACAACAACGTGCGTCTCCGCCATATTGAGCATTGGTTAGGTGCTTGACTGGGAGGAAGCATGTATCGTCTGTTGGTGGTTAGACTCATTAGGGTACCGACATATGCTGTCTCGCCAAGAATAGGGAGTCTCTCCCGTATATATATATATATATATATATATATATATATATATATATATATATATATATATATATATATATATATATATATATATATGTATATATATATGTTACATCTAATATTTTCACGGATGGTAGATAATGTTACTAGGATATCCCTACCCACTAGGATATCTGGCATTATATATTGTTCTTCCGTGGGTATTGCTGTCCCTGACTGGCTCTGATCTTCATATAACTGGGAATAAAACCTTCTGACAATCTCTAACATTTGGGTACGCGTCCTGCACACTGTGCCATCCTCACGCTTTAAAGCATATATTTGCGTTCTTTTGTTTCTCAGCTTCTGTTTAGCTTTGTTAATTCCTTTGTTTTCTTCCAGGGTTTTTTGCACTAGCTGCATATTGAATCGGCGCGTGTCCTCTCTGATACGTTTTCTTATAGTTTTGCAGAGCTCAGTGTACTCGACCCTGCCAAAAGGACTACCTGCATTTCTCATTGCTTGCCGTTTCTTCATTAAATCAATGGTCTCACTGGAGATTTTTGTTTGTTTGAGACATTTTTCCTCTGGTGCTATTGAAGCAGCCGTTTGAAGTACATTGTTTGCGATTTCTTCATATTGAACTGATATTTCCACCTCCTCTGGATCTTGTAACGCAGCAAACCGGTTTGACAAAGCAATCTCAAAATCGCTTCCTCTCTCCAGCAGTTTTCCAGAATCCACCTTGCCCTTCTTTGATCTTACCATTCTTTCGCGCTCTTTTCGACAGTAAATCCGAACCCTTGCTCGTACCATTCGGTGGTCACTTCCAACATTAAAATTGTTAAGGACAGTACAATTGGTAAATATTGTTTTATCGTTGGTCATGATGTAGTCAATTTCGCTTGTGAGCCCAGATGGACTTTTCGATGTCCATTTTCTGCTGATATTTTTCTTATAGAATGAATTCATAATATATAGTTCTTGTCCTTCAGCAAAATCAACTAATCTGTCACCTCTATTGTCTCGCTCACCAGTTCCATATGGGCCAGTTGCACTTTCGTCCGTTCTTGTTGTTCCAATTCTGGCATTAAAATCACCCATCAGGATTTTGTACCTACATTTCTCGTTGTATAAAAGCTGGGCCACATCATCATAAAATTCCTCAATTTCCTCATCTTTATGGCTTATAGTTGGTGCATAAGCTTGGACGATTTGAAGCCTAAACTTTTTATTCAGCTGAATGACGCATTGGGCTAATCGGTCGGATGTACTTTCAAATTTTACCACACTGTCCTTCAGCTTTCGATTGATGAGGAATCCTATTCCGCCACATCGGCCATTTTCCGTACCTCGAGTGTAGAGTACGTGTCCAGTTGGTTCCAGTGTGATTAACTCTTCACCCTTCCTTCGTGTTTCACAGAGCCCAATAATATCCCAATATATGTTGTCAAGTTCGATTAACAGTTCTTGCAATCGGGCCTCTGTTTTCATAGTCCGTATATTTAACGTTGCAATGTCAAAAGTCCAATGGCAGCCTGATCTAACCCGGTGATTCTTAGCACCCTCTGCCTTGAGGCAGGTCTTCCCGCTGCCCGTCGTAGGTAGTTGCCCCTTGGCCTCCGGTGAATGAGGGCCGTGTTTGAGGTTGTACTGTCATATTTCAACATATTGAAATACCATGTTGAAGGTATGGACCGTAATCTGCCACGCTGGTCCAATGCGGGTTGGCAGATTTTGGATCATGTTAGTCTGAGGCCTCCGCTTTGACCTGTCCGCCAGGGGTGACCCTCCCAGGATCATAGACTCCAGACGGCATAGCTCAATGCTTCATTGCCCTACTCAAACCCCTTTACCACGTCAAGGTCTGATCCACAAAGGATATATATATATATATATATATATATATATATATATATATATATATATATATATATATATATATATATATATATATATATATATATATATATATATATATATATATATATATATATATATATATATAAAAGAAGGTATTCCAACCCCGCAAGGCATGATTGGAAATGTATCAAGCGGTGGCGCCATCTCAAGTGTGTCCAAGCCATCAATTTAAACTTTTTATGGCGTTTCGACTTAACAGTTTGGAGTTCAAATTCTCACCATTCATATAACTTTTTTTTTAAATAGTATTAAAATTATTCTGTTATTAATTTCCGATAATTTTTAAGTTGCAAGTTATTTTTTCAGTCTCTAATGTTAAATAATTATTCAGTTTCTAAGTAAAATAAAAAAAAAAATGTTCGTCCTATATCATACACATTTGTTTTTTAATTGAAAAAACGTGCATTAACTCTAATATAATTTATTCAGAAAATATAACAAAGACAATAACCTTAAATAATCATTTCCGAGCGGTTTTAGTTGAAGTGCGCATGTATGCACCTCGAGAGCTGTAAACAACGATATTCCGACTACCTGGTTGTACAGTTTTTGCTAAAAGTTGCTAAAAAAATTTGGTAAAAGTTGATCTCTAATATCATGGCACTTAGGAAAAATCAACGAATAATAATATAATAACGAATAATCTATAGCTTCTTCGATACTCTTCATCAAAAGCTGGTGGATATTTTACAAGTGTAATAATGATTTACCATATACAGTAAAAACTTCCTCAGCTATTTGTAAGGAGCTAGTACAGTTTTTCAGTTGGGTGTTTCAAATTACCACTATTAATTGCATCCGTCCAAGCAGAATTCGCACTGGCTAAAGACACGGGAGAATTTAATACCCATTCCCAATCCTTGCATCCATTTAATGTTACAAATACTGCCCAACCGGCAAGGAAACAAAGTCCGTATTTTTGAATTTCTGATAATACATAACTATCCGGCATTCCAATTACATTTTGAGTTTCATTATCTATGGTGTAAGTTTCACTGTTTTTTTTTAATTCCAAATAGTACGGCTCATCATCGTCTTCATACGATGCAGATGAAGGGACTCGTAAATATTGAGCTACAGCAATTTATCGCATTCTGTAACGCAATTGACGACGTTTTGTATAAATATTACCACCAGCTCGAACTTGAGAAAATACATTTTCTACAGAACTCGAAGTTAGGCGCACTGTAAGGAGATAATCCAATTTTCCTTGTCCAACTAGTTCTTCATGCAAGCTTAAAGCTGTAATCGTAGCAAGAATTATACCACGTTGAATAGGTTTCCATTTATTATCTGAGCCAAATTGTAACTCTCTTATAATCTGCATGAAACTTTGGAGAATTTCTACTCGCTTTATCCAATGCTCAATCTGTCGGAGACGCAGGTTGTTGTGCGTTCCACATGAGATTGTGGAACCCATTGGATGCAGCCCAAAGAAGTTAAAACACTCGATATATATATATATATATATATATATATATATATATATATATATATATATATATATATATATATATATATATATATATATATATATCTTACCCAAAAAGTGGCACCGTTTCCATACATAATAGCGACCCTGTATACGGTTAGGTGTGGCGGTTAATAATTCTTAATTTTTTACAGTAACAATAACTTATGTTATTTTACGAGGCTTGATCAATAAGTACGCTTGTTTGAAATAAAGACCTAATTTTTGTTACAAATTTATTTTTATTTTTCAACGTGTTCTTCTTTTAGGTCTATATAGTTTTCCCAACGTTGGTGCTATTTACTTAACCCCTCGAGAAAATACGATTTTTCAAACTCTCCAAAATACGCTTCTGCCTCGGCGATAACCTCCTTATTTGAGCTGAATTTTTTTCTTGCGAGTTATGTTTTCAAGTTAGGGAACATCAAGAAGTCGTTGGGTGCCAAGTCGGGCGAGTAAGGTGGATGCAAAAGCAATTCGTATCGCAGTTCGTGCAATTTGGCCGCGATAATTAAAGATGAATGTGCCGGTGCGTTATCGTGATGGGAGAGCACTTTTTCTTAGTCAAATGGGGCCGTGTTTCCTTCAATTCCTTATCGAATCGATCCAACTCACTTTAAAATCACAAAAAATCTTGGCCTTGAACTTTCCGGCTGATGGAATCGTTTTTGCCTTCATCGGAGCAGATTTCCCCCGGAAAAATTAATTGTTTTGACTATCTCTTGATTTCTGTCTTGTAATAATGTTCCCAGGTTTCATCAACGGTGATGACTCGGCGTAAAAAGTCCCGCAAATTTCGCTTAAAGTGGTCCAAACACAGCTTTGACACTGTTAGTCGTACCTGGCGTGAGCAGTCGTGACACCCATCGGGCAGACACTTTCCTCACACCTATCTTATCATTTAAAATCTTGATTGCGGATTGAGGAGACACCTCCGGCTTCAGTTACTTCGCGCACTTTCAATCGGCGATCAACGAGAATCATGTGAAATCATAGACCTTTTTCGACGATTTCCTCAGTAACCACGTCTGGCAAGCGTCCTGGCCATTCTTCAACGAAAACAGTTGTACGACCACGCTTAATCTCGTTCATTCGTTATCTCACGGTTGTCACAGATGGTAAAGGGCCATAGACAACATTCAACTTCACTTTTATTTCGCATGTTTTTTTATCCAAAAATTAAAAACGAATTACGGATCGAAATTGCGCTTTTTCCATTTTATCGAGAAATACAAAACACGAATGATACAACTGGCTGTGAAAAAAAAACTCACCTATAAATTTATCAGAAATTCAGCATCAAACACATATTGATTAACCCTCGTATTGCTACAACAGTACTTTTCCAAACGCCATATTTAAACGATTTTGAGTGAGCGGCATATTTTTTTCGTGTGTTACACAGGTCGAGTTTCGAGCCAGAAAAGGAGTATTTGCGGCACGCAACTGCTTTTCTTGTTCAATCAAAACAAAAACGCTAGTGAAAGCCATCGTATACATGTGGAAACTTACAGTGACAATGGTTGAATCATTTGTGTTCATCTACATGCCATGGAAAAGATTCAGAAGGCAGGAAAATGGGTACCACAATAGCCTAACGACAGACAGATGGAAAAGCGAAAACAATATGCGAAGTTTTGCTTTCTCGGTATAAAGGAAAGACCTTCATGCATCGGATCGTAACTGGAGACGATAAATGGATATATTTCGAGGTAAGATACAGTCAGTCCCTGTTTGTAGAAAGAGTCACAGCATATGCCGTGGGACGTTCTTATTCTGTTAAGTATCTTCCACTCGTGACGGAGTAGCACCATTCCTGGTAAGAGTGCTGTAGGGTCGATGACATAACCCACCTGACTTGGTCCCGAAATATACTAGGATCCCTCCATTTACCATTAAGGTTGAAATTTTCTCCGAGACGTTGTTCTGCTAACAGCAGTGGGGGATTTAGACAAAAGGGATTGTTCAGCATGACGACGCTCCGTCGCATGCACCGAAAGAGATCAGAGACTCCATTTCTGCACTTGACTTAGAACTATTGCTCCACCCACTGTACTCACCAGACTTGACATCTTCCTACTACCACTGGTTTTTATCGATATCTCACGCACATTTCATGAAACACTTCATCAATTACATGCAGAATTTTTCTGGGAGAGTATCCACAAATTGCCAGAGAGATACAGAGATGCACATACCTTGAATAAAGCATTTTTTACGTTTCTCCCAAATTAAAGGCGCTTTTTTTTGGAAAAAATATGGTAGTAATCCGATGACACCAAGCCTGGACAATAGGCTGGGTGTGAAAGAAACTTCTCATTAGAGTTCTAATAGTCAACACATATAGATCAAACCTTTTAGAGAGTTGTGTTTGATAACGACCGTATGCGATGAGCAGCTAAATAAATGATGTAATTGTGGAACGTAGCTTTTCGCAATAAACTAGGGAAAAGGGTAAGGTAGCTGAAAAGGTAAGAAGAAAAATAATACACAACTCGCCAAGGATAATTTTTATTCATGGGCGGATTTAAGAATTAGCATTTTAAATGAATTTAAATGAAATCCTCCAAGTACCATCTAAAAGTTTAGTTTCAACTTTCGGGGGCGTCACGGCATTATACCTGTATTTAAATAGATCATTAAAAAGAACCGAAGTTTTTCGTCTTGAATTTTCGCCGAAATTTTCGCTAATTATGTAAAAAGTTGGCGACCTTTTTCCTCTCTCTTTCCTCGCCGACGGTTTTATTACCGATATATTTTTTATTTCTTTATTTTGCTTCGCTCATGGTCTGGAAAATCAGGATGAATATCAATAACAACAGGGACGGTTCATAACCGTATTCTTTTTTTGTGTATTAAAACCCGTGTGCTTAAAAGCACGAAACTTGTAGCAGCTGATTTTAAGATTGTTTAGATAATTACGAGGGTGGCGTGAAAAGTCGGAGACTTTTTAATTCAAATATTGTTTTTTTTTATTGAAAATCGATTCATTTTTTGCGTAATTTCCTTTTAGTTCAATACACTTCGCCCAATGATTTTCCAACTTTTTTATGCCTCCCAAAAAGCACGAATTGTCCATCTCTGCAAAATAATTTTCTGTTTCGCTGATGAGGCTTTCATTTGATATAAATTCCTTTCCATCTAGCCATTTCTTCATGTGTTAACAGAAAAAAATTCGGAGGGTACCCGAACTCCGATGAATACGGTGGATGCGGTATCAATTCGTAGCGCAAATTAACCAATTTTGCATTTAGAACGACCGACGAGTGTGCGAGGTTGTACAAGGGTTGCTATTTATGTATCTGGAATAATAAATAAAATCAAAAATTTATCATTGAAAATGGTTTTCTTGTTTTTCAAAATATGCTCTGCAATGAACGATGCGTATTTGCATACGTTTGATCAAATCTATGGCACTTTTTCTATTCCGCTTGAAGTATCTCACAAACTTGCATTAGGAACGCATCAACCGTGTTTTCTTGCGTCGAAATAATTGACCACATAGTTTATTTTTCACGGATGGAAAGAAAAATATATCATTGAGTGCCAAATCAGGACTGTACGGCGGATGGCCCATTAATTGAATGTTTTGACCCTTTACATATTGAGTTGTTCGGTCCGGCGTGTGAGAGCTCGCGTTATCATGACGAAAAATAATTCTGCGTCGCTGGTTGTTTTTTCCTATTTCTTCAAAGACTTCTGGCAGACAAAAGGTTGTGTATCATTCTGAATTGACCGTTCTGCGATTACTAATTGCACCGTAGCTACATGTCCATTTAACATGCGACCAAAAGAACCAGGCGACAATTTGCTTCGAAATGCTTCTTGCGCGAACAACTTTTGATGGGTTTGGCTCATTTTGAAAGACCTATACAGTCGACAGCTGTTTACTGTTGGGCTCATACACATAGATCCGAAATTTGTTACCTGTGTAAATGTTATACACGGCTTTTGATTCACCACGATTTTATTTTTTGAGCATTTCTTTGCACTAATCGATACGAGTCTTTTTTGAGCGATTGTCAACTTATAGTAATCCAACGCGCACAATTCTTTTTCACAGCTAAATGTTCATGTAAAATCTTGTGCATGATTGTCATAGTTATACCCCATCTTACGGTATGTCACATGACGATCTTGATTTATAAGTTCGCGTACTTCATCACTGTTTTCTTGCACAACAACCGATTTTGGACGATTTACTTTAAATTTGTCCTTGAGCGAATGACGACCACGATTGAATTCACTAACCCAGTGATATACAGTGGGTGCTTTATGACGAAAAGTCAAAGTGGATTGATCGATGCACCGTTGTTGAGATAATCCATGTGGAAAATCATAGTAAATAATCGCAAGAAAATTGTCACGAGTTAATTTTTTGACTCAGACGAAAATTTCAAGTAACTACACAAATAGCGTCCGTGAGACAAAAAGTCCTGAGTATATATACAAACTTTACGTTGTATATATCAGATGGTGCCTAGCAGCACCATTCTTGCCAATTCCGGACACATATATAGCAACCCTCGTATTGTAGTGAAGCAATACTTTTTCTTTATTAAATAAGGGCATTTCTATATTCACTCTTCGTAATATTTGACCAATAATACAGCATAATACTTTCCTATAAGCGTCTTTCCGCTTTCCAAAGAGTAGATAAACTATAAAAAATCCCAGAAAAGTGTTCGTGAGCTTACTTGCAGATGATACCGCCTTGGTCTGACTCGAGGCAATTGGGCTATAATGATATAAGTTTATCAAGTTTAATCAACGAATAATCTTCGGAATACGCTTATACGAAAAATGCATAATTTGCATTTCCCGGCAATTTTTGAGATGAAAACTTCTTTTGCCACGTCTAGCGATTTTCGGTAGGGACAAAACTTATGGGTTCGCGTCACCGACATGCTAGTGACGCATTGCGCCAGACTGTTGATGCCAATTGTATTTTAAATTAAATTGTGTTTTAGATAATCATTATTTTCATTGTTTAATTGTAAAATTACTGTGCTGTACAAAGTAAGTACTTATTATGCTAATATTTTATATAGAAAAATTAATTATAAAAACAAAGCATTTATTTTCGAATATTTCAATAATTAATTTAATAATTAATTAAATTTCCCTAATTTTTCCCAAAAAAATCCGAAGTCTCAAATTTTTACTTCTATTCGCAGTCCCCATGACTGCATACCATTTTCTCTCTGCTTTGGTTAGCAACCCTGACACTGTGAGGTTTATGATGCACTAGGGTATATGTATTACTAACATTCGGTACGTAAATCATATAGTCAGATAGAGAACATTTAATAAAATGCGTGAACAATTACATTGCACTATAAAATTTGCCGGTTGAATGTTCAAAGAAATTGAATGATTGACCAAGGCTCCTGACCATATATGTCGGGCAAGTAAGATGTAAAGCAGCATTTAAATGAAGCTCAGGGTATCTGGTAGTTCGTAACAGTACAACCAACTGATTTTAGTCCCGGCAGGAAAATGTATCCTTGCTCCAAGTATTAAATGCTCATTTCTTCAGCCGCTCTCCAAGCGTCAGCAAGTGTCCCAAGACCAGTTTCAGGCCTTACCTCGTCATCAGTCAAGCTCAGGCTAAACGTTAGAAAATTGATAAACTCTTCTTGTTTTTGAATATTTTTAATATTCTCTATGTGCCCACTATGCTAAACAACTTTTCATTCATATTTATTACCTAGACAGGGCCTGGGCGGGTTACGGAAGGTTTCGCATTAACTGCTGCGGATGTCCACTACATGATGGCGTGAGCTACATTGTATTGCAATCTACATTCCATATCCCAAAAATTTACCAATTAATATTATTCTTTTAAATCTATTATGATACTTTCGAAAAAGACAACAGAGTTTTGCCATGCAAACAGAAATTCGTGGCGTATCGATCTTCTATATTTCATTCGGGAAAGTATAAATCAGCGTGACATAGGTAATCCTCCCGCCGTGCCTTTCCCTTTTATTCACAAGAAATCGAGAGATGTTCGCCGCGCAGGGCTTAAGCGTTAAGTCAGTTGTTGGTATCGAATGACTAATGACCGTGGAAGACATTGATGGTTCCTGTCTCGATCCATTCTCGTCCATGTCGACTTTAATGAAGGGATTCTTTACCATTTTAAACCGGTTCAGAACGGCGACATTGAATGGGTTTCTGTAACACACGACTGTGTACGAATTGAAGTATTCTCTGAATGGAATCTGTGCACAGGATGTTAAAACGAGTATAATACAAGATGTCTCATAAATTTCACTTACAGTAATATAAACGGAAAAAGATTTCCACTACATTTAAAACTTGATATAGTACAATTGTTTCGATACACAGTGTCTTTTTTATGTAGGAACTATATTAATTTAACAATAAAAAAAGTGATAATAATTAAAACACTTGGTATTTGTTTCACAATATATTCAAGATATTCTCTAACATGTTTCGGCCTCGCGACCATTCTCAAAGAGAGTTATGTATAAACTAAACTAAAGTTTCAAAGTGCTGTCTAATGGAAGTCGGTTTTTTCATCTCGTTAGATTTATTACACTATCAATAATTGGAGTATTTCCGAAGTCTAGCTGGGTGTTTGTTAGGTTTTTGCCGTCGTATATGGCTTTTTTAATTTCGAAAATTTCCAGGTAATTTAACAGCCTGCTTTTATTGCAGCTATGTATTAATTTGGTATTATTAATGTTAAAAAAATGGTTCTGGTCTATACAATGTTCGGCAAAGCCCGTCTTTCTCTGATTGTGTAAAATTGAATATTTATGTTCTTTTAGCCTATCATTGAGCGATCGGCCCGTTTGGCCTATATAAATAGCGTCACACATATTACATTTAATTTCGTATACTCCAGATTTGTCACAAAATTTTGCTCTTTCTTTGTTATTGTTTAACATCGATGTAAGATTAATATCTTGAATATATTGTGAAACAAATACCAAGTGTTTTAATTATTATCATTGTTACTATGTTTCACCAAGAGCCAACCGCGCAATCAATCAAAAATAAAAAAAGTGGTTATGTTTTAAACAGTCCATCCATCTAATAATACTATAAATGATGAATTTCGGGAAGGTAATTTTTTTCAATGTGTAGACGTGCAATATAAATTTAATAAGGGCGAACCACTCAAGGATAACCTTTTAATACCGTTTTGGAATTATTCCATGGATTCCCATGCGTGTTGCCAAAGTCTGGATTTATTAAAATTGCCCTTTCTAAGATGGTTTTTATGTTCTTTAATTTTAACATCTAACGGTCTAGATATCTAACCTATAGAAAATTTGGCGTATTTCCAGGGTACGCACCACATTTTTGGTATTTTGTTGTGTTGTTTGGTTTTTGTTAATATAGATCTAAGACAATTTTTTGTTTTAAATGTCGTCCTTATGTTGTATTTATTTCCTACTCTTTTAATTGTGTCAGAAATACCTGGGATATAAGAAATTGTTATTTGAATTGAAGTTAATTATTTTAGAGTTATTATTATTATTGTTATTAGTAAATTGTGTATTATATGTAAGTTGTAAGTTATTAGTATGTGGTAACTGTTAACTAAAGGTTAGTATATATTATATATATATATATATATATATATATATATATATATATATATATACTATGTCACTGTGATTAAAAACTATCATTGTCAATGTAAGTATCATTGACATATATACAAAATATAACTTCCTATCTATTCATTATATATAGAAATTAATATAATTTATTTTTTAGGTTCGATTTGGAAACGAGAGAAGACTTCCCGAAACGTTAACATTCAAAAGTTTGTATTTATTTTAGAATTATTTATTTATTAATTTATTAATAATTAATTTATTTTGTATTTTTTTAAATTTTGTTCGTTAGGCAAATTTATTACTGAAAAAGAATTACTGAGAAATTTGTCTCCGTTTGGATTTTCGTTTTTATCCAGTGATTCTTTATTTACATAAGAACAGATAATTTTGATATTTTTTTGAGTTTTAGATCGTGGCGAAAAACCCAAAAAACGAAAAAAATAAATATTGCTTTCAAATAATAGTTTCATTAAAACGCTCATTAGACGCCCCATTAAAAACAAGAAAAGTCAAACGAATAAACATTATAAATCAAGAGATTGTTTAAATAAGTATATTTTATGTCCTAAAGTTTAGGTAGGACAAACAGGAAGATATTTTCCACTATGCTCAATGAACATAAAAGAAGTTATAATTAACGAAGAAAATCAATTGTATTGGTATTCGTGAAGTGGTTTCTTCGATCGAGAGAACAAAAACATGTTACATGGTGACATATTTGGTAAACACGGTGGTTGTAACTGAATTTGTTTGACCTTGAGGGAAAAATGCACCAATAATTATTGTTTTTTTTCAGTTAGACTCTAATACTTTATCTACGATTACTTAACACAAGATCCTCGATTTTAGCAATATTTTCTTCATATGTCGACGTAGAAAATCTTCCTAAACGAGATTCATCTTCAACTGCTTGTCTATCATCGTTAAAGTCTCTGCATCAGTTGCACAATATATTTTTTTGACATCGCTTTACCCCCTTAACATTTTTAAAACATTTTGAATGCATCCGCACATGACATTTCATTTTTTGGAAAACATTTAATGCACATCCATCTATATATCAGGTATGGCCGTTAATAATTCTTTTTTTTTGTTGAAAAATAACATATTAAGCTTGGGAGAAAGGTAAAAAATGCGCCAACGCTAGCTGCACGTTTTTCCCATCTCTCTGGTAAATTTTAGATGCTCTCTCAGCAAAACCCGTACATCTATTGAGGTGGTCCAATCATTAAGCCATTTTTTGTCTCCAATCACGATCTGATGCAGTCTTTCGGACGTAGGTCTTTCTTTCATGCCGAGAAAGCAAAACTTCACACACCGTTTTTCGCTTTTCCATTTGTTTTTCATTAAGCTGTAGTGGTAGCCATTTTCCTGCCTTCTGAATCTTTTTAATAGCATGCAGACCATCACAAATGCTGCAGCGATCAATATTCAACCCCTCCGCCATTTGTTGTTGATTTTGCATATCGGCTTCTTCCAACAATGCTTGCAAATTGGCATCATCAAACTTTTTCTGTTGACCTGGGAGTTCTTCTTTCAAGTCGAAATCATCACTGTTGAATCTTTTAAATCAATGCCCACAAGCGTCTTGCATTGGGACATTGTCACCATAAGTTTTCACAGGTATACGACGGCTTTCGCTTGCATTTTTCTTTTGATTGGATAAGAAAAGCAGTAGGTACTGGAAATGCTCTTTATTTGGACCGAAATTCGACATGTTTGATATAAAAAATTAGACTGTCAATGGATTGTTGCTTCCAGCGCCATCTCTTTAAAAAAAATATGAATTATTAACCGTCACACTTAGTAATTACAAAAGGGGCCATAATATTTAAGCTAATAAGCGAAATGAACTGAAACTTCTATCAGATATCAAACAGAGTCATACCAATTTAAAAAACAAATGCTTATATCTAAAAGTAAAGCGCGCGAACATAGTCACCTTGTTTTTTGATTCCAGTAGCGTAATATATTTCTATAAACAACTCGTCTTAGTAACATAAACTGGTTAATTTATAATATTACTCTGTTAAATAATACAGTAGAATCGAAACAAAAACCAAATTATCGTTGTCCTCGTTTCGGTTTAAAACAAAGCCGAAATAATAGGAAGACAAATCCCCAATCTTCAAAGTTAACATACCTACCTTATTTCGTTTTGAGTAATGAAGCCTTTTAATTTCCTCACAGTATAATAAATGTTCTGGCGACCTACACCAGCAAACCGAATCGCAATATTAAACATTTCTAGTGAATTCGGCGAGGATATTTCAGTCGCTTAACGGATTTCTTCCTCGAATTGTTTTATATTATAAATTCTGTTTAATATTACATAAGTTAGCGAGCATCTCTTTATAAGGAACTGTTTTTGAAAATAGTATTAAATCATTTAAAATTGATTATTAATAAGTAATTTCTTATTTGTAATGGAAAACGTGGCAATAAGTAATATCGGTCTAATTGGAATTGTTGAAATTGTTTTTGTTCTGTTCCCTTTGAAAGTCCAAGATTCTTTCGTTTAGTTTTACTGGTGATACTGCAACAATGTTATCGAAATGTTGGTAGAGAAGTTTAAAAAAAAATGTTTATATTTGGAGAATCATTATCAAAAAGCATCCCTCTCTAATTCAAATTAGGATCATATATATGAGTAGTTTTTCGGTAATATCGTAGATAGATATCTGTTTTTTTCTAATATACAAGAAAATTTCGTTTGAAAAGTTTTAGATCAGACATGATCAGATATATATCAAATCTTGATATATACGTTCTATTTCTCGCTGAATGTTGCCTTTGAGTTAATTTAGTGCTTAACCCTTAAAAGGCACACTTTCGAAAAATTACGTAAAGAGCACAGTGGGTGTCTGACCCCGGGTCATTAAACTGGGTTTTGTGCAGGCAGTAATGAATATTTTCTTACACCAAAATTATTTGATGTAGTTTAACATATCTTCTTTAAACTAGAATAGTTTTTATACCTATTTATTTAATTTAAATTACTTTAAAAAAGTATTAAAAAGAAAAAATCGGAAATAATGAGTTTTTTCGCTTAAAAATTTATATCACACGTATTTTTTAATATTTTTACTTAAACTTTTATGGGTATTACTCTTGAAATATAGTTCTTTCAGAAAAACAAAATAAGTGCAATATTGATGCTTTCAAAAAAGGTATTTATTTTGAAAAATAAAGTAAATTTTAGCAAAAAATGAAACAGTGTGTTTTTTATATATAAATCAATGTATTTGACTATAAATGTAAGAAAAATCTTATCAAAAGCAAAAAAATATGAGAGCGAAGTACAAATAAGTTTTTTTTTTAATAAAGGGTATTCCATTAAGAGGTTTCGAATGTTGGAAATGAATAAAAGAAACGTTTCATAACATACCTGAAAGTTATTTATGGCAATGCGAAGCTGGACAGTGTACAATTATACATGGAATACAACATCTGTCAATGTCAATGTCAGGTTTCGAACGTTTTGTTTTGATAGTCTTCTTATCTCAAACTTTGTTTATGTTATTCAGTTTCATTGTGGAATTCAGTACAATTTCAGCAATGGAGCGCTACACAGTAGAACAACGTGTTTACATTGTTAAATCGTATTTTCAAAATGGGTGTTTTGTGAGAGCCACATTTCGGCGAATTCGTGAATACTTTGGTGTATGCAATCGTCCGTCAGAAGTAACCATTCGCAAACTAGTGCGTAGGTTCGAAACTACCGGATCTGTGAAAGATATCGAAACAAAAGTCCGGGAACGTCCTGCTCGTTCGGTTGAAAATATTCAGGCGGTTCGTGAAAGTGTTACTGAAAATCTATAAATGTCTGTTAATAGGCGCGCGCAACATTTGGGTATCAGCAGAACTTCAACGTGGCGAATTTTGAAAAAAGACTTAAGTCTACATACTTACAAAATTCAGCTAACACAGGAGCTAAAGCCAGCCGACCATGGGCAACGCCGTGCATTTGCCAATCGGATCCTACAGATGAAGGCAAATGACAATAATTTTTGCGATAAAATTATTTTCAGTAACGAGGCTCATATCCACTTAAACGGTTACGTAAATAAACAAAATTGTCGCATCTGAGGCAATGAAAATCCTAGAGAAATCCACGAAATCCCGATGCATGCTCAACGTGTCACAGTTTGGTGCGGTTTTTGGGCTGAGGGTATCATTGGACCGTATTTTTTTGAAGAAGAAGATGAACGAGCTGTTACAGTAAACGGAGAACGATACCGAACGATGATTGATGTTTTTTTATGTGATCAAATAATGGACATGGATTTAGAGAATATGTGGTTCCAACAAGATGGTGCGCCATGTCATACAGCACGTGAAACATTGATTTTATTGCGTACATAGTTTGGAGGGAGGTTGATCTCCCGGAATGGGGACGTAAATTGGCCACCAAGGTCATGCGACTTGACGCCGTTAGACTATTTTTTGTGGGGCTATGTGAAGAGCAAAGCTTACGAAAATAATCCGCAAACCGTTCAACAGTTGAAAGAAGAAATTAGGCGAATAATTCGTGACATAACTCCGCAAATGTGTTCAGCAGTAATCGAGAATTTCAGCAAAAGAGTTGTGAGCCGCCAGAGAAGTCGTGGCGGTCATTTGACAGATGTATTCCACGTATAATTGTACACTATCCAGCTTCGCACTGCCATAAATAACTTTCAGGTATGTTATGAAACGTTTCTTTCATTCGTTACCAACATTCGAAACCTCTTAGTGGAATACCCTTTATAAACATTTATTTAAAACACCCACAGTCGCTACAAAGACCTGAGCGGTGTTCGTTTCACTTAGGGCGCAAGCACGCTGCGCAGCGTGTCCTTGTCTTCCGGTTGTTTTTAGCAGGAAATATGGCACAACGAGCATAGGTATCTGCTATAATCAATTGTGGTTCAGTGGAGGCTTCCGTCACTTTATCGAGGCCCGAAATTCCAGCTAATACCTAGCGAATATCTTTCTGAGGAGTAGGAGTTATGTACATTTCTTGTAAGTGAGGTTTTAAATGTGAGGTTAAAAAGCCATTGAAACAGCGCACTGATTTTAAATTTGCTAGTTTGCACAACCGACGATGATATTTATCATTTCATCAAAAAATGTGGTATGAAACAAATCTCTCCATCATCAGAGGAACACTTGAACTCGGGGCTGGGGAGAGATGACCATCATTTTTGCGGAAAGGAAAAAACATTTTAAGCGTAAATCACGAATTTATTAACATAAATATCACAAGATGAAAATACTACTATTACTTAATGTAAAGAAACAAGCAAAAAGTGAACAATTTTTCTAAACATTCCAATGTAACATTGGTATCAAGTTAACAAAATTAAATATTTTAATAATGAGAATTATTGGCCTTTCTTAACATTTTTATTTAAACTAATATCATATTCTAATAAATTGGCATCATCGACCAGTGTTAATAATTAATTACTTTAAGTCAACAAGATAGCCTAAAAAACTAATTCTGTTCACATTCGTGACAAATGAAATCATCGATATCTTTTGTAAGCCTTACACATATCTGATGGACATATATATCTATTGGCATTGGACGAAGCAGTTCGTGTCAGGATTTTCTTCAAAATCATTATCAGTGGAACTATCAGCTTATGACATATGTTCGTCTTCACTCCGTTTCAGTCGTTCTTATTTTTATCTTTTTTTCTTTATCCCGTTTTCTTTTGAACTTGTACTTGGCTTTTTGACTTTTTGTTTTGTATCTTGTTTGTCTTTCATTTTTTTCCTTTATTTTTTCTTTGAGTCTTCTTAGTTTTTTATTAGTATAATTTTCACTTTCTGATTCAGAGTCACTTTTCTCAAACACCCTTTTTTAAATTTTATTCATCTTTTGTTTTCTTATCATATAATTGTTTATAACATTTGATTGAGTTTCCTTAAACTTCCTTTTCGATCTTTTATTGTATTTATCGTTTTGTTACGGTTGGAGTTTCTTTTCATTGAAGTTTCTGTGAGACTTCTCCTTCTCAGGTGCCATTGTTAATATTTTGGTCTTGCCGGACTGGTGGCCTCGTCGATCCATCTTTCTTGGATGCACTCTCGGAAATGGTCTTACCATTTCTGAAGTGATTATTTTAGCATTTGAAGAAGATTGGATTGGTGAGGAAGTGCAGCGGTCAAGTGTATTTTGCTGTGTTGGTCCCGTAAGAGAAAAAGAAGAGTATTGTAAAACAATATCTTGTTTATTCTGAATTGGTGGGTCAGCATTCAATGACTCTAGAGATATTTTTTTTGTGGCTAGACAGAGGATGCTTGCTTGCCTGTACAGGGCTCTCGTAGAGGTATTATGACCACGTGATTTCTGTTAAAGTTTTGTAAAAGTACTCTGAACTAGCACGAATGACTTTGGCGTCGGCAACAATTTCTTTTGATTTCGTGGCGTTTGAGTTTCAATGAACAGTATCTAGAATGTTCTACGCGGACTTCGTATGCAGTTCCAGAATACTAGGAAATTCCAATTCAGGAGTCGATAACTCATTAACTACCAT
Organism: Cosmopolites sordidus; assembly: GCA_031761425.1. Classification (NCBI taxonomy): domain Eukaryota; kingdom Metazoa; phylum Arthropoda; class Insecta; order Coleoptera; family Curculionidae; genus Cosmopolites; species Cosmopolites sordidus. The sequence continues at coordinate 836,001 of JARFXV010000947.1, read as the reverse complement.
AGCCAGGTTTTTGTTTGATGAATGTGTCAAAATAGCATTACCCAGTTCGTTGGGACGTTCTTGTTACTTTTGCGAAACAGAATCGTGATCATAATTGGGAATATTCTGATTATTTTCAAACTTCTGCAGAGAAACAGTCGCTATTGCAGCGTTCTGTTCAAGTTGAGACGATTCCTGGCGGAGCACACAATCTAACATTCTAGACGCATTGGAATGCGCTTGTTGATGCTTATTCTTGAAGCAAATCTCCGTTCGTGATAACAAAACACAAAAAATCGAGAAATAAAAATAATAACTTAACGGACTTAACGGATTGATTAAATGGATGAATGCCAGCTTTCTGGAATCCACTTAATATGTTGCTTTGGCTGAATGCTTGAGACATAATTGTTTTAATGGATCCAGGAATATTGTAAACTGTAATTGTTTTGCCTGGATATGATAACATCTAGCTGTTTTTAGCTGTGTTGTATCAAAATTTAAAGGAGGAATAAATTGCAACATCAAGGGATTGTAATTTATTATTGGAGTGTGGTGCAAGAGATTACAACGTGATCTCATTATTTCTGGCAAAATTAACCGCATTAATACTTACATGACTCTAATGATTATCTAGTATTAAGAGCACGCGATTATTCTCAGAAGCATGATAATATTTTGCAAAATGTCCAAGGAATTTCATAAAACTTTTTGTGGTCATCCAACCACTTTCCGGTCCTTGAGATATGAAATGATCTTCGTACCTAACCCTTGGAAATATAAAGAAGGGGGGTATCACGTTTCCAATCGCATTGACGTAGAAACAAAGAGTTATAGACCTATATATTATATATATGTAGTCACTTTTGGACATTCTTGAACAGTCGTACACCCGGTTTGGTTGCAATTGTATATATTCTGAAACTCAAAATTATATTTTTCGCGCACCATCTTTAAATTTGTGAAAGAAATCGCCGATATTTTTTTTATTAAAACCGGTGGCATGAGATAAGCTGGTGGCTTCTGGTGTTCTTAGACTTATTTCTGGATTTTTGAAAAGAAAACCGCGAAACCAATCGTTTCCGGTGGAGTTGTTCGTCGTCCAGCTTTCAGGAAACTTCTGTAAATATACTTTTGTAAATTCAGATACCAATTTCATTGCTTGTTTTCTGGTCAAACCGTAATACATTTTATTACAAGACGGTAAATATTTAACGAGTAGTTTTTCCTGAGACATTGTAAATATCCGATATTCTTTATATTGACTGTCTTTTTCTTTAAATTTGTGTAATTTGTGTAACTTATAACGTCTTAGTGTACTTCTGTCGATTTCATATTTGATGGATGTTTTTCTAATAGAAGCTCCCTTTTTTATTTCAATTATGGCATTTTCTAATTCTCATTTGGTATATTTTTTCCTTTTACGTGTATTTTCTGTGGGATTATATTGGAATGACATTATACTTAAACGGTAGTTTCAGAACTTATGTTTCCTTCAATCATAGAGAAAAAAAACTTAGCACTCAGCGGACTACAATTAACGCAATAGGAGTAACACATAATACGTACCTCATAAACATGGTCGTAATTTAACTACTAAAATTATAACAATTACCCTGTAGCAACAAAAACTCGTTTCACGTCAGGATGTGAAACAAGACCAAACCAGCCATTTTGCAAAATGACGGCATACTTGTGATCTTTGAATATAAAACTAACAGGAAGAAGCCTTGCCTATCTTAATGGACATATAAATAGAGACAGAAACGGCCATATTGAAACAACGCAGATGACTCATTGGTTTGGAATAAGTAGTTGGTACCAACTTCTAAGTAGTTGGTGTCAACAACTTAGAAGTCCAATAGTAGATTTGTGTAATGTTAGTCTGTTTTATTCAATAATGTGTGCTGAATCAGGGTACTGGAAATACACTTGTGTGTTCTAGTGTAAATGTATATTAATACTTATTATATTGACAATAAAAGTAATAATATCGGAAGTAAGGTAAACAACATATGGTTAGTTGTGCGTCTTGTAGTTGTTCCCTGACACGACAAAATCAAAATTCAAGAGTAACATTACATAGGCGAATGCCTTTAATTCTAAATTTGTCAATTATTTAGAAATATAAACGTATTTTATATGAATGATATTTCAAGGTTATGAAGCCAAGATATCACCTGGTATCCATAGACGTAGTAAAATTGATTTAGATTTGGTCTTCTGAGATACTGGGCCTTAAAAATTCAGATTATTTTTTAGTTTTCGTTTGATACCGTTGCGTGTTACCTCTTTTTATAATCATTTTCAGAAATTATTGTATTAATAAATGTAAACGTTACTTCCAGTGTAATTTGGATTTCATGTTATCAAACCAGTTCGTCTTTTTTCAAGGTTTCCCAAAGATTCCAAATAGAAGAACACAGTGGATTAATTTTATTAAAAAGCCAGTCTTTATCTCAAACCGCAGTAAGTTTTTATGTTTTCATCATTTTGCTGAGGATTATTTTGATCGAACGTCTAAGGTAAAAGTGAAACTACTACCAAATGCTGTTCCAACAATTGCAGTGGACTGTTTAAAATATGTAATGTTATTATTATTCACGTATGGGCCCTGGTGGACCACGCGAAGTACAATTAGAGCCGTTTGTTGTTGTTAGCCTTCCTTCGCGCCCATACTAATTTCATTCTTTCGCTATGAGTTTTTTTCCTTTCGTCAGACCAAGTTGTTCCAGTCTTCCTACATTTTTCTCTCTGGCGAACCTTCCAAACGTCAACCTTGTGTCTGAAACAACCTTTATCCTGAATTTCACTTTGTAATATTTGTAGATCTTAGGTCCTCATTATTTGCAGCAATCCATTTAATTATTTCTACTTTAGCTCTACTCCTATTTTCATAAAATTCGACTATTTGTCTAGTTAGACTATTCGGATTCATCCGTTTTAAGTGTCCGTAAAACTTAAGTCTTCTTTTTCTCATATTGCTATGTATATCTGTGTATTGTTTGATTTCTTGGTTTTCTCGAAGTCGGTATGTTATGTATTTATTTGTTTGGGGCCTAGGATTTTTTTATTCAAAATGAGCGTTTCTGCCCCATATAATCATTCGAGCTTAATAACTGTGTTGAAATGTCTCAGTTTTGTGTTTTTAGATAGGCATTTTTTGTTATAAATATTTTGTGTAAGTCGTTTCCATTTTTTGACATGTACCCTTATTGGCCGCTTTTTTCCAACCCATTTTCCATGATTATTTCACACAAATATTTAAATCGAGAGACTCGTCTGATTTTACCATATTTTGTTTTTAGAAATGGTGTTCTTAGTCTGTTGCTGTTTTCAAAGGAAATTTGGGGTCCTACCTTCCTGCTGTTTCTATTAAGATTTCAATCTGTTTCTGTGCCGTTAATACATCTTGAGCCAAAATTGCTAGATCATCAACAAACGTCAAACAATCAATTTTGATGTTGATTCTCCCCAGTTTAATGGGCTGGTTAATATTCACGGCCGACTTTTTTTCACGCCACTCCTGTATTACTTTTTCTAGAACACAGTTAAATAAGAGTGACGAGAGTCCATCCCCTTGTCTCACTTCAGTTTTAATTTCGAAAGGCTGTGAGATGTCACCCATGAATTTAACTTTTGACCTTGTGTTAGTTAATGTTACTTTAATAATTGCCAGCGTTTTTAGATCTAGTCCTTGTTCTTTTAAGATACGGAATAAAGATTCACAGGGCAGGATCTATCCGGTCGAAAACCTGCTTGATATTCACCAATTTTAGATTCTAACTGTATAGTAGACATTGAGATAGAATCTTGTAACAAACTCGGAGAAGAGATATGCCTCTATAGTTTTTTACATCCGTTCTATCTCCTTTCTTGTGTAGTGGATCACGGGTGTGAAATGTAATGATAGTTTATCGGGTATCCCGTGTTAGCTGAATGTCCACTGGTGGACGGTTTCGCTGACGTTTCGATGGAATCTCATTCATCATTTTCAAAGCGTTTACTCGACGGTGTTTCGATGATAAATGCTGCTGGTCGGTCTGTCGCGTCGGATTTTGTGTGCTGGCGGCGCGACGTCATTGATCGGTTGATTCCGGCCAATGAGAGCCCGTGTTTGGCTACGTGTTTGCGGACCCGTTGTCAATTGCACCGCTTGCATGGATGAAGAAGTATCTCGCTGTCTCGGACTCTCTGGTGATTCCACTCGGAAATCCGATAAAATGTGTTTCCAAGCATGTGGTAATCTTTGGGAATCATCTCGGCTGTTTAGGTTGTTGGGCCTTTTTTCTATTTCTATCGCCTCTTTAATAATCCTAGCGGAGAAATTTTCATTTCTCGCTAAGGTTTTTGTTTTCCCAAAATTAATTTTGTGTCCGGTGTTGAGTACATGCTGGGCTAGAGAGGAAGTGCTGGTTTTCTACTTGACGGCGTTAATATGCTCGTCCCTTCTGGCGCTTATTTTTTTATTTGTTTAGCCTATAAATGAGAGGTTACAGTCCTGACACGGAATTTCATACACGCCTTGGTCTTTTTTTAAAATACATACACAAACAAAGACTTTCTGCCATATATCATAGGCACCTACGGACAAAATTTCCAAGGAGACATGACATTGAAACTATTTTCACCACCGGCAGGAAAATCATAGACATTCTTCCAACCGCCAAAGACAAAATTCCCTTAGAAGAATGATGAATGAGATTTCATCGAAACCGTCCGCCGGTGGACATTCAGCTAACACGGGATACCCGAAAAACTATAATTACATTTCACACCCGTGAAAACATTCGTCAAAAACCTCTCTTTTTTAGAATTCTCCAAAACTATAACTCTTAAAAATTTAACATTTCGCAGGCATGTTCCTCATGCGTCGCAGATATTCGCTAAGAAGGAGGGTTAATAAAAACTAATTCCTAAGCAATGTTGCGGGGCCGTAAAATATAAATATACTCAGAAATTTGAAATTTTGGTATTGTAACCATTGTGGATCCCTCGCAATTTTGTCTTCGTGAAATTTATAGAAAAAATTTGTCAAATAGCAGGTAAAACTTATGGAATTCTAAAAGTAAATATACTTTACGCCTAGCGAAGCGTTCGGGTAACAGCTAGTTTTAAAATATAGATTGCTCACATCAATCCACCAATTACCACATATTTGTAAGAATTATAGTTTTGGAGAATTCTCAAAAAGAATGGTACTGATGTGTGTATGTGTGTATATATATATATATATATATATATATATATATATATATATATATATATATATATATATATATATATATATTATTGTTTTATTTATTGGGTTTTTCGGTCAGTAATTAATTTATTAACGTTTTATTGAAAAACAATATAAACAAAAGAAATATAAAAGAAATGATTTATATAAAAAAAACACATAATACCATTACTTTCAGAAATGATACAGATAATTTAAGTTGTATATATAATAACATGAAATAATACATTTTCATAATTTTTTATTTTTGCATCTAATATTCCACATAACAAATTCAAAACAATTAGGTTATAATAAAAAACAAAAATTTAAAGCTGAAAGAATTGTTAATTATGTCAAAGTCAAACATATCATTTAAATTTTTTTTTTTAATTATCACATATTATTTACAAAAATTTAAAAATTAATTGTATATTTTAATATTGGTATGTTTTAAAATGTAAGTTTGTGTTTTTTATAAAAGTTATATGTATTGTAGAATTATTCTGAGGATGGTTCTTTGTTTGAACTGAAACGTTAATATAAAAATTAAAAATTAATTACTGACCGAAAAACCCAATAAATAAAAAAATAATAATAATAATAAACGGTCAAGAGAATATATGTAATAAAATTTATATATATATATATGTATATATATACATATATATATATATATATATATATATATATATATATATATATATATATATATATATATATATATATATATGTGTGTGTTGTATATAGTTTTTTTACTTCTTTGGACTGCTACTTTCGTCTGTTGGTAGTGACAGATGAGTCTAACCACCAACAGGCGAAATATGTGCCCTCCAATGTAAGGGATGGGTGGGGCTTCCTCCCGGTCAAGCAACTAACTGTTGCTCATTATGGCGGAGACACAGGTTGTTGTGCGTTCCACATGAAATTGTGGAACCTAACGGTCGGGGGTGTATAACTCATCACTACTGTTGTCTCATTAGACGGGGTCCAAGGAGGTCGGGAAATTCCATATATATATATATATATATATATATATATATATATATATATATATATATATATATATATATATATATATATATATATACCCAATTTAAATATGAACATTAACTCGGTGTAAGATACAACTTATTAGCTAAACAATTTTTGAAAATAGATTATTTTATGGCAGGATATTCCAAAATTTTAATAACTTTTTGTCGTATTGGCCACATAAAAGATACTTTACTCCTTGAAAATATAGACTTTTTTTAATTAATTTAAATTTAACAGCAACAATAATTATACAATAACTTATCGTTTTAAACAACTATAAACTTTTATCAGTTTCTTGTTTTTATTCCTACAGCCCTACGCCACTGTCAAACCGGAAACAGTAGTCGGCCATATACAGCTACCATTCTGGGTCCACTTATACAATCATAGGCTCCTTCCTGTAGTTTTAAATTCAAAGCTTGTGATTGGTCTCCCACGCGCGACCAATGACCGTATTGACGTTTCATTAGCGCGAAGTTTAATTGAATCCTCCCACCTGGGCAAGTCTCCCGAACTTCCCCCATATTAATGAAAAATAAAAGATTTATGAAAGCAAAGCTAGAGGGCTCCAAATATCAGGGGATTAAAACAAGATATATATTATTATTATTTCATATCAATTTAATTTTTTCTGATAAAAGGGGGTCAACATAATTATTCAGCATTTTTTTCACTACTAATTCCGAACATCTGATAGAAATCCTCCACTTTGTCACTCCTTTCAGTCACCTTAACCCTCCTCTACGTCAGACACGCGGTCAGGTAAAACGAGGCCGTACAAAGAATACGCTTTTTACAAACTCCTCACATCTATACGGTCCCGGCGAGGGCTTTTCTTAAATCTGTCACCGACTTGAGCCTACTACGTCACTTAGTCATCGTTTTGTTATCTCTGGAGGGTCTCTTGCTCGCTTTCAAAAAGCCTCTTATAGTGGTCCTTCAGGTAACATACCTCTCAATGTAGAGCCTCGACGGAGCTGCTTGCAGTGTTTTTTTTCTTGCTTTCGTCGCAGCAATATAAAAGGAGAATAAAAGGATATCCTAGCTTGGTTATTAGGCGCCGGGGAGTATTTTAATTTGATTTAAAATCATAAAGTCTGGTAACTGTTCTCGCAAAATATATCAGACACTTTCTAGAGCGATATCATATTCTACAAAAAAGCTATAACAATATTAAGAAAAATAACAGTATGTTATCCAAAGTCTTTCAATAGCTGCTCAAAGTGTCTTATACAGAGTCTTCATTTATTCCCTAAAGTTTTACTTTTAGTTTTTATTTTTTTCTTTTTTATTTTACAGATAAATTTGAGAGAATTGGGCTATTGAACACATTTTTTTTGTTATAAATGGGAAGATCATATATAAATTTTATAACAAAACTATTTATATTTTTATTTAATTCCTTATAATTAAAAAGTTATATCACATTGAAAATACATTTTTAAACCTAGTACCGATGACACGCCGACAATTCCCGAAAACAATATGTGACCTCACCGCAATATGTGACCTCACACAATGTACCGAAGGCCAATCGCTTCGGCTCGGGGCAATTCGATTACTTAAACCCGAAATTTTCTTTGGCCCTCTTTCTGAACAGACGTTCCGAAAGAATCGGAGTTTCGGGTAAATAAATCAATATATGGTCTTTAGTCATTGTTCTATAGGTTTAACATATATTTTTGACTGTTGGTTTGCGATTGATTTGCAAATATACTTGCTTTTAATTGTTATTTAGGCTTTCGGTGCTGCTTTCGACGTTATTCTCATATATATGGGGGCTCAAAGGTTCAGAATGAATTCAAGTTCAGAATGAAATCAGATTAGGGTTCCTTTTGCTTTTTGCATTCCCTTTTATAACTTTTATTTATATTATTTAATTCATGTAGGGATAACAAATTAACGTGCTAAATTTATAAGAAGGAATATTCCTGTGTGTCCGCAAATCATCTACATGCAGCAAAACAACTGAGGGTAGTAACAATAAAAAAGCCTTTCAGGATCGCCAATTTTGTAGGATAGGAATAATAATATTCAAGAATTAGACAAGAACGTATATGGTAATCGTATATGAAAAGTCTTATAATAATGAATGTTTTACAGGATATTCTAATTTGTAGATGGTCGAATAGTACAATTAGTAGCCACATTTATTTATATTTGCAAATATTATTAAATCAAGAGTCTAATGTGGTGGTTTGTAAAACATGTAAGGCAAAAAATCGCTATCGTTTTAAAAATACTGAAAACTTTAAACAAAGCAATAATATAGTGTGGGTGATTTTTTTTTTGAAAATGTTAATAGCGTTTAGTGTGGTGGTTTGAAGAATCGGTGTGCTTTTAAAAGGATTGCAAATTTCAATAAAAGCAATCAAAAAAATATGTATATAATTTTGGACAGTAATTGTTTTTATTCTGAATTGATTATTAATGTAGCTTACATATTATAATTTACTGTAATATATTATCCTAGTTGGGGGAAATTTTATTATGTATATTTAACAGTGTATTCTTTATTGAAATAAAATTAGCGATATAAACGGTATGTGTTTTGTTTTTCTAATTATGATTCATTGTTTTTTCGCTCAAAAAAAGAATTACAAAACTAGATAATATCATTTGATTATTCGATATTTAATATTTTTCATTATTTTTGAAAACCAATATAACAAATATATAACATATAATTTTTTTTTGTTTGAGTATTTATTATCTGCTGAAGCTACACAATCGTGACATTGAGTGTCTTGAATTCTTCTTAATTTTTCATTAATAGTCGATGTAACTATATAAGCTTTACTTCGAACTTTATGTGCTGGACATACACGTACTTCTACAATGCAAATACAAGTTGAACAAAACCTACAGCATTGTCACCTTAACTCTCTCGTGACACCCTACAAATAGTGTAATTATATTTAATAGAAATATTTTGTTTCTTATTTACATTTACATTATTATTTTTTAAAAAAACTTACATCGATGCTTTAGCACCTCGAACCTCAGCTGAATTGAACCAAATGTCATTTTTCAGAAAATCTGCGACTGTGAAATTTATGAATCCTTTGTCACTTAACCAACAATAATTTTGACAGTATATCTACTATTAGAAGCCGTTGACGATGTCACAAACATAGCAGCCAATCGTGGCGCGTTCCTAGTCATGTGATTTTTATTTAAATTTTAATTCAATTATATTTAATTGTAACAAGTTTTTAAAAAGTTTTTCGCATCGATTATCAACATTATTTATGATAAAGTTTTGAAATAAAGTAAAAAAATCGATAATTATTTTTTATTCAAAAACTTAATTCAAGTATGGAGATGTACACAATTACTCAGCGAACCAGAATAATCACCTTGTTTTTTTGAAAATAATCTGTCAATAATTCTAAAGCAACTTGGAACTTGAGTATTTTGCAATGCTCGTTGGGCACTGACTAGGCGCACAATGACCAAAACGGTTCGGCGTTTTGTAGAAACGGGAACTGTTGGGAATGCCAGATACATGAGAAAACTTCGTAGTGGTCGTTTAATTGCAATCAGCGAGTTCGGGAGATAGTTTCAAATCAATTTCAAACATCGACCAGGAAACGTTCTATTAAATTGCAGATCTCCCGTCGTTCCCTACAGCGAATTCTAAGGACGTATTTGAAAGTCTTTGCTAGAAGATACGGTTGGTCCAAGCTTTTCATCCATATATAGATAGGATACTTATGAAATGCTCCCGTGGATTTGTAAACCTCGTAGAAAATGATGAGAATTTTGTTTCCACTTTGATGATGATCGACAAAACATATTTCCGACTTTGTGGCTTCGTGAATAAAGAAAACTGTCGATTTAGGGGTCGCGAGAACCCAAAAAGAACTCACCAGAGACCCCTACAGTCAGCTCGCATAACAGTTTGGTGTAGCACAGTAACTGAACGAGTCATTGGATTTTATTTATTCGAAGATGAATAAGGTGTTGCGCAGACGGTCAATGAAGAGCTATAGGGCAATGATTAATACTTTTTTGTTGCCGCAGCTGTCGGAGTGGCAGAATATGTGGTTTCAACAGAATGGTGTCACGGCTCACAACGCCCGAGCCACAATATACCTTCTAAGGCAACATTTCCCTAACGCCTATCGAAAAATAACGATGTGAGATATCCACTTCGCTCAACGGATCTGACCGTTCCAGATTATTTCCTGCTGGGCTATCTCAACGATGGAGTATATACCAACCTTCGAGATTCTATAGAATAACATCTTTTAGTCTTTGAACTTTCAGTTTTTGAAAACGCTGTGAGAAGAGCACATGCTTGCGAGCAGGAAAGCGGTGGTAGAATCGCGATTTAGATCTGTTAAAATCTCGATGTTTCCGCTTCTAGTTTAAAGTCATTATCAAGACAATCTAGTTGATTTGTCGCGGGACTTCAATGTGCCTACTTCCTAGGGTTCACAATAACAAAATACAAACAAATTTCAATTCCTTTTCTAGTTGTGAACTCTGGGGAGTAGGTAGATTGAGGCATCTGGGTAAATCAACTCGATTCTCTTGATAATGAAACGTCGAGATTTTGGAAATCTAAAACGCGGTTATATATATATATATATATATATATATATATATATATATATATATATATATATATATATATATATATATATATGTATATATATATATATATATATATATATATATATATATATATATATATATATATATATATATATATTTAAATAATTTGTCAGAGTGTTTATCTGTTGATGGGTATCTTTTTAAGTCCCGAGAAGCACTTGCGTTTTCACGACGTTTCGACGACATTGCACTCATCATATTTAAGTGTTCAGGTCGTGAAAACTCAAGATATTGTGACATTGATGTTAAATCTCTTAAAAAACTGTAAAGTATGATAACTTACAAAGCAATAAATTTCTTTATTTTGTAATTTTTTTATATCATTGTTATTATTTATTGAAGAATTTCTTCTTCAGATGATAAAAGACTATAAAAATAATTTTTCAAGGCGACAAAAAAATGCGTGACAAAAAATTTAATATTTTAACAGTTAAACTGTATTTCTTTTGTAATTATCAAATACAAAGTGTTTCTATGAATATTGTAAACAAACTATATACTATAATAGAATATCAATTATATATATATATATATATATATATATATATATATATATATATATATATATATATATATATATATATATATATATATATATATATATATATACATATATATAAACTCTTTAGTTGGTTGCTTGACCGAGAAGGAGCCCCACCTACCCCTTCAACTGGATGACATATGTTTCGTCTCTCAAGGTTCAGACTCTTCAGGGCGCCGACATATACCATACCATCAAGAATAGGGAGACCCTATCCACAGCCAACAACCCATGTTTTCGCCGACCTCCCGTCGGATGGCGTATATATGTAGTGTTAGATTTTCTTGGACTGCGTCCAATGAGACAGCAGTAGCTGAGTGTCATCACACACCCAACCATTGGGTTCCACAATCTGATCTGATGAATCTGATGAACGCTGTTCGAAATGATAGATACATATCTAGCATAGTGTTACATAATATTATTAGTATTACATTTATCTTTTTAACAGTCGACTAGAGATGTATTCGAATAAACATTTCTCAACAGTGTTTAAACATAATAAAACTCAATTCTGCTAAGTTTCTTCGACGTTATTTTAAGGGTAAATGGATCATGTCAGCGTGCCACAGACGAAGCAGCACTTAGTAGTAGGTGTAAGACTGCAAAATCTTTTAACTTGCCGGAAAAGTTACGGTTACGGTTTTCGAGGATTCTCATGATGTGTTGCTCACCACTGTTGTGGTGGTCAACGTGTATTGACCATCACTGGAGAATATTATGCTTCACTACTTGATTAATTGAAAGGATGCTACTCAAAGTAGCATTCTAGTAGCCAGTCCTCATCTGACTAAAAAAAAATGTGTTCTTTCAACTGCCCCTCTACAAACGTGTCAGATTATTGCTGCCAAACTTCATATTCCTTGCATTTGGCTTCCAGGGTTTATTTTCTTCTCCCAAACTTGAAAAAATTTCTTTGGACAAACGATTCTTTTCAAATTAAAGCTAAAAAAATAGCTTTAAATGTAATAAACAACAAGGTGAGTATGTTGAAGGCAGATAAAATAATAGTATCCAATTTTTAGGCGATGAGTTTTGTTTGGATTATCTAGAATTCATAGATTGTTAATAATTTAAAATGTGCACACTACAAACTTTAATTCTAGGTACATTTGTGTCTATTTACTTATAGATAAATTATTTGCTTCTTAAAGCGAAGAGAGTGTTAATAATGGAATCAATAAACCATTTTAATCCAAGTCCTCAAAGAAAAACAACCATTATTCCAGAAAGGTCAAACTAAAATTCCTTTAGTTGTCAGCTGGGTTTCTATAGCAGCTGAAATATAACCGAAAAAGAATCGGAACAGAAATTTTGTTCGGCGAAACCCGATATACTCGCCAAACTGGAAAGTTTGAAAGCTAAATTTATTCAGCCATACCGAATTCAGGGGCCGATAAGAAAGGAAAAGAAGAAAAACCGTAATAAAACAAACAGTTCACTAAATTCTAGCCAGATTATTTTTTTTGTCTCTTTCATAGAGATTGAAAAATAATATCCGATTTACAAAATGCTTTTGAGATTGCTCACTTTTTGTGTCGCTTGGCGTTAATGGTTTAAGTTTTGGAATTTTTTTAATTTCTCCCCTGTTTTTCTCTATTTAGAAAGTTTAGAACAGTTTGCCAGTTTTATTTAAAGGAGGAAGAAATTGATTTTTTTGTCTCTTATTTTTCTTTTTCCTTGCCACATTTATAATCTACTGTTAAGGATAATAATTAACCATTAATTTATTTATTGAAAAAGAAATTTTTCTTTTACAACTAATATTAATTATTAGGTCCCCAACTAGTGGGTTGTTAAGAAAGTTATTTTAGCAATCAAATTTTATGAAAACCAAAAAACTTTATTAATCGAAATAAAAACCATTACAATCAACGCACTTTTGCCAATGTCCAACAACTAACATATTTATACCGGTTGCGTCAAATTCCGGAGTCCTGGAGGCGATAAAGTCGTTGAAGGCATTTTTTTGCATCCTCTTGATTTTTAAAACATTTCTGGCGCAGACAGTTGTCGAGATGTTTAAAAAGTGGATGGTCGAGAGTTTCGTTGCCCAACTCATGCAGCTTTTGTCGTGTGATCATTGAAATGTTTGCCCGAGCTTGATCATGGAGGAGAATGGAAGAAGGCCCTTCCTGTTGGTCAATGCCGGACACATGCGCCACAGTTTCTGATGCATTTTATGGACTTGTTGGCTGCGCTGCTGCGCTATCATCGTTTCATTTGGATTCAAGAAGTTTTGACAAATCAAACTGACTGTAGACCACCAAACAGTAATCGTGACCTTATTGGTGACCTTATTGGTGACCTTATGACCTTATTGGTGACTTATTCGTGATCTTTGGTTTTGGGAAGTGTTGTGAAATTACTCAAAATTATTTTAGAACAAAACTAATATTACAGTAGGATAGAGCAAAAAACCCGCTTTCAAATTATATATAAAGGCAAAGCAATTTAAAACAAATTTATTGGGGAAGCATTTAAAATTAAAATAACAAGAACGACAATAACTTTCTTAAAAACTTAATAAATTATCTGCCCATACGTTTCGTCACCTGCAAAACCAGTTTGAATCAGAATTCTTCCTCCGGCATGTTTATTTCAAAGCGCCATTTATCACCTTCAAAATGAGGTATCACATACGAGCCTACTGTAATATAACCTGAAAAACCAGTTATAACAGGTCTTTCAAATTGAGCGGTTCTTTTTAATACTTTTTAATACATACAGATGGCGTTGTGAATTTGCCTAGGTCTAAGACAATATATAAGAAGGTATTCCAATCCTACAAGGGATTATGCGAAATGTGTCAAGCGATGGCGCCATCTCACGTCTATCCAAGGCATCAATTTAAACTTTTTATGGCGTGCCGACTTATCAGTTTGGCGTTCAAATCCTCACCATTGCTATATTTATTTTTTGTTCAAAAATGTTATTAAAATTATTCTGTTATTAGTTTTTGATAATTATTAAGTTATAAGTTATTTTTTCAGTCATTTCCTAAAAGTACGATTATTTCACTTTTTTACCTTTTGTTACATCATTAAACATGGAGAAAGCTTCTTTTTTGTGATTACTTTGACTTAGTTCCTTCCGGGCATTCGCGCATAATACTACAGCAGTAATCAACCACCATGTGTTCATCCCATCGACCCTGGTATTTTTCTTCCATATTTTTTAGGTCCTGATGAAAACACGCCCTCCTTGCTTCTCACTATAACAGCGAAGGTTGTTCGGAAATTTGTCCAAATGATTGTGGAAGTAGTGAACTTTGATGCTCATGTTACATCCAAGCTTTCTAAAATTTCCACCATGTTTTGCACCAATTCGCGATAATTTTCGGACTTACCCGGAATTTGACCAAGCCAGTAACATCTATGAACTATTCCAAGACATATGGTTTAGACGTTTGGGTCTGTGGAATTGGTCCCCGATATTACCCGATTTAACTTCTCTTCATTTCTATCTTTTTATATTCGAAACGCCTCTATAGGTATCAAAAAGCTTTGAAATGGTTCACAGAATCTAGAAATACAATAACCTATACGGTATTCCATTAAAAAAAACTTGAATCATCTTCGAGTAGATCTGACAACACTGCACCGTAGAAAATAAAGGGTATTCCATTAAGAGGTTTCGAATGTTGGAAACGTGTAAAAGAAACGTTTCATAACATACCTGAAAGTTATTTATGGCAGTGCGAAGCTGGACAGTGTACAATTAAACGTGGAATACAACATCTGTCAATGTCAATGTCAGGTTTCGAATGTTTTGTTTTGCTAGTCTTCTTATCTCAAACTTTGTTTATGTTATTCGGTTTCATTGTGGAATTCAGTACAATTTCAGCAATGGAGTAGAACAACGTGTTTACATTGTTAAAACGAATTTTCAAAATGGGTGTTCTGTGAGAGCCACATTTCGGCGAATTCGTGAATACTTTGGTGTATGCAATCGTCCGTCAGAAGTAACCATTCGCAAAATAGTGCGTAGATTCGAAACTACTGGATCTGTGAACGATATCGAAACAAAAGTCCGGGAACGTCCTGCTCGTTCGGTTCGGAAAAATATTCAGGCAGTTCATAAAAGTGTTACTGAAAATCCACAAATGTCTGCTGATACCCAAATGCTCCATTGGGTTTGGTTCAACGTGACGAATTTTGAAAAAAGACTTAAGTCTACATCCTTACAAAATTCAGCTAACACAGGAGCTAAAACCAGCCAACCATGGGCAACGCCGTGCATTTGCCTATTGGATCCTACAGATGAAGGCAAATGACAATAATTTTTGCGATAAAATCATTTTCAGTGACGAGGCTTATTTCCACTTAAACGGTTACGTAAATAAACAAAATTGTCGCATCTGGGGCAATGAAAATCCTAGAGAAATCCACGAAATCCCGATGCATGCTCAACGTGTCACAGTTTGGTGCGGTTTTTGGGCTGAGGGTATCATTGGACCGTATTTTTTTGAAGATGAAGATGAACGAGCTGTTACAGTAAACGGAAAACGATACCGAACGTTGATTGATGTTTTTTTATTGGATCAAATAATGGACATGGATTTAGAGAATATGTGGTTCCAACAAGATGGTGCGACATACATCACCTGAAACATTGACTTTATTTCGTACACAGTTAGGAGGGAGGCTGATCTCCCGGAATGGGGACGTAAATTGGCCACCAAGGTCATTGATCCCAAGGTCCAAGGTCACCCTAGGCTATTTTTTGTGGGGCTATGTGAAGAGCAAAGCTTACAAAAATAATCTGCAAACCGTTCAACAGCTGCAAGAAGAAATTAGGCGAATAATTCGTGACATAACTCCGCAAATGTGTTCAGCAGTAATCGAGAATTGCAACAAAAGAATTGTGAGCTGCCAGAGAAGTCGTGGCGGTCATTTGACAGATGTTGTATTCCACGTATAATTGTACACTATCCAGCTTCGCACTTCCATAAATAACTTTCAGGTATGTTATGAAACGTTTCTTTTATTCGTTACCAACATTCGAAACCTCTTAATGGAATACCCTTTATAATAAAAACTTCAAATGTGGACTTCAAATATTTTAGAACTGGAGGTTTGATACAAAACCGCACGAATATAGTTACCAAGCGCATTGGAAATTAAAAACTTCTGAATGCAATTATCCCATTCATAAAAAAAATCATCAAACAAGGAAATTTATTTTCTGTGCTCCTCGTAAAAAATGCCTATTTCTTCAGTCACTCGAGACCTGTTTCTGGCCTTAAGACAGGCCCCGTTTCTTGTCTTGTTTGTGTTTATTTACATTTATTATTTTCTTGTTTATTACATAAAGACCAAAGTTTTAAATTCTGTAATATTAAGACTACTTTTCTATCTTTTTGTATTTCTTTTTTGGTTCTAATTTTTTTAGTTCTAATTTATATTGCTTATTTCTTTTTCCTGATTTTTCTCTTCATTTATTTAGTGTTATTGTAGTTGGTGTTTCTGTAATCATCATTTTGCCTTTTCTCAAATTACAAGAATTTGCACATTTTCTTGATTCTTTCTTGATTTGAATTTGCACTAATTCTTTGTAAAAAAACTCACGCACTTTACAGCATAGTGGGGAGGAGCTCCATCTTCCTGTAAATAGAAGTCTTTACTATCATGTGCAGCCGTACTTGTGGAATAACCCTGCATATATATATATATATATATATATATATATATATATATATATATATATATATATATATATATATATTATATATATATATATATATATATATATATATATATATATATATATATATATATATATATATATATATATATATATATATATATATATATTATATATATATATATATATATATATATATATATATATATATATATATATTATATATATATATATATACAAAGGAATTAACAAAACTAAACAGAAGCTGAGAAACAAAAGAACGCAAATATATGCTTTAAAGCGTGAGGATGGCACAGTGTGCAGGACGTGTACCCAAATGTTAGAGATTGTCAGAAGGTTTTATTCCCAGTTATATGAAGATCAGAGCCAGTCAGGGACAGCAATACCCACGGGAGAACAATATATAATACCATCCTAGTGGAGGAAGTAACATATGCTATAGAATTGATGAAGAACGGCAAGGCTCCAGGAAAGGATAGTGTAACTGTCGAAATGCTAAAAGCTGGTGGTCGGACGTTACATAAAACACTGGCAAAATTATACTCAAAATGCCTCAAAGAACAAAAAGTACCTGACTTATGGAAAAATGCAGAAGTGATCCTTTTACATAAAAAAGGAGCACAGGAAGATTTAAAGAACTACCGTCCAATAAGCCTCCTATCAGTGATGTACAAAGTTTTCACTAAGATAATTTCTAAAAGAATATTTAAAAAACTGAATGACGCACAACCAAGAGAACAAGCAGGATTCAGAAGTGGATTCAGTACAATGGATCACATCCAGGTTGTACAGCAGGTCATAGAAAGGCACAACGAATACACCATGCCACTGTGCTTGGCTTTTATCGACTACGAAAAAGCATTTGATTCCATCTCAAAGCATGCGATAATGGATGCACTGCTTAGCCAAGGTGTAGAGAGAGCCTATGTAAACCTATTAGAATCGATATATGATGGAGCTACAGCCACAATTCACCTTGATGATCTTGAAGTGGGAATTAATATAGAACGAGGTGTACGGCAGGGTGACGCAATATCGCCTATTCTATTCTCGGCTGGCCTTGAAGAAGTATTCCGTAAACTGGATTGGGAACAGGATGGGGTAAAGATCAATGGTGCAAACTTAAACCATCTTAGATTTGCAGATGATATTATTCTCATTTCACAAGACCCAGAGGAGCTGCAAAGACGCATACAAGAACTGCAAAGGGCTGGCGAACCATTTGGCTTGAAAATAAACCTGAAAAAGAGTCAGGTTATGTTCAATAACTTCGCTCAGGACAGAAGAATTTCAGTTTTAGGAAGGGATTTAGAGATTGTGGACAGCTTTGTATATCTTGGGCAGAGGATTTCCATGGAGGGGAATACCGCCCGGGAGGTGGAAAGGCGTGTTAAATGTGGCTGGCAGGCATTTGGTAGGCTCAACATAGTGTTTAAGAGCAGACTCCCACTTTGCCTGAAAAGAAAAGTATTCGATCAGTGCGTTCTACCCGTTATGACATACGGAAGTGAAACCTGGACACTCACATCGCAATCAATTCAAAAACTTCAGGTGGCACAGAGGGGAATGGAAAGATGTATGCTTGGCATTACAAGACGAGACAGAAAGTCCTGCGCATGGATCAGGGAACAAACAAAAGTCTGTGACATCATTGGAAGAATAAAACAGTTGAAATGGAGATGGGCAGGCCATATAGCGAGGCGATGGGACGACAGATGGACCAAGGCAATCCTGGAGTGGATATCGCTTGATCGCAAACGTCCGCGAAGAAGACCGAAATCACGATGGACTGATGACATCGTTAAGTATATTGGACCCGAGTGGCAGAGGAAAGCCCAGGACCGTGAAGGTTGGAAGCATGCTGAAGAGGCCTTCATCCTGCAGTGGATCGATACGGGCTGATGATGATGATGATGATGATATATATATATATATATATATATATATATATATATATATATATATATATATATATATATATATATATCCCCTTTGTGGATCAGACCTTGACGTGGTAAAGGGGTTTTAGTAGGGCAATGAAGCGTTTAGAGTCTATGATCCTGGGAGTGTTATCCCTGGCGGACAGGTCAAGGCAGCGGCCTCAGACTAACATAATCCAAAATCTGCCAACCCGCATTGGACCAGCATGGCAGATTACGGTCTATACTGTCAACATGGTATTTCTATATGAGAGTACAACCTTAAACACGGCTCTCATTCCCAGGAGGCTAAGGGGCAGCTATCTACGACAGCGGGAAGACCTGCCTCAAAGCAGAGGGTGCTAATAATCACCGGATTAGATCAGGTTGCTATTGGATTTTTGATATTGCTACGTTTAATATTACTATGAAACGGAGGTCCGATTGCAAGAACAGTTAATCGAACTTGACAACATACATTGGGATATTATTGAGCTATGTGAAATACAAAGAAAGGGCGAAGAGTTAATTAAACTGGAACCAACTGGACACGTACTCCCGAGGTAATTCTCTCGAATTTTTTTTACAATACTCACGTAATAAATCCTGGCTATTGGAATATTTCACCTGGAAATTGTTATATTTCATCAAAAGCATAATTTGCTGCCCGTCGAAAGAAAATGCCAGCCTAAAGTTTCTCCTTGGTCAAACCAAGAAATTTCCTCGATATATAATTAAAACACTAACCATTTTTATCCAATGCTTTGACATACTGTTTCATTAGTCCTAATTTTATGTGCAATGAAAGCAAAATTATTTTCTCTCTAGTAACTAACGCTGTATATATGATATTTTGTTTTCCAACTGTCTAGTCTTTTCTTTCAGTCCAGTTTGTTCTAATCCAATGCTCGCTCTTAGTTCTGCTATCCCAAAACAGAGAAAACATGGAAATAGTGTGTATCCGCTTTGTTGATTATGGTACTTGAGTTTTGCCAATACAAGAGATATGGTTTGATACACCTAGTTTAATTACTGCCTACATCTACTTACTACCTGCAGAAAGTTAATTCCTCTCTTTGAGTCTGGACGCCAACAGTTCTGATCTTTCTTTTGAAAGGTCGAGGTCTCTGATAAGGACACTTAAAGCGTCTTGAGTAAAAAGTAGGGTTTTTGACGAGCTTCAAAATTATCACTTTCTTCGCTAGTACAAGCTTGCCTATCTTCGAATGTACTACATTCTATATCTGAAAAATCAGACAGGCTACGAATAGTTGGAACCGGGACGTCTCCTGAATATAAATAGGTCTTTTAGTAGATACCCCATCGGGATAAGTAATTTTTTTCTGTTACCTTGGGTAAGATACCTTGACTAAGCAAAAATAACAGTCATCGTAGGGATTTTTTGGTTCCCTCCAAATCATAGGCACACCAAACTTCAAATAACCTCTTTTACCATTCGTCCATTGCCTTAAATATTCACTACACATCCATACACAATCCATAGTTTATCAATGTCTCGTCAAGCGAAATATGCATTTTGCACAAATACAGATATATGTTTTCGAAACTTTTTCACCATATACTAGCCACAAACGTAATAAAAAGTGCTCGCGTTGTTTAAATTGAATAAAAATTTGTTTAAATTGAATTGAAATGATCACATCTTTCAGTTTATATATACTAACTTTTTTAACTGAACAAACAACAAAAATAAAAAAAATTATTGGCTATTGAGGAGAAAATATTATCAATGTAAGTATATTACTGTATTGTACTGTACGTATTATTGAAAATTTAATGTTACTGAGTGTTGTTAAACACTATACTTTAACACTAGGTTTAAGTATTGGCGGCGACTTTTATTTTGTAGCCCTATGTTATGATTTTGAAAATAATTTTATTAAAAATTTGTATAAAATGAGAGTTTGTATTTGTATAAAATGGAGGGATTAAAGTATAACACTCAAAGTGTTAAGATCAAGTATAGTCTTTGTATGGTCTAGTACACTCGGCAGGAAATTGTCTAAAGCATTTTTCTTGGTAGAAATTTTGCTTATCATTATCATCATCATCATCATCATCATCATAAATCAGTTACTTCGATCCACTGCGAGATAAAGGCCTCTTCTGCATGCTTCCAACTTGAGTGATCCTGAACACTCCGCTTCTATGCGGGTCTATGATATCATCACTCCATCATGCTTTCTTCGTGGATGCTTATAATCAAGCGGTATCCAATCCAGAATTGCTTTTGTCCATCTGCCTTCACAACGCCTTGCTATATGACCTGCCCACCTTCATTTCTATTCCTTTACTCTTCCAGTGATGTCACATACTTTTGTTTGCGCCCTAATCCATGTGCAGATTTTTCTATCCCACCTTGAAATGCTAAGCGTACACCTTTCCATTCCTCTCTGTGTTACCCGAAGTTTTTATGCTGATTGTAAAGTGCGTGTTTATGTTTCACTTCTGTACGTCATAACGGGCAAGACGCACTGATCAGTATAAGTCCTAATTTATATACAAAGTATAAACAAAGGAAAAACGGAAATACTTACCTATACCCTAGTAATGATATAGCTATTAAAATTTGAAATATTACAGCCAAGAAAACGCAGCTCTTTTAGCTGCAATTGGAATGATTCAACAGTAGAGGCATTAAAAGAAATCTAAAGAGTTAAAATATATTTGTGAAAAACAAGTGTCATTTTGCAAGGGTCAAAAACGAGTTCCTTAAGCTGGTTTTCTATATCACCTAAAACATGATGAAAAAGGAGTTGGAAAATAAATTTAGTCCCGCTAGACCTGATGTACCCGCCCAATCGGAAAGTTAAACGACAACATTGAAAAGATCAGCGATAGAAAAGAGAATAAGAAAAAACGTAATAAAAGAAAGTTTTTCTAAATTTTTACCAGTTTTCTTTTTCGGTAGAGATTGAAAAATAATTCCCGATTTACAAAATGCTTTAAAGCTTATTCTTTTTTGTGCTACTCGGCGTGAATGGATTAAGTTTGGGAACTTTTTTAATTTCTCCTTTTTCGCATAGTCGGAAAGTTTTTAAAAGTTTGCCAGTTTTGTTTAGAGTTTCTCTGTAAAAAGTGATTTTAATCGCTGTTATAATAATACTTGTAACAGATAAATTCTTTAGTTGATATTAACATAATCTTACTTTTGATTTGGTACATGATTTTTACTCTAGTTTACTATATCCTGAAAAGTGTCCCAATCTTACTTCTTGTTTTATATACATGTTTTTTATATATTCTCCTTCTACGCTGACTCTAGCTATTTGATTATTATATAAGGTTTTTGTTTATCCTCAAATCTAGCCTATTTATTTGCTTTTCCCTTAGTGGCTGTACCAATTTCTGATGTCTTTCTTTATCAAAGGCTTTTTTATAATTTATAAAACACGCATTAGCTTAGTTAAGGTCATCAATTCACCAAGTACCAACCTCATTTTTAATCCCAAACTATGTGTTCCTCTCTCCAAACGTCGATATATTCGAAATTCGATTTAGGAAGGTTCTAAGTAAGTGCCATATACTGATGTTGCTGTAGTTTATCTCTTTTTGATGGGACCAGGACCGGCTCTTTCTGACTACTGGGGTCGATCCAATGTCACAAGAAGCTACATGGGATCGACTTTTTCTCTGTTTTTTTTCTTTCCTGTTGCATGTCGTCTTCCATCTTTGCTTTTGGCTCTCTTTGACTTGTATTAATTCTATTTAAGGTTCCCGACATCATGCCTCCTTCTCCCCTTGATCATCTTTTGATCATATTTTCTGTTTTTATTTCTTTAATTACTGCAGAACTTTCTAGTGGCCTCACTGTGCTTTTCTATTCATTTACTTTTTCTCAAGTTGCTCTGATATGCACAAATGGGTTCTCGTAGTCACGAACACCGATTTATTTTGGTCTAATGAGTAAATTGTTTGTTTGTTTTCTAGATTAGTATTTGGTTAATTACTATGCCTAGATATTTCTTTATTTGTCCACGAATGATTAGTCCATTAATTCTATCAAATGATTGAAGTATTGATGGTATTATACCATCAGAATGACTGAATGATTGTGGCTTGTTCTTATATTTTTTTTCCTTTATTTGGGTTTTTCGCCACTATCTAAAACTCAAAACATATCAAAAATATCTGTTCTTATGTAAAGAAAAAATCACTGGGTAAAAACAAAAAATCAAACGGAGACAAATTTCTCAGCGATTCTTTTTGTAATAAATTTGCCTAACGAACAAAATTTTAAAGATATAAAAAATGTTACAAACTTTTAACGTTAATGTTTCGGAGGGTACTCTCCCCCCGTTTTCAAAACTAAACTAGAAAAATAAATTATATTAATCTGTAATATATAAAGTAACGAGTGAAAGTAAATATATTTTTTTGTATATGTCAACGATACTTACATTGACAACAATAGATTTTCATAACACTGACATACTACCAAAAAATATATATAGGTAATGTTTAGTGTATGATTGTTTATTGTACTGACTGTGTATTCAAATATTTAAATGTGTTTAATTGTATTCTTAAGAATCGGGAACCATATTGAATTTAAATCTACCGAAGGTATAGCAATACAGTTATTTTTATATAAATTAATTATAGCGGTTTCTTTTAATCTTCTGTATTTTGTTACCGATTCTTTTAATACCATTTTCGGATTATTCCAATTGATTTTATGACCCGATTCCCATGCGTGTTGACAAATTCTAGATTTATTAAAATCGCCCTTTCTAAGAAGGTTCTAACATCTCAACTCTAACATCTAACGGTCTAGATGTCTCACCTATATAGAATTTGCCACATTCGCAGGGAATTTTATAAACCACATTTTTGGTATTTTGTTGTACATTGTTTGGTTTAGTCTTTGTTAATAGAGATCTAAGAGTATTTTTTGTTTTAAATGTCGTTTTTATGTTGTATTTATTTCCTACTCTTTTAATTGTGTCAGAAATAACGCGGATATAAGGAATTGTGAGGTTAATTGTTTGAGAGTTATTATTATTGTCATTAAAACTTGTCGATATTATATCGATATATAACGATTTATCTATAAAATTTTTTGTGTAATTGTTTTTTATTAAAATGTCTTTTATGTGATTTGTTTCTTTTTGTAGTGTATCACTGTCGGTACAAACAAGTTTTGCTCTGTCATATAAACTTTTAATTACTCCTATTTTGACCGATTTTGGGTGATTTGAAAAGAAATTGAGATACCTATCTGTGTTTGTCAGTTTTCTGTAAACTGTAGTTTTTAATGTGTTGTTTTGTTTTAATATTAAAGTTTCGAGGAATGGCAATTATAATCAAAATGGCAAAAAAATATCAAAATTTTGATACTAGACAAAACAGACAAGTTATTAATAACAATAATAATAATAACTCTCAAACAATTAACCTCACAATTCCTTATATCCGCGGTATATCTGACATAATTAAAAGTGTAAGAAATAAATACAACATAAGAACGACATTTAAAACAAAAAATACTCTTAGATCTCTATTAACAAAGACTAAACCAAACAATGTACAACAAAATACCAAAAATGTGGTTTATAAAATTCCCCGCGAATGTGGTAAATTCTATATAGGTGAGACATCTAGACCGTTAGATGTTAGAGTAAAAGAGTAAAATAAAAACCTTCTTAAAAAGGGTGATTTTAATAAATCTAGAATTTGTCAACACGCATGGGAATCGGGTCATAAAATCAATTGGAATAATTCCAAAACGGTATTAAAAGAATGGGTAACAAAATACAGAAGATTAAAAGAAACCGCTATAATTAATTTAAATAAAAATAACTGTATTGCAATGCCTTCGGTAGATTTAAATTCAATATGGTTCCCGATTCTTAAAAATACAATTAAAAACATTTAAATATTTAAATACACAATCAGTACAATAAACAATCACACAATAAACATTACCCATATATATATATATTTTTTTTTTGGTAGTATGTCACTGCCATGAAAATCTATTGTTGTCAATGTAAGTATCGTTGACGTACACTTTGCGTACACGTGAACTTTTTGCATTTCATTTCTTAGGAATTTATAAATTCTGATGGTATTACTACCTGTGCTGTAAATCTAGTTTAAAAAGTTTGTTATTACTTGTAATTGGTGTATATATATTATATTTTTCTAACAATAATGAACTGGTTGGTCCAATACGAATGTTCGATCAAATAGAACAAACAGTATAAAAAATAACCATATTTTTTTCAATTAAAAAATATCTCTAGATATGAGCAAGTAAAAGTCTGAAGCACAAATCGACGAAATTAATCTAATCTGCTTACGGTCGAGTGGCAAAAGCTCGCAAAACAAAGAATATCTCCACCATTTATCTTTGTTAGTTCTGTCCATTTGAGCGTTCGATATTTAACCGAACTGACGTCCAGATTCGACAGCATTATTTTTATGACATTTCTATTAAAGCCAACATTTTATTATCTAGTTTTCGATTGTTCATAGATTGAAAAATGGAGCGGAAAACATATAATATAAAAGAAACTTATAGGTTTTCATTTTTATCTAAATAATATTTTTTAAAATAACACGGAAATGGAAAATTCACTTTTGTCGTCCCATCATCAACGGTTTTCCTATTCAAACCATTCCCTCATATATATATATATATATATATATATATATATATATATATATATATATATATATATATATATATATATTGGCGGTTTCAACAGCACCAGAAGATAAATGTATCAAAGAGTAAAAAATTTCCAACGAGACCATTAATTTAAAGAAAAAAAAACGCCGGACAATAAAGAATGCAAACAGTCCTTTTGGAAGGGTTCGAGTACGTTGAGCTTTGCAAAACTGTAAAAAAACCTATTGGAGAAGAAACGCGCCGATTCAACATGCTGCTAGTGCAAAAACCTCTGGAAGAAAACAGGGGAATTAACAAAGCTAAGCAGAAGCTGAGAAGCAAAAGGACACGAATGTTTTCCTTAATGCGTGATGATGGTACAATATGCAGGAAACGGACGGAAATGTTAGAGGTTGTCCGAAGATTTTATTCAAAGTTATATGAGGACCAGAATCAGACAAGAACAGCAATGCCTACTGAAGAACAAATGCCGGATATCCTGGTGGAGGAAGTGACAAAGGCTATAGAATCGATGAAAAATGGCAAGGCTCCAGGAGATGATAGTATAACGGTGGAGATGTTAAAAGCTGGTGGTCGGACCATACATAAAACACTGGCAAGATTATATACAAAATGCCTCAAACAATATGAAGTACCCATTAAAGCATTTGATTTAATCTCAAAGCGGGCCATAATGGATGCATTGCTTAATCAATGTGTAGAGAATGCCTATGTAAACCTACTAGGATCGATATAGGATGAAGCTACAGCGACAGTCCACCTTGACGATCTTGAGGTTAGAATAAATGTGGAGCGGGGCGTAGGGCAGGGGGATGCAATATCGCCTCTTCTTTTCTTAGCCTGCCTGGAAGAAGTGTTCCGTAAGCTGGATTGGGAACAAGATGAAATATGGATTAATGGTGCGTACTTAAATCATCTTAGACTCGCAGATGATATCGTTCTTCTTTCACAAGACCCAGATGAGCTGCAAAGACACGTACAATAATTGCAAAGGGCTGGGGAATTGGCTTGAAAATAAACCAGAAGAAGAGTCAGGTCATGTCCAATAACTTTGCTGAAGACAAAAGGAAAGTGTGGAAGTTGTGGATCACTATATATATATCTTGGGCAAAGGGTTTCAATGGAAGGGGACACCGTCCGGGAGGTGGAACGATGCGTTAAATGTGGCTGGCAGGCTTTTCGTTTCTGGTATCATCATCATCATCTAAACGGTTTGCGACTAGAATTGGGCATAAGCCTCACCTAGATCTCTCCAATCTGTTCTATTTTATGCGTTTTGTTGCCAGAATAGGCCCATTACCCTCTTAATGATATCATACTACTGTGCAGCAGGTGTTCCTCTCAATCTCCTACTCCTCCATGACTTCCTCCACCATATTTAGGGTCACTGTCACTGTCATGAATCGCTACAGAGGAAACGTGGCGTCCATTTAGCTGACAGCTCGCCCATGTCTAAATGTTCGTTTATGATATTCCATATCAGTTCGTCCGAGGTGTTTATCATCTCAATAATCTCTCGAATATTTAGTCTGCGATCGGCTAACATAACTAACTTGTTCATTTTATCAGTAGCGACTTTCACCGGGCATCCTGAGCGCAAAACGTCACTCACCATGTGTTTTTATTGTCCTGTTTGTTTCCAGCCAGCCAGCCATTTTTCATGTTTGAGAGGAGAGAGAAATTCGATCGAGAAAGTTGGATCCCATCGAAACTTAGTAAACCACTTATGGACTATGAAATATAAAGGAGTAGAGTTACCATAATATATTTTTAACTTTTCTTCGGTTTGCGCAATGTTCTCCGCGCAAAAGTAGTGTTTAATGAACATACGAAGTAGACTTTTTTCCATGAGAGCAGAAATAACGAACTTGTCTGCATTCTACCACTGTCATACAAAACCAAATATTTAGATACATTAACAAACTCTTAGATTTCTTCGCTTAAATGAAGAAAACGAACGAGGTTCGAAGATGGATAAATATCGAAACAAGCAAACGAAACATAATAATTTTGTATGGACTCAAATTTTCAGGAATTTCAAGAGAATGTGTTGCAAATTTACGAATTCTATTGCAGTTTGTGAACGTTCTCGATTCTGAAACTGAATCCAAAAGATCTACTATCGACCTTCTAGGTCTGTTCAATTAGGCGAGGAAGCTTAAGAACTTGTTATTTTGTTAAATTATCTAAGTTTGATAAAATAGCGGTTAAATAAGTGATTCTTCAAGGCAAAGAGTTAAGTTTGGTCAAATACCAAAGGCACGACGGTTCTACTCGTATCTGAGAAGTTTAACAAATTTGTCACGTCCAAGCTGTCAGATTTTTCACCTTACTTTAGATTGAAATTGATAAAGTACTGCTAGCAAAGAAGTTTATTTATATAAAATCTTTACAGGCCCCGAAGGCCTAGGGCATAATGATTACAATATCGTATTTTACATATCTCTAGTTATAACATTGCATATTTGGTTGCTCTATTTAAATCCATCGTTACCAATTGTTCTTCAGCACAGTCTGGACTATCCCTCTCCTCTCCTTTCCATTATTTGCTTTTTCCTTCCATTCCCCTATCCTTTTCGTATTCAAATCTTCCTGCACTTTACTCATACATCTTTTTCTCGGCCTGCCCTTTCTCTTCTTCCCTATTGGCCTTCTGCGTTACACTAGATTTGTCATTCTCCCTCCGTCCAGTCTCTCCACGTGTCTAAGCCATCTCACTTTCCTCGCTTCACAAATGTTATTGTAATTGGACTTTTGTACAATTCTTCCGGATCATTGTTTACTTTTCTCCGCTTCAGTTCTCTTTTCTCCATATATAGCTCGTAACATTTTCGTCTCCTACCTTTTCAGTTTCCCTTCCTCCGTTCGGTTTAACGTTTCACAGGCTTAGATTGTTGTAGGTTTTATTATTGTTCTATAGATTCTTTGTTTTGTGCTCCTGGACATGTAGTTGGACTTCATCAGGGCCTTCAGGTTTCCATATGTTCGGTTAGGCTTTGCTATCCTGGCCTTTATTTCGCTTTGCCATTATGCTATATTGCCTGGCCTGGCTCCTTGTTCTCGCCCTTTTCGTTTGTGACTCCTAGGTAGCAGAATTTTTTAACTGTTTCGAAAATATATATTCATTTATCACTGCATTTGTCCCATTACCATATACTTTGACTTACTTTGGTTTATTTCCAAGCCGAACTTTTTCCATTCTTTTTCTATAGATCTTATGGTTCTCTTTAGTTCCTTTAGTTTCTTTAGTTCCATCATTTTCCAGCTTGCTGTTCCTTACTATCACCTTCAGTGATTGAAGAGCGTTGTTGACAGAGAGTCTCCAAGTCTCGACCTTCTCACCTCAAATTCTTGCGATACATCACCATTCCATACTTCTTGTTTTTTCCAAGGTCATCTTTGCCAAACTAATGAGGAGTTTGGGTATTTCTAGTTGGTTCATTTCTTGATACATTTTCCCCTAATTATTATGTCATAGGATTGTTTAAAGTCTGTAGGGAGGGTATGCAGCTCTATTTTATATTCACACCAACTTACTTAGATCTCATTTAGGGTAAATATTTGATCTACCGTAGATCTGTTGTTTCTGAACCCTGCCTGGTACTCACCTCAATTTTCATATAACGATCTATCTACTTTTTTGTACATTGGGTAAATTAAGGCTTTTAACCATTCAAATAAATTACATTTTAATAGCCTGTGTTAAGCTGGGTCTACATCAATCAAAATTTGCGTAGCAATGTAGACGTTCTGACACACAAAGTCACACACAAATATTTTCACATTTCAAAACATTTTACCTCCATGAACCATCTGTTGTCAGTTTTCTCGTGAACGTTAATAGAATTTGCAGCGTACATAATTTGTGTATGGGGGTATTGTTGAAGTGAAATTAATGTTTTTAGTTTCAAAAAGATACCTACATGACGTGGCCATATTGAAATTTATTATTTAGTAATTTATCATTAATTCAGTAACTATTTATATTGAAGAAGAAATGAAGCATTCATAATAGTGAGTAATTTAATCAAGAAAAAGGAAAAAACATCGCAAGAAAAAGTGTTATCGGTTGAAGAATTTGTACCAAAATAGAAAAGTATAAACTACAGAAAACAATAATAAAGACGCTTTGTTAAAATAACCTAATCAAACAGATTCTACTAACACCTCACTGTACACACAGAGGGAACGGGGCGAACAGCGCGCACAACATATATATTAATTGATTGTGTGTTGTAATTTTGCGTCGAAAATATTTTCGTGTCACAGTAAATTCAATACACACGCAAATTCTTATTGGTGTGGACCTAGCTTTATAGAGAACTCGAAGGATTCTCATAAACAACGATTTCAAATAAGTTTTTGGCAAGTTAAAACATTATTATAAAATAAAGGGGCATCTCAGCCTCGCTTCACTTGAGTTGTTGCGACTTGAGAATATTGAGAAGTTCGTAACCGATTCGAGATTCTAGTATCTGAGTTTCGTAGAACTCAGATTCTAGAATCACACTGCTATGAAAATTGGATAAACTTTCTCCAGCGTTGTGTGGCGTCCCAAGGCGGAGATATTGTAGAATTGTAATTTCACTTGAATAAAAATCAGTTAAATTACTTCATTTGCATATCTGGTATACTCTAGAGAGTCCCTTTTAAAGACCAGCAAGAAAGTTTTTTGTAATTTTAAATTTTCGTCCAATACAATTTTGTTTAAAAAATTGATCCACGTTATCACAGAAAACGAAAAAAAAAACAAAGAAAAAGTGTAGCACCATCATCGTATCGTTTGAAATATTTAGTGTAAAGTTGGCTCTACTGAAACACAATTACTATTCGGCTTGTCGACGTTGTTTACCTCTCCCAGCTCGACGACAAATTCTCATTGAAAATTTACATCAATCATCGTTTTGTACGCTTTGTTATATTGTTTCGTCAGTAATTTAACTTTTAGGTAAAAGCTTATGTTCTAAAATTCTCGTAAATCATTATCAAAACGCTCCGCTCTTGAAAAATTAATTCAGATTTTCTTCGAACGAAAATCCCAATTTATTTGAGTGTGATGCGAGAAGTAATCTTTTAATTAGTCGTTAGTATGATGAAATATTTGACGTTACTAGACTGGAAAATGGCAATTAATTTGTTTCGGTAAGATGTTGACAGTTTCTTTTTTGCAATACAGAAATGGCAGAAATATATATATATATATATATATATATATATATATATATATATATATATATATATATATATATATATATATATATATATATATATATATATATGTTACATCTAATATTTTCACGGATGGCAGATAATGTTTCTAAATCATTCCGGGTGTCGATCCGTTGATCCTGTGAAGAGTCACGATGTTTCGCCAAAATCGCATTGGGCATTTTCAAGTGTTGTCCGCTTCGACTAAAGAGTCCAATTGACTGGTATTGGAACAGAGCCGATGTGGTTTGTTTATTTCTAACCGCCAATTTGTGTTCTTCGAGCCGGGCTGATATTCTTCTATTGGTTTGTCCGACGTATGCCATGTTACAAGTCTCGCACGATATGCTGTATGCGCCCGGATTTTCTAGAATGATGTGATCTTTGACTGATGGATGATGGACTTCTAATGGCTGATTTTATTGTTTTATATGGCTTGTATGCCTTCAATGGCATGTATGTCTTCAAAGCCGTCGTCCAATGCCAATAAACCACATCGGCTCTGTTCCAACACCATCTACAAACAGGACACAAAATCTACTTCGACAGTTGCCGATAAATTGCAAAAAATATCCGATAAATATCCCAAATTACAAAATAAGAACCATACGAGAAACAATAGAAATAGAAAAAATTGGACGCCTAAACAGAAGAGATAATGCCCTCAATCTGCCAGACACGTGGAAACCAGTAATCAACCGACAGACCGAAGCTCATCGGCTGCATTCCGGAGAGCAACTGACTACCACTGCGGCATCCCAAACATCGTCTGAGGGGGCGGAGCCAACACCAAAACCAATAAGAAATACGCATCATCACAATCTGCGACCCAGAAGAATATAAATATTACGAGATGGTTTCCACAGCTTTTGAATCGAGAGGTCTTGGTTGAGCTGTCGGGGCGAACGCATCTCTCTGCCGTGTTCGTACATTGTGATAAAGTAGTTACCAAACGGGGTGATGGCGAGCCCTAAGGGGTTCACCATCAGAAAATATGCTTTTGACGCGCTTCAGCAGTCATTAGCTGAGAAAGAGAAACGTATTACCGTTTTAGAAGATCAGGAACGATATACAAAAAGGACCAATGCAGAAGCATACATGGAGATAGACGTTCTCAGAAATGAGAACCAATAACTTGTGGGGAAAATTGAGGAACTCCAAAACGAAATTGAACAGTTGAGAAAAAAACCAGCTGAGGGAAACGAAAAGCCAGAGGTTTTTATTAAAACCACTGGCAGTGAAAAAGAAAGAATCCTAGCTATAGAAGAAGATTATGATATACCACATAAAGGATCATCAGAAGCACACTGGACCTCAGCGTCTGAGTCGGACTACAGCAGTAGACGCAGAAATAAAAAGTAGCATACGAAGAGAGCAGCGAAGCCGAGCAAAGAGGACTATACTACACTCAAAAAGGCCGACTTCAGAAAGCTCCACACATGCACCATTTTTAAGAAGCCACAGCCTCCAAGTCAAAAGGAGACACCCAAGCAAGCTGAACCTAAGAGGCAAGCAAACAGTGCGGCTCCGAAGAGTACCAAAATTCCGCCGGTTGTCCTTAGAGACAAATCGACATATCTCCAAGTACTTCGATCGTGCAAGGAGAAGAACATTCAGATAGGAACATCAACGCCTAAACCCAATAGAGTCATGGTCAGACCACAGACTCCTAATGACTATAGAGCACTCACTGGTCTATTCGACGAAAGACAGTACAAATATCACTGTACTCCTGATAGGCGCAATTTGCGCGTAATCGGTAGGGGTATAGTGGAAACTATTCCTGCAGCTACAGTGAGGTAACAGTTGATCGACATGGGTCATCACCCGATCCATGTCGAGCGATAGAAGACTAGTAAAGGAGCGCCCATGGTGATAGTACAAGTAGTAATTCCTAAGCAGAAGGAAGCAGTCACAATCCAACGATTAAAGTCGAATGGCCGAGTTGTGCGGTGTTTTAACTGCCAACAGTTCGGTCATTCAGCAAAGAAGTGCCGAGCGGATCTCGTGTTTGTCAAGTGTGCAGAACGACATCCATCCAGCGAATGTACGAAGGATAAGGGGAGTCCAGCGACGTGCAGTAACTGCGGAGGCTCGCATACCGAGGGTTTCCAAGGTTGCCCGGCGAAGCCAAGCTACCAGACAGCGAAACAATCAAAAATCAATAGGGCCTTTTCAGGTCCAAAAATCAATAAGATATTCCCCCACCAACCTTCGTGTGGGGGTCTCAGCGGAACACGGTTCCTGCCACCCTGTTCGCTTCACAAGCAAACAATCCCTTCTTCGAGCTTGTGGAGCAACTAATGGGACAACTGGTTTCAAGCCCAGATGCCCTCCA
The DNA here is from genome assembly GCA_031761425.1 of Cosmopolites sordidus. Taxonomy (NCBI): domain Eukaryota; kingdom Metazoa; phylum Arthropoda; class Insecta; order Coleoptera; family Curculionidae; genus Cosmopolites; species Cosmopolites sordidus. The sequence continues at coordinate 802,809 of JARFXV010000947.1, read as the reverse complement.
AACGTTCCTTGGAGGGCCCCAAAACTAAGTCCGTGTTCGTCCCCCAACCTCAGGCAGCAGGCTCATGGAACCCAAATTTTTCGGGTTTGTCCAGCTTGCATAAAACCCAGTAAGAAACCGCCGTCAAAGTCTTCAAATGGCGGACTCTCGGCTGCTCGCTGGTCGATAGCCCGGCATTTGGATGCAGTCAATTTTCCGATAAAGACAAAAGTCATAATTTCTAATTAACCTCCATGAAGTTTCCCTGGACTTCGAGAAAACAAATTTCAGTCTTCGTCGAACTCTACCTTTTCACGGAAGTTCGACACTTCGAGGGAGTGGAAATTCACACACATAAAAAGGAAAACGTCAGTAACTGTTTCGGGTCAACTAATTTAAAAAAGGATAAAGGCCGCGGAGGTCAACCCAAAACCAGGGTCCACAGCTTTTAGTCTTCAGACAAGCATTGAGAATGCCAAGTGTGACCTTGGTGAAACGTCTGCTCGTTCCCAACAAACCGAGTCCGGTTTGTTTTACATTGTTAGATTAGGCTATTAGTCAATAGCCTAATGTATTCTTCCATCTGTGAAACACCAGGAATGAGCATGTTGTTGATTGCTGGGAATGGGCTCCACCCAACCTTTCCATTGGAGGGCACATGTTTCGTCTCTTGATGTTTAGACTCTTCAGGGCACGCACCAACATGTGCTCTCTCGTCAAGAATAGGTAGACCCCATCCACAGTCAACAACCTATACTTTTCTCCGACTTCCCGTCGGATGGCGTATTCTAACACTGCATATATATATATATATATATATATATATATATATATATATATATATATATATATATATATATATATATATATACCCGTCGGATGGCGTATTCTAACACTGCATATATATATATATATATATATATATATATATATATATATATATATATATATATATATATATATATATGAAAAAATGCAGAAGTGATCCTTTTACATAAAAAAGGAACACAGGAAGATTTAAAGAACTACCGTCCAATAAGCCTGCTATCAGTGATGTACAAAGTTTTCACTAAGATAATTTCTAAAAGAATATTAAAAAAACTGAATGACGCACAACCAAGAGAACAAGCAGGATTCAGAAGTGGATTCAGTACAATGGATCACATCCAGGTTGTACAGCAGGTCATAGAAAGGCACAACGAATACACCATGCTACTGTGCTTGGCTTTTATCGACTACGAAAAAGCATTTGATTCCATCTCAAAGCATGCGATAATGGATGCACTGCTTAGCCAAGGTGTAGAGAGAGCCTATGTAAACCTATTAGAATCGATATATGATGGAGCTACAGCCACAATTCACCTTGATGATCTTGAAGTGGGAATTAATATAGAACGAGGTGTACGGCAGGGTGACGCAATATCGCCTATTCTTTTCTCGGCTGGCCTTGAAGAAGGATTCCGTAAACTGGATTGGGAACAGGATGGGCTAAAGATCAATGGTGCAAACTTAAACCATCTTAGATTTGCAGATGATATTATTCTCATTTCACAAGACCCAGAGGAGCTGCAAAGACGCATACAAGAACTGCAAAGGGCTGGCGAACCATTTGGCTTGAAAATAAACCTGAAAAAGAGTCAGGTTATGTTCAATAACTTCGCTTAGGACAGAAGAATTTCAGTTTTAGGAAGGGATTTAGAGATTGTGGACAGCTTTGTATATCTTGGGCAGAGGATTTCCATGGAGGGGAATACCGCCCGGGAGGTGGAACGGCGTGTTAAATGTGGCTGGCAGGCATTTGGTAGGCTCAACATAGTGTTTAAGAGCAGACTCCCACTTTGCCTGAAAATAATAGTATTCGATCAGTGCGTTCTACCCGTTATGACATACGGAAGTGAAACCTGGACACTCACATCGCAATCAATTCAAAAACTTCGGGTGGCACAGAGGGGAATGGAAAGATGTAGGCTTGGCATTACAAGACGAGACAGAAAGTCCTGCGCATGGATCAGGGAACAAACAAAAGTCTGTGACATCATTGGAAGAGTAAAACAGTTGAAATGGAGATGGGCAGGCCATATAGCGAGGCGATGGGACGACAGATGGACCAAGGCAATCCTGGAGTGGATACCGCTTGATCGCAAACGTCCGCGAAGAAGACCGAAAGCACGATGGACTGATGACATCGTTAAGTATATTGGACCCGAGTGGCAGAGGAAAGCCCAGGACCGTGAAGGTTGGAAGCATGCTGAAGAGGCCTTCATCCTGCAGTGGATCGATACGGGCTGATGATGATGATGATGATGATATATATATATATATATATATATATATATATATATATATATATATATATATATATATATATATATATATATATATATATACAGTTGTCCTACCAGTGCATATGTATTTACCTCTATATATCTGAAATGGATGGTCTGTATGCAATGTAGAATTTATAAAACATTGTAGAAAATTGTGGAAATATGAAAGAATATTCATATTGATAATATTTTATTATTGTTATTAATAAAAATTTACGATAAATCGATTATTACGATTAATTACGATAAATTCGCTATACAGGGTAATCGTTATACACGGTGCATCGTTTGCTAAATTAAAATGGCCGATAGAAGGGGTCTTGTGTTATCTCTTCGGTTAATTATTAATTTTTTATTTGAAAAATTTCAAATAAAAGCCGCCATTGAAACTTGAATTAAAATGAAAGTTATTGGTATAACCTCCAAATTATTTTTTTTTTTATTTTAATGTGTAATATTGTAGAGTTCTATGAAAATAAAAATTAGATGCGATTGCAAGCGAC